>CAWUFW010008943.1:0-600000 GCA_963921515.1 Calotriton arnoldi | reverse complement strand
TTGCATTGTCGCTTTCTATTCCTTCATTTTGTGAAGTTCTCATTTGTTCTTGTGACCTATTTATTTCAATTCTTTTTCCGGACTTTTATTTCGCATAGTCTCTATTAGCGGCGCATTTGGTGTCACCACTGTAGAACTCTGCTGATACGGAGGTGGATTTCTATTTAGAATATCTTCCAGCAATTCATCATCCGTTTCGCTCTCATGCATATATTTCTCCCTCTCCATATGTTTCTTTTTCTCAGTCCGTTTTTTCTTAGTTTCTTCCTCAACCGTAAAAGCTGGAAACAAACCTCCTGTCATGTTAGCACATCTCCATCGTTTTATTCTATCTTCATGATTTATTCCCCACATCCTTCCAGGCATAAACTCATGATCCCTTAAACCTCTGAATCTCTCTCGCTCATACATCTCATCCTCCCATTCCGTCAATGCTTCAAACTGTGTCGGTCTAGGTCTAGGTTCTAGATTTGTCATCTTTTCTCGCAAATTTCGCAAAACCGCTACACTAAATGAACCATTCTCAGGGAAAGCTAAAGCACCATCATTCTTCGTATACTTTGCCCAGTTTTCCAACCATATGCATGTATGATATCCATATTTCAGCATCATATGTGAAGCTGCTGATTTCGGTGGAGGAATTACTTGTCCCTCTCTAGTCACGACCTTTTTGTCCTTCTTAAAGAAATTCTTTAATTTTGTCGTCCATGACGTTCTCTCCCTTTCATACTCGTAATACGGCATGTTTTCTATTTGTTTTTCTCTTTACGCTAACGCTGTTTTGTGTACGGAACTTCAACCAATTACAGCGCGACTCACACTAACGTACCAATCAGAACAATTCCCTTCGTCCGCGAACCAACCAATCCTAGCGCGGCACTTTTCTACGTCACTCCTGCTCTGTGTTCACGTGACTGGCGCACTATCCAATCCTAGCGCGGCACTGTTCTACGTCACTTCTGCTCTTTTACCCCTCCTTTACAAAATTTATCGGCAATTTTTCTTTTCGCTGTTTTCTCCGTTAGTTACAACAATTAAAACAATTCCATAGTCTGATTCGCTAAACAAAAGTGACAGCTTTGTCCTTTTACACAAGAATCCTGTATTTCCAGTAGGCAGCGCTTACCTCTACCCTACCACAGAATTATTTACTCTCGCCGATAAAGTAGCACTTCCCTCTACCTTACCCTTCTTTCAAGCAAACAATTTACTCGTTTCTCTGGGGATAAGACACATGTGGAGACTAGGCTCCTGAGAATTAAGGCCAAAGTTTCACAAGAAAACGTGATTTGCTATTTCAGTTACACACCTTTCGTACAGAAAATCCCTAACATAACACAACCTGTGTTATTACCAAAATAAATTCAGACCATGTACCAAATTCCATGTGACTTCTCTTGCCACACGTGTTCCACTTCCTACATCCCAGAAGCGTGAAAACTCACATATAACATAACACGACTCAACATATAATGTTAGTCATCAAAAATAATCAATAATCAATAAACAATAATCACTAAACTAATCTATAGAAAACCATAACTCTGCTACCAAGAAATCTGATGCAGCGCGTACAATAAAAACTATTCTCTCCTAGGTCACTTATAGGTCATCCAGGGGCAAACTATATTTTCTCACATCCACATGACGATGGGGCCCATAAACATCGCCTAACACACACGCACACACCTGGATTTCCTTTACACCTTTACGAAATTCTGTACTCCTAGGAGAAGCATGAGAACTAAATGGAAAACACCATTTATGTACCGCTGGAAGGAGCCGGGATATCTTATTACCTTAACCTATCGCTTTCTTTTAGTTATTTCTTAAGATATTCCTGCTCATTGTTTTGTCGATGAATCATTCATGTAAGAAATTAGTTCATAGTGATTAAGACCAGCTAAATCACAATAACCAATTACTGGTGTCACAATCATTTAGGAAAATAACCACTGAGTCATTTGATTTAAAGAATCTTAAATTTTATGTAATTTTAAAAGCATGAGAAAGAATTTAAACTTTTTATTCAATTATTAATTCATTATTAATTCAAATATTTATTAAGCATAATCAATTTATTGCAGAAAGGAAATTTTCGTCATGAAGCAAAACCCTAATTACCTGCCTACCTTCCTAATTTAGCCTAATGATTTCTAACCTAAGTTTAAGAATTAGAAATAACCTGATTCTCATACTCAACTGGAAAATTAAGACAGCAACAGAAACTTCAGCTCGTCAGCATCAGCTACCTGCAACCCGTCTCATCTAACAGTCTTTCAGCATCTCCCGCTCAGTTATGGATCGATCAGGACCACCCAGCACTGGAAGCCACCAACACCAACACGACTCTCCAACTCCGCTCCTGACTGTGACTGCGACTGACCCCCTCCCACTAAGAGTAGGCCCTCTTATACCCTAATTCTAACTTTGCTAACTAATTGTTGCAACATTAATAACACGCTTTTCTTTCATTGGTCCATGCATGTCATCTTATTCATTCTTTTAATCAAGTTCTCTTGGATCCAATGGTCCTTGGATCATTTCCTTTCTCACAGTTCAAGACATGTTTCCATCCGCTTCGATCAGTACATTTGTAACTTCTTTCGATACATTCGAGAACTCTGCAGGCATTGTCCTTTCTCTTAAACTGGTTTCCCACGGGTCTCTGCTGATCACCACGGCACACTATCAGTTCAATTAGGTCACATCAGCCTTGACCATTTCTCGCATCCTAGCCTCTCAGCAACATCACGAGGTTAGCTTTTCTCCGACTTCTCTCCCGTGTCACATGTTTCCCTTGCGCTTGCGCACATCACCAACTGGCAGCCATTTTATATCGCCACTCGGTTATACTTTAGAAGCACTATTTTGAAATAAACAAAACATAATTAAAATAGAGAAAAATAGCCTTTTCGTTTCCCTCCCTTCATCTACGTACCCCAATTAGTTATTACCTAGCAGAAAGCCACATTTAAGCTGTTTCTTACTTACCATCACTATTGTTTTTGCAACGACACGTTTATTTCGATGAAGCACAAAATCATGCATTTATTTTAAATTAGTACGCATTTATTTTTATGTTATAATTAGTCACATGGACATCCATTAATAGATTATTCAGCACATACATTTGCGTATTACCCTTCCCACACGTACAGTGTTGATTAATACATTTAAACGAACATTTTATTAATTATTTATAAAATTTGTTAGGGGTTAAAAATTTGTATTTTCTCTGCTCCATCACTGTGTTCCACTCACATTCTATAATGGGTGGACATTCAGAAACAGCGTCTATGACTGCAACCACGCACTCAACATCATCAGCTTCTTCAGGTGCTTCATTCAAAGACATTCTCGATAAACAGTCAGGTCTGAAATTTTTCCCCCCAGGTATGTGTCTGATATTGAAGTGAAACTCTTGAAGTTTTGAAAGTAAGCGAACGAGTCTAGCAGACGCTTTGTTTGACCCACTGTTATAGAGCATATGCATTAGTGGCTTATGATCACTATATATCTCAAATTCACGACCCCAAATGTATGATTTAAACTTGTGACTGGCCCAAACGCATGCAAGATCTTCCCTTCTCAATGGTGCTGTAGCGCTTTTCAGCTGGTTGGAGTGCTCTGGACGAGAAGGCAACTGTGTGTTCCTTGCCTGCCACCCATTGTCCTAACACTGCTCCCAAATCGGTGAGGCTTGCATCAACTGTTAAAAAAAAAATTGTGACCATCTAATAATGGATGCAACGCTGGAGATTCCTCAATAAGCTTTTTAACATTATCAAATACTTTTTGTAATTCATCGGACCACGCGAACTTTGCTCCTTTTCTTAAAAGTGCCCTTAGTGGTTCTACAATTTGTGCATAACCTTGCACGAACCTGGCATAATATTCTGCCACCCCTAAAAATGAACGGAGGGATTTCTATCACTGGGTGGTGTAGCATCTCTGATGGCCTTTATTAGTGAAAACTTGGGCTTAATACCATTAGGTGATAGTGTATGACCGAAATATTCAAGCTTTTAGACTGCAAATTTACATTTGTCATGTCTGACAGTCATTCCAGCTTTCTTAAGTGCCTCCAAGACCTTGACAAGAACTTTGTCATGCTCTGCACGGTTGCCAGCATACACCAGAATGTCATTCTGGTAAGCCTGTACACCAGGAATATCATTTAACAAGGTATCCATTAACTTCTGGAATACGCTGGCCACGGAGGCCAACCCGAAGGGTAATCTAAGGTATTTATAAGCCCCGAATGGAGTTACGAATGTGGTCAGTTCTTGTGATTTAGCAGAAAGAGGAATCTGATGATATGCCGACTTTAAGTCTAGTGAAGAAAAGTATTTTGCTCCGCCCAAATTGGCCAACAAATCGTGAATCTTAGGCAAGGGATGACAATCCACTATGATATTGTGATTAAGTGAGCTCAAGTCGACACACAATCTGACCTCGCCTGACCTTTTGCGGGCTAAAACTATGGGAGAAACCCATTCGGAGGAGTTACATGATGTAATTATCTTCTCATTGCATACGTTTTTCAACACTTTTTTTAACTCCTCACTAGCACTTAAAGGAAGAGGGCGAACCTTGTGAATGATAGGTTGTGCATTGGGTTTGAGGCCGATTTCATGCTCGAAAACCAATAACATTGCCAACTTTGTTCTCAAATACTGAAGGGAATTGATTAAGAATACAATCAATGTCGGTACCTGAAATGGAAAGGTAAGAAACACTAATATTCTTATCTTCATGATAGCTGTAATAATTAGATGAAATATCCCCCAGAACAACAGGTTGGTCTGAGCCTGGTTTGAGATACAAACCCATTTTGGCTAAATGTTGCCAGCCTAAGATGTTTCTTCCCTTAAGGGCGACATATACTTTACTAAAAGCACATCTGCCAAGACATTCTAATCTGGAATGAAAGTATCCCAACATATCAATTTCTTTTCCTCCAAAAGCTTTGGGACTGACGTCAGATTGAAAAAGTGTGATACTGTTCCCCCAATTTGCATAAAAAGTAGTATCTGACAATATGGTGATAGGTGACCCTGAGTCAGCTTTCACTTGCAAGGAAATGGTCCCGACAAATACTTCACACCATGGACCCTTGACTTTGCATAAATCGACAGAGTCACATTCAGTAGACAAAAGTACATTTTTCAGATTTTCAGTACAGAAGTCTACATCCTCGTTGATCTCAACATTGTTAACCCTTGTGAATCTTTTTCCAACTCTACATACGGCTTGAAAATGTCCTATGGACAATTGGTGGCATTGCCCACATGGTTCCTTGAACCGCATCTGTAACAAATCGTAGGTTTTCTGGAAAATTGCTTTGAAGACTTATTTACAATATTCACTGAACACGTGGAAGTGGAACAGTCATCAACCATATGAACACTTTGGTCTGTTTGACTTTTTTGTAGAATCTTGGAGGATATTGTGGCGCGTTCTATTCCTTTGGCAATATCAACTGTTTCTGTTAAACTGGGATTTTTACAACTCAGCATTCTCTCTTGAATTTTTTGCGAAAAACCGAAAAAAATAAATTGGTCTCTGATGCACATGTCTGTGCTGGCACCAAATTTGCACGTGGAAGCCAAAATTCTCAGCTCAGCAATGTAATCTTCCACACTTTCATCCAAATTTTGTTTGAGTTTAAAGAAATTGTGGCATTCCAGAACAATGCTGGGTTCATCAGAATATTGTTTACTTAAGCATGCTAGGGTTTCTTTGTATACATCCCAGTTGTCACCTGAACCCCTTGGAGCGGGAAACTGAGGGAGATTCTCAAAAACTTGTTGTGCAGCTACGCCTAAGCAACCATACAAAATAGCTACTTTGCGGGCTGGAGAATACTTTACTGCGTCAATTGCGACCAGATAATTTTCAAAACCTTTTAACCACTGTCGCTATGTGAGTGCTGGTTTGCCAGGGGTTTGCAAAAATGGAATAGGTGTTTGAAATTGTTGAGAAGAAGCCATGGTTTGATGAGCTCCAAATTTGACTTAAAATATGAATAATGAATGCTTTAGCATATGGTTGAGAAGAGAACACACACACAACAGGTTCCTATGTGAGTGTGCCTATCGTTGTAGAAGAAGATCGCAGAAACAGACACTGTAAAAATATTGCAGAGGTTAAAAGGTTAACTCTTTTGCTGTATAAAGGGCTGTGATAATGAATCGTGCTTAATCTTGTTTGCAAGCATGTGCAATAGGCTTTTAACTTTAGAGTGTCTATTGCTGTGTCATGAAATCATTTATGTGAAGAAATTCAATTGTAGGTACTTTAAACATCGAGCGTGCCTATCGCTGTAAATTAATTTGTCGGTACTTTAAACATCGAGTGTGCCTATCGCTGTGTGGTAATCAATTTCTTTAAAAATGGCCTCCTTGCGTTCGTACGCTGTTTCCCAGGAGACCGTTGCATGTAGATCTTCACAGCTGGTGGGCCCATTGTCCAGACGGCAGCATTGCGTAAATCCTTCCAGCTCCCTGCGTCACTATGTTCTAGTATAGAGACGTAATAGATGGGGAGGAAGCAGCGCACGCTGGCACACGGTAAGAACCTGCTAATGCTCGAGCCACATTTAACGGCCACAGCCACTCAACACAGAAAAGTATCAGCAAAATGTAAAATAAAGTTATCCAACTGTATGCACAGGAACACTCGACTGAATCTGCTGCACTCGAAGAGTGAATCGTAAGGGTACTTCGTTCAAGTCCAAGCACTGGGTATCGTCGCAGAGTCGCCCGAAGTCTCTGCGCAATCTCGGCGGTGGGTGCTGTGAGAAAGACCCGCTCGTTGCCAACTTGTAAAAGTAAGTACGTGAGACGGTATGGAGATGAAGAGTGGGTTTATTGCAGAGTTTTCAAGCACCCACGACCGGAGCCGTCCAACTGCGGTGAATCGAACGCTAACAGTGGTGCTGCTAGGAGATTCTCAACAGCTGAGCGGCTTCGCTCATGAATGTACAATCCAAAGTATACAGAATGACAATAGCCGCGTGCAAGCACGCAGCTCAGGAAAGCATTACAACAATCATTACAAGGCATTCAATGCCAAATGGTGCACATGTTTTGTTTGTTCATTATTGGCTCAGGGGGTGCTCTCCATGTAGTGTCCACATGGACAAGGCAGTTTCAGAATCTGGTGGGAGATGGGCATGAAACAGAATAGCAGTTTTGGTGATGCAACAATGCAGAAACTATGGCAACTAGAAGAGGCTGATGAGCAGCATGCTTTGGGTGGGGAAAAGGGGCAGGAGCATTGATGGCTGGGAGGACATGAAGAGGAGAAGAGTACTTTATAGGTCGATCCTAGCGGTAGCGAAGCATGCGCTGCTCGCTCTGCGAGACTGCTTTAGTAGAGTATGGGAGAGAAGCAGGCGCCCACTCTCCGCCCAGATTTTTCATTGGCTTGTGTCATTGTCTTTTGTAAATGCTGCCTTCTGATTCATTAATAGGCATGTTAGTCCCTCCTTAGTATGGCCTTGTCTTCATGTGTAACCTCCCATGGCTACTGGCCCCTTTACTTCGGTTTTTACATGGGACTTGTTATTTAGTCTGTAAGCACTATTTACTTTATTGAGTTTCTCTTACTGCAGGCCGGACATGCGCTGCTTCAGCTGAAACCGTTTGTGTGTTTTTTAAGCAGCACGGACGCCCCCGTAACATGGGCGCCCGCTTTCAATCACTTTAACCCAGCATTATCTCGTGTTTGTTTCAACGCCCCACCGAGTAAAATGGGTTTAGAAATGATTAGCGAATTAAGTCATGTGAATTCCAGGTAGCACATAATCGTGTGCTAATGGGCTGAAGCTGACAACAGCACATCTGTGTTACATGTCATCTGCACTAAAGCCACCTGACAGGGTTGTTTTCAAAAGCCTGTTTTAATAACAACACCACCACCACCAATACCACCACCACCAATACCACCACCAATACCACTTCCACCAATACCAATACCACCACCAATACCACTTCCACCAATACCACCACCACCACCAATACCACCACCATCACCAATACCACAACCACCACCAATACCACCAATACCACCACCACCAATACCACCACCACAAATACAACCACCACCAATACAACCACCAATACAACCACCACCACCAATTCTACCACCACCAATACCACCACCAATACCATCACCACCAAAACCACCGCCACCATCAGCAATACCACCACCACCAATAGCACCACCACCAATACCATCACCACCACCACCATTACCACCAATGCTATCACCACCAATACCACCACCACCACCACCAATACCCCCACCAATACCACCACCACCACCAATAATACCACCACCACCAATACCACCACCAATACCACCACCACCAACAATACCACCACTAATACCACCACCACCACCAATACCACTAATACCACCACCAATATCACCACCACCAATACCACCACCACCAATACCACCACCACCAATAACACCACTACCACCAATACCACCACCACCAATACCACTACCACCAATTCCACCACCACCATGAATACCACCACCAATGCCATCACCAATACCATCACCAATGCCACCACCACCACCAATACCATCACCAGTACCACCAATACCACCACCAATACCACCACCACTAATACCACTACCACCAATACCACCACCACCACCAATACCAATACCACTAATACCAATACCACCACCACCAATACCAATACCACCAATACCAATAACTCCACCACCAATACCACCACCACCACTAATACCACCACCAATAATACCACCACCACCAATACCCCCACCACCAATATCACCACCACCACCAATGCCACCACCACCATCAAAACCACCACCAATACCACCACCACCACCAATTCCCCACCACCAGTACCACCACCAATAACACCACCAATACTACCGCCACCACCAATACCACCACAAATACCATCAATACCACCATCAATACCACCACCAATACCAGTACCACCACCACCAATGCCACCACCAATACCACAATCACAAATACCAATACCACCACCACTACCACCACCACCACCAATATCCCCACCACCACCAATGCCACCACCACCACCAATATCACCACCACCAATACCACCACCACCACCAATATTACCACCACCAATACCACCACTATCAATACCACCACCACCAGTACCACCACCACCACCACCAATACCACCACTTACCAATACCACCAATACCACCACCAATACCACCACAAATACCACCACCACCAATACCACCAATACCACCACCACCAATACCACCACCACCAATATCACCACCACCACCAATACCACCACCACCAATACCACCACCACCAATAATACCACCACCAATATCACCACCAATACCACCACCACCAATACCACCACCACCAATACCACCACTACCAATACCACCACCAATACCACCACCAATACCACCACCACCAAAACCACAAATACCACCACATATACCACCACCAATACCACCACCACCAATACCACAAATACCACCACAAATACCACCACCAATACCCCCACCACCAATACCACCACCACCAATACAACCACTACCACCACCACCACCATTAACACCACCAATACCACCACCAATACAACCAATACCAATACCACCACCACCGATACCAATACCGCTACCAATACCAATACCACCACCAATACCAACACCACCAATTCCACCACCAATACCACCAATACTATCACCAATACCACCACCACCAATACAATTACCAATACCACCACCACCAATACCACAACCACCACCACCAATATCTCCACCAATATCACCACCACCGATACCACCACCAATACCACCACCAATACCACCACCACTAATACCACCACCAATACCACCACCAATAACACCACCACTAATATCACCAATACCACCACCACCAATACGAATACCACTACCACCAATACCACCACCAATAACAAATACCAACACCAATACCAATACCAATACCACCACCACCACCAATACCACCTCAACCACCAACACCATCAATACCCCCACCACCAATACCACCATCACCACCAATAACACCACCAATACCACCACCAATACCATCACCAATACCATCAATACCACCAATACCACCGCCACCACCACCAATACCACCACCAATACCCCCACCACCAATACCACCACCACCACCAATACCACCACCACCACTAATATCACCACCAATACCACCACCACCAATAACACCACCACCAATACCAATACCACCACCACCAATACAAATACCACTACCACCAATACCACCACCAATAACAAATACCGCCACCAAAACCAATACCACCACCACCAATACCACCTCCACCACCAATACCACCACCACCAATACCCCCACCACCAATACCACCACCACCAATACCACCACCCCAATACCACCCACACCACCAATAACACCACCAATACCACCACCAATACCACCACCACCACCAATACCACCACCACCAATACCCCCACCACCAATACCACCACCACCACCAATACCACCACCACCAATACCAGTACAACCACCACCAATTTTAATACCACCACCAATACCAATACCACCACCACAAATACCAATACCACCACCACCACCACCAATACCACCAATGCCACCACCACCACCAATATCACCACCACCAATACAATCACCACCACCAATATTACCAGCACCAATATTACCAGCACCAATACCACCACTACCAATACCACCACCACCAATACCACCACCACCAATACCACCACCAATACCAATATAAATACCAATACCACCACCAATACCACCACCACCAGTACCACCACCACAACCAATACCACCACTTACCAATACCACCACCAATACCACCACTACCACCACAAATACCACCGCCACCAATACCACCAATACCATCACCAATACCACCACCACCAATACCACCACCACCAATAACACATACAACCACCAATACCACCACCACCAATACCACCAGCATCACCAATACCCCCACCACCAATACCACCAGCACCACCAATACCACCACCACCACCAATACCACCAATACCACCACCAATACCACCACCACCGATACCACCACCACCAATACCAGTACCACCACCACCAATACCAATACCACCACCAATACCACCACCACCACCAATACCAATACTGCCATCAATACCACCACCAAAACCACCACCAATACCATTGCCACCAATACCACCAATGCCACCAATGCCACCACCAATACCAGCACCACCAATACCAGCACCACCAATACCACCACCACCAATACCACCACCACCAATACCACCACCACCAATACCACCATCTCAGCACCTCTCGCTCACTAGTAGTTGCAGGGACAGTGTACGAGGCTGGAGCTGCAGCCGAGACCATCCCTCCCTCCCTCCATGCCTGCCCTAAAGCACAGCCCCCCTGCACCAGGAGGTGAAGCCAGGGCCCTACTACAGCTGGAGTGTTTTTTATTAGGCCAAAGATAGCAATGACCTCACGCAATGCCACACTGCACACTCAAATCATGGAGAGGGCAGGAAATAGCCCCCCCGCTCTTCCTTCTGAGCCACGACAGTGTAATCACAGAGTGAAAGGTGTTGGAGCACTTTGTTAGTGTTTATAGCATGGATCATATGTGTCTGTGTAATTTACAACACTTACACATCTTCTTCACTGCACTATTTATCACTACTTTGAAGACGTCGCAGGCCGGTCTCTTCCTCTGATATTTACAATCTAACAAGCGGTCGAGAAGGCAATGCAATAGGTCTCGCATTTGCAAGAGTTTAAGCCATTAGTATTGTAAATGACAATGCCTTTTATTTATGTTTTAAAACCCAAAACATAAATAAAAGGCATTGTCATTTACAATGCCAATAGATCAAACTCGCGTGAATGCGAGACCTATTGCATTGCAAATGCTTGTTCAATGAGGGTGTAAAGTCAATAAAGTGAAAAGGTACCAGGCCAGAGAGGCATGCAAAGTCTGCATTGGCGCTAGGCTGCCACAAGTGTGCCTGCGCAATGCAAGAACAGAAGTGCAGCATATCTTAGTACATATCGTGCATTTCTGCTCTCTCTCTTTCACACAGCACAGCGCAGCATGTTCCCTTGCTGTGTTGCGTTGCCTGAAAGGTTAGTAAATCTGGCCTTCAGTTTCCTGCAATGTTATCTATTGGAATAGCCGCCAGGACTCAAACATGGAGAAGGAAAGATGCACACAAAAGAGAAAACTAGAAAACAAATATTCTTGACGATCCAGAAAGATATTATATACACAAATCTTGTACTGTCCCAGCAGCATTACTATCCTGACTGTCTTCACAGATGGGAGAGCATCCATGTTGAATGAGCAGTCATCACTTTGGACAGTATGCTGTGCACACTACATCCATGAACACTCTTGAAAGGTGAAGGACTGGACAGGAGAAGATGGCACAACATGGGAAGCTCACTGCGGAAAGACACCAGGGCAGCCATAAGCCAAATTCTTTCAGTTTTTTTTTAAGGTAAATGGAAACAATCATTGGCAAAGCCACTAGGCCCTACTTTAATGTGCCAACAAATGTAAAAACAGACATTCACAAATGCTGTTCATATGTGTTGCATGCACGAATTCCCTTTATCTCAATATTGCCTGCCCTATTGCCAAGGCAGGGGAAAAAAATAGCAAAACAAGGATTACTTTCTGCATATTATGCATATAGGAGATAATGAATTGATTGTAACAAAAAGCACAATGAGCATGCATTCCAATTGAAAAACTTCTTGGATTGTGGCATGATAACCAAGCAGCTAATAGCATGACGTGAGGGGGTTTTATACGTCTGGGTGGAGCCAAAGTCCACTCTATGTATATTTTAAAGAACTGGTAACATGTGTTGTAGATAGCTTTGCTGTCGAGCCGGACCTAAAAAGTGAGTTTCACACTACTGTGAATGCCGCTGCTCATAGTGACGGGGCAGTGATAGCAAAGTTGTCACTCAACAAATATTGTAAGAGGGGTGTGCAATCTCCATTTAGTGTATGAGTCACCTGCAAGTATTGGGGCAAGATGAAACATATTGCTGGCATATTGCAAATAATCACATTATGTGTTATTAACTAAGTAACAGCACATTTTGGGGGCAGATTTACCAACATTTTGCCCTGTGTTTGCATCACAAAAGTGATGCAAACCAGCACAAAATGTTTTTGGTTTTTCTTTATTATTTACTTTCGAGCATAAAACTTTTTTTGCATCGTAAACTGATGAAAAGTAATGCAAAGTAGCACAAAGCACTGCTTTGCATTATTTAGCATCAAAGGGGCATTACATAGGTGTTCCCACGCACCCACCCATGCTTTTTGACGCAAAACCCTATCTACCAAAAGGTTTTTGCGTAAAAAATTAATGGCATTTGAGAACAAGCGTTAAAAGGAGAAATGTTTTAATTTCTCCTTTCTTTTCTGAATTTGCATGTGTGCTGCACTATACAGCACAGATGCAAAGTAGGAAAAGTTTTAAAGGTTGTCTAGGTATAGTATTTTGTACTTGAAGGGGGGCCCTTTCAGTACAAAACCTATGTTAGACTCACGCACACACTCTTGCACTATGGCGCAAAGGCATGTGCGTGGTGCACGGCAACAGCATTCTGCGCCAGCGCTAGGGAGAAGGGAGGATAGTACCATATCTCTGTAGATATGCCGCTCTCCTGACCCCTCCCTGTGATGCAATGCAGCACAACATTTGTTGGCTGCTGCACTGCTGTAGGAAAGTGGAGTATTATGTAGTGTGGCTGGTTAGGCTGCACTATGTAATACTCTCAGAATACCCCGAAATAGGTCCTTGGATTCACACTAATAAATCCCTAGCTCAGTCCTGGTAATGTGGCACAGAGCAGTTAGGCTTTACTTTCAGAGTACCAACATGGACGATAAGTAATTGACACAACTTAATAGAAATCCGCCACCAATGTAAAATTTAGAGACCAAAATTAACACAATATAATACATATAACTGGAGTTATGGATTTTAGAAGGAAAAAAAATTCAGTGCAAGTCAGTACTGCAGAACTTTAACATTGCGGTCAAAGCTGAAAGGGCTAATGACAATAGGTCACTTGCAGGTCGAGTTGCGCGGAACCCACTGGGGGTTAAGATGATGTGAACCCCAGATCCAGGCACGACAGTCAGTTGAATTTTACCTGGCTCATAGGACCCAGGTGCAGAGTTGCTCTGGCTGTCCCTTGTGCTGAAGCGTGAGCCATGGGAGAGCTGGTTTTACCATGGAGATGGTGCTGGTGAGGAAACGGTTCAAAGAGTCGACAACCGGGCCACTGAGGCGGTCAGTTGAAGGTACTGAAGTGCGCCCTCGTGTTGCAGTGTCAATAAAGGTAGTGGTTGCCGGACTGGCCACCAACAAGCCTTGACAGCAGCAAGATCAGCAATTAGATACTTCGATGTCCGGAGGTCCAGGGGAAAACCGTAGCCAACTGAAACTTGCTGGAGGTCAGGACTACAATTCCCACAATGCACTAGACCATCTACTTTTGGGACGTTCCGTGGAGTGCCCAATGGCCAGTGATTCTTAGGTTTTTATCTGCGGGCTGCAGGGGTCTAGTGCCACTCGTCCCAGGGAGCCTGGAGTTGCCTTTGACTCTCAAAGGGCTCCCTCTGTCTGGGGGAACTGGTCTTTGGTCTGGGACGAGTTGCAGTCGAGCAGTCTCAGGATGGTTGCCATGGGTGCAGGGTATCACGCCTTTGTTTTGTGCAGGTCCTGTTGTCGCAGAATTGGGTCCTTTTTTTGTCCTCTGCTGCAATTTGAATCAGAACTGAAGTTCTGGTGTCAGGGGTGCCCCTTAAATCCTAGATTTAGGGGTGTTAGGGATGTGGGTACGGACACCACAACCGGTGGATTGTGGCACCTATGCTACCCAGAACCTTCTATGATGCCACTTTTAAAAATTGCAGACACTTTCCTTAGCTGTACAGACCAGGTAGCTCACCTTACGGGTGTGGCTAGCCTTCTTGGGGGGTACACCTCCTGACTACATAATTTTCCCACCTGTCCAGGAGCAAATGTGCCTGGGGGTAAAGGGAGAACTGGCAGCCTGGTTGCATATCAGAGGCGGTGAAAGCTTTGAAGTTCACCGCCTTGATGTGCTACTTCACTAGCCATCCTGTCACTGAGGAAGGTGTCATCTCCTTCCCAGACAGGCCTTTGTTTCTGACTCCTGGGAGAGTTCACACCTCCTGGCAGGGGGTCAGATTCCTGTCTTGGTGGCAGCAGCTACAGGCTGCCAGCCAGAGTACAGGAAAGGTTGGAACAACCAGGTGGGCAACCTCTAAGGTAGCCACCTGAGTGCGTGCCACATCCACTCTGGCATGAGAATCATGTCAGGGGTGATGAGGCACTTTGTTTGATATCAAACATGACACATTTCAGTGAGGCCATAATCGAGCTGGAAACCTCAGGGGTCCCTGGTACCAGCCCATGTTATCCTATGGCCCCAAGATTACTAATAGTTGTGTGTAGTATCTTGTTAACTTTTTTGGGTGTATGTTTCTTTAATTCTTAAGAGTCAAGTTGTTCTGCAATGTTAGTTGTCTCCGAGAAGAATGTATTACCCCCTCGTAAGTCTTCCTCGCCACATGATCAATGAAGTGAGCTTCAGCTCCACACCAGAACCCTCCAAAGCAAAAAAGTTAGCCTCCCATGCCTCCCATCCCTTCCCAATATGGCCGACCCATTTCACCCCTGACCTCTATAAGAGGCGGACCGGCCCAACCCTTCAGCCTGTTTTTTTGGTTCTGCGCTGCAGATTCTCCAGAGCGTGTTTCAGGTAAGTTGGGGCGAGGTCCTGCACCAGCAGGTCCGGGTGCCCTGGGGAGGAGGCCCTGCTCCAGCGGGCTCACGCACTGGTTCCCCCACTTTCTGGCCCTCGCACTGCCCCTTGTTGGTTTTACAGCTCTGCTCTAGTGGGCTCTGGGGGTTGCGGGCTCTTGGGAGTTTGTTCTACCCTGCGCTCCCTCCCTTTTAGCTTTAGGCCCTGCTTTAGCTGGCTCTTGGGTACGGGCCCTGCTGTCTGGCGGCCCGGCACAGGCGGGCTCGGGCGGGGAGTACTTTCAGCCCGGCTCCCGGGAGGGCTGCGGGCTTCCCTTTGACTCGCTGCTTCTCAGGGAGGGGCGAATGTGGCTGAATTAGTCACTCTGGCCTACTGGTTGGGGCCTCAGTCTCTTAATCTTAAGATTGGGTGTTCAATTACTGGTTTTATTATGGCACTGTGTGCTCAGTTAAACGTGCAGATGATTTTACCGTGGTAGAGCGTGTGCTTTACATGTCTGAGGCCCCGGGTTCACTCCCCGGCATCTCCAGGAGTCTCTGTTCCTTAAAATTTCCGCTTGGCCCGCTTCATGCTACCCTTGCGGACCGGTTCCGGCTCTGGGGGGGGGGTTTACCTTGGCCCGACTCGGCCTGCGGCGGCTTTTGCCATTTCATGTTGCGAGACGCTCACGTAGGCGTCTCGTTCCCTGTGGCTGCTGTGGGCCTTCTGGGATTCCCGCCCCGCTTCCTCGACTTGTGACGTTCCGGCCCTGATTTTGCGGGCTCTGGGGTATGCGGTTTTCCTCGCTTGAAGCCCTGCACGGGCGGGATCTGCTGGGGGGTTTACCTGGCTTGCCCGGCTCCTGTTGTGGGCTGCTGCCATTGCCTCAGTCGGCTCCTGGCCCGTGGATGCCTGGATCTTGCCCGTTCATCTGACCGCCGATGTGCGGCTTGTGTCCTTTGTGTGGCACCAGTCCTTGGTGGGGTTCTTTCCGTATCTTTGCGGTACTTTTGGGGGACTGTCACCTTCATGCACGTTGCTTTCTGTGTTTCCAGTTTGTTGGAGGTGTCTTGCACTAGCGCATGCGCACCTCGTTGTTCTCCCGCGGCGTAATGGACACCCTGGTTTGCAGCTGACAAGGGGAGTGGGCAAGTGCTGTTGGGGGCTCTCGAGCCGGCTTGGCTCTTCTACTTGGCATTTTTGTCCGGGTAATGGTGAGTGTGAGCTCCTTATTGGGCGTTTGCCTCAGTCCCTGTGGAAACTTGCTTTTTTGTTCTGCGTCTCAAGAGGCTCATCACGGCGTATGTGCATGTCATGGGATGTTGGCGTTGCATACCTGTCCCCTTGGAAATCCGGCTAACGTTTCTCACTGCACGGTGCATTTCATGGCGCGGTTTCCCCTTTTATTTTTTTTGTGGTACGTGTTGGGGTCATTTGTTTAGTGCTCTGTCCTGTTAGGAGGTTTTCTTCTCCTAAGTGCCTGGTAGGTGCCAAGGTGCCACTGGTTGTTGCCGATGTGTCTTATACAGGTGTCTGGGACATGTCTCGCCACAGCCGTGGGATGGCCGATCCGCCGCCTCTGTTGGAGAGTTTCTTATTTGTTCCCCTTGTATGCACATTTGTGTGTTTTTTTCTTTACAACACACCCTGATTCGCACATTTTGGCAGCCCTGTTTTTAGGGAGGTGTTCGAGCTGTGGGGTGGTTGCGGTTCGTTTCGCAGACTGCTGCGGTTGAGCGACTACAATGTGGCCTTTTCCATGAGCACCTTGCACTTGTGTGGGTCTCTTTCTTCGGTGGCATTGTGTTTCTGGAGGTATTGTTACTAAACGAGCTCGTCCCTGTCTCTTGTCGCTAGGGCTCATTGGTGAGTCTTGTGCCTCTGGTGCGCTGGCTTCCGCAGCGTGGGGTTAGTATCTTGCCATTGCTTTGAAGTATACCTAGGTGGTGCGTGTTCATACAATCATTTAATGTTGTGTGTTCCTGTCCTGGTGTTTTCCTGGGGCGTTTAAAGGTGTGTCAAGGGGCCATGGCTTTGCTTTGTTGGCTGTGTTTGTCCCTGTCTCCTTCTTTCCTTCCGGGCTTTGGGCCTGCGGTCCTTCCATCCTGTATGCTCCTGTTCCCGCCTGCTCTCCCTCAGGGTGCGGGGTGTTGCCTGGTTGGTCCCTGGTTGGTCGTCCACCTGGGGGTTCTGGGGGCTGTTGGTGGCTCCGGGTCTGGTGGGGGCGGGCTGCTGATGCCTCCTGTCTGTCCTTCTCTGGGCTGCTGCTGTGATCTCCGAGTGGGCTTTTTGCTTCTGCTTCTGCTCCTTTGGACTTGCCCTCTCCTGTCCGGGACCGCGGCCTTGGCGCCCCCTTCTCGTCCGTATTCTTGGCTCTGCAAGCAGCTGCTATGCCTCTTGTCCGTGTCATGCTTCTCCTCGGCTCCGGGCCATTGGCCGCCTTCTGCCGCGCCGCTCCGTTGTCGGTCTTGGTGGTCTTCCTGGTGCTTCTCCGGGGGGGCCTGTGCAGGTGGGGTCTTGGGGCTCTTCCTGTTCATGGCGGTCCTCCTTGGTTTTTCCTCTGGCCCCCTGGCTTTGGGTTGGGGTCGGGGTCCTCCTCGGAGTGTGTGTCGGGTGTCCTTCTGCCTTGTTGGCGGGCGGTGCTTTGCATTGTCCTTCTCTTGGGGGCTCGTCCCATCCGGTCGTTCTCGCGTGCTGCTGGGCCGTCCTGGGTTCTGGTTCGTACTCGTCTTCCCATGAGTGGACTTTCTCTTGTCCCGCTCTCGGTTCCGTTCTGCCGGTGGTTATGTCTCCACGGTTTCGGTCCAGTCTGGGTTGGTGGTGTCTGTTCTCTTCCCCTTCCTTTTGGTCACGGGTCGGGCTCACGGCTCCTTTTCCGCTCTGTCTGCTGGTGCGGCCTGCAGTCTTCCTTTTCTGGTGTCCTCCTGCCGGGTGGTTGCAGCCTTTTCTGGCCTCTGGGGCTGGGGGGCGTGCTTGGGTTCCCGGTCGGGGCGGGGTCGATTGGTCCCCCTGCTGGCGGGTTTCTCGTCTGGTTTCTGTTGGCCGTTCCTTGGCTTGTCTGGCCTACCTCGTTCTCCGGGGGGTTGCTGGGTTGGCCCCTTTAACTTTTTGGCACGGTTGTGCTGTCCTTGCCTGGGTCACTTTTGTTCCGGTTTCAGTTTGGGTCCACGGTGGTGGCTCTTTCTGCCTTTTCGTCCGGGCTCCCGGTTTTGTGCTTTCCTCTGGTCCCTTTGCTTCCGAGGGTCTGGGCTTGTCTGGCCTGGACGGGGCATTTGCCCTGTTGGTGGTGCCCACCTGGGTGCTTCTCTCTTGTTGTCTGCTGCTGCGAGTGTTGGACCATGGTGCTATGGCTCATTGGTGGGTATTGTGCTTCTGGGGGCACAGGCTTGCTCGGGACAAGGGTTGTCTCCTGCCGCTACTTTCGAACTATCCCGCGTTGGTGGGTGTTCGAACGGTGCCTTTGCTTGTCCGGGGATGCTGGGTTTTCCCGGTTCTCCTTCCCTTCCCCGGGTGGGGCCCTGCGATTCCTGTGCGGACTTTGCATTCTTTTCTTCTTTGTCCCTGGTTTTGGGGTGCTGGGGCCTGCTGGCTCAGGTTTTCTCCCTGGTGTGGTTGACATTGCTCGGGCTCGTTTTGCCCAGTTCTTCTGTCCTTCTCTCCTTTGGTGTGTTTCTGCGTGTGGCCTTGCCTCCCTGTCCGCTCCGGTTCCTGTCGGCTCTTCGTTGTTCGGCCGGGTCGGGCCTGGTTTTTGGCAGGCTGTGTGGCCTCCTGGGTGCTCGCTTCGGCGGCTTGCTTTCTACTTGTGGGTCATTGCTGGGGCGTTTTTGATTAGCCCCTGTGCGGGGCGGTCTCGCTCCTCCGTGCTGCGTTCCCCTCCCTACCGGGTTCTGTTTGCTTTCTTGTGCGTGGTGGCCCATGGTGGGCGTTCGCTTCCTTTCTGGTGGCTGGGCCTGGTCCCTTCCGCTCTTCCTGCTCCGTGGGCGGCCATCTGGGCTTTCCGCTTTTCGCTGTTGGCCGGTTGGGTTCCCTTGGGGTCCGGGCGTTCCTGCGGCTTCTTGGGTCATTTTGCCTTGTGCCTGCCTGGGTTCTCTCCTTGGTGTCGCGCTCCCTTCCGGTGGGTCCTTTGTGCGACTGGGGACCGTGTCCCGCCTGTTTCTCTCCTTGCTGGTGGGGTTTTGGTGACCTTCATTTTGTTGTTGTTCGGTTGGCGTGCTGGGTCCCTTTCTGCACCACTTCCGTTCTTGCGGCTCCTGCCTGTCTGTTTTGATTGCATCTGGTTCCGCTGCTTCGGTCCTCGGGGGATTCGTCTCTCTCGCTGTTGGTGGTCCACCGGGCGTTCCTGCTGTGGCTTTTTGTTGGGTCCCTGTGGTGGGGTTGCCCTCTGTTTTCTTCGGTTCCGACGTCTGGGCTTTTGCTTCCCTCTCGCTTTTGGCTGTCCGTTGGGCAGTCTTGGTGTGTTTGGACCGGCTTGCTGCTTTCTGTTCTGGACCTGTTTGTTGTTGCTTTTGGCCCCGTACGGTCTGGATCCGTGCCTTCTCTGTCCTCCTTCGGTTGTTGTTTCGGGCGGATTTTCTGGCGGCCCTACGAGTCCCGGGGGTCCGGGTTCTCGGTCCTCCCGGTGTCTCTCTGTCCCGGGCTGGTTCTTCCTGCTTGTGGTTGCCTCTCTCTTGGGTGGTCCTTCCGCTCGTCTGGTCTTTTGGGTTTGCCTGCTTCATTCGCATCCCCTTCTGGTCCGTTGGTTTCTTGTGAGTTTCCATGAAGCCGCTTGGCTTTGGTATGTGCTCACTTCGTTGATCATGTGGCGAGTAAGACTTACGAGGAGGTAATGCCCCGGTTACTTACAGGTAATCTTCATTACTCCGAGTATAGTCTTCCTCGCCACATGAGTTCCCATCCCTCCCTCCCTGGCCGGCTATCGGCTTCATGTTTCTGCTTGGTGATTTCATGCTGAAGGGTTGGGCCGGCCCGCCTCTTATAGAGGTCAGGGGTGAAATGGGTCGGCCATATTGGGAAGGGATGGGAGGCATGGGAGGCTAACTTTTTTGCTTTGAAGGGTTCTGGTGTGGAGCTGAAGCTCATTTCATTGATCATGTGGCGAGGAAGACTATACTCGGAGTAATGAAGATTACCGGTAAGTAACTGGGGCATTATGCTTCACTGTGTTGGAGCTGTGTCGTCTGGAGCCTTTGTGTCATGTGGCTCCACTAACCATGTAGCCAGGAATAAAGCTACTTCTTCAAGTAAACCGTCTCTATTACTACAAATATCTGGCGACGATTTTGGCTACATGGTAGAACCCATGCATGCCATTTAACTCTTCTGGCTCCAATTTCGAGTCTACCGATTTCAGTTCTACCCTCTTACAAGTCCTCCAACAGCTCCTTTTCTCTTCACATGAGGTAGGACACACCTTTTATATTCTACGAGGGAGGTCCTGTTCATCTTTACTCGGGGTGTAAATTTCACCATTACCGTTACATGGCAACTGCCTAGCTCGTGCTTCACCTTGCGACATTGCACGCCCATTCCATGCAAGTGAAACTTTACTTACCTCAGAACTTCACGTTGGGCTCCTTCCTCGCTCCTCATATCATTCCTTCACTACCAGTCGTCGTCGACACCACGTCACACGCTTCACGTAACGTCGACGTGGCGGCCATTTTAACTGATTGGGAAAGTTCCCATTGAATATACTTTATCTTGCGTGTTTCTTCACATTGGAAACATCGTTCTCAACCTCGGGGCACAAATATTCACGCAAGAGCTTTTGTGTACATCAACTACTTTACCATCAACCACAAGTGCTCATCTACTACAACGGTGATGCACAAACCCCACGGAGTGAATATTGGTCATTTCTGTGTTTGTCTATTGGACAACGGTGACCCACATACCTCATAACTTTACCAAGTTAGTACATTCAAGATTTTAATACACGTACAAAGCTATCTGTAGTGTTCTCTGTGCTCGCCTACTGGATTACTGTCACGATTCACTCCCTGCATTCTCGTGCCCACCACCAGGGGGCTGAATTGTGGGGCTTTCCAGTGTTCTAATATGCTTCCAGACACTCCCCTGCATCATATCCTGACTTCCAGGCATTTGGACACCATTTGGGAATTGACATCCATTCCCCATCCATGCCGGGTTTTGTGGAAGCCAGTCTGCTCATGCTGCAAACTACATTACCTATAATCCCCTGCTCACTGCTTTGTCTCCACCCCTGCAGGCCAAGGATGGGTGGAGGAATTCAGCTCACCTGTGGCTGGCTGCTGCTAGTCTGCTCACACCTGATGCATGTGATTACTGTGAGCTCTTTTAAGCCTCAGCTCCCTTCAGTCCAGTGTTGGTCATTGTAGCTGTTATCCAGTGAGACCAGTCCTGATTCCTGAGCTATAGCCATTCCTTGTGCCTGAATTAGCACTGCCTGCAGTGCTACCTTGTTTCCTGAGCTATAGTTAGTCTTTGTTCCTGTTCCTGGGCTTCAGCTATTTCTTGTTCCTGATTTGCACTGCTTGCAGTTCTCTCTTGACTCCATGTTTCCTGAGCTGAAGCTATTTCCTGTTTCCTTGAACTAGCACTGCCTGCAGTGCTACCTTGACTCCTGAGCTTTAGTAATTCCCTGTTCCTGAATTAGCACTGCCTGCAGCACTACCTTGACTCCTGAAGCTTTAGTAATTCTCTGTTCCTGAACTAGCACTGCCTGCAGTGCTACCTTGACTCCTGAAGCTTTAGTAATTCCCTGTTCCTGAACCAGCACTGCCTGCAATGCAACCTTGACTCCTGAGCCTTAGCTCAATTCTTGTTCCTGCCCCAGCACTGCCTTCTATGCTACTTTGTGTTCTTGCTTCCTGAACCTGCACTATTCTAGTATACCCTTGTAGCCTCCCCTTCTGTATATCCTTTTCCAGTCCCTGCCTTTCTTCCCATTTCCTTGGTTCCAGTTCTAGTTTGCTGTCTTTCTATTCTGCTGTCTTGCTTCTGTTACCTTGTATGTTTGTTACCTGCTTTCTGCCAAGTGTGCCCTGTATTTTCCTTCCTTTCCTGTTAAGCACTCCTCCTTGCTAGCTCCTTGTCTATTGTGCTTGTGTTTAGTTCTACCCCTTTGCTGTTACTGCCTTGCGTGTTCCTGCTTGATCGCCAGGATCCGTGGGCACAGCTGACTACCTAGGTGGTGTTTCTTGTTCACTGTGAGTATTGTCTTTGAGTTACATTTATAACATCACCATAGGTATAAGCTCCACAGACCCTGCCTTTGCATACATATCCTATATGTGGGTATTTTCAGTCAGTATCTGTAACAGCAATTGTGGGTGAGGAACTTACTGAGCTTCAGTCTTACCGTGTGGAGCTCCTGAGTGCTTTACCCCACATTCCCTTCATTGTTAATGTTGTATTATATATATGTCTTGCACATTCGTCCTGGGTGTAGTTAGTCTGAATGCTAAATCACCTCTGAGGGCCTGTCCTTTCTGAGTCTTACCTCTCGTATTCTCTTGTACAGAGCTTCCTCTTTGGATTCCCTTGCTCCTTTGACTCGCTGTGTGATCTTGGGCAGCTCTGTACCTAGTATTCTGCCTCCTTTGTCTTCCCTGGCACCAGTTGTTGCCAGAGTCCCTGACACATGCCAGTGTCCCGGACTGAGTCCTGACAATTACGGTGATGATTACACCTCCATACTGTACCAAGTCAGCTTTTTATCGTTCAGTGCATTTGCTTCTACAAAAAATTGGTTTTCTTTCGTATCTTCAAAACATTTTGTTTGCTACTACACGAGTATACGCACCTAATTAGCCTTTCGCTGCTGGGACACTGCAATTGTCTCCTCGTAACTTTGTCTGCATTTTACTTGCCTTACACCATCTCTAACTGTACAGATTTTCATTAACCCGCTTATATAGTAAAGGGTCTCCATCCTCATTTCCTATTGTAATGTGCACCATGCAAGCTGTAAGTCCCCCACCCGCTTTCCTAGATTCTCCCGGCGAGCCACCAGTTAGATGGGAAATTTGGCACAACGCTTTTGAGACATATTTGGGTGCTATTGGTGCTTCAAGATTCAGTGCAGACAGGAAGGAGTGTTTGTTGCTTCATTCTTTCGGCTTCGAAGGCAGATCCATATTCAAACATCTACCTCAGTTAACGCAAGAAGAAAGTGAAGGGGCAGATGAATACCGAGAGACTGTTATAAAACTCAAAAGCAGGTTTGACAAGCAACCCAGCATAATGGTTCTTAGACATAAGTTCTTCAAAAGAAAACAAAGTGATACAGAGGATATAGATACTTATGTGTCAGTATTACGTAGATTGGCAGCTGATTGTAAGTTTGAAAACTTCACTGATCAACTGATTAGGGATCAGTTTGTGTGCCAGTGCAAGGATAAAAATATCAGACAAAAATTGTTAAACATGGCTGATCTGTCGTTGGATGAGACAATCAAAGTGACAAAGAGCATTGAGATTTCGATGGTCTCTTTGAAGGAATTAGATGATAAAGTAGTGGATACCCTAAATGTTGTCAGCATTAATAAGGCGGGGAAACAACAAATAAAGCCAGGGCGCAGTAACACTCAAATTACCTCTAGATTCTCCAAGTCTGAAAATTCAAGCACTTGTGGTGTGTATGGAGGGAACATATGTTACAGGTGTGGGAATCCTCTACATCTTAAAGGTGCCAGGTGCCCGGCCATCAACGTTATGTGTAATTACTGCAAAACAACAGGTCATTTTGTTCAAATATGCCTCAAAAAAAGGGGTCACAGGAAACCCACTGTGTGTACTTTTGAGTTTGATGATGATTTTGATGCCGAAGTCATTTCAGTGGTTAGGAATGGCGATAATGAGATTGTGAGTGAGATCGAACACGCCGCTACCCAAGGGGTAGTTGAGGGCGATCCATTGGCGTGTGTGGATCCTATTGTAGACATAGAGGTGGGAAACCACACTGTAAAATTGCTATTTGACTCAGGGTGGAAAATTACTATGATCACACAAAAGTTGTTTGAGAAGGTGTGGAAGGGTTCCCAGTTATTATTACCACCTGACTGTTCGCCTGTGTCTTATGAGGGATGCAGGATTGAGTTGATGGGTTTTTTTGAGGATGAACTGAGGTTCAGGGGATGGAGGATCAAAAGAAAGATTTATGTAGCTGTAAAAGGTCTAAATAACCTGGGCTGGTTCCATCAAGGTCTGTTCGGGTTGATCTTGAGGCCTGGTGCTGAGGAGCAAGTTTTGGTTGTCGGGAGTGGCAATGAAGGACTTGAATGGAAGGATAAGCTTCCTTCAGTATTTGGCAAGGCATTAGGCAAAATACAAGGCTTTAAACACAAGATCATTGTAAAAAGAGGGAGCAGTGCCAGTCAAACACAAGCTTAGGGGAGTGCCTTATATTGTGAGAGAAGACTTAGAGAAAGAATTGAAAGGTCTTGTTGCAAAGGGCATCATAGAACCCTTCGGAGTCATCCTTATGGCTTTCTCCCTTAATGGTGGCTCGGAAAAGGGGTAGAGAGCTCAGAGTTTGTGTTGAGTTGAGGTCACTTAACAAAGAAATTTAGGTAGACTCTCACCCCTTGCCCAAGATAAGCGATTTGTTCGCATCTACTAAGGGAGCCAAATTATTTTCTAAACTTGACTTGGCAAGCGCGTACCATCAGGTAGAATTACATCCAGAGTCCCGTCACCTTACTGTTTTTGTATCCCCTCTAGGAACTTTTCAATACTGTTGCATGCCGTTTAGGCTGGCCTCAGCCGCTTCAGTATTCCAGAGAATTATGGGTAATCTTCTCAAGAATGTAGAGGGTGTTTTGGTATTCCAGGACGATGTGCTTATTTATGCCAAGGATGCTGATGCTCATTACGGGGTCCTCCACAAAGTATTGAGTTTATTTAGAGTATGGTGTTGTGTTGAAAGAAGAAAAATGTAAATTCCTTTGCACAGAGGTAGAGTATCTCGGCCACGTAATTTCGCATGAGGGGGTTAGTCCTAGCCCTGGTCTGTTAGAGGCCATAGTTAATGCTCCTGCACCTGTAGACAAGAATGGCGTAAAATCCTTACTAGGCCTGTGCGAATACTTCTCTAGGTTAATTCCCAACTTTGCATCTGTAGTACAGCCAATCAGTAGTCTACTGAAGAAAGGTACGAGGTTTGAGAGGTGTGAAGAGTTTGTGACAGCTCTTAATCTTGTCAAGACTACGTTAGAGAACAGTTCTGCTCTCAAGCCTTTTGATCTGAATCTCTTTTGCTGTGTCACGGTTGATGCCAGTCAGGTGGGTTTGGGGGCCACTTTGACACAGTCGGAAGATGGTGTTGAACACACTGTAGGGTTTGCTTCCAGAGTATTAAGGGCGGCTGAATTACAATATTCTGTTATCGAGAGAGAGCTTCTTGCATGTACTTGGGCTATTGAGAAATTTCATCCCTATATTTGGGGTAAGCACTTTCTCCTGCAGACAGATCATAAACCTCTGGTGAGCATTCTGCGTGGTGGTGTGAGCAAATGTTGTACGCCCAGAATATTGAGAATGGTCATAAGATTACTACAATACCAATTTCAAGTTAAACACATTGCAGGAGTAAAAGATGGGAGAGCAGATTTTCTATCTCGTTGCCCTGTTGAGTCAGATGAACATGATGATGTCAAGTTAGATGATCTTGCCAATGAAGATTGTGATGATTGTCTGGTGGCAGTGCTAGAACTGTCTAATTTGAATCTTGGTTTAGAAGATGATTGGTTGTGAGCTTTTCAGGATGATTCTGTATTGCAAGAAGTTTGTTCTTTTGTGAGAAATGGTTGGCCCAGGGAGAAGGCTTTATCACCACTTCTTCAACCTTTTTGGAAGGTGGAGTGAGCGTTCTCTGGAAGCCGGTCTACTTTTGAGAGCTGACAAGTTTGTCCCTCCACATGTGTTCCGCAAGGGTATTATCCAAAATGCTCATGAGGGACATCTGGGGTCCACTCTTACCAAGAGCCGTATCCATGGCACCTGTTGGTGGCCGGGTATGGATACTGAGATTGAGGAGCAGGTTGCTGGTTGTTGTGTGTGTGGGGCTGCAGACAAGAGTCTCAAGGTATCAATTCCTCCTTTAATGCCCATTGCATGTCCACGGGGTCCTTGGTTAAAGTTAGATGTTGATATTATGGTGCCCTATGATGTTCTCCCCAGTGGTTCAAGGTTCATTTTAGTTCTCATGGACTATGCATCCAAATGACCGGAAATAAAGTTGGTCAAGGAGGCGAATGCTCGGAGTGTTATAGAGTTTTTAAATGAAGTGTGGTTGAGAGAAGGTTTTCCTGAGGTCTTAGTCTCAGATAATGGGAAACAGTCTGTGAGTACTGAGTTCCAGGCTTTTCTGAGTGAGTCTGGGGTAAAGCATGTGAGAAGTTCTCTGTACCACCCTCAATCAAATGGCCTTGTTGAGAGGATGAACCGTGTAGTAGGGTAATGCGTTAGATGGGCCAGGGCAGGGAATCATGATGTGTGCAAAGCCTCATAGCATGGCTTGTGAGAGGGAGGAAGCCTAGCACCAATTTCAGGCCAGGGTGGATGTCCAAATGGATCAAGTCTGAATAGGACGTTTCCAAGTTAATGCCCATTGTAAGGGAAAATGTGTCTCTTGCCCAGGGTAAGCAGAAGGAGTGGTATGACGCCAAGAAAGGGGTCAAAATCGCTCTACTTGAAGTTGGAGATATGATTAAAATTGAGTCTCCAGTACATGTCAGGAAGGGAGAGAGCAAATTTGGTGATCCAGTAAAGGTTGTGAAAATTGTTGGGAATGCTGTGATGGTTACTGGAGGTCATTGGTGGAATCTCAACAAAGTGGGTAAGGTTCGCTCTAAAGAACCATTACCAGAGAGTGATTCGTCTTGCGATGATGCAGCGCCTCAGCAGGTGTTCCTCAGGAGGGGTGTCAGAGTCAGGCCTGCAAAATACAGGTTGTAAAGTTTTTTTTTCAAGGTCAGAGCTGCCTAGATCTGGTTGTGTTTCAGTGTGTGTTTTTTTTGCTTTCTTTTCCTTAAATTTTTTTGTGTGTTTTTTTGTGTAGAAGGGAAGATGTGTAGTATCTTGTTAACTTTATTGGATGTGTGTTTCTTTATTTCTTAGGAGTCAAGTTGTTCTGGAATGTTAGTTATCTCCTAGTTACGAGAAGAATGTATTTTGCTTCACTGCGTTGGAGCTGTGTCGCCTGGAGCCGTTGTGTCTTGTGGCTCCACTAACCACGTAGCCAGGAATAAAGCTACTTCTTCAAGCACACCATCTCCATTACTACATAGTCCTTAATAGAAAGGGCCACTATAGGGACATATAAGCTTGCACTTCTATGTCCACACCTTTAATATAATGCACTCTGACTCCTGGGCTCAGGAGGCCTACCTTAGGGGTGACTGGCATATATTAAAGATAGTGGTTCAACCTTGCCACACATGGTGAGGACAAAGTTGAGTTTGAGCAGTTTGCCCTGCTCTTGCAGTCTGCAATGACAGGACTGCTGCCATCTGTTTATTTTGGTCACTCAGGATGGCACAAACCACTAGTATCATTTACCAGGGACTTGTAAGGGGATTAAAGTTCTTTCCAAAGTGAGTTACCAATTCACATGTATCAGTTTTAGGGAGAGAGCACTGGTACTGGGGCCTGGGCAGCAGGCTCCAGTGCACTTTCAGAGTCATAACCATCAGCATGGGGGCAAAAAGTGTGGGGGTGACAATACAAAAAGGGTAATTTTCTACAGCTGTGTTCCTTTATATGTTGGTAAATCTGTCCCATTATGTCTTCAAAGTACAAATTGCAAATATCAGAAAAATTCCTGGCCTTCTCAATGTCCCGCACCCTTTCTCTGTTACACTTTGTCCCTGTCCCTTTCCGTGTCTGTCACTCTTTTTGTCATTCCTTCGGCCCATGTCCTTTTCAGTCTCTTTTCCACTATCTCTGTTGCTCCCTATACCTCTGTCCCTCTCTGTATCTCTCCCTCTTTCTTTGCCCCTCTCTGACTGAGTCCCTCTCTGTCTCTACCGCTTTACCTCTGTCCCTCTCTGTCCATCTTTTTCAATTTACCCCTTTCTGTGTCCCTCTCCGTCTCCCTCTCTCTCTCTCTCTCTCTCTCTCTGCCCCTCTCTATGTCTCTGCCTCGTCACTATGGAGTTCCTTTATTTGTCCCTCTCCTTTTCTCCATCCCTCCCTCACTCTCTCTCGCCCTGTCTCTTGCTGGCCCTATCCCTCTCTCCGTAACCCTTTCTGGGTCCGTCTCCGTCCCTCACCATCGCTCTGTCTCTTTCATTGTCTGTGGCCCTGGCTGGTCCGTCTCATTCTCTCTCTACACCCCCACCCGACCCCATCTCTTTCCATCTTAGCATGTTTACATCGCAATCTGCAGAGACAAGAGCGCGCAATGGAAACATCCTTGTGCTATGTCCGGTTTCATTATTTGATATGTCAAAAGAGCATGCGCACGAGTTTCTTGGTGCTGTAGGAGACAACACAACACCACGAAAGAGAAAAAAATCAGCAGCAAATATAAATACATGACTTCATATTAAAAGTGTTTAAATTCTGATTTAAAATTAGGTTTTTTAATATTTTTCAGAAATGGGAAAGGGAAGAGAGCACATGCAGTGCAGTGGAAAGTTAATTCTATTCCTTATCTGCTGACCCAATCTCCTAAGGATGTAGTGTGAACTTTGAGGATGTTGAGCAAGTTGGTCAGTGGAACACAAGGCATGTTGCTGGGTATAGATGTGGAATTGAGAAGAAAGAAAGGAAGGAGCAGAGCAATGGATAACTCGATGAAGAATGACCAGTGCTTTGAAAAGGACTATCTGGTCTCTGGGCAGCCAATGCAGTTGGGCAAGAATGGGGGACGGTGATCCCTGCCTTCAGGCATGCTGACGAGCTCTATACACCTTGGTCTTCTTAATAGTTCTTTGACAAAGCAAGAGAGCATGAATTACCATTGTCAAGCCTTTATTTTATTAAAACACTTGACACAGACGTGTGATGCCTCTAACACACAAAAAGGAAAAGGAGAAAAAAGAATAGGTCCAGATGAGTTTGAAGCAGACAAAATACAAGCTTTGTTAAAAGTGCTATGGGTGAGGGCACTTGTTAGAGTCTATACAGTTATGAGGTTGGATTAGGAGAGGAACCTCTTACCCCTTTATTTTGTGTTGCACAGACGTGTGATGGTCTGATGAGTTCATGGCAGAATTTTTTTTCAAAAGTTTAATATGTCAAAAGCAGGAGCTTAAAACTTAAGAGATCTGAGATTCAAGAAAAAGTTTTGAGCCGGTGATACCAGATTTTTTCCCGTTTTAGCCGGGGAGGGAGGAAGGACCATAGTTGTTGTCAACTGTTGGTACTCAATTTATCAATACTTCCCCTGCTAACTGGAAACTCCATTATATCTGGATTAAGTTTTAAAGTGTTTATGTTCACCCAGTGCCAAACAAACCTCAGAGTTCCCTCAATCCCACTATTGGACAGTCTGAGGTGATTGTCTAATACCAAGGCCAGGAGAATTATCTGCATTGTGGCCTGCTCTAAAGACTACTTGAAGAGGATTGAGCAGATTGCTATTTCAATAAATGCTTGTAGCTGAGTGAAAGCAAGTTTTTGTTGGACTTTTGCAAAATAAGGTACTAGAAAGAGAGGCCAATAGGGTCACTGGGTCATCTTGAGACAGAGTCAGATTTCCAACAGAGTTTTAATCATAGCTGATTTGCATAGGTCTGGTACCATGCCTTGAGTGAAGGATTAATTGAAAAAAGTAACCGGATGCAAGGCCAATGAAGGAGCAATTTGCCTCACAATCCTGCCTGGCATATGTCTGCAGGAGAGCCAAGGGGTCAGGCAGTAGTAATGAGCATGACTACCTTCATAGCAATGACTTTACTGAAGGAGAAAAAGCTCTCTGTTGCCGATTGAAGCCATTTGTTGAAATACTGTCTACAGCGGGAAGATCTTCCTCTATTTCAAGACTGCGCTTGTCTATTGTAGAGATGAAATAGGTAGATAACGCATCAGAAATATCATGAGGTGATGGGATCTGACCCTGGCGAGTTCTTTAGCTAAATTTGCAGGATTGGTGATGCTATTTGAATAAAAATGCTGTTTCACTTGTGGTATATACAGTGCGTATACTGTGATTTAGTCATAATTTGATCTCCGCTATCTCTCTGCCTGCTGGTTTCAAATTTTTTGAAGGCGAGTTCTGACATGAACCAAGGTTTGGCTCTGCATTTGTTTAAAAGTAAACACAAGATCATTGATAGCTGCTGTAATGTTTGCTTGTGAGTTAGAAGGAAGGCCCGCTGGAATCATGATGGGAATATTGTGAAAGGAGAAGGGTATCCAATCCACTTGTGACTGAGGTTTTTAAAGGTTTGATAACCTGGGGTTTTACTATATTTAAAATACAGTGGGGCACCCAGATGCTTAGACTAAGGTAGGGGGATGCCTGGGCTAGTCACACAACTCAGAGCGGGAGAAACAAAATTGGCATCTGGAAGGTGCCCTTAAAGGTGAGAAGGTTTTTGATTGACTAGCAAAAGGTTAAAGATTTCGAGATGTTTTAAGAAATTCGAGGCAGCCCCCACATGGTGCTCCAACCAGTAATTATGATCACCCAGCACCTGGACATAATGGTAAGTGAGGGCAAATTTATCTTGCATCCGCTGAGACAGAAGTAGAGACAGAAGTATGTCTGGGCACAGTCTGAACTCCATCTGTGGAGACAGCAGCCGCTGCCATAGATACTAGGCCCGCAAACGACAACTTCAGAGAATATATGTATTAAAGCACAATACATATGAGCAGTGTGTCTTGAAGATTTTAACTGTGCTGCATTTTATAACTTAGCAAAACCAAAGGGGATGATGGACGGAGTGTTGAACATTGCAAGCACTCACCCCCAGTCAACTGATCTGGGTTTAATCCATCATCATTCTTTAGCTCACTCCGCCACCCCAGTTCAGACATGGCCATATGCAAATCAGTCTGACGATGTGCCTCATGGGAACAGTCCAGCCCGAACTGCCAAGCCATGTCTTCCCTGGACCGGAAACAAGCATCCTGGGACCGGTTTCTGGCTTACAGCCGTCATCAGCCAGGCTATCTTGAATCCAGTGGCAAAGTGAGCAAGGGACCCACGTCTGGGCATACCCTGCCAACTTAGGGCGAACATAGCAAAACCAAAGGGGATGATGGACGGAGTGTTGAACATTGCAAGCACTCACCCCCAGTCAACTGATCTGGGTTTAATCCATCATCATTCTTTAGCTCACTCCGCCACCCCAGTTCAGACATGGCCATATGCAAATCAGTCTGACCCTGTGCCTCATGGGAACAGTCCAGCCCGAACTGCCAAGCCATGTCTTCCCTGGACCGGAAACAAGCATCCTGGGACCGGTTTCTGGCTTACAGCCGTCATCAGCCAGGCTATCTTGAATCCAGTGGCAAAGTGAGCAAGGGACCCACGTCTGGGCATACCCTGCCAACTTAGGGCGAACATAGCAAAACCAAAGGGGATGATGGACGGAGTGTTGAACATTGCAAGCACTCACCCCCAGTCAACTGATCTGGGTCCATCATCCCCTTTGGTATCGCTTTGTTCGCCCTAAGTTGGCAGGGTATGCCCAGACGTGGGTCCCTTGCTCACTTTGCCACTGGATTCAAGATAGCCTGGCTGATGAGGGTTTTGAACCCGAAACCGGTCCCAGGATGCTTGTTTCCGGTCCAGGGAAGACATGGCTTGGCAGTTTGGGCTGGGCTGGGCTGTTCCCATGAGGCACAGGGTCAGACTGATTTGCATATGGCCATGTCTGAACTGGGGTGGTGGGAGTGAGCTAAAGAATGATGATGGATTAAACCCAGATCAGTTGACTGGGGGTGAGTGTTTGATTTGCTCTAACGCTCCGTCCATCATCCCCTTTGGTATCGCTTTGTTCGCCCTAAGTTGGCAGGGTATGCCCAGACGTGGGTCCCTTGCTCACTTTGCCACTGGATTCAAGATAGCCTGGCTGATGAGGGTTTTGAACCCGAAACCGGTCCCAGGATGCTTGTTTCCGGTCCAGGGAAGACATGGCTTGGCAGTGCGGGCTGGACTGTTCCCATGAGGCACAGGGTCAGACTGATTTGCATATGGCCATGTCTGAACTGGGGTGGTGGAGTGAGCTAAAGAATGATGATGGATTAAACCCAGATCAGTTGACTGGGGGTGAGTGTTTGATTTGCTCTAACGCTGGCTTAACGAACAGAATCAGTATTTGAAGTTTACCCACACAATCTCCAGAACCACAATGGTTTTCTTGGACCTCAACGTCTTTGCTAATGGAACCGGTCTGAAGACAATGACACATTTCAAGGCCACAGCAAAGAACTGCCTCTTAAGCTTTGATAGCCATCACCCGAGACATCTGAGGGAGAATTTGCTGTTCAGGCAATTCTTGCGACTGCGGAGGAATTGCTCTGAGGTGAAAGACTTCAAATTACAGGCTATCGACCTCAGCTCCAAGTTAAAAGCAACTACCCAGACAGAATAGTGTCACGTGCAATGAAAAGGGCCAGGAACAACGATGGGCAGGCCCTGTTGGACCACACCATCAAAGAACCTGATGAAACACGTCCGATATGTGTCACGACGTACAACAGCACCTCCAACGCAATCACCAAAATAATAAACAAACATTGGCGGATTCTAAGTGGAAGCACAATAACTCTACCCAAACCAATGTTCTCACATAAAAGGAACCACAACCTGAAGGACATGTTGGTCCATACACGGCCACACCAATCCCATGTAAATCCACCCAATCAGGGATTTTTAGCACCGATCAGTGGCCACCATTCTTGCGGCAACTGTAGCGTGTGCCACATGACACAGACAAGTAAAAAGATCACCTTCAATGATGTCACAACCTGGGAACAGCAGAAATTTACAAACTGTGACTCAAAAAACGTCATATACATGATTACCTGCCCATGTGACCTTCATTACGTGGGCATGACATCGAGAAAAATAAAAACACCCATATGCGAGCATCGGAGCAACCTGAGATGCCTATGCGCAGCAACTAAAATGACCACTCACTATTTGATGAAAAACCCACTCTGAAGGATCTGAGATGGACAGTAATCGAGCAAATCAGCATTGAATCTGGTCTGCATGAGAAAGAGCAGAGATGGGTTTACAGACTCAAATCACACGAGAACGGGCTGAACGAGAACATACCGCAGGACCAATTTATTTAAGCAAATAACACCTTTATGACATATGTATCCACTAAGGGGCCTCCGGTGAACGAGGACGCCATATGGCGTCTCTCTCTTCAAGACCTCGGTACAAGGGATTTCCAACTAGTCCATAACATCTTGGGGACAACTCTCATACTGAGGCCATCAACAAAGCAGACGGGGACATCCGTCGCTATACCCTGACATCATGTTCATATGACTAATCACATATGCTATTAGCACGTGCAGCAGAATACACCCTCACTACTTTTAGGGTGAGTTTTTATTCACCCTGATATGCATCAAGAGGGGTATTGTAACTAACTATTTATTTTTTGGAATCATAGGAAGCAAGGGGGAGTGGATAACATTCGGACCATTCCAACCCGCCTTCATACCACTAGATCGATGTTAATACGTGAACTTTACAGCCACGTGAGGGACCCCCACTGGGGACTCGAGAGCATTAAGTAGAGGAGACATGCACATTATCAAGTGGATAATACTGACCTTAATTTATCTGTTCGCACATGCACATATAAGTAATAATGAAGGTGCAGGAGATCGCTAAATGAAGACTTCGTGTCTGCCCCTGCATATATTAGTAAAGTTATACAAAATTTCATGGTCCACTCTTGATAAATATAATCTTGGCTAGAAATACCATACAAACCATCACGTTAATAAGGGATAACAATGTTGCTATTTTTTGTTTTTGCCACCGCAAACAGTTACGAAGTAATACCCAGTTAAAACTTTATTGTTCGCGCTGGACAGCCACCAAACCCGGATGTGAGAACTAGCACTGCTGTTCGCGGTCTAGTCTCTAACTCCACGGGGAACAAGCATAATGCACACGGGTAAATTAGGAACCCAGCCCGCGGCTCCAGTAACGTCGGAGCCTTGAGCGAGTACACACAGGTCTACCGACCGAGAGGGAGTAGCCTTGATGGAGTAAGTAGAAGCGCCCTGCCCAACGTTTGGACAGCGTGCGCTCACACTTCGCTGTGGCAATACTTATCTTTCACTCTGTTGTTTTTGGCAGTTTCTTGACTTATTTGGATCTTTGTGGCTGTAATTTTAGGGTGTGACTACAGGCGTCCCTCCTTAACTCCTCGAAGGACTCATGGGGCCAAATGATGGTCACATTTAAAGTATGTAATTAACCTTAGTATGACTTTGCTGGTAACATGACGTTGTGCCAATGTGTTTGTATTGTCTTGTGAGTCTCATCATCACTGATTCACACACGCCAGAAGGCATGGTTTTGGTATTTTTTCACCACCACAACCACTGAATCACCACTGATTTTTTTTACAAATATAATATAGACCCAAGGGTCGTGTATTTTTTTAACCTCTTCTTCTTTTTTGTACCCATGCAGGTTTTTTTATATTTAACACAGACCAATTAGGTGCTGTATATTTGATTTAGTATTTTTATTATTACTATTGTGCTCACTGTGACAACTGGAGTGGGAGCATCATTTCTCCTTTCTAGGTCCTGACTAAATGCCTCGGGGTAGGGCATGAAACTAGTTGACCATATAGCGAAACAATACATATTCACGCCTAGAGTTTTTCCCACCCATCCCCAGATTTTAGTATACAACCTTAGGGGTAAGAAATAAATTAGTTTTGGACTCACTAATCTGGTATTTTTAACCTTTTTTCTTACTTCAGATAAACCCACTCCTTTCTAAAACAACATAGGTGGTTAGGTGTATAGGGACACCCATATTTATCCGTTGGTAGCAGCACGCCCCTGTCCGTAGAGGGCAGGGATGGACCCTATGATGAAGCATGCCACCAAGGCGCAACCCAGGTGGGTAAGGGTTTTTTGAAAGAAAAAAATATTTTTCTTTCTTCAAGTTCCTGCAAAGGTCATTCTTCTTCTTTCTCTGATACGGAAGGGACCCTTTTTCGGTTGACAATAATAACCTCATGAAGGAAGTTCCAGCCACGCTCATGTGAAATGTAGTTTTTTAGTAAAACAAAAATATCACTGAAAATGACCATGGAGTCGCTCCAGCAGCAGGTAGTAAGTACTAAATGGCATTGAAAGCTGCACCCCCTAGAGGTTTAAAGTGTAATGACATGATTGAGTCAGTTGAATTATGGAGAGTGCCTAAAAAGGAAATAGACAGAAAGACAGAACATGTTCTACAAGAAACTCCAAAAATGAGACATGCCTGTGAGCCTTGGCTTCTGGAACCCATAAAGACACCCAGGTTAGAAAATACAGAACAATCCTTGTGCTTTAGATGAGCTAATCGAACATCTTTGGCATCTTATATTTAAACTAGACTCAGTTCATTACCTAAGTAGAGAGCTACACGCGAACAAAATTGTTTTAGTTAGTGTTCCTGTTCCTTTATAGCCGTATAGATTTCTGTCAGAGTGTCACTGGGTAAATGGCTAATAATATTTATTAAAATACATTACACGTATTTGCGTACAGTGAACGGTTGGGTTACATGTTGTTCGCTAATGTATGCATATACAGCTTTTGCAGCTGAAAACCAGTAAGCCAAATGTGCCTACAAATACCTATGTAGCACTAGTACATTTTACCAAGAAAAACATCCTAGAAGTTGTCTTTTTTTAAGTGAAATCTGACTGGTTTAGTTTTTCTTTCATGAATTGTCTCTTTGGCATGCAGGATATGTTCCCTACAATGTGCACGTGCACGCCCCTTGCTTTTCCCTTGCACCCAGAGTCTGTGTGGGAGTGCTCATGCCATAGGACACACCAGGAGAAAGACTATGACAACCAATGTCATTTCAAAAAACAGAGGAGCGGCTCAAAAGCAAGCAGCTTGAAAGCTTGACTTTCATGTGGTGCAGGTCAGAGAAACTTAGTAGGAATGGGGACCCCCAGGGCAGAAATGTTTGACTTCAGCAGAGTATGGCGTAGGTTTTGCATTGCAGAAGTTGTACAGCACTTACAGATCTCCAGGGGTAAAAGGGCAGCTGCCAAGCACATTCAGGGATTTTTGCCTTCCTCCGAAGGGAGGACCTTGGCTAAAGGTTTGAATTTAACTGCTCCCTTTGCACCAGGGTTGGACTGATGTCATATGATTGGTCCTCTGGCTTAGAAGCACAACCAAGCTAAAATGGATGGCATGAATTTCTAGAAGTTAGAATGTAGTATTTTCATTATATGTAGCTGTCACTCCTCCCTGGTCAATTCTGTTAATCACTTCACTTGCATTTAATCATTACAGGTTTTCATTTCTATGTTTTTCTGTTATCACCCTACGAACGATGATCAAATATTCTGTGGAATTGTTGTGAACTTCAAAATCTCTATTGATGTGTGTTTTCAATGTCACCATTAAGGATGAGAGGGTAACAAGCATGGTGGGGGAGGGGTAATTGGGATCTAGGCAACTCTCAAATTCACTTGTTTGCAACCTAGGAAGGGGTGAGAGAAGGTGGAGGGGTCAAAAGTGTTCCACCCAACTCACAGGAACACATTGTAGCAACACATAAAGGAAGCATGATAGTTCAAAGGGAATCGACCTAGGAGCACCCATTTTATGATTTCAGAGCCCCTGGGCTGTGAGCGCTTGCACAGTTGTTGGATGTCTTCGGGGCAGGTGGCCTGGGTTGCAGTGCACAGAGACACGTCATTGCCACACAAAGAGGGAAAAAATCGAGGGAACTTGAATGCAGGTGCCCATTTTCATACTGACGTGGGTTTGTTTTATAGATTTACCACAAGTTTATAACTACAACATTTACTCTTGTAAATTGAATTTAAAAAATGCATTTCGGCAAATTGAGATGTAGTCCTTAGTATCACTTTTTCAGGATTAAATCACTAAAACATTCAAACTTCGCCTCAAAACGGCAATTTCTAGAAAGATTTTGGGGCACAAAAAATTGGTGGCACTATTTAACATAGGAAAGCCATGTAATACATTAGAAAAAAAATTGGAAGAAGCACCAATTACTGCTGTGCTCAAACATTTGGGCAGAAACTGCACTCTAGCCCGGGGATGATGCACGCACCAGTTGTATAGGTTAACTGGTACAGACTGTAAAGCTTCAGTGCAATAAATAATTGACAAGTACTGAATTATAGGAATTCAATAGCAAACGCCCTTATTTAACTTTGCATCTCAGAGATAGCCCCGATCGTCATAACTTTGACAAAGCATTGAAAGCTTCTCATCAATTGGACAATTGGGAAAAACGCCAGATTCGATTAGCTCCATCATCAGACATTTCATTTAGAGAGACAGCAGCTTCCATGTCCTATATTTGGCCGTCGTGGGGCCGGATCCTGAGACCTGGCAGCCCAGCGACCCAGTGACGGATGCTTCACCTCTGTTGTGTGCTTGCATGGGGGGTGAGGGGAGCGTGCACATCTGAGAGCTGCGGATCAATGCCAGCTCACCCGTGACCAATTACTTTCCTGCCAGCCCCAGCGATACTGGCAGCAGGCAGCGGCGTGATGCCAGCGACAGGGGGCACGGATAACGACTCTTTGTGTGGGAAGGATACGCCTGTAAGTCAAACCTCTTTTCCCTACATGCTAAACACAGATATATTGTGAAATGCGAGATGCGCGCTTACGGGCCACCCTTTCCGCAGGGTGCCACATGCAGGCATTTAGGCTTCTGGCTGCTCTTCTCAGACAACAAAAATCCTGAGACAACTGCGGCCCGCGGTAAAAACATTGTAAGAGGAAAAAACACAGCCCATGCTTATGCATGTGTATACATAAGATAGGACCTGAAGACGGCACTATGCAAATGAGAAACAGATGCAGATCACACATAAACTAAGCATGTTAAACAAAAAAATAAGACTAAGGACGGCCGCACATATGGGCTCAATTAGAAAGGAGGGGAGATCATCTGGTTGGATCCTCCTTGCCAGCCACCGAGCTCTTTCCCTTCTCGTGCCGCCTGGTCCCTTTGTTTATCCTCATGGCACTTGGCACAGATCGCTGGCCTCATGTATAGTCAGCTGCATATCTCACTAAGGGGCTTCCCGCCTGAGCTTTTACACTGTAACTTTTAATGGTTCATTTTTTTCTTTAAAACTCCTGTGAGTGTGTTTTGATTTTTTTTTTTTTTATGTTTTCCCTCTGAGTGCAGGTCTTTTGTTGTTTTAATGTGTTTGTTTGAAGGCCTCATAATTTCTTCTTCTTCCCCGACATTAATATATAATGCCTGATTTTGCAATACTAATTTTGTTTCTCACATTTATAGCTTTATTTCCATTCATTCTGGCTACCCTCCTTTAATAGTTCGAGACTGTTTGCAAACTTTATTTTCTTCTTCTAAGAGTGAACCAGAAATACTGTTGGCGCAAGCAGAAATTCAGTTTGGGCATTCCCGAATAAATATTTAAATTTGAGCAAAAACATATGCTTAATTAGGACTTTCGAATGTTCATGTCTTGGAGCTGCAGCAGTCTTTAATCTCTGCATACTACATTAGTATAGCATGGAATAACTTGACATGAGATAACAATTATAAATACACGGAAATGTAGGGAGTTTGATGACTTCAAAGACATCATATTTTGGGGTTGATAGAAGAAACCTACACTTTTGCAAACTGGAGGGTGGAATGAGGAGGTGCTCATAGTCTTTTTTCTTCCACTATTCTTACCATTTAATACTGTGCCACTCCGCATGTAGTTTAAGAAGGGCAAGGGTGCAGCAGTTTCCTTGCATACAGCATAATGCAACAAACAGGACCAATACGACACTGTCTGTGAACCCATATTAACAGGCTCAGGACTTCCTTCTTCTGAGCACAAACACAGTGGATCGCCTGTGTAAACTGGGTGCAGGCGCACTCCTCATGACCATTCTTTTTACATCATTACAGGCATGGATCCCGACACCAGGTGCCCTAAATCTGCCCTGTTGCCTAGAGCCAGTTGATGAGAAGTCCACAAATCTTGGGAGGTTGGATTCGTGATCCCCCATCTCACTTTGGGGGAGGCATAATTTGTTCCATAGTGACTAATCACCCCAATGTACATATGATGTACAGCATTTCTAAATTAGCGTACATGACTGAGCCCAACATCGGTCACACTATTGGCACAATTGAGGTTGAATTCCATGTGTTTACTTTAGGGCATTGGTTCCCATTATTATCCTAGAGACAGGTCATGTGACATGAGTCCCATTAACCCCAGCATTCACCTGATATTCCTCCATTCCTCCATGGGCCGAACGAGGACCACCCCAAAGTTAGCACTGCCCTTGCAATGCTTGTGTTCTGCTTGGTTCAGTCCCCACCTTAACTGGAATGGATACTTCCCCAATGCTGTTACCATAGACTCACTCTGTTTAGGAGATATTGCATAGCACTTGCCTCAACTCTATAATGCGCTGAGATATTACATGCTCCATTTGCACGCAACCAGTCCTTGCCCTGATGTGGTAGGGCTGTGGGTTAATCACTGGTTTGCTGCAAAGACCAGTCCATGGAGGAGGACTTCACAGGTTTCAACAGTTTAGTTACCAGCTTGAATTGTTCCGTTGCATTGTGTTCATATGCATACTACCAGCATGTCAAGTTTTAAATAATTCTGCTACCCCAATATCATAGCCAGAATATTGACTACCAAAATATTGTGAATGTAGGTATATATAGGTAAGTATAGATGTACTATTCCAAACGTTACAGATGTAAGGAGAGAAGGTTGCTTCACTCCAGTTCTTAGGGTTCAAGAAGAAGCCAAATCAATCTTCTTTTGTAGAAAAATACTAAGTTGGTTGTTTCATCATAAAATTGTTATAAGCCTAAATGGACCTTCATCGGGGCTCATACACATATGAAGTTAAATGTCAATGGTCAATAATGGAAGAATACAAACACGTTATATCAGACTGCAGCAGTGACAGAGAAGCACAACATTGGATTTTGCTTGTGCATTCTCCCTACTTTTAATTTCACATATGGATTTATTAAATGTTATGAAGGAACAGCATAATCATGATTGCTTTTTCTTTAGCATAATATGCCACCTACATGCTTTTGGAGCTCCAGAAAAGGCATGAGGCTAAAACCAAGCAACAAATAGCATATCATAATAGTGAGCACACAAATACTTTGAAACAACAATATCACAGCCAAAATTTTGACAACCAAAATATCATGAAGGTATACATATATCCTGACTCGTGAGGACGTTCGTAGGCTGCAGGGAGGCCAAAACTCTTGTATTCACCTTCCTCGCAACGTTGCAATATCTATAAAGCAACGATATCCAGTAATCCCTCACCCGAGATTGCTACATATATTGTCAAGTAAAACCTCGGCTTATCTGCTTGCAATGAAAGGATGCTGTTTTTTTATGGGTTTTTAATCTGCTACAAATCTATCGGTGGCGCCTACGAACGTAATTTTAGAAGAGATAGTACCATATAAAAAGGACATCTCTTCCTTTTCTTTATAATATTACAGTAGAAGATTCTTCATCCTTCTAAATCAATTAGGGGATATCTTGTTGAAACTCAAATAGAAAACTCTGTCCTGAAGAAGGTGGTTGATCCTAGTCTCACCAAAACGCCGCGTCGACTTTTTTGTGTAGTTTTCTTGCCAAAATTTTAACCTTGTTTTTATCTATTTTTATTTTATGATCAAAGCTGCTGTGAAATGTATGTAGAATGGTTTTAATAATATGATGAATAAAATTTGATTTTATACATTTTCTATGACATTGTGTGTTGGCATTATTATATTGGGTTCTGTAAGACTAGCATAAAAAATAGTGTGTTGCCCTGCACAAATTGATATAAGTTATGTTAATTGCTGCTGTGTCTAACTAAATGTGCTTTACAACCCCACTAAGAGTGTACATGTTGACAGAACAACACTGTATCCACATTTTAGCTAGGGACTCTCTTCTTTCTCTACTATTCTTAACTGCACATCGATGTACCTTGAATATATATATGTCATCAGAATATATATATATATATATATATATATATATATATATATATATACATGTACATATATATGTATATATATATATATATATATATATATATATATATATATATATATATATACAAAAATAAAGTAAAGATCTTTACAAACATATATATTTATTATGTTATACCTGCTGAGCACAAGTTTCAATCATGCACCAGAAGTCATATTTACCTGTAGGCAGGATTACTAGCAACGATCCAGATATGGCGACCGACCAGATCAGCCACCGAGGTCTCAGCACATATACATTTCTATATGTTCACAATAATTTGGTAGTAAATATTTTGATTTCATTGTTTTGGTAGCAGAATATTTAAAATACAATATACTGCTAGTATGCCTTTCAAGTTGACCTCTCTCAAAGGACAAAAAGCAAGTAAACCCACTTCCACCTAAAAACCCTAAGCTTGTTGAGCCATTTTCAGGTCAGGTCTTGTGACACAGTTGGAACTTGCATTTTTGTTTGATATCCTGTTTAGAATGGTAGACAGAAGCAGCATCTGAGCCTTTGTCCTACTGCAACTGCTCGTAGCATTCAGCATCATTAACCATGCATCCAAGACTTGAAAGGACAAATATGAATAGAGCTTTTTTATATGATAAAGGCATTTTTGGCTATTATGATTCAAAGCATCACCCGTTCTCCATTCTCTTTGAAGCCCAAAAAGATTTCATGCAATATCATAGGTTTCTGCTCTTACCCCTTTCCCCCCACTTTTTACATATATATGCAAACAATGGGTTCATAGGTTCACTCTTTCAGATTCTCCTTCATGAACTACTCCAAAAATACCCACGTCATTCTCGATCTGGCGATTATTTCAGCATTGAATTCAGAGTCTTTTTTTCTATGTTGCCTTATTGCCCTAGGAAGCTCAGGCAACTAAAGTCAAACTTCAGTAGATATTTAGTACCCTTAAGAGTATCATTCATATATCTTCCAACTCCAATTAAAGTGCTAACAAAAAGTCCCTACTTATTTGCCATTATCAATTGCCAGAGATGGCCTAAAGTGTAAAAGTGGTTTCCTAAACTATTCAAAAACATCTGTCTTAATCAACAACAAGGAGTTCAGGCAATGCTTTTCTTTGTACTTCTAGTGCTAACTTATGCAACTGCATTTGTATGAGACTTATAGACATTCCAAGAAAAAAGCACCAGCAGCTGCAACAGCAAAAGTGATCACTGGGACATTGCAGAGTTTTTTCCTTACCACACCTCAGCTCAAGTCCCCTCTTCATGGAGTACAATTTAGGCCTGTGTACTGATCCATTCCCTCTGGTCTGTCAATGAGAGGCAAGTTATGTTTAAGGCAGATTAAATTCCAACTTGGCCAGGCATCTTATGTTTTTCCATAAGAAGTTGAAAATCTGTCTCTTCGCTCGCTAACATCAGTACAGTAATGCTCCATAAATGGGCTAAAGGTAACCCCCTGGAACTCTGAGGTGATTTGTAATATCCTTATAATGTACCGGCAGGGGTAAATTATTCCTTTTAATACATGGTCACACCATTACCCTCCCACAAACCTAATAAGTCATTGAGGCTTGCGCCTTCATATGAAAGAGATAGAATGGTTGCAGTCATGAAGAGGAAAAGCGGAATCTGTAGTGCAAAATTAAACACACCAAAAAGCAGTTAGTAATTTTTGCAAAACATGTTAGAATCAGTTTAATGTAAATCAAATTAAAAAACAGTTGTAACTCAGAAGGAGAAGTAACATGCAGAGAGATTCTTTTTTCTATATTGAACTATGCACAAAAAGTAAACCTGTTGCCATCAATTGTTGTGAGGTACATCAGGGCCTGCTCTGAGTCATCATTTAGTTTCACATTTTAGCTTGACACCTTTATAAAATAGTGACTTTTTATGTGTTTTACACTTACACGATAATGTACGTGGAAGTTATTTTATATGCAATTCATTTCTTAGTAAGTATTATTATCATTTTGTTCGTACACTCTGTCCAAGGCTAGGAACATAGAACGTGTTGCCCTTGTATTTGGTTGTTTGGTTGGAGACAGCAATAAGGCTCCAGACAAACTATTGCATCAGCTCTGCACCTTAGACACAGTGTGATTGGAACAGTGCTTTTATTATATAAACAGCCTTTGTGCTATATTAAGCAGATGAGCACTTCTGCTGGGATTATCCTGGAACGTGGTGCACTGTGATTGAGATGCAGCCCTCCTGATGTGACCTCTAGCCTGCAAGAGACAATAGTTTTCTCTACACAGACCGACTTCCTGATACATCATACTCAGGTATGGGGTTAGGCTATCCAGATGGCACTCCCACTGTTGTATTCCTCTTAGGGTGTCCGTATATAGGTTTTCCTGTATCATGTCCTTATATAGGCACAATTCGCCCTGCCCTTATATAGGCATAAAATCCCAGTCCTTATTTAGGCATTAAACCGTGCACTCCAAATACAGGCATGGTCTCAGACATCCGTCCACCCTAACGTCACAACGAGTTCTTGAAGAACAGACCCTTAGGCTTCGGGAGTTTCCCTAGCACAGGACTATTGATTTCTTCAAGGACTCATTTATTATGCATGAACCTTATACCTTAGGGGTTCATTCATGACGTCTTCCGCTGTCCGATCCACGTCAATGCTAACATTCTAAGGTACCTCTCAGGTATAAATATACCTTCCCTAGCCCCTGTAAATCAGAGGAGACCTCGACTTCAGAGGAGCCCGTTTCCCGGCCTGACGCACTGAGAAGACGCTGTCATCCCTGCACGCAGAGAATCCAGCTTCCAGTGATCTGACTTCCCTTGCGGGGTGTTGGAGTTCGAGTCTGGCAAGAGATTCCTACCTCTCTCATTCTCAAGGTATGGAGCTGACTAGAACCTAGAGGGACTCTTGGCATACTAGGCATACTAGGCTTAACATACTCTTAGTATACCATAGTAAGGAATACTTCACCTACTTCATACCTCTCCTTACACCTAGGTTAGGTTAGGAACATTGGGGTAGAACTAGCTTAGAAACGCATCGTATGAGTACTCGCATTTTTAGTCTGTGTTATTTATGTAAATGAATAGCTGCTAAAGATCATGCTAGTGCAGTATTATTTATTCCTACTGCTTACGCTGTACATTATTTATCTTGCATACTGTCTTGTGATCGTAACAGCACACTTTACTTACACGAGAACCAAGACTGTTCAATAAATCTTTTATTGAAACGCCCGTCTATTCTTTCTGTGTAACTTTGAGGAAAACTAAGTATGCACGATTGAGCTGAGTGAAATAGTTATCTATTGTTTCCACGACTCTGGGACACGTTCTGATTCTAAAGGGAAAAAAAGTGGTCATGTTTTGCGGCTGCCAGAAACTACTCCCTTCTTGTTTGACAAGGAGTTTCTAGTGGCCTCTGAGCTAGCTGGCACAAGTAATTAAGTTTAATATACTCGATAGGGACATACTGACCTTAGTCCTATGTCAAACCTATAGGGTATATTATTCCAATGCGCAGAGCCTATTAGGGAAATAGGAGCTACACTACACCACTAGGTTCTCGATAGTAAAGGAAGTATTAGATAGGAGTATAATCACGCAGTAACATTACCATGGTTGAATTGTTTGTCTTTTTTACCATCCTTATACTTCTTGTTATAATGCTTTGTTTCATCTGCCTAATAATTGCAGCCCATGCTTTTTATACAAGAATACGGTTGGTTCAATAAATGTTTGAAAAGCCAGATTTGTGTCTTTCTTGTGTCTTCCTTGGGCATGAAAAAGTAACAATGAAAGGGTAGATCTGTTTCCATGATTCGCTTGGGAAATACGAGTGGTCTTGCTGCAAGGTTACAGATACCATCTGGTACCCTGGTAGGGTTAGGGGTTCAGATGGGGCACTGTGAACCAGCTAGAAACTGGGCCAACATTTCCTGATGAGATGTTTTGGACCGAGTCCCCATATTCTGAAGTTCATGTTGCCCATATACACAGTCTTACTTAATTTGTAGGAACCGTAAAACAAAATCCTTAACTCCTTTCAGCTGACCACTGTTCATTTTTGAAAAACACATTTTAAGAATGAAAATCCAGTTTTTGTTTTATTTTATAAAACTGCAGCTGCAATGATTCTCTGTGACCTGTCTTTCCCCTTTGATTCTGGCTCTGGCCGCAAGCATTATTACATTGCAACTCATCTGTAATAGTTTATTACAACTGAGCAGCTACATAATTTTCTTATCACAGAATACTACAGACATCACATTCCGACTGTAATAAGGAAATTAGAGACAGGTTTCTATACTGAGATTGTACACTTCCGTGTATTATTGCACTGCTATCCCCTGCCTGAGAAGTTTGGCTCCAAGAGACTAATACAAAATATTTATTTTATTTGATAAAAATCAGTAAAATTACATAAGACAGCATAACATAGCAGAAAATAAGATAGAATCACATAACATAACAAAGAAATACAGTCACATGGCATTTTATTGATCAATGCTGCCTCAAGGAAAACCCTCAGAAATTGCAACATGTTCCAAGACACCTTACTGCAAACATTACCTTGACCACCGTGGTCTCTCAAATGCCTTCAGTTCTTTAACCACTTGTTCACATTCTGAAATATTCACATTGATGGACAGTCAGACTGGCATTCCAGGAAAGTTTTAGGGTCTTAGGGCTCCATTGCCTGGTGTTCCTGGGCTCCAAAATTGTGCCTGGTGTTACCGATACCACCAGTGTGAGTGTCAGTGCTTCCAATTTATCACACGTGGCCACCTGTAAGGGTCTGTGGAATTGAAAATAGCTCTCAAATCGGTTCTACCTCAATTGCAGACGTTTACAGGGGACAAAGTCCTATATATATGACCGAGAGGATATGTCCTTGGAAAAATGAGGGACTTTTGAATCCAGTAATATAGGTTGTGTTAATACAGTACCCCTTGTATTCTCAGTTTGCCCATTTTAAACCAAAACTGAAATACCAAACCACTCATAATGAGGCCCTCATATTAAAATGAATAACGGGGTAACAACAATGTCAACATGGATCTGACAATAACATTTCATACCCAAAAGTATTCTTGGACAAAAAAGTACATTTTCATCAAGGTTATTTTAAATTTCCCAAGTGAAAGCGGTGGGAAATGAGAAAAGGATTCTTTATTAACCCCAGACTTGTTGAGAACCATTTACAAACATATCAGATTAATCACTACACATAGGGCCCAATTCAAAAAGATATCTGCACCCTCTAAGTGTAACGTACATGTGCAGATAGCAGCATTTATGAAATAATAAAACACAATTTTGGTGAATATCTTTATTGCCTTGCCCTTCCTTTTGGAAAACAATTATTTGAGAAGGTGTGGGAGGATTTAGTACAGAGGATTAACATCTTAGGCGTGTCCATGGAAGCAACTATTGCTAGATACCGCTTCTCACCTCATGTGATCTTTGACATGATTGCATACTTCAAATGTAAAAATACTCACTGCACTAATTTCTAGACCACTGGATCTTTCAAAATATATGAGGATATTGGGGGCAACACAAAGGTAATCCAATTACACTGCTTGGGACAGATACTCAGATAAATCACCATTTGAGTGCAGCTGTTTATCACCCTACCAGAGCCACTAGCAGAAAGACAATAAGTGTCTCTTGCAGTCCTTCCACTCCCCGGAATCGCCACAGCGTGATGCATACTCAACGCAGGACCTCGCATCACAGCCCATCGGAACCACAGCTGTATCTCGCAATGCTCCGCACACGAATTTAAGGTACTTTGCTCAGCGGGCCTAACTTGATGTCTGTATCCAGCCTATATCCAGCCAACGCTCCATTGCAGTCAGCCTCAACTTGTGACTTTGCCCTAGTCTGGTTCAACCAGACAGAAACAGTTGGCACTTTGTGCTTTTGGGCACTATGTTCACTGAAAACTTTGAAATTGCATATCTCTGGTTCTACTAATTGGATGTTTTTCGATTTGGTCTCAAATAATTAATTAAATCTTACTCTATTTTTCTAATTTGGTTTATACTTTACACATTACTTCTACGTTAAGCCTGACTGTTTGCATGCCAAGCTACGAGAAGGTTGAGCACAGATTAATTTGGGGTTTGCTTGTGTTTCACCCAGACAGAAATTGCAGTTTCTGCTCGAGTAGGGTTTCACCTCCCTCAACCAGCAACCAAGTTTCTTACAACTTTAAATTTTTAACACTTTGAACTTTTACCTTTCAATGTAAAATTCATTTATGTCTTTTGAATTTTGTTTGACACGGTATATTTTGTGACCAATTTGGGGTTTGCTTCCGTTTCACCCAGACAAGAATTCTAGTTGCTGCTTGAGTAAGGTTTCACCTCCCTCAACCAGTAACCCAGTTTCTTACAACTTTAAATTTCTTTTACACTTTGAACCTTTACCTTTCAATTCAAAATTCATTTATGTCTTTTGAATTTTGTTTGACACTGTATATTTTTTGACCATTTTGATTTTTTTGAGAAAATTATCCCCATTTGACTTTTTTGATAGTCTCCTGAAGCTCCTAACATGTTTTTTTAGTTGTTCATCCCCTCCATGTCTACTTTCATGAGCTCACACACTATTATTTTTTTTTATAATTCTTTTTTATAAAACATAACAAATCGACAATCCCATGTACATTAAAGAGGAATTAGATCAAACTTACATTGATAATCCCAGTTTCAATAAGTGCAGAACAATAGTGCTTGAGTGAACACAGCTTTCACGGTGAGGGTAGATCATCAAGAAGGGGAACATTTGGGGGGTTACAGATATTTCCCCGATAAGTATTCCAGTCGTTCCAAATGGAGGCCCACTTTTTGGGGCATCCTCGCGCTACATATACTGTTTTTTCCCTGAACATACACCAGTCCATGTTTGCCTTCCAAGCCTCTACGTTGGGTGAGTGTGTGGCCCCCCACAATTGCGCGATGTTTTGCTTTGCTATCATTAGGCCTAGGGTGACCCAGAGCTTGTTTTTACTGTTCAGGTCTGTAGGCTCCCACACGTTCAGAAGGCACCTTTTAGCTTCAGGGCGAATAGTAAGTCTGAGTACTTCACTCAGGATATCGTGTATTTTCCGCCAGTACTGCTGAATGTATTCACATTCTCATAGTATGTGCAGGAAAGTGCCCTCCCGACCACATTGCCTTCTGCAATCTCCCCTCTCCGTCTTTCCCATTCAAACCAGACAGGGCCCTGTGATGTAAACTCTGTGCAGTATTTTGAGTTGGATGAGTCGCAATTTGGCAGAGATTGCTACTTCTCTTGGGGAGGCTACTGCCTCTTGCCATTCCTCATTGTCTAATTCTAGGCCGTCTCTCTCCCATTTCTCTCTTGTTTTCTGGAGGGGGTCAACAGTATTATTAATCAATTTCTTATAGGTCAGGGATTCAGCTTTCTTTGGTAGGTAGCCGTCAAGCAACCTGTCTTCGAGGGGCGAGGATTCTGGAGGGGAGGAGCCTCTTTGCAGGTGTGTTTGTAGTGCGTGGCGAACTTGCAACGATCAAAAGTACTCTGAGTTAGCTAGTTCGTAGTCTTGCTGTAGGGAGGCAAATGTTATCATATCGCCTTTCACCCATAGGTCCCCTATTTTTGAGATCCCAATTAGGTCCCATTTGTCGAACCCTTTCGAGGTCCGCAGAGGACCTAGTTTCTCGGTATCCCATAGGGGAGTTGCCAGTGTAAGTTTCCGCTCCCACCCTAGGCTTCTGTCCGCAGCGTGCCAGATTTGAACTGAGTGCTGTCAGGGGGAGCCGCTGGGGTCTAGAATATAATGCCCTATTGTAGTTCCCTCCTGGTAGTATCCATCTATCCATGGCATATCCCGGGTCGTCTGGGCGGCGGTAAGTGCCCTGATTGATGGCGGCAAGGTGGGCAGCCCAGTAATATTTTTGGAGGTCCGGGAGACTGATCCCTCCGTCATACCAATTTAGGGCAAGTTTGGTCAATGCTATACAGGGTTTCCCATTCCACAGCAAGTCCCTCTGCAGGCCCTCTATCTCCCTGAAATATTGTGCGGGGACTAAGTCGGAGGAGTTCTGCAACGCGTAGAGGAAGCGGGGCAATGACATCATCTTGAAAAGTGCTGCTCTGCCTAGTAGCGAGAGCGGGAGTGCCTTCCAGTTTACAATATCTCGCTTCAGTCTTTGTAAAGGCGGAAGCAGGTTGCGGTCGAATCAGAGTGTGTGGTCTGAGGTGACAAAAATACCTAGATATTTAAAGCCGACTGTAGTGATTTGTATAGGGCAACCCCTGGGTGAGGGAGGCAGGGCCCAGCTGAGGACATACAGAAGGGACTTACTCCAGTTGATTGAGTACCCAGAGTATCTGCCAAAGGTTGCAAAGATGCCTAGCACCCTTCCAAGCAACGCTGTTCAGGAGGCCAAAAACAGAAGAATGTCGACTGCATACAATGAAATGCGGTCCTCCCATGTTGCCGACCAACACAGTACTCGTATCACTGGGTCCCTATGAATCCACGCCACAAGCGGCTCCAGGGCGAGGGCAAAGAGGAGGGGGGACAGTGGACAGCCCTGGCGGGACCCTCGGTTGAGCGCAAACACTTCAGATTTTTTGTTGTTTACTACAACTTGAGCCAGGGGCTCCGAGTAGAGGAGTCTGACCCATTGAATGAAACTAGGCCCAAACCCCATTTTTGCTAGGACTGCGAAGAGGTACGGCCATTCGATAGTGTCGAATGCCATGGTGGCATCTAGAGAGACTATTATCGCTGCCTTCTGGATTGTGGCTATTCTCCCCATTACTCCGTGTACTCTCCGCAAGTTTAGCGCGGTATTTCGGTTGGGCATAAAGCCCGACTGATCAGGATGCACCAATCCACTTATTACTTGGACGAGTCGGTTGGCCAGGAGTTTGGCTAGTATTTTGGGCTCCGCATTGAGTAGGGAGATGGGCCTATAAGAGGCACATTCATTCTTCGGCTTGCCCTCCTTGTGGATAGTGACCAGTGTCGCTATTCTCTGGTCCAGAGGGAGCGTCCCCAATTTTTTGCTCTCCTCAAACATGGCTCGCAGGTGCGGGGCTAGTTTGTCCGGTCTTAATTTATAGAGCTCGATGGGTAGGCCGTTAGGGCCTGGGCCTTGCCAGATTGGAGACTCCTGATCGCTTGCGCTATTTCATCGTTAGTAAAGTTCCTCTCCAATAGGCTCAGGTCCTCTGTCGATAGAGTGGGTAGTGTTATGTCTCTAAGCAGCAACTGTGAGTCGTCTTCGGTGTATGGTGTGCTCGTGCAGTATATTTCGCTATAGTGAGCGGCAAACTCAGTAACAATGTCTTGTGGGTCAGTCGTTGTCTCGCCCACCCCATCTATCAGTTCTGGCACCAGCCTGTTCGCCAACTCTTTCTTGTCCAACCACGCGATTAGCTTCCCAGCCTTGTCCCCAAGGTCATATAGTCTACCCTCTTTTTCTCCCCCCAGTGTTTTGGCCCTATCAGTGGCTATTGCTTTATAGTCATCTCTTTTAAGTTGTGGGGCATGTAATTTCTCCTGAGTGACCCCTTCCCCCAGTTCTTCCTCCAACCGGAGGACTTCGTTTTCAGCATCAACTAACTCCTTCCGTTTCTCTTTATGTACCCCGGCTATCAGGGAGAGTGCCTGTCCCCTTATGACTGACTTAAAAGCTTCCCACAGGGTCTGGGGGGACTCTACCAACCCCTCGTTTTCTTGGAAGTAATGGTCAAAGGCTTGGACTGGTGCTTTTCGGACTACTGGGTTGCGTAGATGCCATGGATTGATAGGAGCGATTCTACCCACCCTCCTCTGGCCTAGGACTAGTTGAGCCCACACCGTGGAATGGTCGGAGATGCCACGCGCCATGTGTCTGATTTCTTGGACATTTATGATTTGAGATGCTGGGACGAGGAGATAGTCTATACGGGATAGGCTGTTATGTGCCCCGGAGTGGAAAGTGTGTTGGATACTGTCCGGGTGATATGCTCTCCATGCGTCCGTTAGGCCTAGGGCCTCCAGAAAGTCAGGTAGCCATCGATACGAGGGGCTGAGCTCTCGGGGTGGGTGCCAGTCCAAACTGCCTGACACTACTGAATTGAGGTCCCCTCCCACCACTAAGAGTCCTTCCGGGAACGAGAGTAATATTGTGCCCAAGTCCTTAAATGTACGGCTCTGGAGGCTGGGCGGCACATATACCGACATAAGTGTCAGTGAGTTCCCCTCCCACAGTCCCGTGATTGCTATGTATCTGCCACCGTCACCCAACCAGGAGGATTGTATGGAGAGGGGAAAGGAGTTTTTAAGCATTATGCCGACTACCCGTGATCCGGTGGTGAAGCCTGATTGAGCCACTAGTTTGTAGCCCCACCTGTTCAATGCCTTACAGGAGTTACCCATCAAATGTGTTTCTTGAAGCAGGAGAACATCTGGGGCAAGTCGTCTAATATATTGTAATACCACGCAGCGTTTAACCTTATCTCCAAGCCCGTTGACGTTCCAACTCAATATTTTAAAACTTTTGTCCCATTGTGTACTCATGAAGACCTGTGTAAATCTTGTAATCCTCTTGAATTGTGCAGATATACCTTGTCGATACAACAAACACATGTAAAAACTCTAAATCCCCTACCCAACTCCCCCTCCCTGCTCCCCTGCACTCTGGGCTCAAAACTGCCCATTAATTCAACTATGCAGAGTGCCTGTCGCCTAGATTGTGAACTAATAGTAGAGAATTGAGGGATACGGTGCTCCACTGCTCCGTCCCCCCCACCACCTCCAATTCTTTTGTAGTGCCCCGAGAAGGGCCAGAATACAGGATTATTACTCATATGTTAGGTAAGGCTACCCATCAATCCAGTGACTGTCAATATTTCTAGATACCTGTCCCTTTCTCCGATGCAGACAGAGCTCAGCGGGGGAAGAGTTTCCATATGTTCATAGAGCGGAATTATATCTCAGTCTCGGGCTCAGTTTATCCATGCTCTCAGCGGGAATTGTGCTCCTTAGCCCCTCTCCAACCCTCCAACCAGTCAGCAGCAGCTTCTGGGTGATCAAAGAACCAGACTTTTCCGTCAGCTTCCACCCGGAGCCGGGCCGGAAACAGCATTGCGTACTTTATTCCTTTTTCTCTGAGTTTCTTTTTGACGGCAAGGAAAGAATGTCTCTCTTTTTGTACAGCTTGCGTGAAGTCTGGGAAGAAGGCGATCTCAGCATTCTCGTATCGGAGCGATGAGGCCTCCCTGGTGTTTTGCAGTATTGTGTCCCTGTCGCGAAAGTTGAGTAATCTGGCCAGTATTGGACGGGGGGGGGGCCCGGGTTTCGGTCGTCCCCCGGGAACTCTGTGAGCCCTCTCAACTACAAAGAATTTCGACAGGCCTTTGGGTTTCAGGTGGTTGAGAATGAGGCCTTCTATGAAGAGATCCGTGGCTTGCCCCTCCGTCTTCTCCGGCACCCCAATAATGCGTATGTTGTTGCTTCTGGTGCGCCCCTCATAATCGTCCAATTTACTTTCAGCGAATTTACGAAATTATTGCAGTTCTTGGATTTCGTTTTGCAGGTGCGAGGTGTCATCAACTAGACTTGCCATAGTAATCTCGATTTGTTAAACTTTTTCGCTAATTTTAGTGAGGTCTGCCCTAATGAGCGTCACTTCTGATGAAATCGTATCCATCCTTTGCTCCAGAGACGTTCTGACCCCGGTGATCGCCTCCATGACGTCTTTGAGAGTGAGTTCAGGGAGGTCTCCCTCTGACCCCCCATCGATCTATCTCTGGACTGCTGGTCCTGGAGCACTGCCTTCGGGAGCGCATAGCGGTCCAATTTGTTCTGCTGGGTTACCTTGGGACCCCTAGGGCCCGACATCTTGGCTCGCTCCGACGTGACCCCTGTTTAGTTTTTGTGCAGTGGGGTGTGGTGACGCCGTTCGCAGCTCTTCACTGGCATGTAGGTGGGGGAGCTTACCCCCATAGGGTTCCCGGCCACTCGAGTTTCTCAGGCTCGTGGGGGGGGAAAGAAAGGAGAGGCGCCCCCCCCTCCGTTTCGCCACTGATGTTACGCGGAGGAAGCTCTCGATTCCGCAGCAATTGTCCCACAAGGTGCACCCCTTTTGGCAGCATCCCCAGGGCCCCCTCCAGCGCTGCCTATGCCCGGTCAATTTGATGAGGTTCTTTCTGTTTCCTGTGTGTGAACACACCATGCGCCTACCTCCGTTTGTGGTGAGGTGCCGCTGCTCACTGGGGGCCACACCCGGGGCCAAGACAGGGTGCACGGGGTTTCAGTCGAGCACCGAGCGTTCGCCACTGCAGCAGTGCCTTCCCACCTCCGCCGCGATTTCCCAAGGCAGGCCTGCAATATCGCAGAACGGGCGCACTCACACCAGGCTGGCCTCCCCTCAGAGATTAATCCGCCGTAGGTCGCGGGTCCCACTCGCCTCTCAGGGCGTCCGGATGGGCGCTGTGCTGTCAGCTTTCGCCTTCGGCTTTCGGTGGGTCCGCCCACAATGTTATGGGCCCAGTCCCCGGGCTCACGCCAGGCGCAGGCCGCTTGCCGCCGCGACTCCCTCGGCCCAAGAAATCACTTTCGGGCCCGGTTTCAGCTCTGGCGAGGGCCGCAAATGGTGGCGACTGTATCTTCGGCTGTGAGGGTCCCTCAGCCTCTATTCTTGGCTTGATGGGCTCAGTGTGCCTTCCGACTGTTCATTCCTATCCCGGGGGTCGGATTCGTGTGACGGATGTTCGGGAGGGAGACAGATCGGACGGAGCAACTCTAATTTGCGGCCATCGCGCTACGCTGCGTAGCCATGCCCCGTCACACACTATTATTGTTTTTTCTCTCCTTCCCAAAGTCTATTGCTTTTTCACCAACACATAACTGAACATTGTGTTTTCAATTTTTTAAATATGATATTTAAAAAAGTCTATTTTTGTAACTCTAACATAGTTGTGGTCTTGCCATTTTAGGTGTTTGGGGGTATGTAGATGTATTTGATTGAGTTGCTGTAAAGTTTATCGTTAAATGTTCCATATTTTCAAATGTATCACATTACATTATTGTAATGCATACATATTTTGTCCTTGATTTTAGTTAACTATTATAGTCTGCATCCAATATTCAGGATCCATTCCCAATCAATCTTGGTACCTCTTTTTGATGGGACTCGACTTTGTGCAGGGTCTCTCTCAGGTGATAACTATCCCCCTGCACAGAAGACTATTGCTAGAAAAACAAATTCTCCCAAAGGATAGGATTTGCCTATACCAATCCTTCCCACGTGCATACTAAGCATGCTAGCAAGCCCTATGTGAAATTTTCATTTTACTACAGGAATTCACAAATTTTACATTACATAAAATTCTCACTATAACTTTTTAATGCAAACATATACCTGTAGGAGGCCAGTTCAAACACCAGATATCTCACAAAGAGACATGTTCTGCTTGAAAATCACTTGTCAGTATAACACAAGACTTTTTTTATGTGAGGTGCCCACTCTTGTAAAAAAAGTCATATGAGATGCCAGCAAACGGCATTTCAATTTAACTGTGTAATTTCACACTCCACTACTCAGCACGTTTTTCACAATGGAGCTCACATCTGGCAGGTTGTAGGAAATCCTCCACACCAGGAGTTTCTTCTCCACCAGACTATTAAGAGAAAAAACAGAGTTACACCTGCATTGGAGGTTGGAGCAGGGGAGTCAAGTGGAATATCTGTAGACTGAAGATTTGGTACACGAGGGTCCTGCATAGCTGTTATGAGCATCAGTTACTTTGTAGCTGTTGCCTGAGGGCTTAGAGGCCATAGGAGTTCCCTAGGAGAGAGACTACTGCCTGACATTAAGGTCTCTTTGGAGAAGTCTTTCAGTTTGAGGCCAACAATCTCCTCCTCATCTTCAGCAGTGGGGACCACATATATGTCAAGTTGGAGGAGAATAAGGTTTTCTCTAAGGATTATATGCCATCCTCCATTGGTAGAAGGTGAAACACAATCATTTTTACTTCCCAGAATCTAGCAGAAAAGAGTAATGCAATTGGTATATTTTTGCAGATTGTATATATGCCTTAAGCAGACATTTGAAAACAAGAGTTGAAACATTAGCATACAGAACTGATATATTATTTTATTATAAACTGTTAATTGTTGATTAATAAATGGCCAAAGAAATAATATAATAATAAAAGGGCTGATTAGGATGGCGGTGAGACCGCAATCGACAGCCCATCGGTGGTGGTCTCACCGCCATCCTAAGCATGTTTTCTGCCTGCCACATTAGGATGGCGGACGGTTTGTTGGCAGTCGGCAAGACCAACCGCCACGCATCCCGATGAGCTCCTCAAGCCCGCCGGTGCGGCGGAGGCAGAGTAATGCCTACAATAGAGGCGGTGCCTGTCAGTCACACCTTTAAGCATTACGATGTTCCTTTCCACTGGCCCTTTCATGACGGTGAACCTGCCATGAAAAGGCAGGTGGAAAGGGACATTGGGGGCCCGTAGCGGGCCCCAATTGTCCCCCTGGGCCTCAGTTTTGGTTTTTGGGGCACCTATAGTGCCCCCCTACATATCCCTGCACCATGTGGCAGGCACTGCATGGTGCCTGCCACGTAGTGCAAGGATATGTTTCCTGTCCATTTTTTGTATTGCAGCAGGTGCTGCAGCACGCAGCACCTGCCGCAATACAAAACATGGACAGTGCGACTGCCTTGGAGGCGGTCGCATTGTAATTTGGTTGACGGGACCGCCGACAGCTTGTCGGGCGGTCCCGTTGTCTGATAGGGTGGCGGGCGGACTTGAGTCTACCCGCCATCCTAATCAGGCCCAAAGTCTTAATTACTCTTGCCATTTGCCACAGATACGTGCTTTGTGGACGGACACCTAGATGGCAGCTCACAAACTGTATCCTGGGAGGAGGTGGTGGACATGTCTCCTTGGATGCAGGTAGTGAATATAGTATAGAAAAAAAACTGTTTGGTGCCAGTAGGGATAATTGTGACATGTAATCAAATGTTTAAAAGGAAAAAAATATGTATATTTGACATTTTAAAATAGGAGAGAGGCGATGGTCAGTAGTCATACATTCTTAAGAAATGTTAGGGATGGAAATAAGTTCAAAAGAACTTTAAATAGTAATACATGTATTGTTGTCTCAGACATACCTGACTAACGGATGTTGCAGTATGTCCGCTGATGCCGTATGTTGGTGGGGCCATAGTATGGTTACCAGGGGCCATTGTTTCACTGAAGCTGAGAGGAGAGACATATGCAGATTTTGGAAATATGCCTACAAATACAGTATCTGTGTATAATAACATGTCCATGATAGTTATGATGCACACATGATTGTTATGGGCTACAGAAGCACATACAAACTTCTGGATCAAAGGTAGAGAGATAATGTTGTTATTTGTAGGCAGGCAATGACAAGATGCAAGTGATAGCTATGTATTATGACATAGGAAATACCACTTATCATTTGTAAACAGTTTGGAAATGGGTGGATAGAGTTGGTGATAAAGAATATAAACATACACATACCAATGAAACAGCACAAATGTAAGGATGTATTTATGCCATAAGAGCATGGAGATTAGGCATTTAGGTGTAGCCATTAAAATTCTATTCCATCCATGCAAGACATAGGTTTTTTTGTGTAATATGCTACATATACACAGCTCTGCCTAGTCTTAAAAATAGTTTGTACAAAATGTCCTCGTTTTTAGGTCAAGCCTAGGCAGAGCACATGCACTGTCTGCAAGACCTGCTGTATTCGATAAAGGAATTTGCTCCTGCCTGCTGCTTACCCTTGGTTCAGGGCAGTGTTGTTCTTCTTTGATGCCTCCTAACTGGTTCATGCACCGATATGTCACTTCCGTTTTTTGCAGCGGAGCACCAGCTAAGTACAGTCTCCTTCAGCTTCCATTCTTCATCTGTTGTTTTGGAGAACTCTTTTTTTGTAATTGTTGCAGGGCAGAATGCAGCGCTTTATCTTGAAGTATAGCAGCCGCGCCTTTCATTTGTTCTGCATGACACGACTCGCCTACCTCCATTTTTTAAATACCTTGCAACATACTTTAACGCTCAGCGCAGTGACCGTTTCATGAGTGCTGTGCTTTATCTTTTACATCTCCCCATCTGGTGCCCTCCCTCCCATCACCAACAAGCATTGGCATAGCCAATAGGTCTCGCTTTTGGGACCTTATAAGAATTTAGTTATGCAGCACAATATCCTTGGTGCAATAACATCAACTGATGCATGTCTATAAACTTATAAGGTCCCAAAGGCGAGACCTATTGACTATGCCAATGCTTGTTTTTAGAGGCCTGGCATGCAGTTTTAAATGTAGGCTGGTAAGAAAGGTGCCAACCCGAGGGGCAAGGTCTAGAGAGAAATAAGATAGGAAGAGAGGTGAGTTATAATGAGATAGCACAAATAGAAAGGTTAAGCACAGAATGACAGGTCAGGTAAACAAAGTAGCGAGGCAGGTAGAGCCGGTGGGATGAAAAATAGAAAGATATGAGAAGTAGAGAAAAAGAGTTGCAGATGAGGTAGAGAGAAGAGGCTAATACAGAGTAAGTGCGAGGGAGAAGTAGAGAATGGTGAAATAGGGAGAGAGAGAGACAGAGGTAAGACAGATGTATTAAACGAGCGAGACATTGGAAGCAGAGAGAGTGAACGGAAACAGTGAAGGAGATAGAAAGAGAGATGAAAGCAAAGGGAGTGATCGAAGGAGTGGAAGAGGTAGGGAGAGCATTGTAGAGAGAAAGAAATAAAATAATGGGAAAGGCGAGGAAAGAGGACATCAATAAAAGAGAGACATAGAAGGCCAATAGGTGATGTAAATTGAGAGTCTAGATAGTGTATGAGAGGTGGGAAGAGAGAGATGAGGCAGTGAGTTGTGAGGCAGAGAGAGAAATGAAAGAGAGAATGGTGAGGTAGAAAGAGGCATGCGAGAGGTAGAGAAAGGTAAGGTATAGATGGCAAAAATGATAGAAAGGGTAAGATAAAGAGATGAAATTAAGAGGGAGGGGAAGTAAATGGAAGAGAAATGAAGGGGGATGAGATGCAAACAGAGCAGCAAGATGCAGAAAGAAGAGAAAGTAGAGAGAGAGAGAGAGGCACTTGAGGAGAAGAGAGGGGCAGAGAGCTGACCGAGAGCTAGAGATCTAGAGGTAGGATCGGAGAGAGGTGGCAAGTTGAGTTCATGAGAGGTAAGTGCTGTGGGGCACTGAGGTTTATTGAAAGAGAGGTGTGACGTACGAGAGAGAAGACAAGGACTGGAGAAAGTGTCCACACTGAACTAGAGGTTGGTGATCACCCTAAATATATTTATTAAAATAAAGCATTAAGAGAGTGCACTTTTACGGATTTCAGAGTGTGCACCATCTTGCATTGAAGATGACAAAAGAAGCCATTTTGGCACAATAAACACATCCAGCATCAGTGCTGTTGGTGCTAGCTGAGGCAGTGGAACACTTGATGAGCTCTTTGAAAACGATGACATGTCCTCCGCTGGGTCTGTTAATTCTGTCCTGTCTTATAACCTTGTGCCTGGGGAATAGGTGTGGTAATGTCGATAGAATCAGCCAGGTTTCTGTGAGGAAGAGCAGTTTCAATGTGTGGTCGTGCAGCAGGTCCCATATTTCAGTAGCATGTTTATTGAGGGAGGTGTTGTTGAGGAGAAGGCAGAACAGGGAGGGGTGGGGAGAGGTGTGTAGGTGTGCGTGGCTGAGGGAGAGGTGAGTGTTGTGTGCGGTGCATGTGAGGGTGGTGTGAAGGTGTGGGAAGGTGCAGGAAAAGTGTCAGGTGGAACAGGGGAAGGCACCTTCGCAGTCGACTACCGACGCGTAGCAGCAGCACTGGAAGGTGCATTCAAGGTTCAGGGTGAGGAGAGGGAAGCAGAGACGTAGCAGTGATGGGAGTGAAAGCAAGGGGTCTGGCGCTGGGCACGGGAGGGGCGCATACGGGCTGTGCATCCAAGCTGCGGCGGACATGAATTAGGAGCGGGGGTCTCTGGGGCAATGGGTTGGGCTAAGTAACTGGCAGGAACCGAAAAGGGAGTGCGGCGTGGGAGAGGAAGCAGGGAAGGTCGCAAATTCAGGAAAAGGGCAGGAAGAAGAGCAAAAGAGTGAGAAAAAGGAAGAAGAGGAGTTAAGAGAGCAATTGAGTTCGAAACTCGAAGAGAAGAGCTGAGACTAAAAGAAGCCAAGAGCAGCAAGGATTGAGTGAAAAGGGCAGAGAAAAATGTTAAAGAATGAAAGGCAAAAGCACAGAAGATCAGCAAAGAATGAATGAGAAAGAGTGGCAGATGCCCAGCAGATCGGCACAGAATCAGTGTAAAAGTTCAAAAGCAGCAAAGAAAGATTACGGAATAATGAAAAAGCACATGAAAGTGGCAGAAAGAGAATGAGAAACGCACAGAAAAGCAGCAAAGAAGGAATAAGAAGGAAGGAGTAATGCACAGTGAAGTAGCAAAGAAAGACTGAGAAATGCACATAAAAGTGACAAGTAATGAAAGAATGAGCGATGCACAGAAAACAGCAAGGAAAGGGCGAGAAATGTTCAAACAAGCAAATGGTGCGCGCGAAAGTGATCGCGAGCAAGAATTTCGGCCGCGACCGGGAGTTGTGTGCGCGCGCGCAAAAACGAAGTAAAACAAGCATTGGCCGCGCGGCCGTGCGAGACGCGCTCTGTGGTGGGGGAGAGGGGAGGAGCGGGAGAGCAAGTGACGCGCGGCCGTGTAAGTGACACGGCCGCACGGCCCCGAGAAGCGCTCTGTGGTGGGGGAGGGGGAGGAGCAAGTGAGAGGAAAGACATATGGCGCCTGGAGCATGCGAGGAATGCGCATTACTGTGCGCGTACCCGCATGCTCTAGGCAAGCCCAAAAAAAAGTGGTCGCATTTCTAAAAACCTACTTACAAAATGTCTCGCCCAGAACAGCGCAAGCGCTGGCTTCAGCGCGAGACCTAAAGAGAGACATAGAAGGCCAATAGGTGATGTAAATTGAGAGTCTAGATAGTGTATGAGAGGTGGGGAAGAGAGAGATGAGGCAGTGAGTTGTGAGGCAGAGAGAGAAATGAAAGAGAGAATGGTGAGGTAGAAAGAGGCATGCGAGAGGTAGAGAAAGGTAAGGTATAGATGGCAAAAATGATAGAAAGGGTAAGATAAAGAGATGAAATTAAGAGGGAGGGGAACTAAATGGAAGAGAAATGAAGGGGGATGAGATGCAAACAGAGCAGCAAGATGCAGAAAGAAGAGAAAGTAGAGAGAGAGAGAGAGAGAGAGGCACTTGAGGAGAAGAGAGGGGCAGAGAGCTGACCGAGAGCTAGAGATCTAGAGGTAGGATCGGAGAGAGGTGGCAAGTTGAGGTCATGAGAGGTAAGTGCTGTGGGGCACTGAGGTTTATTGAAAGAGAGGTGTGACGTACAGAGAGAGAAGACAAGGACTGGAGAAAGTGTCCACACTGAACTAGAGGTTGGTGATCACCCTAAATATATTTATTAAAATAAAGCATTAAGAGAGTGCACTTTTACGGATTTCAGAGTGTGCACCATCTTGCATTGAAGATGACAAAAGAAGCCATTTTGGCACTATAAACACATCCAGCATCAGTGCTGTTGGTGCTAGCTGAGGCAGTGGAACACTTGATGAGCTCTTTCAAAACGATGACATGTCCTCCGCTGGGTCTGTTAATTCTGTCCTGTCTTATAACCTTGTGCCTGGGGAATAGGTGTGGTAATGTCGATAGAATCAGCCAGGTTTCTGTGAGGAAGAGCAGTTTCAATGTGTGGTCGTGCAGCAGGTCCCATTTTTCAGTAGCGTGTTTATTGAGGGAGGTGTTGTTGAGGAGAAGGCAGAACAGGGAGGGGTGGGCAGAGGTGTGTAGGTGTGCGTGGCCGAGGGAGAGGTGAGTGTTGTGTGCGGTGCATGTGAGGGTGGTGTGAAGGTGTGGGAAGGTGCAGGAAAAGTGTCAGGTGGAACAGGGGAAGGCACCTTCGCAGTCGACTACCGAGGCATAGCAGCAGCACTGGAAGGTGCATTCAAGGTTCAGGGTGAGGAGAGGGAAGCAGAGACGTAGCAGTGATGGGGGTGAAAGCAAGGGGTCTGGCGCTGGGCACGGGAGGGGCGCATACGGGCTGTGCATCCAAGCTGCGGCGGACATGAATTAGGAGCGGGGGTCTCTGGGGCAATGGGTTGGGCTAAGTAACTGGCAGGAACCGAGAAGGGAGTGCGGCGTGGGAGAGGAAGCAGGGAAGGTCGCAAATTCAGGAAAAGGGCAGGAAGAAGAGCAAAAGAGTGAGAAAAAGGAAGAAGAGGAGTTAAGAGAGCAATTGAGATCGAAACTCGAAGAGAAGAGCTGAGACTAAAAGAAGCCAAGAGCAGCAAGGATTGAGTGAAAAGGGCAGAGAAAAATGTTAAAGAATGAAAGGCAAAAGCACAGAAGATCAGCAAAGAATGAATGAGAAAGAGTGGCAGATGCCCAGCAGATCGGCACAGAATCAGTGTAAAAGTTCAAAAGCAGCAAAGAAAGATTATGGAATAATGAAAAAGCACATGAAAGTGGCAGAAAGAGAATGAGAAACGCACAGAAAAGCAGCAAAGAAGGAATAAGAAGGAAGGAGTAATGCACAGCGAAGTAGCAAAGAAAGACAGAAATGCACAAAAAAGTGACAAGTAATGAAAGAATGAGCGATGCACAGAAAACAGCAAGGAAAGGGCGAGAAGTATTCAAACAAGCAAATGGTGCGCGCGAAAGTGATCGCGAGCAAGAATTTCGGCCGCGACCGGGAGTTGTGTGCGCGCGCGCAAAAACTAAATAAAACAAGCATTGGCCGCGCGGCCGTGCGAGACGCGCTCTGTGGTGGGGGAGGGGGGAGGAGCGGGAGAGCAAGTGATGCGCGGCCGTGAAAGTGACACGGCTGCGCGGCCCCGAGAAGCGCTCTGTGGTGGGGGAGGGGGAGGAGCAAGTGAGAGGAAAGACATATGGCGCCTGGAGCATGCGAGGAATGCGCGTTACTGTGCGCGTACCCGCATGCTCTAGGCAAGCCCAAAAAAAGTGGTCGCATTTCTAAAAGCCCACTTACAAAATGTCTCGCCTAGACCAGCGCAAGCGCTGGCTTCAGGGGAGACCTAAAAACTGCCTGCCTATTATATGCTCCTCACAGCCCCGCTGCCTGCTTCGGGAGACCACACATTCGTCGTTGGCTGGGTGTTTAGCCTCTCCGAGGATCACCTGTAGAGCCACATGGCCACGGTGATCCGGCGCTGAGCCGGGCTCAGAACTGCCCACCTCCCCTACTCCCCCACAGCAGCTGATCCGCCTCCACCGCTCTGCAGCACGCAAGATGGCGGGGTCACTGGTTGACAGAGACAGCCACCTGGCGATGGTAGGTGTCCTTCATGCTTGTTAGTATGTGTGTGCATGCTAGGGTAAGGAGAGGTGGCATGGGTGCTGCTTGGCCCCAGCACCACCTCTATGCCTGGCGTTCCGAGCTCACCACGCTCTGCCAGCCCCGCCCACATCAACAGGCAGCTGCAGCTGCAGGCACCTGGCTGCAGGCACCACAGCTCAGCCTGCAATGCCAGCTCCCTTCTCGTGACATTGCTATGCAGGGACAAGTGCCCTGCTTGTTTGGGTGTTGCGCGCACCTTCTCTAATAAACAGAAGATGCGAAGCGATGTACGTTACCGACACTCCAGTTGGTGCGCCGACATTTTTGCAGGTAAGGCAACTGTGAAGCTAGCAGAGATAGTGACCTGCACAAAGTCACACAATTTGTATACTTAGAGTAGGCAGGATTCTTACGTGGGTCTCCTGTTTCAATTAACTCCCTAGGGCACACATCCTGGGTATTTTCTACTTCTCACAGGATATACGCTCTCATTTTAAAAGCGTAAGGGGAAAACACAAATTAGATGGTTAACACACAAAATAGCGCTACTACACAGAAGTTACGTATGATAAGGCATGATACATCAAATTCAGAATTATTATCGTGCATTTTTTTAAAAGCCCATTTCTACCCTAGGGTCATCGGGCATTTTGAAACATACGAGTGTTACCTACCGGCACTCGTTCTCTGGAGGATGGAAGGATGAGTGCACCAGCGGGATCAAATCTGTGAATGGGTGAATTGGTTTGGGAGTCTTAGTTGGGGTGAAACGTTGCATAGGTACCCAGCACCTTACAATGAACATCAAAATAAGGGCGACATAAAATGGGAAAAAATGTGCCTACAACTAAAGGTACTTTGTTCCATATACAAGATGAAGATGCAGCAGGTACTCAAACTTTTCGATTTTGCATCCATTGTCATGTAGAATACGTGCTTGTTTGTCCCGACATAATGAATATAAATGTAGTCCTAAATTTAGAGCTCGGTTAGCCATGGTTGAGCTGTCACAGATCCTAACAGCGGCTGCTGTATAAATGCATTCCTAGGCTTCACTTCTCATTGACACTGCTATCTGATGTGCTCCTTCGTCCACTGATTAACACACTGACCTGTCTGATGCTTCCTAGATTAGTCGGTTAAGCGCTCGCGGCTGACACGCGCAGTGACCTTCTGGCCACTGCAGACCATGCCACATAATACCACCACACAAATCCATTCCAAATCCATATAGGTTGTAGTCACATAATACCACCACACAAATCCATTCCACACCACACAATTCCATGCCACACAATGGCACAACTAACAGTTCTAATCAAACCCACATCATTCCACTACACACCACAGACATCCACTCCACTCCATTACACATAGGTAAGAAACGTTTACATTTACAACGCCAATAGCTCTAGCTCTCATTTTTTTTTTTAAAAACCCAAACACACTGATCTGGAGCTTACTCCTACCGATTTGTTATTTTTCAGCACCAAAAAGGCAAAGCTATCCACACAGTTCCATGCCACACAATTCAATTCCACACATTTCCAATACACACAACATAATTCGACACCATACCACATAAAACAACTCAACACAATTACACTGCACACCACATACACCCAATCCACACCACACTATTCCGAATTATGTCACAAAATTCAACAGCACACCACATAATTAAACTCCACTACATACCACTCCACAATACAAAATACCATTCCACATAATTACACTCCATAACACACTATCCCACTCCACATAATTCCACAACACACAATACCACATAATTCCACTACACAACTAACTAATCCAACCCACATAATTCCACTACACACCACATACATACACTCCATAACACATTGACAAAAAACATTGCCATTTACAATGCCAGTAGCTCTAACTCAAACAAATGCAAGACCTATTGCATTTCCAATGCTTGTTTTAAATGCATCCTCCTTTCCTGTGAGTAAAATGGGCTGCAAATAAAAAGCCAACAGACACATAATGGTCTGCTGACTAGGGGTGGATGGAACTCACAGAGTTACATAAAATCTCTGCAAGATTCCGCTGAGTGCCACGATTGGCAGAATTTCAGCAGATCGCAATGATTTTTAGCACCGGGAGCTTGTCCGCACTATAAAATCAGCACGAACGGCACTACCTACAATGCCTGAGGGAGCTGCTTCTTTCTGACAGTCAAATAGACTTTCTACCTGAGGCGCAGCTTTCTCAACGAGAATCGTAGCGACCTGACATGACCACCCGCGTTAAGAAATCGCGCCAGGACTTGTCCTAGTGCTTGGTTTTCTTGTTCGTATTCACCTACTTAACGTTGACACTCCGTGAATGAGAAAAACCCCACCACACACAGTGGAGTTTACTGCCCACCCCTACTGCTGACCCCAGCAGACCACCATCCTGTGATGACAGCAAATCGTAGTAGGTAGCAGTTTGAGACCTGCCTCATTTATAAGCATGATGTACATTGATTTGCAACCCACTGCAATTCGGTGCTTTGCAGCCCAAGATATTAGTACATTGGGTGGTTTGCAAAAAAAAGTTAGATTCGCTAAAAGTCAGTGATCAGCAGAGGCATGGTTTCACGTCCAACCTGGCGGCTGCTTGATTCACTGGCTCCTTGCCGAGCCCGGCATAATCCTGCCTCATCCTCCTACCATGGAACTTGAAGCCTTCCTGTTGTCTGTCCCCAATGCAGTGCAGACAGGACTGGCTTTAGGTTCCAATAACCCATTCTGGAGAATGACGGTGGCTGTGGCTGCTCGCTAGCCAGAGAGAAGTGGTGTATCCAGGGAGCAGATGGGACACAGTCTAGGCCCATGATTTGAATCTGGTGGGGGCTTGCTGCCTGAGCCGAGAGCCTGGGATGGAAGAGTGCAAACGTGGGTGGGCCTCCTGAGACTGGGGCTTGGCTCTGCCATGTGCCACCCCAACATGGCCCAGTCTAACCAGAGGGGACCAGAAGACTGCATGGGCAGAGAGTGCTGCTGCACCTATGAGGCTGCAGTGACCTGAGAGGTCCCTGAAAAGAAGAGCAGTGTGAACTCCAGCCTTTGGTGCATGATCAAAGACTGTGAGGCAATGCGGGAGTGTGGGGCTGAGGGAGAGGTGAGTCTGGTAAGACTGGAATCTTCAAAGGCCTGTGCCTCAGCAAGTAGGAAAACAGTGCTGGGACTTGCTGATTGAGGGGTGAGACTACTAGGACGCTGGAGTCCCTCAGAGGCATGCCCAAGTCTGGGGGGCGCTCCTGGATCCGGTGAACAGTGCATTGTGGGGACCCTGTCCTCCCCATTTAGGTTCCTGGAGTGAAACTAGGAAACTCTATTGTGAGTAAGAGGGGACTAGGTTGACACTGGGGGAGAGCGGAGGACACATATACCTGGGAGTTGGATGGCCTTGCTGTACCCGTCGCCTTGGCTCCGGCCTTGCCTGGACTCCCATTAGACCATTCCCGAGAGGAAAGACCGTACGGCTGGTCGCAGATAGAAGGGAGATCTGGGGAAGGTGAGCTGGATGGGTGGTGACCCCACCTACATCTGTGAGTGATTATCAAATGTCCTGGCCCCTAGGGCCTCCACTATGTGCTGATATAGGGCATTGGACGACAGGAGGGCCCACCCTCAAATACGTCCCTACATGAATTCTTGTTTGTACTAGTACAGGATGCAGCTCAGACTTTCACTCATCTCCTGCTCTGCGTGCATCCTTGGGTCCAGCTCCCCTGCACCTTTACGCAATAGAAAAGGACAAGGCTGGATCGGGACATCATTAGGCCAAGATCGACTAGTTTGTGAAGTCGCTACCAATGGATGGTAGAGAAAGCAGAGATGGAGAGTCAGATAGATTGGGGGGCAGAAACAGGGAAGCAGGTGGCTTCCTCAGGTACAGCGGCGCTTCTGCTGGCAATCTGTGATTAGGAATGCTAATTTAAGACTCGCAGAAGTGAAGTTGGTTCAGACGTACAGCTCCTGTGGCAAGATATGCAAAATGCTGTCAACAGGGTCACTGAAGGGGAGGGCAGGTTTGGCGAGCTGGAGGACTGATTGAAAAGAGATATAAAGGGGGTGGAGCTCTCGAGACCGATTAACTATTCGTCATGATTTGATGCATATCCTTGCAAACAACGGTACCTAAAAGTGCGCTCTGAATTGCTCGACTTTCCTGGTCACAACGAACCCTTTGATGAGAGGATCGGCCAACTCGCACCGGAGATCAGAGGTGATGCATAGCTGACGTGAGCGAGGCCCGCTGAGTGTGTCGTGCTGTGATTGCTGACTGCCGGGGTCGCAGGGCCGCGGAGGTGGTGGACTACCCTGAATCGATTCCCTGCACCTCGTGTGGCGGGTGGCTGCGGCTGAATTTCACTTGCCCTGTGTGTGGGGGGCTTGCATTTTGGATTGCGTTGCGGCCGTGAGGCAGCGGCCGCATACTGCCGGGGCCGGCCAATGCGGCGCATATCGGAGCAGTGCCGCCTCCCCCATTGACGAGGCGCCCCGGCTGAGTGCCTCATTCTGCTGTTGTGGATAGGTCCAGCCTGTGATGACACCATGCCAAGGTGAGAGTCAGAGGGAGGGATCGCAAAAACAAGGCTGCATCATAACGGGCAATTTATTGAGCCTCAGACTATAGGGGGAGTACAGAGTAAGACCTCCACAAAAATATCACTGGTCACTCAGCTGCAGCGGTCCATTGTTACCTAAGGCGCCTACTGTATTGACATACTAGAACTTTTTGCGGACACGTCTACATTGCGCTGTCAGTGCCCCCACTATTTCCCTGCGTTGCACGTCGCGCTCATCATCCTTTAAATTATGGGGAAATCAGAAAAACTGCAGCCAAAGCTACAATTCGAACAACGCAAATCCGTCAGGAACAGGGAAGATGATACTGAGCTCTTGACCATGGAGCTGGGGGCCTCAAGCGCTGAACTGGGGGAGATCTGCGGGCCATACTTACCTCTGTTCAACAAAGCCTCACAACTATAGATGGTACAATAGACTCCCTCACATACCGTATGGACCGTATGTCAGAGAGAATGGACAAGCAAGCGGAAAGAATAGACGTGGTAGAGAAAAGAGTATCCGAGGCCGAGGACCAGCAAAATGTCACCACTGAAATGCAAAAACGTATGACAGCATTGGTGACGACATTACAAAAAAAGGCCGAAGACTTGGATGCGCGATCAAGGTGCAATAATCTGTGTATAATTGGATTGCCTGAGTCCTCAGCTACTGGAAATATGGAGCAATTTACTGAACAGTTACTTATCACTCTGTTTGGCAGCGATTCATTCTCACCTGTCTTTATAGTGGAGCGAGCGCACCGTTCACTGGCCCCACGGCCACCTCCCAGGGCCCCTCCTCGCCCAATAATTGTCAGGCTCCTAAATTAGAGAGACAGGGATGCAGCACTGCGCAGGGCCAGGGAGCGCCGATCACTTAGCTACGAGGGCTCTGTGCTGTCCATATACCCGGATTTTACTTTGCAGGTACAGGAGGTGCGGTAACAATATGCTCCCCTGAAGAGAAAACTGTGAGAGCTTAACTTGGAATACGCTATGCTCTATCCTGCGAAACGCAAAGTCACCATAGATGGCAAAACTAAGATCTACACTGACCCAGGTAGTCTGCAACAGGCACTCAAGAAGCACCAAAATGCTACAGCTCGGAAAACCGCTCAGGCCTCAGGTCTGAGTGCTGATAGCCCTCGCAGTGAGCTGGACAATCAAGATTAAGGCCCCCATCTACATCCTGCACACTGCACCGTGCGTGCACCCCAGCATTGGATTGCTGTAGTAGCCGCTACTACGATGCATGATCTGCCATGTATAACAGTCGAACATATAACTCATAATGTTCTAAGCCTTATCTACTTTTGGTCCCACATGTACATTTGAGTAAGCACCTATAACGTAGCATGTGTATTTGCCGCTTAGCATGTTTATGTTTGTTAATAATCGGTCACAACCCTATAGCAACTGGAGTGCAGTTCAAGGCACTCTCCCCCTGCGTGTATTACACACCACAGGGGGTCTATAAGGGGGGGGGCATTAAGGGAGGGAATCAGTTGCTGTGTCATGGGGGAAGACATGGCGTGGGCGGGGGAGGGGGTCATCGCATGTAACAGTTACACCTTATTAAGTAGCAGAATGCAGAAGTTCAGTTTGGAAACTAGATTTATGTTCGCTACTATTAGACAGGAGAGGCACGCTGGGTGATAATCAGACTCCAAGGGCTCCTTTGAGCTCAAAAGGCACCACTATTCGTTTTCTGACGTTGAATGTCAGGGGATTGAATGATCAGGGTAAACTTCGAAAAATTGCGCATTATTTTCAAAGACATAATGTTGACGTCGCTATACTACAAGAGACTCACCTATCGCCACAATCGAGGTTGCTCACACAAAGCAGAGGGCTCCTTTGTTGCAGCTGGATTTACCTCACACGCATGAGGGGTTCTGATATGGGCTCGCGCGGTGCAGGCATACAAATCCAAGAGGCATGTGTTGACCAGAGCGGAAGATATGCAGGGGTACGCTGCCGGAAGTATAGTTTTGATGTACTGTTAGTGGGCGTGTATGGCCCTAACTATGATGATCCCCATTTTTACCGATTTCTTAGCGACAAACTCGCAACATATGTGAATATACCACAGATGTGGGGAGGGGACTATATAGTTTCACCTGATCTGGACAGGTCCCGGGGACCCCCCAGACATCCCTCTGCTGCAGCAGAGGCAATTTCCGCACTTGCGGAAGTGGGTGGGCTGATCGACGTCTGGGGATATTTATTTCCACAGGGCAGGGAATACACACATTACTCATCGGTGCATGATACGCGTACTCGCATAGATTACTGGCTCATCTCAAGGAGCCTACTCCCATACATGCATGAGTGCATACATTTGCCACGCACGTTATCGGACCACTCTCCTGCAAAGCTGACTCTGGCCCTTGAGGGTATGCAACCTAGGTCCCTTGCCTGGAGATTCCCACAATATTCCCTGCTAGATGCCGTGTTCCGCGAGGAGCTGGCGCAATCAATAGATGAATACTTTTGCACAAATATTGGCAGTGTGCCATGAATGGCCACCATCTGGGAGGCTTTTAAGGTCTACGTTTGCAAGGTGACAATTTTAAAATACGCCGGGGTGCTTCGGTCCATACGGGACCGAATGTTAAAACTTGAAAGAGAACTAGCTGTGCTTGAGCGGGATGTGCGAGGAATGTCAGAGCCAGACAGATTGGCACAAATTAGAGGAAGAATTGATGAATACAACGAATTGGCTCAATCAGAAGTAATGCATCTCAGGAAAAATGCAACTGCCAGAATATATGGCGAGGGGGAGTGACCCGGCGCAACGTTGGCAGCCATATCTAGGCCAGCTAGGGGAGACAGTGAAGTGTTGTCTATCCAAGATAATGATGGAACACAAGGGTGGAGCGCACCGCAAATAGTTGAGTGTTTCCGTGCATATTATGTAACCCTGGGCGGAGTTCGCGGAGTTGCACTACGTGGAACACCGCGAAGTGCAAAAAAAACTCAGTCTCACTACGCAGAGCTCCGCGAGCGGCGGAGTACGATAGAAAAATGCTGTCCGCACTGTGCAATCATTGCGAACGGCACCATGCACAGTGCAACCAGTTCCTGCTTTCCTTTTCTGCCGCTCGAGCAGATTTTTACTCGAGCGGCAGCTTTCTCAACGCGAACGGGCAGTTTCTGAATGCGAGCTGTCGCAAGCATACACGACCACTCGCAATGAGAAACCTGACCCCCGCATTGAGAAATCTCGCCGGGATGATGATTTTCCACACTCGCGCTCGCCAACGGAGCGGAGTTCACTGCCCAGGGTTAATATTATGCTGACCTTTATGCCTCCTGAGAAACTGAGACCGATGAATCAGTAGAAGATTACTTGGCATATATAGCCATGAAGTGGCTGACTAACTCTCATAGGAATTGGCTATTGGCACCTCTTCGCCCTACCAAAATCACGGCAGCTTTAAAAGATATTCAAAATAATAAAGCGCGGGGTTCCGACGGCTTGACTGTAGCCTTCTATAAGGCTTATCAGGATCGTCTGACCCCTCATTTGGTCAATTTATTTGAGGAAATGACAAAAGACGGTATAATGCCCCCAACTATGCGTGAGGCCATCTTGATCACACTGCTGAAACCTGGTAAGACGCCCACACAGTGCTCCTCATAAAGACCTTTGTCTTTGCTTAACACTGACACCAAGATTTTTGCGAAAATTTTAGCCAATCGGATCTCACCATTGCTTCCAGGACTGATAGGACCAGAGCAATCTGGATTTGTCCCAGGACATTCTCTCCTTCACAAAAGGAGCTATAGAGGGAAATAACGCAGGTTGCCCTCCACTCACAACTCTTTCATCAACAAAACCTGCTTATGTCTCGGGATCAACATCATGAGCATACCCCGAACCCATTCATGGTTAAACTATTTCGATACTAGCTCAACAATGCTGTACACACTGGGTGCTCCTATCCCTGTTTAAAATTCTCACAAGTGTCTATCGCCCCCAGGAATTAAATTGTATGTGTTTCTCTCACCCCCCACAATTTTCTCACATCCAACACCCAAAAAAAATTTGTGAAAGGTGTGAAGGCACCTCACGGAAACACCAACCAGGGAGCTACTGATAGGTTCTCATCAGTGTGCTCCACTTATCATCATTGGCAGCCTCCACACCAAAAGAATATATGTGAAAGGATGTGCACAAATAAATGAAATGAAAGTGTGAAAAAAGGTAAAATAAGCACCCAAAGATATTCATGTGCCTATCAACCCTGACCCCTTACTACAAGAGCAATGGAGAGAATTTCTCTAGCTCCTGCACTATAAAAACGAGCTAAACAATCACTGGCACTGTTTCCAATTTTAATCACTGCTGTGTGTTTGCTCACGTTAAAAACCAGACCTACTGTCGTGCTCCATCAGTTTGATAAGAGAAGCCAACATGTTTCATTGCCTTTTAATGCTTTTCGGCAATTTCTTCAGGGCTAGGGGTCAATCCTCGCCACACTATAAATTGCAATCAAATACCTAGGGATAATAGACACAAACAACACAACATAAAACACTGAGTTACACAATGCTCACATAGAGATCGCTCCACGCAAAGCGTGCATTTCTTTATATCACTGCTCACACATACGGAACGTCAGGGATATTTACCCGGTGGTTGCCCCCTTATAGCATACCGGCCGCCACCTTCCCGGGGTTTGTGTACGCGTCCACAATACCCCCGTGTATTTATCACAGTTGCTCTTCATCAACCTGGAGATAAAATATGTAAGATACATATGTACACCTTTAATCGCTATAGTTGCTCTTCATCAACCTTAAAGATCAAATATGAAAATTATATATACACCCCTTCATCGCTTTTCAGGGAGGCTCAGCTTGACTAATTAAAGCGCGACCCACAAGTCATCTCATTCTGACATGCACCGCTCAAACGGGGACACTCACACCTCTCACCCCCAGCGGTCTGCGTCTATCACACCCCCTTTCAAGTGAAGTGCTTCTCGCTATCTTAAATAGAGGCACTTCTGACCTCCTTGTCTAACTCACGCTGCCACCCATCAAAACTTCTCCCGCTTACCGGTAAGTCACCAGCGTTCGGCTTACTCACTCCGCGCTCATCTGTGTTGAGCATTCCCGGAGTATTTGAAAGCCTGGGCGTGTAGACACACCCATAAACTTCCGGTAGAGGCCGAACACCCGGCCTCAACTACGGGCGCCATTTTTGAATTGTGTACTCATCCATAAGCCTAGTAACCCCTGATGATTAATGCCTCACATCCGGCATTTCTCAAGACAGCGATAATTAATTCAATCATTTCAAATTTAATAATTTCCAATTTAAAAACTGAAAATTAAAAATACAAATTAAAAATTGAAATTTTTATATTCAATGACAACCCTACTTTTCATATAGCTGTAACCGCATTGGATTGGTTATCACTTGCAACAAAAAGATGTATGGCAATAACTGAAATTCACTATAATTTCAATATCTCCCCGCACAGTGCTAGGCCTCAAAAGGTTGACTCCACCACCGTTCACCTATATGTAAGCAGTCTGCAATATACCTCACAATATTAGGCAAATGCTTGATCTCTGCTTCTAGGTTCTCACTGCAACCTTATTCCACTCAATGACATCATTCAGGCCCTGTTGGTCAACCCGCTCCTGGCTGAAAATCGGTCATATCCCAGGAAAATTGTGAACAAAGCTAGGAAAAGGGCATTAAATACACCTAGAGCAGCCTTGCTGGAGAGAAATGCTAAGGAGAGAGGGGACTGCCTACCGGTGGTTACAACATTTGACCCTTTATCCACAAGAATACGACAGAGTATCAGGAAACATTGGCCTCTGCTGAGTACAAGCAGTTTTGTGATGCCACCCCCGAGGTTTGCTTTTAAAAGATCGAGAAACCTACGTGATCAATTGGTACATACCCGCCCGAGGCCGGAACCTAAGACATCAGGGCTCCCCTCAGGCCACCATCCATGCGGTGGGTGTTCTGTGTGTGAACTCACAGGGACGATTAAAAGTGTTCAATTGGTGAATGGGAGAATGTGGTATCTAAAAAAATTCACCAATTGTAACACAACAAACGTTATATACCGATTGACATGCCCGTGTGGGTTGCATTATATCGGATTAACAACCCGGAAGATCAAGATTAGAATTCAGGAACACCTGAGCACTATCAAGGCGGGCAAACTGACTACTCGCTTGGTGGGGCACTTTCGTGAACAGAAACACCACTACAAGGACATCAAGTGGGTTGTGTTAGAGAAGGTGTGGGGAGACACATTCAATATCGAGAACAGATTGGCCACTAAAGAGGCCCGTTGGATCTACCAGGAGCGGGTTGACCAACAGGGCCTGAATGATGTCATTGAGTGGAATAAGGTTGCAGTGAGAACCTAGAAGCAGAGATCAAGCATTTGCCTAATATTGTGAGGTATATTGCAGACTGCTTACATATAGGTGAACGGTGGTGGAGTCAACCTTTTGAGGCCTAGCACTGTGCGGGGAGATATTGAAATTATAGTGAATTTCAGTTATTGCCATACATATTTTTGTTGCAAGTGATAACCAACCCAATGCGGTTACAGCTATATGAAAAGTAGGGTTGTCATTGAATATAAAAATTTCAATTTTTAATTTGTATTTTTTAATTTTCAGTTTTTAAATTGGAAATTATTAAATTTGAAATGATTGAATTAATTATCGCTGTCTTGAGAAACGCCGGATGTGAGGCATTAATCATCAGGGGTTACTAGGCTTATGGAGGAGTACACAATTCAAAGATGGCGCCCGTAGTTGAGGCCGGGTGATCGGCCTCTACCGGAAGTTTATGGGTGTGTCTACACGCCCGGGCTTTCAAATACTCCGGGAATGCTCAACACAGATGAGCGCGGAGTGAGTAAGCTGAACGCTGGTGACTTACCGGTAAGCGGGAGAAGTTTTGATGGGTGGCAGCGTGAGTTAGACAAGGAGGTCAGAAGTGCCTCTATTTAAGATAGCGAGAAGCACTTCACTTGAAAGAGGGTGTGATAGACGCAGACCGCTGGGGGTGAGAGGTGTGAGTGTCCCCGTTTGAGCGGTGCATGTCAGAATGAGATGACTTGTGGGTCGCGCTTTAATTAGTCAAGCTGAGCCTCCCTGAAAAGCGATGAAGGGGTGTATATATAATTTACATATTTGACCTTTAAGGTTGATGAAGAGCAACTATAGCGATTAAAGGTATACATATATATCTTACATATTTTATCTCCAGGTTGACGAAGAGCAACTGTGATAAATACACGGGGGTATTGTGGACGCGTACACAAACCCCGGGAAGGTGGCGGCCGGTATGCTATAAGGGGGCAACCACCGGGTAAATATCCCTGACGTTCCGTATGTGTGAGCAGTGATATAAAGAAATGCACGCTTTGCGTGGAGCAATCTATATGTGAGCATTGTGTAACTCAGTGTTTTATGTTGTGTTGTTTGTGTCTATTATCCCTAGGTATTTGATTGCAATTTATAGTGTGGCGAGGATTGACCCCTAGCCCTGAAGAAATTGCCGAAAAGCATTAAAAGGCAATGAAACATGTTGGCTTCTCTTATCAAACTGATGGAGCACGACAGTAGGTCTGGTTTTTAACGTGAGCAAACACACAGCAGTGATTAAAATTGGAAACAGTGCCAGTGATTGTTTAGCTCGTTTTTATAGTGCAGGAGCTAGAGAAATTCTCTCCATTGCTCTTGTAGTAAGGGGTCAGGGTTGATAGGCACATGAATATCTTTGGGTGCTTATTTTACCTTTTTTCACACTTTCATTTCATTTATTTGTGCACATCCTTTCACATATATTCTTTTTGGTGTGGAGGCTGCCAATGATGATAAGTGGAGCACACTGATGAGAACCTATCAGTAGCTCCCTGGTTGGTGTTTCCGTGAGGTGCCTTCACACCTTTCACAAATTGTTTTTTGGGGTGTTGGATGTGAGAAAATTGTGGGGGGTGAGAGAAACACATACAATTTAATTCCTGGGGAGATAGACACTTGTGAGAATTTTAAACAGGGATAGGAGCACCCAGTGTGTACAGCATTGTTGAGCTAGTACCGAAATAGTTTAACCATGAATGGGTTCGGGGTATGCTCATGATGTTGATCCCGAAACATAACCAGGACATTCTCTGACAAGCAATTTATGCACTTTGTTTTGCACAATCGCGAGAATAGACCCAGAAGTCCGTGCAGCAGCTGTTTTCCTCGACGCGGAGAAGGCGTTTGATTCAATTGAGTGGAAGTTCCTCATGGCAGTGCTTAGACGTGTCAGAGTTGGCAAAGTATTTATAAAGTTGGTGGAAATGTTATACGCGAGTCCTGTGGCACGAGTGCGCGCCAATGGTATCCTATCTGCTCCAAAAACTATCACTAGGGCACCAGATAGGGATGCCCACTCTTTCCATTACTATATGCTCTTGTGGCCGAGCCCCTGATGTGCGCAATGAGGGAGTACCACTCGCACCATGGTTTATGTTTCCCACAATACAATCTAATTATATCTGCATATGCAGATGATACTTTACTATACATACGTAATCCAGAGTGTAATCTAACCCCAATGCTACAGGAGGTGTCAAAATTTGGCAGTCACTCCGGATTATGCATTAATTGGAGCAAGTCCCTTATATTTCCCTTAACCGCCTCCATCACCCCGGTGTGAATGGACTTCCCTCTAACATGGACCACTAAACCGGTATTCTATCTAGGTATCCAAGTCCACACTGATCCGGAGATAGTAATTAGAGAAAACTACGGTAGGGCCATGCAGCGCCTCACAGAAACTATAGAGAAGTGGATCAAATTACCACTGTCGCTGTTAGGACGTATCTCACTCATGAAGATGACAGTGTTACCCCGGTTCTTATTTTTTTTTTCTTAATATTTCCATTTTATTACCAAAGTCGTTGTTTTACACTCTTCGCTCATTATTAATTAGGTTGGCATGGGCTGGTAATCAACATAGGGTGCGATGGGCCACACTGGTAGAGCCGTATGCCACAGGCGGACTCAACGCCCCAGACTTCGAAAGATATTATAGTGTGGCGTAACAGATACACGCTTATGCCTGGATACATGGCCCACCTAACCTGCCCTGCCTTCCCCTGGAAGGGGTGGAGGTACATCCATTTAGTCTCCTGCCGTATATGCTAACTAAACCGCAGAGACAATATCATGTCTTCGACCCTGGGGGGGTTACCAGGAATCAATTGCATGAGACAGCAGATAGGCAGGGTATCATACTCCCTTACTCTTCAAAACTCCCTGTGGACTGGTGTGGGTGGTTTCCCTTGAGGGAGAATAAGGCAATAAAGCAGGCACTTCATACACGTAAATGGGGTGTTCGCTCCTGGGAGCAGGTCTTGGCACAGAGTACTGTCTCATCGCCACTCACAAGGTATCATTACTAACGCGTCAGACAAGCTCTCCGCGCCAAGTTGGGCAAAGCGATGTTAGAGTCTAAGGAGTTTGCAACACTGAATTATCTATTGCAGACTCCGTCGCCTCAACGGGGTATCTCGATTTTATAAACACTGGCAAGAACCGTAGGTAATCCCAGCCATGCGAAAGTATTCTTGGAGTGACAGGAGGAGCTCAGCATTGAAATAACAAAAGAACATTGGCTACACAGCTGTTCAGTTACAAAATCCATTTCACAAAATGGCAGACACCGATTACTACACTTCAAATACATTCACAGAGTTTATCACACTCCAGTGCGGCTACATAAGTTTAGCATAAAGGAAGATGATAACTGCGTTAGATGCGGGAGAGGGGGAGCTAATTTCACACACTTAGCCTGGGAGTGCCCTGGAGTTCGTGCATACTGGACGGCGGTGGCCGCGGCGCTGCAGGACATAATAGAAACACCCGTCCATATTACCCCTTTGGTTGCCCTTTTGGGCTACGATAAAGAAATTTCCAAGGAAACTCGCAAATTGTTTGCACTTCAGGTACTGCTTGCAAAACGTAGAATAGCCATGCGAAGGATGAAGGGACCACTACCCACATTAGATGAATGGTTCACAGACTTATCATACTGTAACACACAATCTGATAATTACAATGCTTTAAGGCCATTAACCTGCAGGCCACGAGATATCTAGGAGCGATATCCAGCATACCTTAGAAGCAGGGCGGCAACGGGCACAGCCGAAGTTGACAGTACGGCCAACTGTGAGGATTGAACCCACGGGGCATCTCTAACTTTGTGGGAGTTCTTGACTGAGCAGAGGGCAAGGAAGAGTTGGAATATTGATACAGTGCAAGTTGTGTTAACCTTCAATGATTCTTGTCCAGCTGTCGTAACTATCCCTGTTTTTGACCGTGTTATATGCAGGAACACCTTTCTGACATTTCTATAAAGTATGTTCAAAATAACTATGCAGTGTTAACTCGCCAGATTTCACTTTTGTGTCTCCAAATATTCTCTGCATATTGTGTTTGTTAATACATTACAATTCTGCTACTGTGTGATAAAATCGTTGCAAAAATGATAAAATAAAGTTTAAAAAAAAAGAGAAGTAAAGACCATCAAAGGTCCGGCATCACTCAGTCTCCATCCACACCATTCAGAACAGAGTTGAGGATGCAGAGGACAGGTCTCACTGCAATAACATTCATTTGGTGGGCTTTCTGGAGTGGTTAGAGGGCCTACTTTTGGAACAGTTGATCCTGCAATAACTATTTTTTTGGTTCCTGGCCGAAAAATGTTTCCCATGCTTTATAGTGGAGGGAACCCATCAGGTGCTGGCAACACCTCTCTCAGAGAAATCATGGCCAGGATTCTTAATCAAAAACACAGAGACGTTATTCTTCAGGAGGAACGGAGGAAGGGCTGGCTAGTTCACGAGTCTAGCAACATCATGATCTTCCGCGGCTATACTAGAATGGTTCACCGGCAACACCAATCCTTTCAAAGGGTTCCAAGAAAAGCTTGAGCCAATGCAACTGGAATATCGCCTGCTGTAAATGGCTAAATTGAAAGTTATCTTGCAATCAGGGCCGCCTTCTTCGAGATGCTGGAGGCGGCTTGGGACTAGGCAGATGAGAGGAGATTGATCCGTCAGCTGGGCTCATTGACCCCCAAAAGCATGCAACTGGAGATCTGCATGAACAAAGCCAAAAGCATAATGGAGGAGACGTTGAGGACCCTCCAAGATGGACAGGGTGGAGGAGGGGAGGGGATCAAAGAAGAATGCTAATCCAGTGGTGGTCATGCTGATGGCCAGCAGAGACTCTCTGGACACTGCCTGAAACTCTCTTGAGGTCAGGTGACGGAAAACCCTGGTGTGCCTGCTGCCACTGGGTCTGAGTTCAGTTTATACTCCATTATGCCTTAGACCTGGGTTTTTTTACTGCACAGGTCTGAGGTTACCTGATTACAGTTGGAGCGCTAAAGATATTGGAGCAGCACAGAGTGCATGAAGAGTATCCCACAGGTAACAACAAACTTGTGGCTTCATGGTGCACAGCATGGAGCTGCAACACTACACCTTTTAAGCTGTGTAATTTTCTCATTTGTAATAAGTTGTTCTTCAGATAGTTTGTAGGAGCTGTGAGAGTGGGTGGGAGGGTGACAGACCTTTCCAGAGTTGATGTTGCAGGCAGTTTGGAGCTGACAGAATGGAAAAGTGAGGTACGGTTGAGAGTTGGGATGTAGGTTCATGTTAGTGAAGGAGGTAGGGTGCACACAGCCATGCATAGCAAACTGAAGAAAGGATATGAGAACAGAGGCCATCTACAGGATTGAAAGATTTGGCAGAGTGCATTGGATGATACACTGCTAATGACCAACCAAATGACTGACGGACCTCAAAACAAAAGGCCTTATCCTCTCCACCACATCACTCGCCACAAACCAGCATCAGCAATGTGCGGAGGGGGTGTGACACATTGCTCAACTTCTCTTTTAGATCATGTCATGTGGGCTCCAGAGCTCGAGAACCCTTGCAGTTTGAATTTAGATAGGACCATTGTGCATAACCAGCAGTCTGTTCAGCCGCTGACTCATCCATTCAATTTCACACATGTGCATCTGCTGAAGTTCCCGAGGGAAGGAGTGAGGGTGACTGGGTTACTTCCAGGGGGGCAATGCTTGCACAGACGTCCTGGCTGTAGGACGGCCACAGATCATATCCCCCGATAAATCTCACAAATATAGCTAATCCAACAGATAAACCCTTGAAAGTAACAGCTGTATCAGGGAATTTGCCTCAGGTGATGGAAGCTAGAGGGCCTTATGATCGAGGGACTGGATGTCCTAAGTTGGACGTGATTGATCTATCTCCCGCATGCTGCACTTACTTAGTAATTAAGTCAAATATCCCTCCTCTACAAGAGGGTTTAGCTGAAACATCTATCCAACTAAGGACCAAAGTCCTGAACTGGCTCCAGTACAGATCAATATTTCCAAAAGCATCAGCAGATCAAATTCTGCGGACACGGAGGGCGGCATGGATTGGGCCTTCTAAAAAAACATTAGCAGGAGATTGTGTTATCATAAACCGCAGGCACCCTAGGCTTGCTGGGAAGATCTTACACAATCCCTCTTCTACCCTGTTGCTGGAGGGAAAGATATCACTCCTTCCTCTAGGGTTCTTCTGCAGACATCTATCTCAGGGTCTGTCTCTTCTCTAGTGGGAAATAAGGATTCTCATCTCACACTTTCAAATAGGTTTGAGCCACTGAATGATTTGCATGATATAGATTGACTCGCTGAAACTCAAGTAGCTGAAGTAGATCCAGATTCGCCCATCCAGACCGATGGGAGGAAACAAACGGTGGTAACATATATGTCCCACATTTTACCCATAGGCTGTCAACCCTATTTAACCTGGGTGACAAATCATCAACACCGTTATGTCTTGACTAGACTATGGCTGAGTAACGTACACCACCTTGTTGCGTTTCCTAAAATAAATTAATGGGATCTCACCACATCTCCATGCCCATGCGATGGATACTCAAAACAATGCGCTTTACATTTTATGCTCTTCTGTCAGTTTTATGTAAGCCCAAGGAAACAATATTAAAACCAATTTGTATTGTATATAATATCAGAGATTGTAAAGCTGCTATGAGTTTTCTGTTTGGCTTGGAATCTCTAGCTATCTGCTTTAATGTGTCTTCGTTTATGTGTAAAGCAATTTATTTTAGGAAGAGAATGTGTTAAAATGGTGGAAGTTGCATGTGTTTGAAGCCTCCTTAAAACGTAACCACTTTAACTGTTTTATTGCTCATTTTATCTGTATTAGGGTTGAATCTTCGCAAGATTCCTGGATTTCCACTATTATATGTAAAGGATCATGTTTGTTTGTTTCAATTATGTGTATTTTTAAATATGGTCTGAATTGTGTTCACTATGTAATTTTGATGGCCTGTGCTGATAGTGCCGAAATAATGCATTTTTTACTTGACTTGACTGACGAACTGACGCGTCTATCATGGAATGTCATTCGCTTACATGTAAGATCGAAAAAGGGGTGGTGGCTCAGTGCTTCCTTAGACAAACCCCTGTAATTGTAATTCTACAAGAAACCCACCTCATAGGCAATAAATGTTGATGCCTGTCCAGAAGCCAATACAAGAACTAGCCCAAGCAGGGCACATAAGTGGCTCTATAGGAATGCCACTCTTGACAAATGAATACCTACCTTTCCTGACTAGCAGGCAGTCGCAGGACTCACAGAGATGCTATGTGGTGGTACATGTTTGCTCGGGGTAGGCAAGAATGTTTATGTTTATGCATCCCCCAGGGCTACAGCACTCAGGGGTATATTCACAAGAGCGTATGATAACTACCGGAAGAGTAGCGTAACGCAACTTTCAGTAACGCAGCCTATCACGGGAAAATAACCCCGTCTCAACGTGGAATTCACAACAAGGCGGTACCATGCGATAGCCTGCCGAAATCTCAGACAAAGTCCGTGATACAACCACCTCGATGGAGATAAAAACACAAACCACAACACCAAAAAACACGCGATGGGCCAAAGCGCGATGAGGAAACCAGCGACAAGCAGCGCCAGGCCTGCAACACACACCTGGCAGGCGTCAGAAACCTCCATAAAAGCAGAAAAAAAAACCACACACAAACTGACCAACACACAATCACCATGGAGGCAGCCGGAGCAGGCGCAGAGGACCAGCGCAACCCCACAAGCACCCCGGGCGACCAGCCTGGGACCTCGGGGACAGGGAAGGGCAAGGACAAGAAGACCAGGAAGACCAAGTTCAGTCCGCAGGCGGACAGGATCATAGTCACGGAGGTTATGGAACACCATCAACAACGCTTCGTCACCTCCAACGTGTCATTGGGCACCAAAAATAAAATATGGCGGGACATCGTCGACAAGGGGAATGCCGTCGGAGAGCACAAGCGGACAATGGATGAGGTCAAGAGGCGATGGAATGACATCAAGCGGAAGACCAAGGATAAACTCTCCGCCAACCTGAAGGCAGCAACGCAGACCGGAGGTGGGGGCCCAGTGCCACAGCTGGAGCTGGATGACATGGAGGAGCTGGTGTCAACAGTCATCAGTGTGGAGACTGTGGCCGGAGTCGGGGGACCGGACACTGCTCGACAGGACACATCACAACCGCAACAGGGTGAGTGACCACCAGGTACTGGGGGGACGGGGGGAGATGGCCAAAATGGCACACATGCACAAGCAAGCAGGGCACAGTGCACACCCACAATCACTCTGGGTCCTCGCCCAGACCCACACACTGTCAAAATGTACAATGCCATGCTGTCTGAATGTCCACCTGTACCATGCGGCTACATACATGTGGACACATTGTAATACACCATCTCCCCTTCACATCGCAGGGGCATCTTCAACACCTCCTGCAGAGCAGTCACAGCCACTCTTCACTGATGACGAGGAGGAGGACAACACCAGCATCGACATCCAAACCATCCAAGACCTCATTGACCACCTCCGCAACTCACCTCCAGGATCAGGGCAGCCCAGCCACATCCATGAGACCCCACCCACCAGCCAAACCACCCAGCAGGAGGCACCCACAGCCCCGGCAGCCTCCCAAGACCCCCAGGAACAACAAATGGCCTTCCAACGCCAGGTGCGGGTGGGGTTCGAGCTCATGGCTAAGAAACTGGACGCCATCCTTGGGTGTCTATGTCCGCCCCTTGGTCTCCAGCGAGCCCTGACTGACATCTCTGGAGTCATGACGCGGAGGGAAGAATACCTGTCCACTCACAGTGGCCCCAGCGATGCCAGCCTTGAGCTGGCACACATGCGGAGACTCATGGAGGACATGGTGCGGATGGAAGCGGAAAGGATGGCAGCTGCCGCTGCACATCAGTGAAATTTAGCTGGGATCTACTGTGCCCTGCATGTCCTCATCATGGCATTGCTGCCACAAGGCGTGGCGATGATGAATGCTGCTGCCCCCACACCATCCACATCTCCGCCCCCTGGTGTGTCAGTGCCTCCCAGTGCGGAAGGCGTATCCACTCCGGCACCTGATGTGTCACTGCCACACAGTGCGGCCGACAATCCTCCTCCGGCCCCTGATGAGCCAGTGGCACACAGTGCCGCAGCCGGCACTGCAACACCCACAGGTGGGGCAGAGCACACACCCGGGGATGAGGACGTGGATGGGACTGTGGTCAGGAGGACCAGGCACTAGCATCCATTACCGCAACCTTGCCTGTTTCTGCTTGGTGCCGCACATGGCCTCAAGACCTACCAATGACCCCCGATACACTCCGAGGCACTCACCTTGGACAGCACCATGGACTGCCACATGCTGTTTGACGACCAATGACACGGCGGACAGACTGCGGACTGTACCCTTCCTCTTCCGCAGTACAGGTCATCCTGGGATGGACACTGGCTGGCCCTCCACGGGCCCATATTGTGTGGTGTGCTCGGCATTGCCCTGTACCGCTCTAGCTGCATGACTGCACTGGATGTGCAAATAAACATCCAGTGACGCACTGCTGTGTAATGTCTTACGTCATTCCTGTGTGGATGAATGTGGGGACAGTGCCTTCCCTTGCGTCAATGATGTTCATCCTGTGGGATGCTAGTAAGGGGGTGCGACATTGCATCTTGTGTAGCGGGTTCCGTGAACACTGCAGCAGGGACACACGCATCAGTCACTTCCATGTCGGGACATGGACTGGACCACGCCCAGAGCCCACGAGTCATTGTTGCAAGCCCTGTGCTGGTCGGGCATACGGCAGGCCAGTCCACTCCGCTTACGCCCCGAGGGGGGGGCCCTCATTGCTACCCGTCGCAGCCATACTCGCTGGTGGTGTGCAGGTCACTGGTCTAGTCGTCAGCATGTCACAGCCACTCCCTGAGGGCAGGTTTTCACACACCACACCCATCCGGCACAGGCGTCACAGGCCATGTGACTCCGCCAACATAAGGGTCCGATGACGTCACATTCCCCTCTTCCGGTGGTGACTGGATGACGGATGCCCCACGGTTCGCACTCATATAGGGCCCATGAGTTGCTCCGCACAGGGTTAGTGGCATCTGAGGCCTTGAGTACGGCACGGGCCTACCACCACGTGGCGCAGACTGGGGTTGCACAGGGTTAGTGGCATCCGAGCTCTTGTGGACAGCACAAGCACCCCGCCACGGGACGGTGACTTTGGGAGTCAGTGGCACCTTGAGCTGCTGAGCGGGTGTGCAGCCTGCGATGATGCCCCGTCCCGGCGGTCCGGACAGCTCAGGTTTTGTGTGCCCTGCTGGACCACAGTGTAGGCCAGAGCCAGCGGGCAGCGTGGGCCTACCGCCCCATGGCGTCGCTTCCGGGATGCCAGAGTTGGTGGCACCCATTGGGCTGAGCGGGTGTGCAGCCTGCGATGGTGCCGGGTGCAATGGTATGTCCTCTGCCATGGAGTAATCAAGACCCAGCACCAAACGTGAGACCTGGTGGCCTGCGGAGCGGGGCTGCATGATGTGGAGGGTGCCATGTCCGCGGGCCCCGGCCTTGTGGCTTGCAGCGGCACATGGTGGGACCTCCTGTCTACGCGCCGGTGGCGGAAGGTGAGCATTGAGGCCTGGGTGTACATGGGCGGGCATGCTCCGATGGGCGGCAGGAGAGGTTGGGGTGCCTCTGCCTGGGTGTGCATGGGCGGGCAGCGATGTTCTCTTGTGCAAGTGTGTGTACTGTGCCAGTCATGTATCTGGGCTCTGTTTCAGCTGACGGCTCTGAATCAGATGTGTGACCTGGTGAGCTGCCCTACATACCAGCACATGGTTGGAGACACACCAGTGGCAGCAGGTGAGCAGTGTGGCCTGGGTGCGCAGGGGCGGCACTCTCTCTCTCTCCCTCTCTTCCTCTCTCTCTCCTCTTCTCTCTCTCTCTCCCTCTCTCTCCTCTTCTCTCTCTCTCTCCCTCTCTTCCTCTCTCTCTCCTTCGCTCTCTCTCTGTCCTCTGATGTGCGCAGGACACACCTTCTCATCATGTTTTCTGTCTTACAGGCTGTGACCTACGTTTTGTCCGGAGGGGAGCGGCCATGTGTCTTCATTTCATTTCATTGTTCATTTTAATAAAGTTTCATTTGTTGCTTCGAAAGTGAATGTGTGCTGGTCATTTCTGTGCCGACACATCCATGTCACCAGTTGTGATTGTGCGTCATCAAGCGGAATATTTTGTACATGTTTAGGTGTGGCTGATGTGACATGTCTTTGGTCGGGGGTGCCAGGGAGGGGTGGTCCTGGGGTGGTGGCAGTGGGTGTTGTGGCCCTCTTGGGTGTCCCAGCCGCATGATGTGTGGCTCCATGGCATCTGTTGCCCTTCGGATGTGGCCCTGGGCTGTGCTCCCTTTTGTGGTGCTGGCTGCCGTCCGAGTTTACACCAGGTCAGAGCAGGTGTAGATATCCTGGTGCTAACGCGCCTTATCGCCTGTTTTGTGTTTTTATCGCGGATGTGGCTGGTCGTTGTGAATGTTGAGGTGTGCTCTTGTCTCGGCTTTAGTCACGGGAACGCCTACTCTGCATCTCATTAGCGATATTTGCGAGGGTCCTCTGTGGCGATGTTTTTTGCGGCTGCTATCGCGGGTAAACTGGTGCTGTGGGCTGTTAACACCGGCTTATGATTGGGGGGGTAAATTTATCACGACTTTGGCTGCGATAAAGTGCCGTTAATTCGGCGATAGCTCCTTGTGAATATGCCCCTCAGTCTTTCATCAATTAGTACACATTCTCTTGGCAGGGGGAACAGGTCAACACCAAATGGGTGGGGACTTCTACGATGCTATTGATGGTGGTATAGACAAATGCTCACATGGAGACACGATACAGCAATCCCCTACTGCCCTGGCATTGTACACCCATGCAGTGGGTCTGATGGATGTCTGGAGAATTATGCATCCATCAGAGATACATTTCTCCTTTTCCACGGGGGGCCACAAAGCATTCTTCCTCCTTGATTATAATTATACCCAAAGGGAGGAGGCTTATCAGACCAATCCCCCATGGAGATCGCTGTAGGCACTGACCATCAATGACAATTGGGGGAATGGAGATTAGATGTGTGGGAACTGTGGGACAAAGATATAGTCAGGGCCACTGGAATTATGCGATTGTGCGGCAGCGGCGATTTTTGCATAATTATACATTTGCTGCATTTGCCACATAATTCATCATCTGTCGCATAATCTGCAGATTTTAACAAAAAAGAAATTTGTTTCTAGCTCAAATGGTTCAAAGGTTACTAAAAATGCAGCAACACATGTTGCTGCATGGTGAAAGGCCCTTTGCAAAGCTGGAATGGTCAACTTTCTGTTGCTTATTGCAACATTTGGGTGTTAAATTGGTACTAATGGGGTGCAGCCAATGCCCAGACAGTGTTACCAAGTTTAACAAGCATATGCAATAGGACTCGCATTTACGCGAGACCTATTGCATTGCAAACGAGAGTGCGGGCGGGGGTCAGGGGGGCGAGAAGCATGAAAAACGGGAGTGTGGGCGGGGGGGAGGAGGGGCAAGAAGGCATGGACTGCGGGAGTGGAAGGGAGAAGGCACAAGAAGAAAATAGTGCTCACAATCTAAATAACACATACCGTCCAACACTCGAAGTAAAGGGGCCAGTAGCCTTGGAAGGATACAAATGACTACATGGCTGTCATAAGGAGGGACTAACAAGCCTATAAACCAATCGGAAGGCAGCATTTAGGAACGACAAAGACACAAGCCAATGAAAAAGATGGGCGGGGGAGTGGGCGTGGCTTCTCCCCCGTACTCAACTACCACAGATCAACCCCAGAGCAGCGCTTGCGCGCTGGCTCAGGGCTCGACCTAAAAATGAGAAATAAATGAAGTAATAGTATTACAAAATGTGTTCTCATGATGCCACATAATTTGCCTTCTCTTACCGCATATTTTACTCAACCCTGCAGGATAATTCCAGTGGTCCTAGTTGTAGTGAATGCCATCAGGGTAGAATCCCAGTTCTACTTCATGGAGAATAAGGGTTTGTTGTTATCCCCATTATACTCTGGGAGTCATATGATACGGTACTCCCCGACAAGGCGCAAAGCACGATTGCCCAAAAACGAAATGCAAGACCAAAAAGGTATTGGAGCTATAGAAACCAGTGTTACAGTTAGAGAAGAAATGGGCATTTATGGATGTTCCTAATTCTCTCTGATGACTAGAGATTGTGAGGGAAGAATACCGACATGTCACACATGTCGCTGCTAAGAACTGCTACCAAGCAGCGCAAAGATGACAATATGAGACCGGAGATAAAACAGGATGACCTCTGCCTGGCTGGGGAGAAGGGAGGTTTAGGCCAGATGGCTGACTAAAATCTAGAAAGAAGAAGGGTTGGTAATCAGGAATGATATTTAGATGGACCAAGACTTTGCTCAATACTACTAGGCAATATATACAACTGGGCCAACCCGCACAGAGGCAGAGAAAGAGGCCTTTTTAGGGTGAATTGTAGGTCCGAATCCTTGAAGAAAAGGACAGAGCAGAGTTGGAGGCTTACCTGTCCCTGAAAGAGATAAGTGAAGCCCCAATCCATATGCTATCAGGGAAGATACCAGGGGCCTTCGGTATTTATTCAAGGCATCTGAGAAACAGGAAAAGCTCTCGCTGGACCTCAGACAAGAATTTGTTGTGGTTGCACCCAAAAAAGGTAAATCCAGAACCTATGTGCCTTATACAGACTGATTTCCTTATTGAACATTGACTGCAAACTCTCAGCAAAGATACTGGTGATGAGGCTAAACAGAGTTATTAATTCTATAGTTCACAAGGACCAAACAGGGCTCACGCCAGGAAGGGAAACAAGACTTAACCTTGGAAGGCCCCAGGTGTGGTTGAAGGCCACAGGTGTGATTAGATAAAACGAAAGTTGACTCAGAACTATAGTTATACTAGACACAGATAAAGCATTTAATTTAATTGATTGGCCATACCTCAACTTGACTCTGAAAGCATTCGAATTTGAACTGAGTATCTGTAGCTGGGTTGCTCTGCTTTCACGAACCCCAACAGCAGTGGTTAAAGTGAGCAGCATGTTCTCTAATAAATTCAATCTAGGTAGGGGTACAAGACAGGATTGTTTGCTCTTACCCCTGTTGTTTGCACAGTGTCTAGGGCCTTTGACATGCTGGGTCTGATTGAGGGCAGACATACAAGGGTTTCCCGAAGAGTACTGGAGATAATCTCACTCTATGCGGACAATGTACTGCTTTACCTATGGACCTGGGAACAACGATCCTAGCTGTCCAATCTATGTTCCGCAACTTTCAACAATATTCCAGATACTGCATTAACTGGGATAAATCTATTCTGTACAAGATGGGGAACTGGACACAAATGAGATGGGTGATCTGAAACATTAAGGTGGTCAGAAGCAGTTTCAGATATCTAAGCTCAGAGGTGAACATAGCTAGAGCATTATTTCTAGATCAAAATTTGGAGGGATTCTCAAGAGTATGGAAAAGGCGTAGAGAGATGGCATAAACCTCCGTTACCTATAATGGGCCGGGCCTCACTTTGCAAAGTGACTCCTCATTGGCATTGACTTCCTTTGAGACATGGTGGAAGGGGGAAAATAAAACCCGTTTTGAGACACTACAGATTGAATATGAGCTGTCCCACACACAACTCAACAAATACTTGCAGTTGGCAAATGCTCTGACTGTGGTAGGGCTTTAAGGGGAAGATATACCAGACAATGACATAATGTGTGATGCTGATAAGGGAAATACCACACAAACCAGTTTTGCACATATACAACACCCTCATCAACAACAAACCTGATAATCTGTTGAGACTCCGGAAGGCTTGGGAGGGCGACCTGAAACCCTTACAGAATATAGACTGGGAGGCAGCCCTGAGGCACCCCAGGGAGATGGCGATTAAGGGCGGACTACACCTTATCCAATTCAAAGTATTGCATTGAGTATACTATAATACGAGCAGGCTGCCTAAAATGGGGAGAGCTCCAAACCCTTTATGTTTGAAATGTCAAGTGTAAATCGGCTCTTTCCTCTATACCGTATGCAAAGGCCCAAAAGTGAAGCGCTACCTGGTATGAATCGCAGATGAGTTGGAGTCTATAATGGCCATCACGATTCCACTCATCCTGCACCTGGAAATTCTGGGAATCCCGGGAGACATTGTCATCCCCAGAATCACATTGACATTCTGTTACTTGGCTTTGTAATGGCAAAGAGAGACCTATTCAGAATGTGGGGAAGACAGCAGATTCCAACATTTGCACGGAGGCGGAACAGGTGGTTATGGAGGGAAGGGCTGCTCTAAGAAGTATTTTTCTATGGAATAGGAAATGATGGGGCTGAGTCATCAGATAATCAATCATCCTTCTTCGACGCCCCCCGCACATTCAAGGAATTACAGATATAATACATTGGAGGGCCAATATGAGAACCAGATTGAGTGAACAACTAGACAACCCACTGCATAGAGGGAAATGGCCTAGTGGGAAACTTCCATATGGATATTATGTTTTGTATTCTGCTGTGGAATGTGTACTGCTGTGTTATTTTTCTTTTTCTTCTGGTTTGAAATAAAGAAAAATATATTTAATAAAAGAAAAGTTGGTGCGCAAATAGTGACCACTTTCAGCGAATACAATGTTTGTACATCTGGCCCATAGTTCCCTGTAATGATCAACAACGAAGGTAACTACAAGGTCTACATCCTCCTTAGTGAAGTTCTTCTTACCCGCAAGTGGAGTTGACTGCATCCTGGAGGCTGCAGCAGATCTCAGGGCCGGTGTTAGTAAGCATTATATAAAACAGTTCAAGAGGAGTAAGGCAGAGCCTATGGTGTGGGCTGCATTTATGTGCTTGAAGAATAAATATTTGTCAAATGTGTGTAATTTAGGCCAGGTGAATGCTGTTTCTTAATTATTGTCCAATCTGGGTTTTCCACAATAGAGACGGCGATCTCTGCCTCTACTGCAGAGTTCTCTACCTATAGGCATACTTCAAGAATACAAGTGTAAAGGTTCTAGTAGTAACTTTCAATAAAGTAACCGTCATAAGTTCTGTCATAAGATACGTCATCCCCTCTTGTAAGGGGGTTTAGACTCATCTGACTTCTTGGTGGATATTTCCACCTGGAATAGGTGAATTCCCTTGTGGGTGGAGATCTCTGCCCCAGAGTTGGTTGTGGGAGTCATTTTTCTTTTTTTACTGTTCAAAACCACCAGATTTTTCCTGACGGGATGAACAGAAAAGAAAATACATCAGACTGTCTGCTCTAAATAGGGCACATGGTCTGCTATCCTTACTCTGAGGACCCCTGCATCGTTGGACGGTCAAAATAAACTTTCTGACACCAAAGCAAGCAGAGGAAATGCCATTGAAAAGATGGTGTTCGGTCCAACTCATAATAGACTGGGCAGACTGAGGGTTTGCACGGAATTTTGGTGTCTGAGTACTAGGGGAAGACTTGGAGGTTGATTGCAGTTGGAGGGAGAACAGATCCCTAGAAGAACCTATCAGGCAGTGGCTGCAACCCAAGAGCATAACATAAAATAAAGAACTTTGGGGCATATCATCAACGAGGCGATAAACAATTATCGCCGCTTTTGCGTCCGTTTTTGGACAAAAAGCGGCGATAATTTTATCGCCTAATCAGCAAGGTCACGCTATCGCGTGAATCCTTACATTATCGAAAACCAGCGATGTTCCCTGCAAAACGGCGATAACCTCGCTATCTCTGGAATTTTTATCGCCCTGGAGAAACGCGTTGTTAATAATGCGCTACCAGGGCGATAATTTCCAGAGATAGCCTGCGATAGGACTATTATCGCTAAGCACGGCCAGCGATAATTATCGCTGGCCGTTGATAATATGCCCCTTTCTTCCTACCTGAGTAACTCCAGACTCTTGTGTAAAGAGCCAGCCCTCCAACTACAACATGTTGCTTTTCAAACAGCAATAATCCAGGGATGCACTATTGAGAACTAATAGGCAAGCATGAATGCGGATATATTGGAGTTTAAAGAAAATTTTTATATATTATATTTTCCCCAAATCACTAAGAAGAAATAAAATCAGTGCTCAGTCTTTGCCAGCATTTTTTTTTATTTGAATCATTTGAGGGTGAAAGTAGTAATTCCAGATGTAAATAGGAACACCTGCGGTGCGTATTGTCTGATTCTGAACTAAAACACCTGGATGGTCGTCCCTCAGGAGCCAAAGGCCCTCGGTTGAGGATGGAAGTGGTGGCTTACTACCCTCAAGAACGTGGTCCTGGCAGCCTTACCTGTGACATCATGGATCTGTACTCCAGCTAAGAAAATACAGAGGCATATTAGCAAGACCCACGTTAAAATGATCGCCGTTTTAGCGGCAGGAAACTGCCGCTAAAACGGCGATAATGGGCTTGCTAATATGCGTTATAGAATTCCAATAGAAGCCCAGGTTAGATGTGCAGGACATCTATCCTGGGCTTCTACTGGAATTCCATAACGCATATTAGCAAGCCCATTATCGCCGTTTTAGCAGCAGTTTCCTGGCGCTAAAACGGCGATAATTTTAACGTGGGTCTTGCTAATATGCCCCACAATTTCTTATCAAAGCAAACATCTCTGCTGATCGCTTCCCCGTTGAAATATATATGAATGAAATCATCCTGCGGTGTTCTTTGTATACTGAGCAGTCAGTGCACAGATCGAATCTGTCCGTTTCGAAGGTTCTTGTTAGATAAAAAAAAATCCACTTAGTACATTCTGGGGCATATTTACAAGGGCTATATCTCCGCTTTTGGCTTACAAAGCCAAAAAAGCGGAGATAAAACCAGCGCCCTATTTACAAGAGGGTGCTAACATGCATAATTGCATGTTAACACCCTTTTTCCCAACGCCTCCCTTTGCATCTCCAATGAGATGCAAAGTGGGCGTTACTGGGCGTACCCAAGATGGGCTACCTTGCAAATATCGCTGATGTCTACATCGCGATATTTACAAGGCAGCCCACATGATTTTAGCACACATTAGATTTTGGCTAAAACGGCCGTTTCGCCAAAACCTAACGTTTGCTAAAATCCTGACTTACCTATCCCTAACATAGGGGTGGATTATGCTGATACGACCCTGTGGGTCGTATCAGCAGAAGTATCGCCTTTTGCAGGGAACATCGCTGGAAAACCAGCGATGTTCCCTGCAAAAGGGCGATAACCTCGCTATCTCTGGAATTTTTATCGCCCTGGAGTAACGCGTTGTTAATAACGCGTTACCAGGGCGATAATTTCCAGAGATAGCCTGCGATAACAAAATTATCGCTAAGCACGGCCAGCGATAATTATCGCTGGCCGTTGTTAATATGCCCCTTAATATTTCCCAAGATCGCAGAAAACGTGTAATTTCGCCTCTTTTCCTTGCACCCAGCTGCGATTTGTTTCCATTTGCCAATCACTGCCATTCCTGATTACACGTTTCCCTGGAAAAAGCAGAGTTTCTCGTTTCTTCTAAATCATGAAGGGAAACGCGCCCTGCGCGGAGGAAAATCATCAATGAACTGCACCACGGATCCGGCTGTCATTCATCCGCCATCTCCTGACAGACGAGGCATTGTGATACAGACCTGTACTCAGTGGTCGAAGTGGGGGGGGAAAAAGTCGGGGAATCAGAGGGTGGGAATGACCCGAGGATTGGACTCTAGTCGAGGTGTGGCCAGAATGCACGAAACATCCCAATTTGTAATATTTGTTTGGCATTTGACTGCCCAGTTATAGCTTATTATGTTATTAAATTCAACTAATGGATACACGATTATTTAAGGTTTAATATGAGTTCCTGACACTAAAATACATTCACAAAGTGGGATACTTTTCCAATAACAGAATGTCCCAAATAGGCTTAAAAGTGGAATCACAAGTCATTTGTCTCCGAGACATGGAGTTTCTTTCATCAGCACTTCTCCCTTTTTCCACAAGAGCAGTTCAAACATGAATAGCAAAATATCCTAGTTTGCAAATGTTTTCTATATAATTATGGCTATGCCATATTTGCCACATAATACAACATCTGCTGCATAATCTGACAATTTTAACTAATAAATTGTTTGTAGCTCAAATGGATCAAAAGTTACTAAAAATGCTATTTGTGTTGCTGCAAAGAGGATGGCCCTTTGCAAAGGTTGACTGATCAACTTTCTCACTGCTGCATTTGTACATTACACTGGTACTAATGAGGCAAAATCTTTCCAGAGAGTGTTAGCATGTGCAAAAATGTCAAAATAATAAAGTATCAGGAAATATACTTCATTATGCTGCAGCCTTTTTTTGCTGCCTAATTTAGTAAACACTGTGGCATAATTTTGTCCTCCTTTGCTGCATAATTCCAGTGGCCCCAAAGCAGGCAGCACATGTTTAAAGTGCTTGTGCATGAAGCAGAGAGACTGTGAAGTTTGCGCACTTAGGGGCATATTATCAACAAGGCGATAAACAATTATCGCCGCTTTTGCGTCCGTTTTCGGACGAAAAGCGGCGATAATTTTATCGCCTAATCAGCAAGGTCACGCTATCGCGTGAATCCTTGCATTATCGCCCTTTCCCCCAACGCCCATCTTTGCATCTCTAATGAGATGCAAAGTGGGCGTTACTGGGCATACCCCGGATGGACTACGTTGCAAATATCGCTGATGTTCACATCGCGATATTTACAAGGCAGCCCACATAATTTTAGCAGAGGTTAGATTTTGGCAAAACGGCCGTTTCGCCAAAATCTAACGTCTGCTAAAATCCTGACTTAGCCATCCCTAACATAGGGGTGGATTCTGCTGATACGACCACAGGGTCGTATCAGCAGAGTTACGCCGTTTGCAGGGAACATCGCTGGAAAACCAGCGATGTTCCCTGCAAAACGGCGATAACCTTCGCTATCTCTGGAATTTTTATCGCCCTGGAGAAACGCGTTGTTAATAACGCGCTACCAGGGCGATAAATTCCAGAGATAGCCTGCGATAACAAAATTATCGCTAAGCGCGGCCAGCGATAATTATCGCTGGCCGTTGATAATATGCCCCTAAGTTTGGTGTGCATGCAAATCCTGCATTGCTGATCCCTGGTGAGTTGCAGCTACTACTGCTGAAACAAAGCCAATGGGGGTACCAACGTGTTAGGTGGATTGGCCTCAATGGCAGGGCCAGCTTTAGCGCTGGTGGCGTACTGTGCAACAATGTTTGTTGGTGCCCCCCAATGACCACCTCTGCCATGGATTCCTTCACTACCACCCTTTAACAGTGCCCCTCAAGTCTCCATAACCACACTCTCTCTCAGATGCATTCAATTTGATATACAGCACCATTCATACCAGTGTAGGGTGTCAAAGCACTTTACATCACACACATTACACTGAGACAATCAATTATACGTTTGTAAATCACTATCTAGGAAATGTTACATTAGACTAAGGAGTACAAGGTGTAGGTGTCACATGACAACCATACTAGTAGGCAGTATAGTTTAATAGTGATAGGTCTGGAGAAACATAAACTCAGAATTTAAAACGTGATACCATGGTTGGAGGGTTCTCCTAATAATCAGAATTGATTTCCATCCAAAAGAACACTTTTTGCAACATTAGGATAATCAAAGACTGGGGGAAAACCATAACGCTCTAATTTATACTTTGCAGTTTGCATGCAGCTCTTAGATGACAGTTAGTAGCTCACTGTTCTATGATAGGATTTTAACTTATAAACTGCAAGTAACAAAAGGATCTTTCTGACAAAAGCAGTAACCCACTGACCAATTTACATTATGTGCTCTTTGTGATCTGTATTGTACATGTTCTTTGCAGCAGGCACATTAACCCTCTGCGCTACCTTTCCATGAGTCAAAACTTCCACTAGACAAAACTCCGATCTCTCTCTAGGAAGAACATTAATCACCGGAACTATCATGACATTTTTATGGTTACCGAAAATTGCTGGAGGCCAGGAAGGAGGCAGCAAGCGCTTTTAAAACCATAATATACTTGCAAACACGACGTCCCCACCCAAAGTCAGCGCCCGGTGAGGTCACACCGGTTGCACCGCTCTAGAGCCAGCCCTTCTCAAGGGTCCTGTGACCTCAGTGACAGAGCCACTGTTGCTCTAGGGTGCCCTGCTTCATAGGCCTGCCCGCAAGACTGGAGGTGAACTTCAGTATGGATTGTGGTGGGCAGGCCTTCAAGGTTAACCCACACTTGCCACTGCTAGGTGCTAAGACACCAGAGCTTCTAAGGTCTTGCGGGGCTTTCTAAGGACTAGCACAGGATTGTGCTCCCTCAGAAGAGTGGTCAGGTGGACTGGTCATGAAGGTTGAACCTGGTTCCCCAGTTTCAAATTCGGCAGCTCTGACCATAGTGCCACATCCTCTCCCCCACTGAACACTATACTGTCCCACTGAGAGAAACTCACACTGCCTTCAACTACAACCCAATTGTGGCCCACTATGAACACCTGGATGTGACTCAATTTCAAATTCTGCACTCGACAAGAGCAATATGCTGCCTTAAAAAAAAGTAACATCATCCTGGAAAAAGAAAAACACTCCTAGGGAATGCAAGATTAAGAAAAGCATGTGAAATGTAAGCAGGAACAACATGGTTACCATAACGCAAGCAGTCGGGTAAAAAGACCGCATCCGTGAACACAGATCCGCCCATCAATCAGGCATTGCAGTTCCTTCAGGATTGGTGCACTTCCCCACCTGTGGAAAACAATGCTTTTCAAAGAAAGACAAGAAAACAAAAGTAGCGCTTCACTGGCAAATTCTGTAAAGTGGCTCTAATGTGTTTAGGGGTGAATAAAATCAATCTGGCCACTTTGCTACCATTCTTGCTTTATTTAGTTGTTTATTTCTTTTTCATATTTTGAACCTTTCATCCCTGAGGCTGCACTTTGGAATAGAAACATGTTAGAAAAAGATGATATTTCCAGCAAAAGTGTTTTTCTTTTTTGGATCCATTTCACAGGGGAACAAATAAACGAAAGGAGGAAAGAGAGGGTGAGAACCGTTTCTTGAGGTAACGGTTTTCAGTAAGTGAGGAGGAGCTGCTAGACAGAAAGAGGAAGAAAGAGAGAGGGGCAGCTGAAGTGGCAGAGCAGGAGAAGTGAACAGTCAATGTCCTTGTCTTCTCTGGGCAAGAAGAAGAGCCCTTATCCTTCTCTGCCCGCCCCACTCGTCTCCGAACGGCCACAAACGCCGAGCCTTACCTGTAGGCCTTGGATATTTTGGCCGTCCTGAGACGCATGTTTAAAATCAAAAAGTAGGGGAACGGAATCTATTGAGTTGAAGAAGTAGGGGCACGCTGTGCCCTGCCGATCCCGCCCACTTCGACCACTGCCTGTACTGAATCTACAAAGACATACACAGTACAACACGTTTTAAAAATTACCCTCGCCAGCACAAAATACACTTAGCAAAAGATGCAGGCTGGTGCATCGCCCCTTTAAAGAAGAGACAGCGAAAATAAAGAACTAAATGAAGGTCAAAAACTAGGATTGAAACATCCGTGGGCAGGACCTTTGCCACTTGACTGTACGTTGAGCCCATTGGAAGGGCTCTGCTGTTTGTTGTACGTTCATGTGGGCATGCCTGACCCTCCCCTCAGTACATCCTCAGCTTCATCATTCGAGTTCAGCAAAACTGCTGCAACTCTCAGCTCGGATGGCGAGACTCCTGCCTCCGCTATATATTTCTTGATTATTGCTTTTGGTTTGGTTTTGAGATGTCTGAGCCTTGTCTAGTGAGAGTTTACCTTTACAGGCAGACAGCGGTCTTCTGTTTTCACTGTTGCAACGTGCCCATAGTGAGTGAAGTACGAGTAGGTGTTCACCGTCCGTGCTTAATTTGTAAAAAACATAAGTGCCAGGGCTCTCGTCAGGAGGCCACCAATAAGTCTTGTATAGCGTGGCTTGTTGCCCCATGGGGTCTCCAGGCGCTGGGGATCTGTGAGTCTCAGTTTTGTGGCCCTGGCGGTTGAAGAGCCAGGTCTTGAGTTTCTTCCTGAAGTCTTCCAGAGAAGGGGAGATGCGGAGGTGGAGGGGGAGTTGGTTCCAGGGTAGCAGCGAGGTAGGAGAAGGAACAACCTCCACAGTGGCTTCTACAGATGCGGGGGATGTGGGCCAGGGCGAGGGTGGAGGAGCGAAGTTCCCTGGTCAGTTGGTGGAATGTGAGGCGACTGTTGATGTATGCAGGGCCGGTTTTGACGAGGGCTTTGTAGGCGTGAGTGAGGAACTTGAAGAGGCATCTTTCCTGGACGGCGAACCCTGTGGAGGGCTCTGAGGTGAGAAGTGGTGCTGGTTCTTCTTGGGAGGTTGAGTATGAGTCTTGCTGCTGAGTTCTGGGTCATCTGGATGCGGTTGAGGAGTTGCTTGGTGGTTCCGACGTAGAGTGCGTTGCTGTAGTCCAGTCAGCTAGAGGCATAGGCCAGGGTGACTGTCCTTCTGGTCGAGAGGGGATCCAGCGGAAAATTTAGCAGAGCATGCGGAGGGTGTGGAAGCAGGAAGATGAGACAGCGTTGATCTGATTCTTCATGGACAGTTGGCTGTCTAGGATGATTCTGAGGTTGCATGCGTGGTTGGTGGGGGTGGGTGGGGGTGCCGAGTTTGGTGGACTACCATGTGTTGTTCCAGGGGGAGGATTTGTTTCTTAAGATGAGGACTTCCATTTTGTCTGAGTTGAGTTTAAGGCAGTTGGTCTTCATCCAGGTTGTGATGTCGGACATGGAGTTCCGGAAGTTGGACGTGGTGGTGTTTGCGTCTTCAGTGAGGGAGAGGACGAGCTGGGTGTCGTTGGCGTAGGAGATGATGTTGAGTCCGTGGGTGTGGGTGATGTCTGCGAGTGCCGTCATGTAGGATTTGAAGAGGGTGGGGCTGAGGGAGGAGCCCTGGGGGAAACCGCAGATGATGAACAACACAACTACTAATCATCTCACTCCTACAAGCATGACAATTCGTATATTTCAGACCCCCAAAGCTATAAGAATGGCTTGGGCGGCACGTAATGGCCATTTGTAATGTAGATTGAATTATTAATTAACATTTGTGGTCATCTCTAAATTAGCCAGACAGCGTCACCTTGTGGCAGACTGTCAAGCGCTGGTGTTGACAATTAAGTGCCAATGCGGAGCACCGAAAACCACTGCTCAAATTAAGCACTAACTGTTCACTGTTAAGTATTAATGACATAACTATATTTGGCACCCTACATAGGATAATATCTAGATGTTTATATTGCCCTTAATGTTATAGTTTTACAATTGTGGGGAGGTCTCTAAAAGAGGCGTGACCAAAGAAGTGTATTTAGGAACCCCTTCCGAGAGGCATGGCGTATGTAAAGAAGGACATGCCTTAAAACATTTAAACTAAAATCCTGTGCTTCCCATAGTGTGCCATCCAACCAGTATTTTGGTGCCTCTGTATGAGCTTTCTGTTATTGCATCCAGATATGTTACACAATAATAGACATACACTTAAGACAAGCCTTACCTATTGTCTTTGTCAGTGTTTAATAAGCAGCATCGGATTAATGAGTAACAGTGCTTTTCTTGTGAATAATTAGAATTGACAATGTTTGTATTCAGAAAATATGAGACTGTGAATTAAACATTACCAAGGTCTGTGGAAGGGCTTGTAGTCTTCAGAGTGTCTCAGTTACTCACATTATTTCCATTTGCACCACTTTCCTCTGCAGTCTCTCACCATGTTAAAAACGAATGCCGTTTTTCTCTTTGCATATCTCACAGCTCATCTTTTTCCTCTTCAGCACCCACTTTTCACACTCTCCTGCATGCAGGGGCCTAGCTACAGTAGGGGTGTTTGGTGTGTGACCCCCGCTCCCCGAATAAATGAATTCTTGCTTTGGTATTTGGGTCTGGTGGCCTGTGTCTGTCTGATAACTGTCAGTTTCTCTTCGTGAGCCAAGAATAAAAGACAAAACAGTGACCGCTGATGTAATTGAGAGGGAGAGAGAGCAAAACAGAGACAGAGATACCCACCTGGTGGTTTAATTTCAAAATGCGAAACCAGTTAACCTCAAATTAGTACTGGCTTCCCTGCTTGTTCGAATTGTGTGATCCTAAGCAAATACTTTATTTCAGAGCCTCATTTTTTCTTTATTATCACCTATGAGCGCACTTTTAAACACCTGAGTTCAGGATGTGTGCCATACAAGCACCTCTTTTATTTGTTTCATCTATCGTAAGAATCTATGCCACAGTTAGCGTTCACACAACTATTGACTTGCCTTTTAGTTCGCTAATGGCACTGTCGTTGGGGGAAAGCCATGAAAGTTTCTAAACATTGCCACTTTTAATAAATATCTGTCTATGCAATAGTAAAATCTGATATACTAAGGTGAAAGGCTTCTGCATGCTAAAGAAATACACTTTTTTGAATCTTTAAGAACTTTTATCATATTTTTACATGATATTTTTTGCATGATGCACATGCTAACCTTTTTCATGGCTTGACACGTGCATGGACTCTTAGAGCCAAGCCAAACCCATGGCTCAGCTCTGGCTCACCCTATTAATTTGCCTGCGCTTCCTCCTCTATTTGCGAGTCAGGCTTAATACATAGGGCCATCAGTCACTTGATAAAATAATTTATAAATGTGAGAAACAGAAACATGGAGCCCTGGCCAAATGCACCAATTTGACAACTCTACCATCAAGGCTTCTTGTAGCAGTAATGAAAAGAGGGCCTGCAGTGAAATGCATTTAAAATAAGTGATCCACAGGACGGGATCTCCTTGCCTGTGTTTTGTACGTGACTGTAGTCATGGGTTCCCCAGGGTGAACTATGAGGCCCAGGTGGGATGGGCAGGGATGTAGCTTCAGTGGGGATGTTTGGGGTGTGACACCTCAAATGCATTCCTTGTTTTGTAGTTGTATCTGGGGACTCTGAGTTGGGTCTGCTATGTCTGTAGCTGTTTTTCTCATTGGCCTGATTTCACTAACATGTTTTAACTTGTTATTTTTTTGGATCAGGATCTTAAATATACATATAGTGACAGGTTTACCAAAAGAGTAATAAATCTACAACCATAGAAGTGCTCCTTGAATAGGTGCAAATTTACTACTTTTTGAAATTCATAAACATTGGCAGTAGTAGGCTTGGCAAGCTGCACCAGTCTCCAGTTTCCAGCCATACTACTGGCAATCAAATACCCAAAAGGTATTGGGAGGAATGCTTGCAATTAGTCTAACCAGATGCATTCACTTGGGGTAGCATTCCAACCTACTGACAAGCACTGTGAGAATCTTGCCCTGTCTTTATTCTCAACTCCAGAGGTCTCAATTGTGGTCCATTATAATCATCCACTGACAATCTGAACACCTACAGACACATAGAGACGACCATATGCTGTGTGAAAAAAATTACACAACATCCTGTAAAAAGGCAAACACTCTCAGAGAAAGCAAGATTGAGTAAAATATGTGTAATGTTCACAAGAACTACATAGATGTCCTAGATTACCCTAATGGTTTTTACGGTCCCCGTACACAAATCTTTCATAGTTGTTCCTGTAGAGCTAGGGATCAGGTTTCAATGACTGCCTGGCCTGAGACCCGGGGGGGGACACAACCCACCTAAAGCCCTGCTACTACCTAATGTAAGGACACTCACGAAATCAACTGCAGAAGGATGAAAGGCTGAATTGGCCTTGTCAGATTTAAAAGTGTGACTTGCAAGTGGCACACAGATGGCAACAGATACCATTTAACTCGCTGAGCCATTTTCCTGGCTCTGCTTAGATTGCCAGGCAGCCAGAACGCTTAGCATTCACTGTTACAGCTTACTTGAATTCTTCGTTTTTAGGTCAAGCCCAGAGTCAGTGCGCATGTGCTGCTCTGCAAGGCATGCTGTATTCCGTCTGTGGGGTACGGCCACACCCACCACTTTTAATTGGTTCCTTCCTGTGCCTTTCCAACTGCGTTGGATTTGTGTGGTGAATTGGTGCCATTTGTCCCTCCTTTAGGTGCGTTTGTCACACCCATGGCGACTGGCCCTGAACATGGGTCATTTCACTTCAGGGCATTTTATACTTGCGGCACACTCTTTTTTTAAACTTTTGGGCGGAACACGCCATGGCTGTGATGGACAGAGCAGAGAGCCTGCAGGAAAACACCTGCCAGCAGAACTATGAGCTCTTCTGTGGAGTCGGCCTTCAGAAACATGTATGTTTTTTTTGTATTTGGTGACATTATTTAACATTACATAGCCACCATAGGACACTGTTAGTTTCAGAAAGGTGTTATGTTATGTGTCTTCTCCAACAAGCAGGCGGCATAAGTCCCTGTCAAGCTCCTCCCCTCTCCCTCTACTCACCCTCCCTTTCCTTTAGTCCGTACATTGGCAGTACTACCGAGGAGGGTCAGTACTACCGGAGGCGGCAGTACTACCGAGGAGGGTGGTGCGGCTAGTTGTGTGTGAATATCTGTTTTTAATTATCTCTGTCAGAATTTCTTTTAAAAATAACTTTTTATAAAAATTAATTGCTGCTATTATCGCCGACAAATTGCTTTTATATGTTTTTTATAAATTGCACTTTGCACAGACCTGAGCTTACCGATATTCAGGGAACCGGGTGCTGCTCCTCTAAATTGCCTCACCCACGCCTCGGTCCGACGCGGCAAGTGCCGTTTGAGCGGAAGGCAGTTCAGGGACGGTGGCATTGGAGACAGACACACTTCCGGGCAGCAGCAGGTTAGCGGGCTAGTTTTTTCCCGCGATAACCACTATTTCAGCAGATGCCAGAGCGCACGCGCAGCGGACGCGGCAGTGCTACCGAGGAGGGTGGTGCGGCTAGTTGTGTGTGAATATCTGTTTTTAATTATCTCTGTCACAATTTCTTTTAAAAAGAACTTTTAAAAAAAATTAATTGCTGCTATTTTCGCCGACAAATTGCTTTTATATGTTTTTTTATAAATTGCACTTTGCACAGACCTGAGCTTACCGATATTCAGGGAACCGAGCGCTGCTCCTCTAAATTGCCTCACCCACGCCTCGGTCCGACGCGGCAAGTGCCGTTTGAGCGGAAGGCGGTTCAGGGACGGTGGCATTGGAGACAGACACACTTCCGGGCAGCAGCAGGTTAGCGGGCTAGTTTTTTCCCGCGATAACCACTATTTCAGCAGATGCCAGAGCGCAAGCGCAGCGGACGCAGCAGTACTACCGAGGAGGGTGGTGCGGCTAGTTGTGTGTGAATATCTGTTTTTAATTATCTCTGTCAGAATTTCTTTTAAAAAGAACTTTTATAAAAATTAATTGCTGCTATTTTCGCCAACAAATTGCTTTTATATGTTTTTTATAAATTGCACTTTGCACAGACCTGAGCTTACCGATATTCAGGGAACCAGGTGCTGCTCGTCTAAATTGCCTCACCCACGCCTCGGTCCGACGCGGCAAGTGCCGTTTGAGCGGAAGGCGGTTCAGGGACGGTGGCATTGGAGACAGACACACTTCCGGCCAGCAGCAGGTTAGCGGGCTAGTTTTTTCCCGCGATAACCACTATTTCAGCACATGCCAGAGCGCACGCGCAGCGGACACGCCAAAGGCAAGCCCGTCTGCGCCCGTCCGCGCCTGGCTCGGGCCTAGGGCCAGACCCCAGTATCTCTAGCCACAGAACAGAGCTATGTGACTTACACAAGAGAAGAGCTCTGGAAATTGAACACTGGATGCAAAAACTCCGGATGCTCGACAATCGATCCCCTAAAAGAGCCTAAGTTCTGTGAATATTGTTCGTTACAATTCAGCTTCAGGAATATTAAGCTGCCAACACCACAGCAAAAATCACCACATTCGTCCATTAGTAAAGGCATAAAAGCCATGTTAATCAATGCACGATCACTAATAAAGCATAACACAGAAATCGCAGAAATGATAGAAAACCATAAGCTTGATCTGGCTTTCATAACAGAGACTTGGGCAGACTCAGCTTCGGATCCCGACCTGGCATTAGCACTCCCAGTAGGTTTTACTATCATTAGAGCCGATAGAACACTCAAGCGGGGAGGGCTAGCTATTATTGCCAGAGAAGAGCTGCCAGTGTCAGGTTCCCCAGCTGGCAGCACCCCGGAGTGTGAATTGTTATCTTTCCAAGTACTACTTAACAACAACTACACTCTAAAAGGACTTCTCATATATCGGCCACCAAAGGCACGGATCCCCCTTATGGACAAAATCAGTCCTTTCTTGGAAGCCAGCATTAACTACTCAGACTTCACAATTTTAGGAGATTTTAATTATCACCTAGAAAATGCAGTAGACCACAACGTGACCGCACTCATTGACGCCTTGTCGGGGTTCTCATTGGGACAGATAGTCAAGCAAGAGACTCACGTCGCCGGCCACACCCTGGACGGAATCTTTACCTCCAATACTATGATCAAAATCGTGGAGGTGATTCCTGTGCCTTGGTCGGACCACAGAGCTATAGTGTTCAACATTAATGCAAATTCACAACAACTAACATCATCTAACACACCTATCACAGTTAACTATCAAGACTGGACCAAAATTAATACTCCCGACCTTAAAAATTCACTATTGGACACCAAGCCGGACCTAACAGCAGATACGAACGAAGCAGTCCATAGACTAACCACTTGGATCAAAACAGCGGTCGACGCTGCAGCCCCTATTAAGAGTGTTAGATCTAGTAGGAAAAGGCCGTCAGAACCTTGGTTTTCAGAGAAACTTAGAGCTCAGAAACGAATTTGCAGAAGGTGCGAAAGAAAGTGGAGGGCAAACTATGATCAAGCCAAAAAGAAGGAGTATGCACAAACATTAGCAGAGTATAAGAGATTGATTATTGAGGAAAAAAGTAATTACTTTACGTCGAAAATTCTGGAAGCTAAGAACTCCAGCAGGGAACTGTTCGCTACAGTAAGGAAATTAGCTAACCTCCCAGCCAATGCTAAAACAGTCAGCACCCTGGAATTTTGTAACACCTTGGGACAGTTCTTCATCAACAAAGTTGAAAGAGTTTACAAAACCTTCATAGGTGGTAATCACTCCTCCCCCAAGACACCCAAGCCAGGGCCAGATAGTCACACATCGGGCACGGGCTTCTCCTTTACATCTCCCACATGGGAACAGATTGTCCAAGTAGTGATAACAACTAAATCAGGAGCCCCGTCAGACCCCTGTCCTCCCAAAGTCTTCCATCTGTTCCCTGAACTACTCAGTGAACAACTAAACTTACTGTTTAGGGAGATCGTACAGTCAGGCAGGTTCCCGGATGCATGGAAGACAGCCTCAGTCCTGCCTCTGCTAAAAAAAGCCAATTTAGATCCCGAAGAACCTGGCAGTTACCGGCCAATTTCTCGGATCCCTTTTTCATCCAAGGTATTGGAGAAACTGCTTAACACACAGATTACTTCTTTCATTTCCGCTGGAGAACTCCTGGACCACTCTCAGTATGGGTTCAGAGAGGGCCACGGAACCGAGACTGCTTTGATCATGGCAACAGAGGAACTTAGAAGATCACTGGACTCAGGAGGGAAGGCCGCCTTGATTTTGTTATATCTATCAGCGGCCTTCGACACTGTCAACCACGAAATATTAATTGGCAGATTGACGGAGCTGGGATTTCAGGAATCTGCCCTCAATCTTCTTGCATACTATCTAACCGGCAGAACTTTCTCAGTAGAACTGGGAGGTTCCATATCCAAATCATTTGAACTGCCGTGTGGTGTACCTCAGGGCTCCTCTCTAAGCCCCACACTTTTTAATATTTATGTGACTCCGTTAGCCTCGATTATTAGGCAATGTGGCTTCTCGGTGGTCTCTTATGCTGACGACACCCAGGTGGTTGTGTCAGTGTCAAATAATGTGGACGCGACAGCTGATCGTTTTAACAATTGCATGTCACAAGTAAACACCTGGATGCAGACTAACTGCCTAAAACTAAACGGAGAAAAACGGAGGTCCTGATACTGGGCCCTGATCCGTCTTTCTGGTCACCAAGATGGTGGCCAGATAACCTTGGAGACTGTCCGATGCCAGTCTCCAAGGTCAAGAACCTAGGTGTGGTCTTTGATGACAAGCTGATATTTGACGGTCAAATCAACAAGCTTTCATCCACCTTCTGGGGATCTTAAAGATGATCAGAAAGATTCGTTCTTTCATACCCCGGAAGCATTAAAGACGTTGGTGACATCATTGGCCCTTTCGAGATTGGACTACGGCAACGCCCTATATGTAGGGCTACAATCCCAGTATCTACAAAAACTGCAGCGTCTGCAGAACGCCTCCGCCAGATTTATACTGGGTGTCCCCAAACATGAAGCAATCTCCCATAGATTGAGAGCCCTTCACTGGCTCCCAGTGGGGAAGAGAATTATTTTCAAATTACAATGTCTGGCCTATAAGGCACTTCAGGGTAAAGGACCACTATATCTGAGATCGCACTTGAAATGGTACGTACCAGCCAGAAATCTCAGATCCTCTCACTTAAAACTGCTACAATTACCCAAGTACAGGCAGGTTCGCTGGGGAGGAAGAAGTTTCATATTGGGAACAGCAAAAACTTGGAACCGTTTGCCAATGCCGATAAAAAACAGTACCTCACTCATGTCCTTCAGAAGACTACTGAAAACTTGGCTCTTCTCCGACTGAGCTTTGGAAACCCATAACGCATCGCTCAATCCCATCACCTCATATGTCCTGCCAAACCGAGCGCCAAGACGCCTTCGGGCATATGTGCGCTATATAAGTCGACAAATCAAATCAAATCAAACCAAATTGCTGCTCTGAGGCCTCTACACCACCCTCCCCCTTTTCATCTCTCTTCCCTTTGCGTGCTGTGTGTCCCATTCCTGCAGGCAGCTGCTTGCATTTAGAAATACTGTAAACGTTTAATGTCCCCGCCGGGTCAATTTCAAACTACACAACCCACCCCCTCGCCCTTTTTTTGTAATAGTAGCAACCCGTTTATGTTCATGTTAATTTTTTTTAGTGCCCGGGCCTATTTTTGATTCCAATCCAACCCTGCTCTGTAGGGCCCAGACTGTCCATCCTGGTGTTTTACAAGGGCTTTTATTTATCCCAATGTTAGTTTACTTAAGGTCCACATTTGCGGCGGCATCATAACCTTTATAGGTCGAGCCTAGCGCAGCGCGCATGCGCTGCGCTATGGGAGGCTTCTTGTGAGGGCTCAAAACTTCTCCGTGTGGGTCAGACTCCACCCACACATCTGATTGGCCTTTGCGTGTGTCTTTCAATAATGAAAGCACGCAAATGGCCAAAGGCGGGTGTATGTCCCACCTCTTCTTCAAATGTTCACTCCCACGGCTTTTTGCTCTCGGGAGCGAGCAGTGGCGCGCAGGCTGGCAGCTGCATTCCTCCCTCGTCGTGGATCAGTTTACTAATTAGAAGCCTGCGCTCCATGTTTGCACCCCTCCCACTCTTCTTTGTTTGTTCTTTGTAGCACGGTCCGGTTTCACTTTAGGGACCGTGGACCGCGCTTGCTGAAAGTGACTGACTGACTCACTCTCTCAGTCTCTCTCTCTTTTACTGACTGACTGACTGACTCTCTCACTCTCTCACTGACTGACTGACTGACTCTCTCACTGACTCTCTGACTGACTGACTGACTCTCTCACTCACTCTCTGACTGACTGACTGGCTCTCTCACTGACTGACTGATGGACTGACTCTCTCACTGACTGACTGACTCACTGACTGACTGACTCTCTCACTGACTGACTGACTGCTGACTGACTCTCTCACTCTCTCTCTCACTGACTGACTGACTAACTCTCTCACTCTCTCTCTCACTGACTGACTGACTCTCTCACTGACTGACTGACTGTCTCACTCTCTCTCTCTCACTGACTGTCTCTCTGACTCTCTCTCACTGACTGACTCTCTGACTCTCTCTCTCTCTCTCTCACTGACTGACTCTCACTCTCTCTCACTGACTGACTCTCTCTCTCTCACTGACTGACTCTCTCACTCTGTCTCACTGACTGACTGACTGACTCTCTCACTGACTGACTGACTGACTAACTCTCACTCTCACTCTCTCTCTGACTGACTCTCTCAATCTCTCTCTCACTGACTGACTGACTGACTCTCTCACTCTCTGAGTGACTGACTGACTGACTCTCACTGACTCTCTGACTGACTGACTGACTCTCTCACTCTCTCTCTCACTGACTGACTGACTCTCTCACTGACTGACTAACTGACTGACTGACTCTCTCACTGACTGACTGACTGACTGACTCTCTCACTGACTGACTGACTCTCTCACTCTCTCTCTCTATGACTGACTGACTGACTGACTCTCTCACTCTCTCTCTCACTGACTGACTGACTGACTACCTGACTCTCTCACTGACTGACTGACTGACTGACTCTCTCACTGACTGACTGACTGACTCACTGACTGACTGACTCTCTCACTGACTGACTGACTGACTGACTCTCTCTCTCTCACTGACTGACTGACTAACTGCCTCTCTCACTCTCTCTCTCACTGACTGACTGACTGACTCTCGCACTCTCTCACTGACTGACTCTCAATGACTCTCTGACTGACTGACTGACTCTCTCACTCTCTCTCTCACTGACTGACTCTCTCACTGACTGACGGACTGACTCACTGACTGACTGACTCGCTCACTGACTGACTGACTCTCTCACTGACTGACTAACTGACTGACTGACTCTCTCACTCCCTCTCTCACTGACTGACTGACTGACTGACTCTCTCACTGACTTACTGACTGACTGACTCTCTCACTCTCTCACTGACTGACTGACTCTCACTCTCTCTCACTGACTGACTGACTGACTAACTGACTCTCTCACTCTCTCTCTCACTGACTGACTCTCGCACTCTCTCTCCCTCTCACTGACTGACTGACTGACTGACTGACGGACTCTCTCAATCTCTCTCTCACTGACTGACTTTCTCACTGACTGACTGACTGACTGACTCACTGACTGACTCTCTCACTGACTAACTGACTCTCTCTCTCACTGACTGACTGACTGACTCTCTCTCTGACTAACTGACTCTCTCACTCTCTCTCTCACTGATTGACTGACTGACTGACTGACTCACTGACTGACTGACTCTCTCACTGACTGACTGACTCTCTCACTCTCTCTCTCACTGACTGACTAACTGACTGACTGACTCTCTCACTCTCTCTCTCACTGACTGACTGACTGACTCTCTCACTGACTGACTCAATGACTGACTGACTCTCACTCTCTCACTGACTGACTGACTCTCTCACTCTCTCTCTCATTGACTGACTGACTGACTCTCTCACTCTCTCTCTCACTGACTGACTGACTGACTCTCGCACTCTCTCTCTCTCTCACTGACTGACTGACTGACTGACTCTCTCAATCTCTCTCTCACTGACTGACTGACTGACTCTCTCACTCTCTCACTGACTGACTGACTGACTCTTTGACTGACTGACTGACTCTCTCTCTCACTGACTGACTGACTGACTGACTCTCTCACTGACTGACTGACTCTCTCACTGACTGACTGACTGACTGACTCACTGACTGACTGACTCTCTCACTCTCTCACTGACTGACTGACTCTCTCACTGACTGACTGACTAACTGCCTCTCTCACTCTCTCTCTCACTGACTGACTGACTGACTCTCTCACTCCCTCTCTCACTGACTGACTGACTGCCTGACTCTCTCACTGACTGACTGACTGACTCTCATACTGACTTACTGACTGAATCACTGACTGACTGACTCTCTCACTGACTGACTGACTGACTGACTCTCTTACTCTCTCTCTCACTGACTGACTGCCTGACTAACTGAATCTCTCAGTCTCTCTCTCTCTCACTGACTGACTGACTCTCACACTCTCTCTCTCTCTCTCTCACTGATGACTGACGGACTCTCTCAATCTCTCTCTCACTGACTGACTGACTCTCTCACTCTCTCACTGACTGACTGACTTTCTTACTGACTGACTGACTAACTCACTGACTGACTGACTGACTCTCTCATTGACTAACTGACTCTCTCACTGACTGACTGACCGACTCTCTCACTGACTAACTGACTCTCTCACTCTCTCTCTCACTGACTGACTGACTGACTGACTGACTCTCTCACTGACTGACTGACTCTCTCACTCTCTCTCTCACTGACTGACTGACTGACTGACTCTCTCACTCTCTCTCTCACTGACTGACTGACTGACTCTCTCACTGACTGACTCAATGACTGACTGACTCTCTCACTCTCTCACTGACTGACTGACTGACTCTCTCACTCTCTCTCTCATTGACTGACTGACTAACTCTCTCACTGACTGACTGACTGACTCTCCCACTCTCTCACTGACTGACTGACTGACTCTCTGACTGACTGACTGACTCTCTCACTCTCTCTCTCATTGACTGACTGACTGACTCTCTCACTCTCTCTCTCACTGACTGACTGACTGACTCTCTCAATCTCTCTCTCACTGACTGACTGACTGACTCTCTCACTCTCTCACTGACTGACTGACTCTCTGACTGACTGACTGACTCTCTCAATCTCTCTCTTACTGACTGACTGACTGACTCTTTCACTGACTGACTGACTCTCTCACTCTCTCTCTCACTGACTGACTGACTGATTCTCTCACTCTCTCTCTCAGTGACTGACTCTCTCACTGACTGACTGACTGACTCTCTCACTGACTGACTGACTGACTCTCTCACTGACTGACTGACTGACTCTTTCACTCTCTCTCTCACTGACTGACTGACTGACTGACTCTCTCACTGACTGACTGACTGACTCTCTCACTGACTGACAGACTCACTGACTGACTGACTCTCTCACTAACTGACTGACTGACTAACTGACTGACTCTCTCACTCTCGAACTGACTGACTGACTCTCTCAATCTCTCTCTTACTGACTGACTGACTCTCTCACTGACTGACTGACTCTCTCACTGACTGACTGACTCTCTCACTCTCTCTCTCACTGACTGACTGACTGATTCTCTCACTCTCTCTCTCTCACTAACTGACTGACTGACTCTCTCACTGACTGACTGACTCTCTCACTGACTGACTGACTGACTCTCTCACTCTCTCTCTCACTGACTGACTCTCTCACTGTCTGTCTCTCTCTCTCTCTCACTGACTGACTCTCTCTCTCACTGACTGACTCTGACTCTCTCTCTCACTGACTGACTGTCTCTTTCACTGACTGACTCTCTCACTCTCTCTCACTGACTGACTCTCTCTCTCTCACTGACTGACTCTCTCCACTCTCTCTCACTGACTGACTGACTCTCTCACTGACTGACTGACTTACTCTCTCACTCTCTCTCTCACTGACTGACTGACTCTCTCACTCTCTCTCTCACTGACTGACTGACTGACTGACTCACTCTCTCACTGACTGACTGACTCTCACTGACTTTCTGACTGACTGACTGACTGACTGACTCTCTCTCTCTCACTGACTGACTGACTCTCTCACTCTCTCTCTCACTGACTGACTGACTGACTCTCTCACTGACTGACTCAATGACTGACTGACTCTCTCACTCTCTCACTGACTGACTGACTGACTCTCTCACTCTCTCTCTCATTGACTGACTGACTAACTCTCTCACTGACTGACTGACTGACTCTCCCACTCTCTCACTGACTGACTGACTGACTCTCTGACTGACTGACTGACTCTCTCACTCTCTCTCTCATTGACTGACTGACTGACTGACTCTCTCACTCTCTCTCTCACTGACTGACTGACTGACTGACTCTCTCAATCTCTCTCTCACTGACTGACTGACTGACTCTCTCACTCTCTCACTGACTGACTGACTCTCTGACTGACTGACTGACTCTCTCAATCTCTCTCTTACTGACTGACTGACTGACTCTCTCACTGACTGACTGACTCTTTCACTGACTGACTGACTCTCTCTCTCACTGACTGACTGACTGATTCTCTCACTCTCTCTCTCAGTGACTGACTCTCTCACTGACTGTCTGACTGACTCTCTCACTGACTGACTGACTGACTCTTTCACTCTCTCTCTCACTGACTGACTGACTGACTGACTGACTCTCTCACTGACTGACTGACTGACTCTCTCACTGACTGACAGACTCACTGACTGACTGACTCTCTCACTAACTGACTGACTGACTAACTGACTGACTCTCTCACTCTCGGACTGACTGACTGACTCTCTCAATCTCTCTCTTACTGACTGACTGACTCTCTCACTGACTGACTGACTCTCTCACTGACTGACTGACTCTCTCTCTCACTCTCTCTCTCACTGACTGACTGACTGATTCTCTAACTCTCTCTCTCTCACTAACTGACTGACTGACTGACTGACTCTCTCACTGACTGACTGACTCTCTCACTGACTGACTGACTGACTCTCTCACTCTCTCTCTCACTGACTGACTCTCTCACTGTCTGTCTCTCTCTCTCACTGACTGACTCTCTCTCTCACTGACTGACTCTGACTCTCTCTCTCACTGACTGACTGTCTCTTTCACTGACTGACTCTCTCACTCTCTCTCACTGACTGACTCTCTCTCTCTCACTGACTGACTCTCTCACTCTCTCTCACTGACTGACTGACTCTCTCACTGACTGACTGACTTACTCTCTCACTCTCTCTCTCACTGACTGACTGACTCTCTCACTCTCTCTCTCACTGACTGACTGACTGACTCTCTCACTGACTGACTGACTCTCACTGACTTTCTGACTGACTGACTGACTCTCTCACTCTCTCTCACTGACTGACTAACTAACTGACTCTCTCACTGATTGACTAACTGACTAACTCTCTCACTGACTGTTATACAGTTACTATTTCCCAACCTTCACCCTCCTGTTATTTATGCCCCCCATAACAAAAAAAACCATAACAAGCGACCATTGGGTCAGGCAGATAGAAGTTTCCTGCATTGAAAGGACAAAAAAAACCTCAAGATATTATTTATTGTTAATACTTTTTTAAGATGGTCGTTCAGTTGTACATAATGCTTTCTTGGTCTTATATAAGGTAACAAAAATGCTTCTGACACTTCTTTATTATAACTTTTCAGCATGCTGCAGAATTCTGTACAGCACAGCTTAAAGACATAGGCAAAGTCAATATCTCTGGCTAAACACTTATAAGGTCCCAAAGGCGAGACCTATTGGCTATGCCAATGCTTGCTATTTTCTTCATTTTAATGACCTATTATAATCTCAGCATTTGTTTTTTGCTCTTCTTTGAAGCTGATTTTCGTGAAGTGACCAAGAAAGGTGAATTGCGTTTGTTATTTAGAAAACGATGTACTCTAAACATTGCAGAACACGTCCCTATGCTCAACTCTGCGTGCTTCAAATCTGCCTGCTTCATTTCAAAGTTCGTTTGATTTTTGGAAGATGAACATGATCTTGCAGCTTGCCTTTATAGACGGTCGACTGATATGGGAAGGCTTTGTCGCCTGATTAATGTCCTTTATGGTCCCCCCTATTGTTTTTTTTTTGGTCTCTATGCTCAAAATTTATATTTTGACATAAAACAGTCCAGGTTATATGGGTTGTACACAAACCAGTAAATGCTCTGGTTCCTAATGAACTCGGCAATAACCATCATCTTAGCAGGACCTGCATCTTCGGTTCACATTATCAGAAAGTCACTGGTAGGCTTGAAGAGCAAGGATGCACAAGGAACTCATTGGGGGGCGTTCACTTTATACACAAACACTCATCCTGTGCGTCACATGTCCAATATTGATGACATTTCGAGATACTTAGCCTTTCTTGAACCGTTACTTGAGCATGTGTTTCAGATGTGGAAAAGCAACCTGATTTTTACCTGAACATGGTCCCATTTATCCCACAGTTGGAGACCATTTTTAAATGCACACCTTATGTAAGAACATCATTTGTAGATTTGTTAGTAAAGTAAAAAATATTTTAAACAATGCGGCATGACGTGCTTTGTACTTAAAAGGCTAAAATCATATCCATGTCGGACAGTGAGAAAGCCAATACATCGGTTGCAAATGTAATTTGTAGCGCAGACTCTTGATGCACAGGCTTTTTAGGTCTCGCTTAGGCGGCGTATGAGCTGCATGCGCTGTCTTGAAGAGATATGTAATACCTAGGATATGGGCTTCAGAAAAACTTTAGAAATGCTGGCTTTTCTTTGGTGAATACAGTCAGTAGTCCATCGTTTTGTTCTGCCCTGGAGACTGCCCCTGCTATATGAATCCTTTCACTAAGGGCCATATGTTTTCCTTCAGTGCACTACTTTGTCTTTCGCTCTGTCCTCCCTGCTGCTCCCAGTTCACTTAATCTCCCTTGCCTTCCCAGCACAACACCTGCCTCAGCTGCTCTCACTCCCTCTCAAACATCCTTGTTTTTTCTATGTTGCAGAGTGTATTTGCAGCTGCTCCTTTTACGGTACCGCTCCATTTGTTCCACCCCCTCCCCGGCCTCTCTCCTGCTGTACTTTTACATCCTGAACAAAAAATAAGGGGGGGAGGTAGAGGTTTTTTTGAGCTAGGTCCACCCTCCTTTATCGATACTGAACCTGAAACCCGAGGTATCCCAGATTTAGGACTAAGAGATCCCTCGACCCCCACGGTCCATGAGGCATATATATGCTTCTTTAGAAGTATGTAATTACGACCGCAATACCGTCAATATTGTCTTATGTGTGTGTTTCTTGAAATACAAAACAATAGGAGAGGAAGGGAAATGTCGGGCACTCCTACTCCCCTCAAGCTAAATCAGGCAAACAACAAGGAGTGTGACACTAATGCAGAAGAGCACGCATGTATCCTTCTTAACTATAGTGTTAAATAAGAAAAACCACCTTCGGTTTTCTGAAGGCCTCACTCACCAACCTGGTTGGTGACATGCTTCATCATCGGGCCCCACCAGGAGTGGCCGAATGCATTCGGCCACTCCTGGTGGGGCCCGATGATGAAGCATGTCACCAACCAGGTTGGTGAGTGAGGGCCTTCAGAAAAACCGAAGGTGGTTTTTTCTTATTTAACACTATAGTTAAGAAGGATACATGCGTGCTCTTCTTGCATTAGTGTCACACTCCTTTGTTGTTTGCCTGTGTTTCTTGAAAGTCACGAGGTGTGTGTTTTTTATGTCATTTTAACTTTTGGTTATTCACTAGCGGCACGGTTTTCCAGCATGCCTTTTTATCCTACACAGGCTAAAAACCACGCGCAGATGTGGATTATCGCACGCACCATTAAGGAGCATTATAGAATGTGGAAGCGCATTGAATACGGATGTATACCCACCTACTCGGAGAGAGGGGGGCCTTTGTTCCCCTAACTTTGTTTGTTTTTTCTATCACACAGATACTACGTGATAAAGTCTTGATCGTATGTATGGATTAACGCATGCTTTTTAGTTGCAGCGTTTATTTATTCATAGTTTAGATTGCCTTACTTTGGCTGATTAGGAGTAGCAAACACAGGGCTGGTCCCTGTGTGGTCCTGACGAAGAGCTTTGGGGAAGCTCGAAACATGTTGATGTATACTAAGGATTTCTAACCCATTATAGTTAGGTCTACTTGTATCACACCCCGTTTTTAGACATACCAAACTAGGAGCAACAATAAGTATTTCGCCCACTAGCAAGGTATTTTTAACTCACTTTAGCCCACTCCACTACACTTTTGCACTACACATAGTCTTCCACAAAAGTGCTCCTACGCAAATATCGCAAGTCGTAGCACGCCTCAGCTCGTAGAGAGCTGAGATGCCCCTATGATGAAGCATGTCACCGTGGGAAAACCCTGGTGAGTGAGGGGACTCAAGAAAGAAATTCTTCTTTCCTGTTTGTTTCCGGATCTCATTGATTGGAAACCCTATCCCTGTCCAATGGCTAGGCCCTTTACCCGATACCTCGGGTTTCAGGTTCAGTACTTTCACAACCTCCCAGTCCGTCGGCACTTCCATCAGTCTGACTGTTCCAAGGCAGTCATTTTGGTTGCTTTTATACATCATAAGTTAAAACCGTTTCTGTCGGATGCTGTTGTGTTCTCCTGATTGTGCTGTTTTTATTAAATTGCTCAAACACAGCTGAGTTCACAAGTACAGAAAGAGAAAACCGAATACTACTGCCAAACAGACAGGAAATTGTAGTAAACCTTGAAAACAGGGAAGCGTTGAACCACGCCTACTGCCCAATCAGCTGTCTGGACCTGAAATAATAAAATTGTTCCACCATACCTCGATAATGTCACTCCTGTCAAGAAAAGGCATTCGACCAGCAATGGCTTTTATTCAGAAATGTCCTTCAAGAAATATCACTCTAAGCTAAGCTTGCTCACGCTCAAAAGACAGAATGCAGACAAACGTATGTTGTTACGTTGTTACGTTGAATGAATCTTTTTTTAAAACAATGAAATGCGCAGACAGCGCTTCTAAAGCCATTAAATCTTTTCAGCATTTAGTAGAGTCCTGAACACCTCTGGTGATCTGTCTCCTCACCGGACCAAAACAGGGGTACATCTCCCACCCCATCACGTCTTCTGAACTGTGCCCATTATTTTGCCGTTTATATTTCTTTTGAACTCTGGTTCCTGCTTTTTCTCTCTTCAATTCCCTTTCTCTCCTCATTTTGCTTCCTATATATTTGTATTCTTTCTCTTTCAGTCTCTGCCTGTCACTCTTCCTCACTCATTTCTTGTTCTGTCTAACTCGCTTCTCTCCTTTCATCACCTTGCATCTATTTCTTAAAGCTTCCTTGCCCCTCTGTCCTCCTATTTTTCTTTCTCTCATTTCTCTCTTAGTTTGCACTCCCTGTCCTCTCCCGCTCTCTTTTCACTCCCCTATGGTTCACACTTTCTACCTTTTCAGGCTTCGCCTTGGAATGTTGCATAATGTGCTCCATGGGTAAATACTTATAAGGTCCCAAAAGCGAGGGACTGACACATAACTTTGCACCGACAAACGCAATTTTGCTCTAACATTTGCACTGATGGATTGATGCAAAAAATGTGTTTTTGTTCCAAACAGCTCATGCACAACTTGTTTTTTGCATGGGTTGATCGGTGTAAACTGTTATGCAAAATTGTCATTCTGATGCAATCTGTACTGAAACTAATTAATGCATTCCTACATGTACATGTACAGTCCTTGCTACAGCTGTCAATTTGAATCAAAGCTGCCTCTCTATAAAGTGCTCTGATGCCTCTCGGCCAAGTTCGCGCTATATCAACCTGCAAAAAAAGTTACTAAGTTCTAATTTCCTTATGCATCAGTGCCAACAGCTTACGCTGCCCACTAGAGCTCATCACACATAGTGTCCACCATTGTTTAATAGTGAAATATCACATCAGCAAATCTGTTCCCAGAACTTGGAGTGGCCTTACCAGCCACTGCATACCTTAGAAGGCTGGTGAACATCAACAAGCAAGCTAGTTTGTGGCAATCACAAACTTTGCAAGGCGCATTTACACCATGGATATGACCTAACTTTTAGTCTCATCTTTGTCAGGAGCAAATTTGTTTTTAAGGTGGAAATGGGCAGCAACACTGTCAAAATTGCTAGGGGTGTCGGAGAATGGATTTCTTTTTTCCCTTGGAAAAAGTGAAAAAAGAGTTTGCAAGTGCAAACACATATTTCATAGCTATTTAGACAAGAGTAGCTGTTCCCCACTTACTTTTACATGTTTGTAAATACTTGCAAATGTAGATAAACTTGCAAAGCTATAATTTAGATCTCTTTTAGTGCACTCAGCATCAGCACAGGACCACCTGAGCACCACCACAGCACCACCTCAGCATCAGCACCATCTCATCTTCAGCACAGCACAACCTCATCAGTGCACCAGCACCATTGCAGAACCAGCTCAGCACCAGTGCAGCACCACCTCAACATCAGCACTGCACCATCTCAGCATCAGCACAGCACCATCTCAACATCAGCACAGCACCACCACTGCATCAGTGCACCGCCATCAACGCAGCACCAGGGCAGCCCCACCCCAGCAGCAACTCAGCACCAACACAGCACCACTTCAGCATCAGCAAAGCACTTCCCCTGCATGAGCACAGCCCCAACTCAGCATCACTCAGCACCACTTCTGCACCAGCTCTGCACCACCCGAGAACCAGCGCAGCACCACAGCTTGACTCTGCATCACCACAGCATGACTCAGCACCATCACAGCATCAGCACAGCACCATCCCTTGATCAGTACACCACCTCCAGCTCAGCACCACCTCAGCAGCAGTGCAGCGCCACCTCAACATCAGCACAGAACCACTTCAACATCAGCACAGCACCACCTCCGTATGAGTGCACCACCACCAGCGCAGCACCACATGAGCATCAGTGCAGCATCACCTCAGCAGAGCACCAACTCAGATTCACTCAGCACCACCTGAGAACCAGCTCAGCACCACCTGAGCACCAGCACAGCACCACAATAGCATCATGCAGTTCCACCAGAGCATCACTCAGCACCACTTCAGCACCAGTGAAGCATCTCCTTAGTATCACTCAACACCACCTCAGCATCACCTCAGCACAGCACCCCCTCCGCAACAGTGCAGCATCACCTCAGCACCAGCGCAGCACCAACTCGGAATCACTCTGCACCACCTGAGCACCACCAAATCATCACTCAGCACCACCTTAGCATCATTCTGCACCACCTCAGTATTACTCAGCACCACCTGAACACCTCTTTCGCGTAAGCACACCACCACCTCAGTATCACTCAGCACAGCACTATCTCAGCATAAGGGCACCACCTCCTCATCAGTGACCACCACCAGTGTAGCACCACCTCAGCACCACCACTGCACCATCTTTGCATCAGCACAGGACCATCTCTGCATCAGTGCACCACCACCAGCGCAGCCCCACCCCAGCAGCAATTTAGCACTAACGCAGCACCACTTCAGCATCAGCACAGCACCACCTCAACACAGCACCAACTCAGCACCACCTGAGCACCAGCATCACCAGCATCACTCAACACTACCTCAGTATCACTCAGCACTACCTCAGCATCACTCAGCACCACCTCAGTTTCACTCAGCACCACCGCAGTATCACTCACCACCACCTCAGTATCACTCAACATCACCTCAGTATCACTCAGAATCAGCTGAACAGCACCACCTCAGCATCAGCACAGCACCACCTACTCATCAGTGCACCACCTCAGCACCACCACAGCACTATATCAACATCAGCACAGCACCATATCAGCATCCGCACAGCACCACCTCCCTATCAGTGCACCACCACCAGTGCAGCACCAGTGCAATCTCACCTCAGCAGCAACTCAGCACCAATGCAGCACCACTTCAGCATCAGCGCAGCACCACCTCTGCATTAGCGCATCACCTCAGCACAGCACCAACTCAGCATCACAAAGCACCACCTGAGCACCAGCTCAGCACCACCAACTCAGCATCAGCACATCACCACCTCCTCATCAGTGCACCGCCTCAGCACCAATGAAGCACCACCTCAGCACCAGTGCAGCATCAGTGCATCACTAATGCAGCACTAGGGCAGCACCACCTCAGTACAAGCACAGCACCACCTCAAAATTAGCACAGCACCATCTTAGCATCAGCACAGCACCATCTCAGCATCAGCACAGCACCACCTCCGCATCAGTGCACCACCACCAGTGCAGCCCCAACTCAGCACCAGCGCAGCTCCACCTCATCAGAAACTCTGCACAATGCTGCACCACTTCAGCATCAGTGTAGCATCATCTACTCACAGCACCATCTGATCACCAGCTCAGCACCACCTGAGCACCAGCTCAGCAACACCTGAGCACCACCTCACCAGCACCACCTCAGCATCGCTCGGCACCACCTCAGCATCACTCGGTACCACCTGAGCACCACTGAAGCACCACAACCTCAGCATGACTTGGCACCACCACAGCATCACTCAGCACACCTCATCATCAGCACAGCACCAAATCAGCCCACACCATCTCAGCATCAGCACAGCACTACCTCCTCATAAGTGCACCCCCACTAGTGCAGCACCCCCTCAGCACTAGTGCAGCACCCCCTCAGCACTACCTCAACATGAGCACAGCACCATTGCGACATCAGTGGAGCCCTACCTCAGCACCAGCACAGCTACCACCTCAGCAGCAGTTCAGCACCAATGCAGCACCACTTCAGAATCAGCGCAGCACCACCTCAGTATCACTCAGCACCTTCTGGGCACCCTCTTTGTACCACCTGAGCACCACCTCAGCTTGACTGAGCACCACAGCATAACTCAGCATCAACTCAGCATCACCTCAGTATCACTCAACATCACCTCCGCACCAGCACACCACCATCACCACCTCAGCATCACTCAGTACTACCTGTCATTCAGCACCACCTGAGTATCACCTCCGCAACACCGCACCACCACCTCAGCATCACTCAGCAACACCTCAGTTTGCCTTCAGAATCTGGCATCTGTTGATTCTCCCCTAGTGTAATTCAGGTACTATTTCCCAACCTCCACCCTCCTGTTGCTTATGTCTCCCCCTCTTCCATATAAAAAAAACTATACCAAACCAGCATTAGAACAGGCAGGAAAAAGTTGCCAGCATTGCAAGGACGAAAAAAACTAGAAGATATTTTTTATGTCAATTATTTTTTTTAATAGGGTCGTTCAGTTGTACGCAATGCCTTCTTGGTTATATTTAAGGTAACAACGGGGCATATTAGCAAGACCGGCGATAAAATTATCGCCGTTTTAGCGGCAGGAAACTGCCGCTAAAGCGGCGATAATGGGCTTGCTAATATGCGTTATAGAATTCAATAGAAGCCCAGGTTAGATGTGCAGGACATATAACCTGGGCTTCTATTGAATTCTATAACGCATATTAGCAAGCCCATTATCGCTGCTTTAGCGGCAGTTTCCTGCCGCTAAAGCGGCGATAATTTTATCGCCGGTCTTGCTAATATGCCGCAACATTTCTTACAACACTTTTTTATTATACATTTTCAACATGCTGCACAGAAGCCACCCTGCTCTACAACATATCTTAAAGACATTGGCAAAGCCAATAGCTCTGGCTAAACACTTAGGGGCATATTATCAAGAACGGCGTTAAAATTATCGCTGGTTTAGCGGCAGAAAACTGCCGCTAAAGCGGCGATAATGGGCTTGATAATATGCCCTTGAGAATTCCAATAGAAGCCCATGTTTACACCAGAACGTGGGCTTCTATTGTAATTCTCAAGGGCATATTATCAAGCCCAGCAGTTTTCTGCCGCTAAAGCGGCGATAATTTTAACGCCCTTCTTGATAATATGCCCCTCTTAAGGTCCCAAAGGCGAGAGCTATTGGCTATGCCAATGCTTGTTTTAGGGTGTCGTGCAGGAATATGAAGTACACAAGGACAGTGCACAGTGAGTTGCATAATGTTACAGGAGTAGGTGGTAAACACTTTATTGCCAACATGGAACCGGGCATTAACAATTGTTAGTTGTCCTCTCCTCTCGTTGAGCACATGGGGTTTACTTGGGGTCATAAATGAAGCGTTGGCAATTGCCAGAACCCCACGTCATATGCATAAAGGCTCTGTATTCTCTCAAAAATGGGTGCAACGTAAAGACTTCTATTTTTACAGCAAAGCAGCAACATATGTGTATTCAAGTCTACCGGGTTGGATTGTGTTTTTAATTACCTCTAGCAAATACGTTCTTCTCCTTGCCAGTGGGCGGCAGTTGTAAGTCACAGAGGAGAAGAAAGCAAGGCCACTACAGAGCATAAAATCGCATTTTCCACATAAAGCCGCGTAATGGCTGCCACAGCGTGACCCTGATTTCTATTGCAAGCCTGGCTCTTTTCAGGATGGCAAAAGAGACAGCAACCTCATCTGATACAATATAGGACCCTAAGACGACATTTTCTATTTCCTTCTGGTAATTTACTCGGCGCTCTTTGTTGCAAGTTTTCATCTTAATTTGAGACTGGCCTTCAACATTCCAATAGGGTTCGTAAACGTTTCCTCCTCGTCCAGTCACGGGAGAGCTCCGCCGTCGGTCGCACTTCTCTTTTCACGCAGGATCCATATTTCACAGCCGCGTGGTTTCATTCTCGAAGGTGACGCACACGCTTTTGATTAGCCATTCATCCCTCAAGCCATCTAAGTGGATAATAAATAATAGAATAAAATCAAAGAACTCTAGGTATCAAATAAGGTTAATGTCTCCAACTGTCGACGATCCACGGGCATAAAACAGTGTATAAAATGATAGCGACACCCAAATTATATCGTGATATTGCCAATGACATTATACTAACATCACTGTAGAAGGAAGTCACGATTTTTTAACACAGACTTACATAACAGCTTGTACATCGACAGATGTGGGCCAGCAGGGGAGGGTGGCAGAGGTTAGGTCAAGGAAGGTTGTAGGGTTTCATTTAAAGGGGGGCTTGAGGTGTGCAGGCAGCTCTACGCATCCAATCATTGGTACTGGAGGAGCAGGTAGAGAGGTTGCATGATAAGACAGAGCTCCCAGAGGCCCATGAGAATGTGACGCACATTGGGGAAGAGGTGCATTGCAGGTTTTGCTGGTAGGGTAATGAGCTTCAGGGCAGGGACTGATGACCATCTGTTTGTGAAGGACCTGTTGGTGTTGCAGGAGACAGAGTTCCGGTTAGGTGTGAGGTGCATTATTAAAGTTGTTTGTGAGGAACCAGTTGCTGTTGCAGCAGTGAGGCCGTGCACCTTTCTGGAGAGAGGTACTACAGCCGAGCTGCTTGTGCCGAGCTGCTTGTGAAAGCGTAGCCTGCCACTTCACGCGTGCTCTACAGGTTAGACTCTAGTGTATAAGGATCCTTGTAGGAGGGAAGGCACTGACTGGAGACTGCGACGGGGCCACGGCAATACAGACTAGGCCTCTAAATGGTGCATGATGGGCCCTGCAGGTGTGTACGGATCTAAGCGTGCCGGAGAAGGTGTTATGATGGCGTGACGAGGACCAGCATAGGGCAGAGTAAAGAAGGCAGGGATGAAGAAAAGGGCTGCAAGTCATTGGTTCTCTAAGGGCGGCCAAGGAGCCTTCTCTCATCTACTGATCTTCTCTTTTTAATAACCTCTCTCATCCATTCTTCCTCTCTGCCCGACTAACCTCTCTTGGCCCTTAGATGTGACGCTCTTTGGTTTTCAAGGGACAACTGTGGGCTGATACCCCTAGGTTGGTCCCCCTCTTTCAGAGCTTGGCTTGACTTGGGAACTAATCGCATGGGCGGGTGGAGGGAAAAGTGGGAGGTGTCCTGGTGATGATGGCATGTCCTCAGGGATGGAAGACCGACACTGATTGAACTCTTTATCCCTTGAGTGTGTCTATCTCCTCTTGCTGTTTTCTGTCTCTGACATTGTCTCTATCCTCTATCTTTCTGCCTCGTTAGCTCTCGCCATACCCTCCTTCCTTTGAAAGCCTGACCAAGTGACCAGAGATCTCTCTTTCTCCTCTTCCACTTCTGGGGACTCTGACTCATTTCTGCTCAGTGATCTAACCTCCATTGGGCAGACGCTGCTAGCCCTTTCTGCAAAGGGACACCAAGGCTCCCCTAGAACTAGTACTTAATGCCCCTAGGTGCTGGCACCATCCCCCAGCAGTGAATAGGATCACAGGAAGTTGTGGGGATGGAGGCAGTCGCAAGATTTCTTGAGTGATATGGGGGAAGCAAAAATGTTACCTGTTTGAGTCAAGACAAAGCGAATGACTCTGACTAGGATAAGAAAATTGGACTGAGCTGCAGTACCAGCTGCATGATGTGCGAGTAATGGGTCCAACCCTAAATCCAACATAGAAAAAGAGTGATGCGGGGAGTGCTAAGGGGGTCAGACATCAGAAGTCCTTAGAAATGATGCTTAAGCTCTGACGTAGAGAATAGCTAGGGCCCGATTCACAAAAGTAATCTGAGACAAAATCCTAACTTTACCACTTTCGGTATTCACAGAAGGCATTTAGGAGTACTAAAGTTAGGATTTTGTCTCAGTTCAACTTAAGTTTTGGTCTTAAGTTAAACTTAAGACAAACTTAAGTTTAACTGAGACAAAATCATAGTCGTAAAGTTAGGATTTTGTCTCAGTTAAACTTAAGTTTGTCTTAAATTTAACTTAAGAGCACAATTTAAGATTAACTGAGACAAAATCCTAACTTTAGTACTCCTAAATGCCTTCTGTGAATACCGAAAGTCGTAAAGTTAGGATTTTGTCTCAGATTACTTTTGTGAATCAGGCCCCTAGTGTTAGGATGCACAAATAATCATAGCCCAAGACACACCACACAACCTCACAATAAGACCATTCCACACTCACACAACACAGTGGCAGCTTCTCCGCTAAGGCGGAGGAGCATCGCCCCACTTCTTTTCACAGTGGAAAAAAAGGAAAAATAAAATGATAATAACTCTACGTTAATATCATTTTATTTTTCCTGCTGCGGCGTCTCGGCAGGCGGGGCAGATCTGCTCTGCAGGGGGAGGAGTGGTGGGCACTATGTAAGTGCGCATGAATGTTTGACCGGCCCTCTGGGGCCGTCCAAACATTCATACACACTTTGCATGTTCTCCACGCAGGCTGCATTACAGCCTGCATGGAGAACATGCCCAGCCTCCCATTCCCTGGCTGAGCGCTGAACCACGGTGCTCAGACCAATCACAACGTTGCATTGCAGCATTGTGATTGACTATCGGGAGGCTGGGAGCCGGGTGTTTCCTGCTTCCTGCTTCCGTTGCAGAGAAGAAGCCAGGAAGAGGACGCAGGAGAGGCAGCGGCGGCCAGCCAGCAGTCCAGCTGGCAAGTAAGTGTTTTTTTTTTTTTTTAAAACCTCCTTCCCCTTTTCCCCCCTCCCCACCCCACTGCTGCTTCCCGGGAGCAGCCGCGCACAACACATTTGTCTGATATCCCATAATCAGCCATTCATCAGCCTTCCAAAAACACTCTACGCTAAACAGAGTAATCGCACACCATCACGCACCTTGAATTGCACATTGTTTAACACCACATTAGGCAGAACTCTCTCATCCCGTTATGTTATGTTATGTTGTGTTGTGTTGTGTTATGTTATGCAGATTTGGAGAACGCACTATCACCCAGGACCCAGAATCACACCTGGCGCTGCGCAGGTCTAAGTCTAGCCACACCTTGGGCCTAGTGGGACTAGTAGAAAGGCTTCTTGCAGAATTCAAGAAGTGAGGAGGAGCCTCTTATGAGTAGTGGCAGGTCGTTCCACCCTTTAGGAGCAATGTAGGAGAAGGCTTGAATGCAGGATCTGGTTTTCCTCTTGCGCATAACACATCTCCAGTGCAGTATAGTTGGCAAAATTCTGCCCCATCAATGCCAAGCAGAGAGTGACACACATCATAGAACCACTCTGATAAATCAAGCATAAACACACCACCACCTCATCTGTACAATATTGCATCATAAGTACTGCTCGAATTATGATGCTCATACAGATAAAACATTACTCCGGCCAAAAATAGACATGCAACCACCCAATGCAGAAATGCGTGAGTCCTCCGACACACCCAACCATACACATCTGACTTTAGATGGAGCTACCGAGAACACATTCAGTTTTGCGTCACCGTAATCTACACAAACCACTCCTAAACATTGAATATATTGTCTAGTGATATCACACAATCAAACGCCAACAAACATCACACATAATTGATGGATGGCGTTCAGTTTGAAAATGTGCTACAATGCCATTGAAATGGTGAGTGGTGCTATCAAAAACATGTCCTAACAATTTAATATATGATGACATCAGTGGTGCATCTATAATGACCTTTTTAAGATCTCTTTACAGATTTTTTTTTGTTTTTAACAATATATTGCCACATGTAAATTTTGCTTGTAATTGCGTCATTAGCGCAAGATAGTGAGCAAATATAAGCGTCATATAGGGTGTGCGATCAACTGAATTATCCAACAGATGCTGCTAGCACAAGCAAACATGCACATTAAACGTTTATGCAGGACATCTTCATAGGTAAATAGGTTAACAATCCAAGATGCAGCATGATGTCCTGTGATGTCGGGAAAGCATTCGTGGGGAGTTACCATTTGCCATCACACATGGATAGTGTGCACAACAAGGCACAAGAGGATAGTAACAGCCTATAGAAACTAACTGAGGCAAGAAAGTAAACTGCTGGGGAGCTAGAGGGGCGGGGCAATCAAGATATGTTGATTTGCATGGCTCACTTAGCATGATTATGTAAAGGGAGCAGCTAGGCGTTAGCCTGAGCAGTAAAACGCTTGTGAGATCAGCAGTTAGGGGCTAGGCCTAGGGAATTTAGGCCACCCATCGCCCTTCTAAAAATGGAACTAGAAAGGGCAGAGGGGCCAAACATGTGTCAGGGGAGTAAGTGAAGGTCCATTTAGATATGGTGTAAACGATATGGAAAAGCAGCGGAGCTCGCCCTAGCCCAGGAGTGCTGTCAAGGTGGAGGGGGTCATCCCTGGTTGTAGCTTGGAAACTAATACGCAGCTCGTGCCAGCCTTGGCATGGGAGGTGCTTCCGAAGGCCACCGACCTCCTCTCTACTAGAGCCGTGATCCCTGATCCCTGATTCAGCCCATTCTGTGACCGACTGGAGCCACGGGATACACGAGCCGCCGGCCTTGCCTTCAAATGTCACGTAATGGGAAGTTTAGCCAGGATTAGCGCAAGATCAAGAACCGAGGTGCAATCGTTACTTTCTTACAGTCTTGGAATGACCCGACGGTGCAAATCTCCCAACTGTGTAGCGTGGTGTGTCCTGTGACTTCAGTAGGGTGCGAGGTGACGGCCGTCCAAAACTGTACCAAATCTGCACTTGGCCCAAGGACGGCAATTAGTGGAAAGATGTAATTTATCATCGCAGGCGTAAAATAGGCTCTATGCAATACGTAAAATTGAATACGCTTAAATATAGCATTCCTAGAAACTGATGCTGGATACGCCATGACTCTCTTATTCTTGATTAGAGAAAGAATAACAATAGGGTCCGAAATGTGCCAAGATGTGGCGTTCATGTCTGACCCACGCAGTGTGTTTGGTATACAGCAGTTTAATCAACTGTAACATATGCCGACCACACACAAGCCTTTTTAAGACTTCAAACAGGTGAGTCCAATCTAGAGATCCGAAGTCCCTTCTCCAGGTCCAGTACCAGGCACGCTGCTCAGGGATAGGACCTAGGGGTACACTCCATGGCTCAAAGAGTCGGCGAATATTTAAGGAGGTGCTCCTCCCTGGTATAGGGCGAGGAAGCAGGAGCAGGAGACAGTCAGACAGGAGCTTGTTCATCATTTCCTAATCTGTATTTAGGATCGCTATGGACCTGTAGGAAGAGAAGTCGGCAGCATCCTTTCCTGCCTTGGGGATTGAGACAAGGAGAGCCTTCCTCAGAGGACAACTGAAGGCAAACAGTACTCTGCACCCGCAGACTCATATGGTTGTTCCAACTACGGGACTAGAAAATCTGAGAATATCCGATAGAACTGGAACGGGAACCCATCTGAGCCGGGCTTTATACCCGATGCCAATGAGTGTATTGCTTCTGTAATTTCAGCAGCGGTAATCTGGTGTCGATGTCCCGACGCTGTTTGGGGGTGATCTAGAGCCGTTGTGTGTGGCCTAGGAACTCAGTTATGTGAGTAAGCAAGCTGCGCTGGGGAGGATTGTATAGTCACTGATAATGCTGAGTGAAAGCGCTATGTATTGAAGGCCTGATTCACAAAGGCAATTTACACTTTTGAGAAATTTACACTTTGGGGTAAGTTCACTACTTTTCAGTATTCATAAACTTTGAGTCAGATTTACAAGCCCCTTGTGACACTTTTGCGCCGCTGTTGCGTCACTTTTGTGACGCAGCAGCAGCGTAAACAATGAGCCATGTTACAACACATTTACAACGTGACGCATCTAGGGAGATGCGTCTCGTTGTAAAGCACTGCGCCACATTATACCCGCGTCAGGTATAATGTATGCAGTGTGGGCGTTCCGACGCAGGAAAGCCTCGTAAAAGTGACGCAGTGAAATCTACAAGATTTCACTGCGCCACTTCTACGACGCTACTGCGTCAAAACCTTACGCCTGCTTGAAGCAGGCGTAAGGAGTGACGCAGCACAGTAGGTACACTTTGGGGTAAGTTCACTACTTTTCAGTATTCATAAACTTTGGGGCAGATTTACAAGCCCCTTGTGACACTTTTGCGCCGCTGTTGCGTCACTTTTGTGACGCAGCGTAAACAATGAGCCATGTTGCAACACATTTACAACGTGACGCATCTAGGGAGATGCGTCTCGTTGTAAAGCACTGCGCCACATTATACCCACGTCAGGTATAATGTATGCAGTGTGGGCGTTCCGACGCAGGAAAGCCTCGTAAAAGTGACGCAGTGAAATCTACAAGATTTCACTGCGCCACTTCTACGTCGCTACTGCGTCAAAACCTTACGCCTGCTTGAAGCAGGCGTAAGGAGTGACGCAGCACAGTAGGTATAGGCCTTCCTGGGCATTGCTGGAGTTGCGTCGTGCTTGCGACACAACTCCAGCAATGCGTGACCTTTGCGCCAACAGATGCCTGACGCATCTGTCATTCCTTGCGCCATGGTGCGCCGCATTGTAAATGCGACGCATTCATGGTGGCGCAAGGTTTTTTTTGCATGGCGCAAGGAAACTGACGCATTTCTGCTATAACGCAGAGATACATCAGTTTCTTCTAAATCTGCCCCAAAGAGTGTAAACTTGCTACAAAAGTGTAAGTTACGTCTCCACCCCAGAGTATAGCATTTGGCTTACTCTCCTGTGGGTGGGTGACATCCCTCACTAAACTCCTCCCCGCCTTTTCCTAAGCCTCTCTTACTCCTCTCTAATGGCATTCTTTTTTGGAGTAAGTCTGCCAACTTTTCCCAGCCATTCCCTGTAGTCTCACCTACATTTACAACTAAAGCGTATACTTACATGTGCGTAGACTCTGCAGTCGGGCGGAGAACACCACACACATAAGTATAGGGAATTTAGGAGTATTAAACTCTGCACTTAGTGTGGGAATAGCACTTTGTAGTATGTTTTGTACAAAACATACTATAACGTGTTGTTTGCAAATCAGGCCTTTTCTATTGTGTAAACACAAAGTGTTAGGTGCAAGTCGAATAGGAGTAATAGGACAACAAACATAATTTTGTTTCACAAGCCAGGCCAACAGGGAATCCAGTTTGCCAGCTTCAGTGTTGGTTTTGACTGCATGAGAGCGTATTTAACACAGCAGAGACACTGGAGGAGAGCAGTGTGCTTTGTGTGTGCAGTTGTAAGGTCACACATGTGTGAAACATTGGTCAATATCACCTTTTCAATGAAAAGCAATGAGACTTCGAGTGTTTGTAGCTCAACATTCAGTGTTTTCCTGACCCTAACAGACGCATTGATGCAGTGTCCTCTGAGTGTGACTTTAAATGCTTCCCATTCAATAGCGAAGGAGAAGGTGGAGTTGTGATTAGAATCTAAATAGCCAGTAATTTTGTTGCACAGAGTATTAAGAAAGGCAGGTTTGTTTAGCAGAGTAGGCTGTAAACACCAGGTTGGTATAGTGGGGTGCACCATACCGTACCTACATCCAGTCTGGAGAGGATTGTGATCACAAATTGTGCGGCCATTGTAATATAAATGAGGGAAGAGGGAGCATAGAGAGGAGGAGCATTATATGCAATCAAGTCTGAAGTGGAGGCCATGCGACGGCGAATCAAAAGAGTATACCTAGGCACCATCATTGAGATGGCACTAGATACCTATGAGATCCCGCCATTTAGTGAGGTATCTGCCATTATGTGATGTAGGAGCTTGTGATAAGGGTGGATCGATCTGTCCAGGGACATAACCAGCACGCAGTTAAAATCCCTACCCAGTATACAGGGAGTATCTGCTCATTGCACAAGGTGACCAGACAGAGCATTCAGTAAGAAGAAGCCTATTCAATATTCAGGAAAGACGTGTGTTCAGTGCAGCCCAAGACCAATGGAGTGCCTTCAAGACGTTCCCTAACCAGAACCCACCTCCCTTACTTGTCTAGAATGGTGGCCACAGATTGAAATGGTATCCCTGACCTGTCTCAAATCAGTGCCCCCTGGGCAGAAGCAGTGAAATTTGTGAAGAAGGCCTGCCGTCTTTAACACCTCTGGAGTCATTGCACCTCCATTTCTGTAATGGGCATCTCCTAAAGAAGCACTTGTTGGTAGTTAAGGAATTGAATGGAGTGGTGGTTGTTTAATCTTCTAGAAAATGATATTTGCCAATTGGTTGCGCCCCAGGGGATATATTGAGCATAAGGCAATTTCCAGCCCCTGGAACAATTGTAACAACAAAGAATATCCAGGGCAGGGAGCAAGCAGCTCCTAGTCCACACACAGAACCTTCATAGCAAAGCCTTTCTTTGGAGGAAGTTACATGTAGAGGGTAACAAAGAGCCGGTTTGTGTCCTGCTATGTAAGTCTTTTTGTAGGCACCACTAGCAGGAGAAATGCATGTGAAGGTGGGCCTGTGGGGAACAATCCCCTGCATGGAGGGCTAATGAGCGTAAGAGCGGGCAACAGAACTATTAGTTGTATTTAGACAAAATATTGAGTTGTGGATATGGGGAGAAAGAAATATCGGAAAAAAATATTGTTATACAAAACTATCGTGATGCAGAAAAATCATTGTCAAGAATATCGTTTTTTCCAGGTAAGTAATATAATTGTTAAAAATATGGTTGTTGTTAATATCGTTTTTAATAATATAGTTGTAAAAAATGTCGGTTTTTAATATTAATGTGTTTCAGTTCATATATTAATTTTATGTGTTATTATTGTTTGTATAATAATTTTCTTTTTTAAATTTGTTTATTGATTTTTCACAAGTAATGCAAACATATTCAGAAAAAAACATTGCATAGAGACAGAGGCGTTGTATATCCAATACATGGTACGTCAGATCATCCAAACAATAATATGTTCGATAACGGGGTAGTGGGATGGGCTGAGGAGGGAATTGGGCACATCTCTTGGAATCCAGCAGACAGCAGGCTGTACAAGAGGTTCAGTGAGGAGATCCCACAGAGCAGGCAGTAGATGTAACAGCTACACAGTTCAACTGGAGTCGTCTGCCTCTAATGTGAGGAGATAATCACGCATGGGTTGCCAAACATGCTTAGGCCTAGAAGTGAGGGATTGTAGTTGTGCGGAGGCTTTACTAATTTTGTTGCAGTGTGACATGGATTTGAGCCAGGCAGAGTCTGTGGGGACATGCTTACAACCCCAATGTAGGGCCAGTTCCCGCTTAGCGAGAAGTAATGCACGGATGCAAATCTGCTTGCAGATTTGGGGATGTCAAATGTGTACCTTAGCAATGCCATTGCGGGGTCAGGGTCTCTATCATCGTGGATATGAGAGAGAATTTAGTGGTTATACTCACTGAGAGGTAGCTGTTCCTATAAGAAGATGATAGACAACCTATTCTGGTTGGTTAGTGGTGTTGATGTGGTCTCCAGAAGTAGACTAGGTTGGGTCTAGATGGGGATAGTGGGATTCCTCCTTTTGGAATTAGTGCCCTCACACACCCTTGCGAGTGTCTTGCTTCATCATTGGGCTTAGCTCCTCGTGAGGGTGGCGCTGCTGTCCCCCACGGGCCCCCGCAAGAGGGCTCTTTGTCGGAGTTCTTTTGAAGGAGGTGCCGTAGGGTGCCGTAGTTGTGCCGTAGTTGTGCGCGTGCGCAAGACGCACAACGTAGTGTTTTTTCATAGGAGAAGGAGGGCGGCAAGGACTGCGAGGAGCAGGAAGGAGAGCGACCAGGCAGAGGAGGAGGCATCCACACAGGTAAGTGCCTTCTTTTTGATTTTTTTATTAATTTGGGAGGGTGGAGGGGCTGGCTTACTCCGCTCCGCCTCGGAGGGGAGTTTTTGCCCAAACTCCGCGTTTGGAACAGAGCGTGGAGTAGGCAAAAATGTTCAAACTCCGTTGACGGAGTGAAGTTACCTGCCCGGGGTTAATCAATACAGCCACTCATGCAGCTTCTCCCTCAACCACAAAGCTACTCACACATCCACTTATACACCCACACAGAAACTCACACACCCATACACACAAGGATACATACAGTCACACAGCCAGTCACATAATATATATTAGAAGTAGTATCACCCATTAGTAGTACACCTAGTATACTACTTTAACTTTTGTAGTACCTTAGTATATGTGTTTAACAATCATAAACTCTTTCAAAATACTTACGCTCACTGGATGATGTCAGCAGTGATGTCATCAGTGATGTCATTTGAGATGTCATCAGTGATGTAATATGTGATGTCATAAGAAGTTCATTGTGGGGGTGTAAGTTATAGTTAGCTCAGCATACTATAACTGCCGAATTTCACTGGTTTTGTATGAGGGAAATCTGAGCCTCACTATAACGTCCCTGTAACTTACATTTTTTCAGTGAAAAAAAAAATGTATATAGATATATATATATATATATATATATATATATATATATATATATATATATATTCTGCTCAGAAAGGGAACACGGAGCACTCACGGGGTATGTCAGTTGCTTTTTTAAATTAAATCATCAGCAGACACGTTTCAGCAGTGGTGCCTTTATCAATGCCTTTAAGTTAAAATGCAACTCCTGCGCAAAGTTCTTGTTGTTTAAAATGCCTTGGTCTTCTTCCTATTGGTAATTTAGTATAATGAACAGTGGCAAAGGACTGCATGGTCTCTTTAATGATGTCCATGAAAATGATCGCCTTGATGGCTTAGTGTTCTTCATTCCAATCCCAAATGGCAATCTTGGTATTCCTCTTTTATAACCCACAATTTAGGATTAAATATTTCCATAAACCATTTACTCTTTGATAGACAGCAGAATTCCTTCGACATGTCAGTGTCCTTGACATCCTCATTCCTTGACATGCATCACTCTGCCACTTTCCGTTATGCGCTTAAACATACCCATATTTACAAGGTGGCCTTAAGCCACTTAACCTGGCTTAACGCTGTCTTGTAAATAAGGCCCCCTTTCACGCTACACTTAGCGTGAAATGGGGAGGGAATGGGTGTTGCATTGGGCGTTCCGCCGCAAAACTCATTGATTTTGACGCTGCCCCCTATTTCCATGCGTAGCGTAAATAGGAGGCAGGGCCAAAATTAAAACCAGGGAAACCTGGTCTTATCATGGCAAAAAGAAGAGAAATTTTTAAGTTCTCCTCGATTTTGCTGTTTCTATGTGTGCTGCATTGGGCGAACACACGTAGAAGCAGCACATCGCCATGAATGATTGTTATGTGCAGGAAGGTGTCCCTTCCTGTACATAAACAATCATTAAAAAAATGATGATTTGCAACTTTTAAGTGTGCTGCACAATGCAGCACACATAGGAGTTACAAATCGCCATGAATGATTGTTTATGTGCCAGAAGGGACACCTTCCTGCACATAAACAATCATTCCCACAACGCAGGCACCCTTGTACTACGGTGCAAGGGTGCCTGCATTGGTGCTAGGCAGCTGAGTTTAGCACCAGAGCTAGGAAAAACGCAGGGATGTGCCGCACCATTGTAAATACGGTGCATCCCTGCGTTTTCAGAATGGCGGAGAGTGGCGTTAGCAATTTTTGCTTAACGCCATGCTTCGTCATTCACTTGTAAATATGCCCCGAAGTTTCTTTTTGTACTGAATTAAACGTTTGCTATCATTTGTTTAGATTTGTTCAACCCTGTTTTACCTTTGGAATGGATTGAATTAAATATGCTGCATTGTATGGTTTCCTATTACTTTTTAGAGTTTTCTGACCTCTAGGAGTTATAGGTTGGCAATTTAAATGTTATTTATTAGTTTTTTCAGCAAAAGGCAGGCTACTCTTGTGATGTATTTTCAGATAATGCGTTTAGTGGTGACAGTTTGTGCTATACACATGCTGAACAGACTAAACATGTTTTGTCTTAGTTACCAGTTTTGGCACTCCTCTTTTTTGCTTTACAAATGGCACCCCAATGGAATGTTTACCCCAGAGGCGGCTCGCATAGGGCGTGCTGCGGTGGGGCGGGGCGGGGCGGGGGAGGGGCAGGGTGGGGGTAGTAAACTCGGACATACGACGGAACGGAGGAAAGTAATAATTACGTTCCTCCGTTCCGTCGTATGTCCGAGTTTACTACCCTCCTACCCTGCCCCTCCCCCACCACGCCGCAGCACGCCCTATGCGAGCCACCACTGGTTTACCCGTCATGTTAGCCTAGTGGGTAAAGCACACAGGAATTGTCTGCTTTGTGTTGAGGGAATTCAGGTCACTACTAATATGACCTATGAAGGATCTTCTGAAGTATGTGGTTCATTGTTTATAGTTCCATCAAGAATTCTGAAGGTCACAAACTTTCAGTCATCAGGTAGGTAGGACATCTGGGAGTAGAGAGGCCCCCACCCCACTTGGACCTCTCATTTGGGCAAGATCCTTGATTACTGTGAGGCAAATGGTTTTATGAACCTATTCCGCGCTATACGCCAGACAAGCCTTTCTCCACCACAGTGATTCCTGTTATCCTGTTATCGGACCTACGATCGGTAACTTTTAACTCACCTTGCTACTTGCTTTTATTCAGCAACCCTTTTTAAACAAAAAAGCACTGTTTTCTGCCTTATTTCCTACCTTTTGCCGCCATCCAAGCACTTCTCCTCGTTCCAACGCTGGCTTGCCCGTTGAGTGGAGGGAGATAGCACTGACGGACGCGACCAGGGATACTTCCGGCAGGGACCGGAAAGGAGGGTGACGGTCTAGTGGCTGAATCCTACTTTAGTCGATGCCTGGCGAGACGTGCAGCGGACGCGCGCAGTGGGCGCGCCGCTGGCACGCCCGTCTGCGCCCATCTGCGCCTGGTCGTCGCCAGGAGCCAGGACCCCTGTTAGTTTGCCCTCAGATATTTTAAAGGCTATGAATCCACAGTGCTCTTATACGCGAGACAAGCTGCTCAGGATTAGACACAACCCTTGTGAGCTTAGAGTACACTCACATTGCTTACCTGAAGGCCCTTTCTCTTGCAAGGTTTGCAGATATCAGAGCATTGCCCCCCCTGATTCTAAACTACTGCCTGAACTGAACGTTACAGGCGTGAGTCCTGGGTCACTTAGGAATATTCCTCATAGCTGTGCACAGCCACCATCCAACATCACAGGCTGGAACTGCTTCCTAGCTAACGTCAGATCCCTCCCCAAACATGCTACCAATATATGGGATCTCTTAACAGAAAAAGATCCTAACATTGGGATGCCTCACGGAAACTTGGATCAAACCTTCCTCCACCTCCGCAATTGCTCTGGCATTACCGGATGGATACCGTATCCAAAAATTAGACAGGCCTGGACGAGCAGGAGGTGGGATAGCCTTAATTTACAAGGAATCTATATCCATTTCTATTTTAGACCAGCTATGCACTGACGAAATAGAATGCCTTATCTTCAGACTTGACCTTTACCCCCAACATAGCTGGAAAGGGGATCTTGTTTATAGACCCCCAGGCCCGCTACTAGGTTTTTATTAGCCAATTGTTGGAATTTATCTCTCCACATGTTATTTCCAACCGTAACTTCCTCCTTCTAGGGGATTTCAACATTCATAGTGAAGATGTCCTCAACCGTGACGCCACAGCTTGTCTAAAAGACCTGGCCACTACCGGACTCTTGAAGATCAACAACGATCCTACCCACGTAGCTGGTCACACTTTAGATCTCATCCTATCCAATTCCCCGAACATCCTCTGCGGGGAAACGTGCCCTTTGATCTGGTCTGACCACTCTCTGGTGAACTTCCTACTCATGAGTCCTAGGAACCCTCCCACCCCCACACTTCACACCAATCGCTGGTACAGACCTTGGCATAAACTGAAGCCCGACCAACTCCTGTCCCCTTTTCTCTCCTGGGATATCGACACTGGCACTTATAGTGTAGAAGAACAACTAGTCCATTTTAACTCCATTATTTTAAACACTATAGATAAAGTAGCCCCTATGAAGCCACAGACCCACTCCCCTAAACCCACCCCCACTAACTGGTATTCCCCAGCCTTACGAACTGAAAAGAGTCTGTGTAAAAAACTAGAGCGGATATGGCGACTCTCTCACAGCGGGCAAGATAAAGTGAAATATAAAGTCACACTGTCCTCCTACCATAAAAATATCAAATCCGCCCGCAAGCTACACATCACTCTACAACTGGAGCAAGCTGGGAACAATTCCAGAACCCTCTTCCAGATCCTAAAATCTTACACGAATCCCAGAGCCTTCGAAACTGCGGAATCTCCGTCACAGCCACTGTGTGACAATATAGCCTTCTTCTTCACCCAAAAAATTGAAGACATATATCAGAAAATTATCTCGTCCAATGCTACCTCTCCACACTCTACAGCAGGATATCTCAGCCCCCCCAACAATTCCTCGCAGATCCACCGCTTCCCCCCTCTCACTCCAACAGAGGTTATATCCCTTCTTATCAAAACTAAATCAGGTTCTCCCCTTGATATCATCCCTGCTAAGGTCTCTTGTAGATTTTCCGCACAGCTAGCCACACCCATCTGTTCCATCCTTAATAGCTCCCTGAGTTCAGGCAGACTCCCTCTTGAATGGAAAGTTGCTCAAGTTGTTCCTATTCGTAAAAACCCCAAGATCTCCACTACCGAGCTTTCTAATTACCGCCCCATATCTTTGCTCCCCCTTCAGAGCAAGCTCATTGAAAGACATATTAACAGACATCTGTCTGACTTCATTGAAAGCTCTCACTGCCTTGATGTCTCCCAATCAGGTTTTCGGGCCAAGCACAGTACTGAATCTGCTCTAATTGAGGTAACTGATAACATCAGAATGGCTCTGGACAATGGTCAGGCGGCACTCCTGGTGCTGCTTGACCTGTCGGCAGCATTCGACACCATCTCACATCAGATCCTACTGGAGAGACTTCGAGACATTGGGGTACAGGGGCTTGCACTTAAGTGGATGACGGACTTCCTTACTGATAGAACCCAGACGGTTACTCTGGGAACTTTTAGATCAAAAACCACCAAAGTTACCAAGGGGTCCCGCAGGGCTCTTGTTTGAGCCCCACTCTTTTAACATCTATGTAACCCCTTGGCTAAACTTATGAGGAACCTAGGGTTCAATCCCATTTCATACGCGGACGACACCCAGCTCCTCCTCACCTTTGATAAGAACAGACCAGATATACAACTCATCTTCTCTGAAGGCATGAAGACTATTGCTGCCTGGATGAGGACTAACTTCCTCCAACTAAATGCTGAGAAATCGGAGATCATGTGGTTTGGAGGTACAGCTATAAGCTGGTCTCCCAGTTGGTAGCCCGAGGAGCTGGGCAATGCCCCGTCCCCTAAGGAAGTGGTCAAAAACATAGGCATCAGGATCGATCAGAACCTGACTCTCGATACTCATGCCAATACCACTGCTGGCACTTGCTACTACACTCTCAGTCGACTTAGAAGGAACTTCCCCCTGTTACCTTCCTCTAACAAAAAAACATTGATGCAAGCTCTGGTACTAAGTCGACTGGACTATTGTAACGCACTGTTAGCATCGGCCAACGAAGCCTCCTTAAACAAGCTGCAAGTTGTGCAGAACACGGCTGCCCGTCTTGTAGCAAACGCCCCACCTAGAACGGCTTCCATTCCCCTCCTTAAAAACTCCACTGGCTCCCTGTGAGAAAGCGGGTAAAATTTAAGATAGGCTGCACTGTCTTCAAGGCCCTTAATGAACAAGGTCCTTCCTACCTTTCTGCTAAACTTATCAAGTATACCCCCTCACGACCTCTTAGATCAGGCTCCAAGCTCCTCCTCTGCACCCCTAGAATCAACAAGTCGCGCAGCGGTGGCAGAGCTTTTTCATACCTTGCCCCTGCTTTCTGGAATGAGCTTCCCCTCCAGCTCCGCAACTGTCAGAGCCTCTCTCAGTTCAGGAAGCTTCTGAAAACTCACCTCTTCTGATCCCCTTGTTCTGGATGATGCCCCCCGTCCTAAGCACAGAGATACCCCTTTGGGGTGATTCAGCGCTATATAAATTAATAATAATAATAATAAATTCCAAGAACAACAATATTGACATACACAAATGTTGTGAAAAAAATCAAGTAAACATAAGTATTGCAACACCTATACTGAAAGAGTAAAGGCACAGTCAGAACCCTGATCAGATGGCAATGGAGCATGAAGGGGCTACTGGGCCCAATCGTGGGGTTTGAGGCTTTTTACTCCTGATGTCCCGGGACCCTGCTTACTATGGATTTTAACCAATTGGGCCGAGTACCTCTTCAATTGACTTGCAGTGATAAACGTGGTTGAGATATCCAAGGCTCCCTATCTCTCTGGCGATTCCCTGTTCCATTCACTCCTCGCATTAGCAATCACAGATTTTCCCCATTCACTATTGGTAACATCCAGGCTATGCCCCACGAGTAGTCTGAGCCTTAAGAGTCCACTACGACTTCGATTTAAAGTCAATTGCATTCCAGTGCACATGCGCTGAATGTAGCAGCAAGATCCCCCAGGGCTGTCAGGTCCGAAACAAGTCTTACCCGCATCATCAGGAGGAAGCTTTCGGATTCCTAGCTCTTTCCCTTACAGTTGCACTCCTGCAATGATCAGAGGTTTCCTGTGGCTTCTCCTGCGGAGTAAGTGTTCACACGCTCCCCATGAGAATGATGTTGATGACAATCTTGTTCTTGGTTCCATGCTTGGGTGATTGTTCTCCCACGGTGTCCTCACGCATCCAACAAGTTCGAATCAGTCACAGTCCTCGATGCTTCGGGTGATCTCCTCCGATACACAGTTCTCTTATCACCCTCATCCCCTTCCTGGTGACCTATTGCTGAATCAAAGAGCACCTTTTGAGGTACCCAGAGGAGGCCTGGTTCTCCCCTCCCAGTGTGTGTCCCGCCCAGCTTGCGGGAATGCAGCACTCCACAAATCTGTCTGGGGGGGATCTCTCTGCATGCATTCCATGTTTTACCATGCAGGCTTGGGTCTCCCAGAATGAAACCCATGCCTCTCCATGTATTGTATGATACACAGGCATATATACATCCAGTGCATGTATACAGCATACACACACTACACAGTACTGTATCCTCCATATATTATACCATTCAGAGGCACACATACATCCATCACTTGCATTCAACAAGCGTGCACTGGCAGGCACTGTATCCTTTATGTATTGTACCACTCATAGGCACACATATACACAGCACATGCACTTATCATGCACGCACTGCATCTTTTATGTATTGCATCGTCACAGGTACACATACTCCCAGCACATGCATTTGTCCTGCACACACTGCACAGTACAACATCTCTCAGGTACTGTACCACTCACAGGCACATGCACCTTCATCACACGCAGACACCATTCATGCACTGCTCAGTACTGTAGCATCCCTGTATTGTAATACACTGAGCAAAGATACAACACTTCTGCGCTGAGCAGCACTTCACACTATTCTGATGTAGTCATGGGTGAGTTCAGCACACAGCAGCGGAACTTTTAATAGTGATTGAGCCTGTAGGTCTCACTCCAGTGACACAGGCTAAAAAAAACTCTTCACTCCTACTGATCACTACACTTTGTGATTCCGCCACGGTGCTCATGTTGCTTAACTCCTGGCGTAGGCAGGAACCTTCCACCACTATGAGGATAGTGCTTTGGGCGCCCCTCCCAATCCAACAAGACTACAATCCATGAGTTAGGCCTTTGTCAGGGTGCATGTCCATTACCATGCAGAGGACTTTTGTGACCCAACAGACACAAATATTGATGACAAAAATATCAAGGAAAAAAATTCTTCAAATGCAACAATATCGTAAACAGAAATAACAAATATGGCCTACACATTCAAACTAAAGTAACATGAAAAGTACCCCGAAAACACAGGAAAATAAACATACTTGTAAATAAATCTACATGAAATATATACACACATAAAAATAAGTTAAAAAATGTATACACTGTAAATATCTAACAAAAACGCTGATTAGCTTTTACTATAAATGGAAAAAAAATGTAAACTAGTCTCCAATCAACATATAAAACTTAATTTGAAAATAGGTAACACATAGAAACACTTTTACAATTAAAAAACAGTATAAGAAGGCCACAAAGATACACAACAAAATGGTTCTTGAAGAACATTTACAGCATAACAGCATCACTCTGCTGGATTGCAAACCTACAAAAAAAGAATTCAAAACGTCAATGAACTAATACATATAACCAAGTAAGTTTAACTAAAAAAGGAAAGTTAACAAATGTAATAGATAACTAAAACAAGGCTACATATTTATTTTTTCAAAATACAGGTGCATCCTCTACAATAGTGGATCTTAACCTGGCGTCCATGGACCCCTGGGGATCCACGATGTCTACTCAGTGGTGCGTAACAGTTTATTAAATTGAATAATTTTTGCTGAATGATAAAGTATATACATAAAAAAGTAAAATGTAAAAACGATCTCTAAAATATGAAGGAGTTTGAAATAAGAGACTAAAAATAGTGTTGCTATCTTTAACTTGACTCCGTGGAGCAGCACAAATACAGCAAACAGAATCTAGTATTGTCATTTTGTAGCCTTAAATGAAGCACTGGCATGTCTTGACAAAAGAGCATGTTTTAAGAGCAAAGAAGACAAAGTGAAATGCTAAAGTCTACTTTGTCTTTAAACAGATCACGTAGGGGCCGATTCACAGAACTAATCTGAGATAAAATCCTAAACTTACTACTTTTGGTATTCACAGAAGGCATTTAGTAGTAGTAAAGTTAGGAGTCCTAACTTTACTACTACTAAATGCCTTCTGTGAATACCAAAAGTAGTAAGTTTAGGATTTTATCTCAGATTAGTTCTGTGAATCGGCCCCTTTTTCTTTTAGAAATGAAACCAAATATTGAAAAGATCCAAGATTCCCATTAAAATGAATCTTCCGATATTTGTATCTTTTGTGAGTTTGTGATTTAAAAAAAAATAGTTTGCAATTTGTGTATTAGTTTGGCATACCCCTGTTTCTGTCTTTTTTGTATTGTTTTACAGTTCAAACATAGAAATTGCTTAGATAGGGGTCCCTGGTTTTAAGAAGCAATTAAGTGGGGGCCAACCATGTCAAAATGTTAAGAACCGCTGCTCTTCAAAAAGGAAAACAAAATACAGGCACAGACACTGCTTCAAAAGTGAGTATTATAACCAAAGCACAAAACTAAAATTAAAGTAAAAGTAACACTTTAAAATATTTAAAAAAATACAGTAAAACAACAAACTACTTACTAAATTTTTAATTAAAAAATAAAGAAGCAGAACGAACAAATCTCTTTTTAAACAGATTACAACAAAAGAAAACAGTGCCAAAATCAACACTAAACAGGTCTGCAAAGCAAAAACCTACGAACAAAACAACATAAAGACAACATCCAAAATGTAAGTTAAAATTTGGGACTGTAATGAAAAAATATTTAATTAAATATAATATCACTAATTTTTGTTTACTAAATATATTTTCTATACATTCAAACCTATAATCTAAAAATATAAAATATAAAACGCACAACAACTTTAAACAGAAAACAAATAACGGGCCAGATGTACGATGCGCAAAATAACGCCTCGCAAATTGCGACTCGCAATTTGCGATGCGCTATTTTGCATGTACAACAGTGTGTTTAACACTGTTTGCGATTCCCAATGGGGTTGCAAATTGCGAGGTTCTTTGAATATTAATGAGCCTCTCGCAATTTGCGAGCCCATTGGGAATGACAGGCCCTCCCAGGGATGGTGGCCTGCTGGGCTCAGCAGACCACCATGTCTGGGATTGCTTTTAAATAAAGCAGCTCTTTTTTCTTAAACGCAGCCCGTTTTCCTTAAAGGAAAACGGGATGCATTTAAAAGAAAATATATGAAACGTTTTCGTTTCATTTTTTAAGGGCAGGCAGTGGTCCCTGGGACCACTGCCTGCACTTAAAAAATATTTTTGGAGCCAGTCACAATTTCCCATTTGCGACTTCATTACCACCCTCTTGAAGAGGGCGGTAATTTGCGAGTGTTTTGCGACCTCAATTGGGGTCGCAAAACATTCATACATGGCTCTGCAGTCGCTATTAGGAAGGGAACGCCCCTTCCTAATAGCGAGTCGCAATACACTATTTTGCAAGTCGCAAATTATTTGTGACTCGCAAAATAGTGTAAGTACATGGCCCAGACTAAACTTGCATACGCACCCGTTTGCACATGCAATTTTACGTCGTACATCTGGCCCTAAAACTTTTAATTTACTCCCCATCTTTTTCCTCTATAAACCCATCATACCACTCCTAAAATTATAATACAAAAAACTACAAACATTTAAAAAAAATTAAATACATTAATGCAAACATAATTAGCAAAATACACTTAAAAATGATTAAAATTACAATGATAAAACACACAGTGATATTTTTCCAACATTTAAAATATTTGAAAAAACAATGTTACCTGCGATATTCTGCCTCACAATATTTTTGCTATCATGACAATTAAGACATAATGGGGCATATTAGCAAGGGCACTATCGCCGCTTTAGCGGCACTTTTTGCCGCTTTAGCGGCGATATTTATATCGCCCTATCAGCAAACTCTCTCTAACAGCAGTTAGCGACAGTTTCCGGGCATTAGCGCCCGTTTTTACCGCTTTGCATGTCAGCGATATTTATCGCTAATGACATGCAAAGTGGGCGTTCCGACGAACAAACCTGGGAAACACTCGCTAACAGGCCTATCGCCTATTAGCAAGGTGGCCATGGCCCCAGTTAGCGACGTAAAGTCGCGCTAACCGGGGTCATCGCCATTTATTTAACACCTGCAATTAGCAGGTGTTAGCCATACCTAACATGGGGGGTGGATTATGCTGATACGACCACAGGGTCGTATCAGCAAGGTGTTCTCCCTTCTCCATGCAACATCGCTGGTTTTTCAGCGATGTTGGCCTATTTCCCCGCTATCGCTGGAATATTCATCGCCATAGCGCTAATCGTTGCTAATACAGAGTTAGCGTGGCGATATATTCCAGCGATAGCCGGCGATAAAAAAAATCACGCTAAGCAGGGTTAGCGATGATTATCGCCTCTTCTTGCTAATATGCCCCAATATTTTTGTCTCATGATATTCTTTCCACCATATTTTCTCAGAACACAAAGGCAAATGTTTAGTGGCCACTGCTTAGTCATACAGTGCTCTGGCATAACCGTGTACTTTCGTGCATGCTTGGCATCCCATCTGTAGATACAGCCAGCTCTTAGACAGCTTTGGCTTTTGCTTTGGTCTCAGGTCGTAACTGATCTTAAATGATAGCACTGGTAAAAACATATCAAGAATGGAATTAGCCTCTGGTTCTTAGTTCTACAGCTACAGACAACCACTGCTAGCAGTCTTGGTCAGGATGAGCATGCTACTGTAAAGCTTTGCTTTACCTGATGATTTGGGGTGAAAAGCATAGTTGCCAGTCTGCATAAACCCAAGGGCCTTACATACTTTCTGAAGTACAGAAGAGACAAACTGCATTCTTCGAAAACTAGAAAGCGTTAGTTAGATCTCAAATCTGAGTATGAAATCTATAAGTACCTTCCTGGCCTTCGTAATTGCATCAGCATGCATCTTGGGCACGTCTCCATCCAACCAGAGAGCATACATATAATCACAAGCACTTAAGAATATGAGCTACACCAAGGAGGTGGGTGATGGCAGAAATGATCATAATCCCAATACCAATTTAGTGGGTTTGGCATGTGAAAGGCCAAAGTATGGGAAGAAGTAAAAAATAAGTGTGATATGTGCGTATTTGTCCTATATATAAATCCAAATGTTTTTCAGCATGTGATTTTTCAGTGTGTGATCATGCAAAAGAAAAACATGCAGAAAAACTTGAAATCAGAGTGAGAGAAATTATTGCCTAAAACCATGCAGTAATTTCACTCTGCCTGACTTATAATCAGGGCTTACGTGTTGACATACCACCTGTATGAGAAGGGTATAATTTGACATTTTCCTGAAGTACCTGAAATTGAATACATACCTATAAAAAAAGAATATTGTATTTGTCAATGAAGATACTTACTTGAACATCAAAGCAATACTTAAGTTCGCCAGAATCAACCAAAGCCAGCAAAAATTATGGCTGGATCCTTCAAAAGCTGCCTATCAGAAGCAGTTCCCGTCAATCTAAATTTACTGACAGCCACGTCTGTCTCCAGCTTAGATGTTGAGAACCTACTAAAACACTTTAGACCCAGACACCTTCCAGATAATGATAGATGATCAAATACCAATTAAGTTGCAATCCATGAAAATCAAACCCGCAGAACCTGAAACGCAGTGACAATAAATTCAACATCAGACAAGAAAGTGGAGGAGAATGTAATTACAAGAAAATCTGGTTACAATGAAAAGTTTCCATGTCACATGATGCAGGCTGCTTATCACAAACGCCAAAGCCAGTGAAGCCTAGAAAAAAGCAAGGTGTTCTTTATGGCTATAAGGAGCTGTGTATACCATACACTTGATCCAACCATATTCACTCAAAAGAAACATGCACAGCAATGAATCACATCTACAATGACATGGTTAACAACATATGGAAACACATCAATGAAACATTGGTGACAGATATAATCATGACTATCACATGCATGCCACATCCAAATGAACTGCGCTCACTGCCTTCTGTGAAGATGACTTGGCTGTACTACTTTTATCCCTGGAGGGCATATCATCGACAGATAATGTCATTCTGTCATCAATTGCGTATAAGATCTCTAAAGAATTCCTATCAATTCTTAAGCTACCTCAACACATCAATAGCCCAAGGTATCTTCCCAGACACTTCCAAAGCCGATTGAATCCACCCACTTCTGAAGAGGCCCAACCTGAACCCCAATACCTTGCCAAATACTGTCCTATCACTCACCTATCGGTCCAGGGAAAGCTTCATAAGGAAATCAAAAACAAACACCCTCATGGAATACTGTTAAACAATGATGCCCTTTTGATCTTTGACAATAAGACACCTACCAGCAAAAAACTAGCCTTCTCGGATGGAAGAGTACTCTTCCGTCCTTGTGCACATACGTTTCCGGGTCACCTGAACACCACAATCAACACCTCCCGCCGGCTGCAGTGCAGCGGAAGCTTTTTGAACTTCCTCAGCATCCTCCTGCATTTCTTCCTGCTCTTGCTCACGATTCTGGATCCTACCTGCAAAGGATAAAGGCCCAACCATTTTAAAGAACCCAAAGACTTCTGCAAACAAAGGCTGTAGCGCTCTTTGCGCCTATTCTATGCTTACAGCATTCCAAGTGCCTATATTTATCTGATATGGCCATTTGGCTTTTGGAGATCCTCTTCTTTTCATAGCACTTAGCATTCTGAAAATACAAAAGAAAGAAAGAAATTATTTCATTCAAAGGGCCTTATTACGATGAGCATCCGACCACCATCATTGCGGGATGGTAACCGCTTGACTAGTAGTCGTCGGTACCACCCAACTTATTCTGATGCTTCCACCCTGTAGGCAGTCAGAAACATGCCCTTTTCTATTGTGGCTTGCGCTGTGGCCTGTAAAAGGGCTGCAGCACAAGCCACAGTAGAAAAGGGCATGTTCGTAAACATCCATGCACAGTGTGCCAGGCACCATCTGGTGCCTGGCACACAGTGCATGGATATTTGGGGGGGCACCACATGTGCCCCCCTAGCCCCATAGCTGAGGCTCACTGGGGATGCAGGCCCTGCTAGAGGCCCCCTAAAGTCCTTTTCCAGCTGTCTGTTCATGGCGATGGGACCGCCATGAACAGGCAGCCGGAAAGGGATATCCTAATCCCTACGGTGGTGCCTGCACAGGCACCACCCCATTGTAGGGTTTAGGAATCCGACAGCCATCATAATGGGCTCCTTTAGCCTGTTGGAGGTGGCAGTCTTTCCCCTAACTCGCTCCAACTACCGGAATCGTAATTCAGTGGTTGGACCGATGGCATAGATGTCAGTGGGACCGACGGCTTGTCGGGGGCGGTCCCATCGACAATGAAATGAGCCCCTCAGTTTCAGAATTTTAATAAATGTGCACTTCCTGGACAAAATGGGCCCTACACATTTTTTTGTGTTAGTTTTTCTTTTTTGCTAGATAGGTATCAGAGGATAAAAAATATTCCTGCATTTTGTGGCCTTTCATTTTTGCTGATTGCAGAAAGGGTTAGGTATGTTTGTACTACTCTGTCTTTCGTTATAATTACTATAGATAAAGTGTTTTGCACCTCAACCTTTGCTCTCTCTTTATATTCATAGACTGTACACCACTCCTATGTACGTTTTCACTGAGTTAAGTTACGGAAGAGGGGATTGTTACAGGCATTGCAATACATATATGTGTGTGTCTGTATATATATATATATATATATATATACATATATATCACGCTCCTAAACATCACCCCAGCCCCTGCACTTACGAGTGCTCAAGAGCGGTTCATATATATGAAGTCTCACTAGTAATGTAATGTATACCACCTTAAGGGCTAGACACATACACTGATATCACTATACTCTTCTTTTCATACAGGAGGCACATAGAGACTCTTTGAACACTACACATCTCTCTGCACTGACTTTGTGAGACATGTGTTTTGTTTTCTCCTCCGTTCCTCCGTTCCTCTGTTCCCCAATTCACCTCGACTGGCTTTGACATTGTTGGGCAGTCTTGGTGGTGTGGGACCTTGCTTCATTATCTTCCTATCGCTCCTGCAGAAATACAGGTGAGAATTGACAGAACGCGAATCCCACGTTTAATTTCCACCTGAGTGATATGGAAGAACACCAGATTACCCTCGCAGATTTAACTCACATGATAGGAAACCTACAGAAGGAAACTAAAGCCCTTACTTTTAGAGTAGATACTATGCAGCAGAGTAGCAATCCTAATCCAGCTACTGGGACAAGTCAAGGGGCTATCATAGATTGGAGGAATCCCTGATTCATCCTTTTCCCTTTTCCTCGCTGGCTAATTTCTCTCATCCCCCTCGTTCCTTTAACTCTCCAACCATTTCACAATTTATTTCTACTTATAGAACGATCATTAGCAAATCACATACACCTCTACAATTGTTCTTTGATTCATCTCTTTGGCATAATAAATCCATTAAACTTTCTAACCGCACTATTTTTTGGAAGGTTTGGGCGGCTAAAGGGTTTATTCAGGTTAAACATTTATTACAAGGTTCGCATTTTCTCTCTCCTCAGGAAGTTCAGACTAAATTTAGCCTGCCTGCCCCTTCTCTTCTCAAGTACGACTCTTTGCGATCGCTTTTAACTCACCAGTTTTCTCTCCTCTCTGGATCCCCTTCCTCCTCATCAGACCCCCTTTTAGAACCTCTGTCTACTTCTCCTTTTCTTCGGGCCTCTCTTCTCACTTCTCTTCCCCCAACTGCTCTAAGAGTAAAATTGAACTTCTATGGGAATCAGATTTGCAGCGTATCCTTTCTATGCATACATGGAACTCCATTTGGGCACGGATACACCACACCTCTTGTACTGCTAGTATCACCCAAACTCTTTATTATTTTTATCAGAGGTTGTATTTAACTCCAGTGTCTCTCTCCAAATATAGTTCTGACCTATCCCCGGACCGCTGGTCTTGTAAAACTACTCCTGGCATATTCCTACACTCCTTTTTTCTTTGCCCTAGTATTACCTCGTTTTGGACCAAGGTCTGTAAATCAATTTCTTGCATCTGTTCTGTCAATTTTCCTTTTGATATCTACTCCATCTTTCTGGGTAGCAATTCTGTAAATTGGTTTGGCGCTCACAGGATGGGCTTGTTTGTAGATTTGTTAATTGCTATTGCTTTTCAGGTAATCACCTCTAACTGAAAGGATGCCACTAAGGTATCTTTTTCTGCTTGGCGGAACCTTCTCTGCTATCATCACAGGTTGGATAGAGCTTCTGCCACCACATCTCAGCAACTCCTTCGAAAGGACGCCTTGTGGTCTCCACTCACCAATTATTTATCCTCCTCTGCATTACGCAACAAGGACAGATCCTTTGTCTTTCAGCCGCCTTGAGTATTATGCTTCATTTCTCGTATATAGTTCTTATAAGTCAATGTTTGGTTCTTACTCTGTATTACTAACTGTGTAGTGATCGTATTTAGATTTTCCTACATATGATATCTGGTAAAGACGTTGTTTTCTTTTTGCCCCCTATTGGTTGATTTTCTTTCTCTTCTCCCCTTCTCTCTCTCTCTCCTCCCACACTGAACATTTTTTAAATGCTATCTTTTAAGGTGCATAAGTAGCTATCATTGCTTTCATTCTTTGGTTTTAGTTTTAGATAATGTTGTTGTTTTGAGTTCCCATGCTACCTCGCTTATACACTTTGTTTGATATTTTATGCAATTTTTCTACAAATGTTAATGTAGTGTTGCAGCTATGTTTGTATTTGCTTCAATAAAGCTCTTTAAACTTAAAAAAAAAGGGGCTACGGGAACCCTCCTTTCTCTGGCATCTTCTTCTGTGACAGGGACTCCAGTCATTCATGTTACTTCACCTCCTGAAATTCCATTGACCCCTCCTGAGCGGTTTCCTGGAAATCCCACACGACTTTCTACATTTATTCATCAGTGCCAGTGCACTTTATGTGCACTTTATGTGCAAAGCCTCATATATCCCCACTGAACAGGCTAAGGTAGCATTTGTCTTATCATACTTAGGTGGAACTGCAGGTACATGGTCAATTCCCCTAGTTGAACATAAGGACCATTATTGAATAATTACCCAGCCTTTAAAGATGAGTTGAAAAGGATTTTTGACCTACATTCTTTTATGCAATCAGTAGACACAGAGTTGTTGAACTTGAAACAAGGCACTAAAGACCTCATGACTTATATATCTAATTTCAACCGTCTCGTTGACGAAGCAGGTTGTCCCGAAACTAAATGCAGTGCCTTTTTCTGTAGAGGACTAAAAGATGACCTAAAAGATTTATTAGCTCAGGTCGTAGACCCTCCAGAATCCTGTAGTGCTCTCATTGACCTAGTAGTATAGTTGGATCATAGATTAAGTGAGAGACGAAGAGAGAAAGGGCATCCTGGCAATAGGGTACTTGTTGGAATTCGCCCTTACCGCAGGGCCATCCCCAAACGTTTTGCCTTTTGCCTCCTATTTTTCTGATCCTGTTTTTGTTGGCTATGGGATTCTGGCCACTTTACTGCTGCTGATCAGTGCTAAAGTGCATATGCTCTCTGTATAAATTGTGATATGGTTGGTTATCCATGATTGGTATATTTGTTATACTGGTAAGTCCTTAGTAAAGTGCACGGTATGGGCCAGGGCCTGTAAATCAAATGCTACTAGTGGGCTTGCAGCACTGGTTGTGCCACCCACATGAGTTGCCCTGTAAATGTGTCTCAGACCTACCACTGCCATGTTGTCCTGGCAAGTGCATCAACTTGCCAGGCCCAAACCTTCTCTTTTCTTACATGCAAGGCACCCCTAAGGTAGGCGCAAGGTACCCCCATGGGCAGGGTGCAGTGTATGTGAAAGGTAGGACATGTACTGGTGTGTGTGACATGTCCTGATAGTAAAATACAGTGTATTTCGTTTTTCACTATTGAACGGCTGTCTGTCCCATAGGCTTGTCATTGGGGCTGTGCTGTAACATTTTACATGTGTAGCTTTCCATAGGGATAAGATAGAAAAAGGGAGTTTAGGCTCTCTGAACTCAGAATTTATTAACACACCTTTTGGTAAAGGTGGTTTTTAAATTGTGTGTTTTAAAACGTCACTTTTAGAAAGTGGGCATTTTCTTACCTTACCATTATGTGTGCCTCTGGCTGTTTGTGTATTCAGTGTCTGGTGTTTGAGTGACAAGAGCTTGGGGATGTGCATTCACTCTAGACCAGTGATACTCAAAGTACGGCCCGGGGGCCGCATGCGGCCCTCCTGACCTTTACATGCGGCCCCCTGGGCAGCAGCAGCACTGGGCTGGTGTTTACTCAACTCAGCACTAACATGGAAAAATGTTTTAAATATGCAGCAATCACTTATTTAAAAGTTAATTGCAGTTAGGGAAAGGAAGTAGCTAGGCCCTTAACTTTAGGAACACCTTCCTTTTTAAAGACAGCCACTAGATATACATGTTTTGCTTCCCCTACATCCACTGTACACCCCCTGCTGGCATCAGTGCAGCCCTCGGACACACCAAAGACCAAACGTTGTGGCCCCCGGGAAAATGTTTGTGAGTACCCATGCTCTAGACAGTCACTAAGGGGGTTGAGGTGTGCCCTGCTTTGCCTGGGTGACTCATCGCTGGGCTGAAAAGACCTGGTCTGGATTTAGCGTGTTGGAAGGAGTTTCGCTTGCACCTGAATAGGCTGTATCTCTCTTTTCACAATGCTGCCTCCACCCCCTGTGGTCATGCTGCACCACGGACGACAGGACTGGTTTGGACTGGGTTCAGAGACCCTTGCCACAAGGAGAATAACTTGGGATATAAGTATTAGACCTAGACCCAGGATTTTTGATTATTTCAAGAAACAAGAGGACCCTGCCAAGAAAAAGAGCGGAAGGACTGTGTGAGGAGCACTGCCTTTTCTGTGTGAGGGGTAGGTTCGGCCTGCAGTTGCTGCTTCTGTCTCTACACTTTTAACTCATTATGGTTACACTTCTTCACAGTTGAGAGGGCTGAATAAACCCTTGGAACCACAATGTTCTCACTCAATAATGTTAGAGGATGGACAGAAGAAGTGCTTACATTGTTTTTTTGAGCCCCCAATGGATATCCATACCCCAGTCCACTCAAAGAAACAGTTTAGCTTATTGCTGCTAAACTGCAGATCACTACCAAAACATGCGACTGAGATTTCATTACTGCTATCTGATTATGATCCTGAAGTGCTATTCCTTACGGAGACTTGGCTCTCCTCAAGCTCAGAACCTGATATTGTTAGAGCCCTTCCCCTGGGCTATTCAATACAAAGACTAGATAGAAAGATGGGTAAGGGGGGGCATTGCTATCATTTTTAAAAATTATTTGATCTGTCGTCTTTTAGGCAGCCCTATAGCTGATTGTGAGAATGTCCATTTTTCTATTGAAGTCTCCCCTTCTCTTCTCTCTCTGGAATTCTTATCTATCGCCCGCCCGGGCGCTGGGTCAATTTTGTAATTCCCTGTTAGAAGCCACTTGTAACCTAGCTAATATCAATGCTAATTTTACGCTTTTGGGAGATCTCAATTTGCATTTTGATGACCCTTATGCACTAACTGCTATGGACTTGGTTCAAGACCTTGCGTCCTACCAACTTCAACAAAAGGTCTCACAACCTACACATTTTAAAGGACATCTTCTTGATCCTTTTTTTTCCACTTTGAAAGACGTTGTAGGAAAATCCCCTATTCCCCTCCCATGGTCGGATCATTTTCTTGCCCCTTTCTATGGTCCCCTGTTATTACCGAGGCTCACACTCAGGTCTCCCGAACGTTTAATCGGCAGTGGTCTAAGGTTCCAGTGGAGAAATGGTCTCAAGAATTGAGTAGGACCGTCCCCGTCTCTTATACTAATCCGGCTACTGCGTACAATTATTTTACATCATGGATTGAAGACACCCTTAACCTGGTGCTCCCAAAAAACTGATAGAGAAAAAACTAGGAACCCTTAAATCAGGTTGGTTCTCACCTGAATTACGCCTCCTTAAAAAACAATGTAAAAGGTTGGAGAGGAGTTGGAGGAGAGATTTTTCCGCCAATAAGAGATTAGAATACAAGTCTGCTCTTCGGATGTATAAAGTTGAGATCAAAAAGTCCAAGCCTCATATTTTGAGGAAAAGATTCTCCTGGCAGCTAACTCTCACAGAGAAATTTTCCAGATTGCCAAGAATTTGCTAAGAGTGTCTGACCCTCCACCAATTCCTGATTCTTCTGGACAACGGTGCAAAGATCTTGCACAGTTCTTTTCTCCAAAGTGCAAAATATCCTAAAAACCCTTCCTGTGAAGGACAATGCATACATTACTAATGCCAACACCCCTCTTCGAGATAAATCTGCACCCAGTCTGGAGGCCCTAGAACCCTTGTCCCTGGATTCTTTGTTGTCTATCTTAGCTTCTATTAAAAGTGGATCGCCTCTTGATCCGGCGCCGTTTAACACTTTGAAATTAGTAGCCTCTACTATTGCTCCTTACCTTCTTAGTGTGATTAACACTTCTCTTATCTCAGGTGTGGTTCCCTGTGAATGGAAAAGAGCCATGGTTAAAGCTCTATTGAAAAAACCTCATCTGGATCAGAAGGATCTTACAAACTATCGACCCATCTCGCTCCTTCCTGGAGTGAGCAAGATCACAGAGAAACATGTTAATAACATCCTTTCTGCGTTTCTCGAGTCACATGATTTGCTCCACCCTCCCAGACAGGTTTTCGCCTCGCCAGGGAGTCGAAACTGCTCTGTTGGTGGTAGTGGAGGAATCAAGAAAGATTCTTGACTCAGGAGGTTCTTTGGCTATTATTCTTCTTGATCTTAGTGCCGCATTTGACACGGTGAACCATCAGATTTTGGTTCACCGTCTCAGGAACACAGGAGTGTCAGGTTCGGCTCTTGCTTGGCTCCAATCTTTTCTGGAAGGCAGGACTTTCCAGGTGTTCGAAGAGGATACCTCTTCGGACCCTCTACCCCTGATATGTGGAGTGCCTCAGGGCTCTTCCCTGAGTCCAACCCTTTTAATGTTTATATGGCCCCTTTGGCGGACTTGGTTGCCCCCTTTGGAGTCCATATTGTGTCTTACGCTGATGACACACAGTTAGTGGTGGCATTGAATCAAGCTGACAAGTCATCCACTGACCTCCACGCTTGTTTGGAGGAAGTGGCAAAATGGATGAGTTTGTCTCATCTTAAACTGAACGGTGCAAAAACCGAAATTATGATGCTTGGTAACTCTCAAAGTGTTAATCTGAATGCCCTTTGGCCATCTTGTATGGGTCCAGTTCCGGTTTTTAAATCAGAGTTAAAAAGCCTTGGTATCTGGCTGGACCAAGACCTGTCTTTCAAAATCCAAGCTAGGAAGACGGTCGCCTCTTGTTATGGTCAGCTAAAAATGATTCGTAAAATTTTGTCTGTGTTGCCTCACTCAGCAAAAAAACTAGTGATTCAAGCCCTGATCCTTTCTAGGATTGATTTTGGCAATGCTCTCTATCTGGGGGCCCCCAAGGCAGTGATTGGGCGACTTCAGATTGTCCAGAATTTTGCAGCAAGACTGCTTACCGGCACTAGCCGGCGATGCTCGGCGCAACCTGCATTGCGCTCTTTGCATTGGCTTTCTGTCCAGGAGAGGATACACTTTAAGGCTCTTTGCGTGGCCCACAAATCTTTGAGAGGGGAAGGACCTCCCATAATCAAGGATCTCATCTATCCATATAAAGCTCCTAGACACCTTCGCTCTAACTCTCTTCACTTGGCGAAAATTCTGAGAATCCAGAAAGCGAGAAAGGGAGGTAGGCTTTTTTCATACAATGCCTCTAGGTTGTGGAATACCCTCCCACTTCATCTTCGAAGCGAAGTGAATTACCTTAGCTTCCGTAAACAGTTGAAAACTTGGCTATTTCCATAACCCCTTCTGTGTTTGTCCTTTTTAACGCCCACTAGCGCTGGGATGCTCCCGGGTAACCATGCGCTCTATAAATCCTCATTCATTCATTCATTCATTGTGTTGCCCTGCTGTGATATCATGCTTGGGAAGAAAATCACCAAGGGCTTGTGTGTGCTGGCCTCCTGTTCTAGAACACTCAGGGACATCAAAGTCTTCCTTCTTATGTTTTCACATCATTTGGAAATTCCTTGTGCTTTCACTTTGCTGAGAGCATCCTTGTACTTTCACTTTGCTGAGAGCGTCCTCGTGCTTTCACTTTGCTGAGAGCGTCCTTGTGCTTTTACTTTTTTGAGCATTTTCTGGTTCTGTTACTACTGGAAAGTCCCTGGCACTGCTTCTTTGGAAAACGTCTTATTGCTGGGCCACCACGATGTGCATACAACCGAGGCACCACCAGCCATGCTGTGCGCTGAGGTCCCCAGGTGAGGAAAAGACCGCAGAGTATGGGTGCGGCCGCTCAGCAGCAAGGCCAGTCTAGGGAGTCTGGGCAACCGGCACGGCCTACCGGAGTTCCTGGCATTGCCCAGCAACACCCTCAGAGGCCAAAGAGGACACAGCGTCATCGGCAGCCAACCAGAGGAACCCTGCCCTCTCCGCACCAGCCGCACGAGGCCGGCGCAGCGTGCACCGGTGCAGGAGCGGCACCTCACACCTCCTGCCTGTGCAAGTTCATTGGGGGCAATTTTTTCTTGGCTGCACTTACTGTGGTGTACAGGCAGGCGGCCCGATTGCCTGCCACTGTAACCTCACACCGGAGCGGTGCTGATCACAACACAACGCTCCCAGGTGGTTCCCTTGCTACCCGTGTCAGTCCCGAAGGTGATTAGCAGCTATTACTCCCTTTCGCTTACGTGACCAGAGAACCAGCGCCCTGATTGCAGGGCCTTACTATAACACTTGCATCTTTACAAGGTGATCTATGTGTAAGTGTGAGTGTACTGACTCCAGTGCACTGAATATGATGTTATTTCTGCGTGATTAACAACACTCATATATTTACAAAGTGATCTATGGGAAAAATGCATGTACTGACTCCAGTACACTGAAAGTGATGTTAGGTTTGCATAATTGACAAAGCTCATTTATTTACAAAATGGTGTGTATGACATGTGCATATAAGAACCTTTCTTTTATTTGCACGCATTTTATTCTTATGACAGTTGCATAGTTGGCAGAGTGATTCATGTTGTTCATGACCTATGTGCTGTGATTACAATTGCCTAGTGGCAAAGTGGTTTATGTGATTTGTGGTCTAATGTGTCTTATGTATAATACAAAAGATATTTTTCATATAATCTTGTGCGGAGTCTCTTTTTGTGGTGTGTCTAGTGTGTGTTTCTGGTGTGTGTGTTGCACAAACGCTTTACACATTACCTCTGGGATAAGCCTGACTGCTCTGCCAAGCTACCAAGGGGGTGAACAGGGGTTATCTTGTGTGTGTAACTCCCTTACCCTGACTAGAGTGGTGGGTTCTGCCTGGGTTAGGTGCATACCATAGCCAACCAGAAACACAGGGGCATATTAGCAAGGCGATTATCGCCACTTTAGCGGGACTTTTTCCCGCTAAAGCGGCGATAATATTATCGCCTTATAAACAAGCTGTCGCTAACTGCTGTTAGCGACAGCTTGTAGGCGATAGCGACCGGGTTGGGTGCCGCTTTGCATGCCAGCCATATTTATCGCTAATGGCATGCAAAGTAGGCGTTCCCCACCTAACAGCGACTGGAAACAGTCGCTGAGGTCGCTAACACCTATCAGCGAGGCAGGGGCGGTGATTAGCGAACCAGCGCTAAACACGTTTAGCGCTGGTTTGCTAACACCTGGTCCCACCCTGACTTAGCCATGTAATCCAATGAGAGGTGGATTACATGGCTAAGTCCCCTCGCACTATCAGCAAGCAGAACTGGGGAACAGTGTGAATATCGCCTGTTTTCAGGCGATATTCACACTGTTCTCCAAGGTTTCTATCGCTTTGGAGATTAGCATTGCTGATTGCACGCTAACTCCGCGATAGAAACCGGCGATGCCTGGCGATAATTATCCAAGCGCTAATTGCGCTTTGCGATAATTATCGCCAGGCATTGCTAATATGCCCCACAATTTCTAACAGTATTGCTATATAAAGAGAAAAAACAGAGACTGAAAAAACGACATAAGAGCCCAAACTAATGCATATTGGTAGTGCCCGAGGGCCTTTGAGTGAATTTATTTATGTTTATTTATTGATGTCATTTATAAAGCGCATGAATCACCCTGGATGGGGTATCTCCGCGCTAAGGACGACTAGAGTGAAGGCACAAAAGCTAGAAGAGTGATGTTTTGAGTTTTTTCCTAAAGATCAAGTAATTAGTGCATTGGCGGATGTCCAAAGGTAACTGGTTCCAGATTTGTGGGGCTAGGTAGGAGAACGCTTTGCCTCCCAATCTGGTTTGTTTTATGCGCGGGACGATGAGAAAACCCTTATCTTTTGATCGAAGGGTACGCGAATGTGTGTATCTAACCAATTTATCCGCTAGATATCTCGGTCCCATTTTGTTAAGGCCTTTGAATACCAAACAGCCAATTTTAAATTCAATTCTTTTGCGTATGGGCAACCAGTGTAATTTACGTAGCAGGGGGCCTGAAGGAGTTCGGGAGGGTGCACTGGTTACCAGGCGGGCCGCCGTGTTCTGGACCACTTGTAAACTGCTCAAGGAGGTTGTCTTAGCAGAGATCAGCAGAACATTGCTGTAATCTAGTCGACTGAGGACCATAGCATGTACCAAGGTTTTTCGTGTGGAAGAAGGGAGAAGATGAAAAACTTTGCGGAGCAGGCTGCGAGCATGGAAGCATGTCCGTTTAGTTGCAGCTATATGTTCATCCAGATTAAGTTTGCTATCAATTAGCACACCCAGGTTCTTAACCACTAGTTTAGGGGATGGTGCAGGACCCAGTTCCTCTGGCCACCAACAAGGTGACCAGCTGGTCACTGCATCTTTAAACAACATTATTTCTGTTTTATCTGCGTTTAATTGCAGAAAGTTGTTGCTCATCCACGTTGTGATAGTTTTCATGCCTTTTGCAAAAATGCTCTTGATATTAGGGGTGTTTTTATCGAAAGAGAGAAGGAGCTGCGTGTCGTCCGCGTAAGAAATGGGAGTAAACCCGATATTTCTTAAGAGTGCTGCGAGTGGGGCGACATATATATTAAATAATGAAGGGCTGAGGCAGGAGCCCTGAGGCACGCCCTTAGATACCATAGTGGTCTGAGATTTAAAGGGACCAAGGTTAACTGTTTGTGTTCTCCCCTTTAAAAAGTCAGTCAGCCAGTTTAGTGCATTGTCCTGAATGCCTATGGCCCGTAATCTCTCCAGCAAGATCTGATGTGAGATGGTGTCGAATGCTGCGGAGAGGTCGAGCAGTATAAGAATTACTGCTCGACCAGCATCCGCATGCATTCGGATGTCATCCATGACATTAACCAGGGCTGATTCCGTACTGTACTTGGGGCGGAATCCTGATTGTGAATGGTCAAGACAGTCTGATAATTCAATGAAGGTGGAAAGATGAGTGTTAATATGTTTTTCCAGTATTTTGCTATGCAGGGGGAGAAGTGAGATGGGACGATAGTTGGAGATTACGTCAGGGGGCAGTTTGGTGTTTTTCCTGATAGGCATTATCTGGGCAGCTTTCCACTCAGAAGGAAGCTTGCCTTCTTTAATTGAACTATTTAGAATGTAGCACAGAGGTGCAGCCAGCTCCGCTGCTAGACCTCTGGAGATTTTAGCTGGAATTAAATCTTTAGGGGATCCAGATTTGGAAGATTGTAATAGATTTTCTGTATCTTTAATGGTGAGCAGAGGGAATTCTTTCAGGGTGAGAGTGTTATGTGAGTCTAGGGAGGGTACTGCAGTTGGATTTTGACTTGTGCTAGTGACGGTAGAAGTAATTTTATTGTAAATGTTTTCAATCTTTTGTGAGAGGAACTCGGCAATATTATCGCAGAGTAACTGGGTTGGTGCATCTTCCGGATTACAAGCTTTGGGATTAATGAGGGTGTTGAGTACTTGGAAAAGAACTTTAGGGGTGTTATCTGTTTGTGCTAGCTGGTCGGCTATATGTTTTTTCCGAGCGACTTTAATGTTTTTATGGTAGGAGTCTATGGCAATTTTGTATTTCTCTTTATCAGAATGTGCCTGGGTTCGGCGCCATTGACGCTCTAGCTTTTTGCACTGACTTTTTTCGGACCGAAGGTCTGTTGAATACCATGGGGTCTGAGGACGCTTGGGGGCCGCAAATGATCTTTTCAGGGGGATTAATTCGTCTAAAGTGACTAGTACTGCGTCCTGAAAATCAGTTAGTCGTTTCTCTACCGTGTCTGATGATGAAAGGTGGGGAGGGATAAAAGTATCCCTAAAGAGTGTAGGTGTCAATTTGTGCCATTGTCTATGGGCTTGTGTGATAGATTTTTCCACGCATTTATGCGCGGCGGGGCCCACTAGATCAAATGCAATTGTAGAGTGGTCCGACCAGATCAAAGGGGTGGTAGATTTGTACAATGTGTGAGGGGAGTTGGAAAGAACCAGGTCTAAGGTGTGACCCGCAATATGCGTCGGCGCCTCGTTGATTTTTATGAGTCCTTGTGTCGCTAGCTCGGTCAGGAGAGCAGAGGCCTTAGGCTCTTCTGGGTTCTCACTATGGACACTAAAGTCACCTAGTAGAAGAAATTTGTTAGAAGATATTACATGTGAGGCAATCAAGTCTAATAGGAGGATGATGGAATCGAGGAGTGGTCCCGGGGGGCGGTATACGAGGGCTCCCTTCCAGCTCAACTGTGCATGGAGATCTAATCTAAATGCTAGAATTTCAATTTTATTGTTGCTAAGTTGATCTAGTAATGTAACTTTAATCGGGTCTTTGTAAATAATGGCTACCCCTCCTCCTACCCTACGAGGTCTATCTAATTTCAAAATACGGTATCCGTCTGGGAGCGCCATGGCAATTGCTGGGGATGAGGATGGTTTCATCCATGTTTCCATTAGGAATCCAATGTCTGGAAAGGAAGAAGAGAGCAAGTCCCAAATATTGATAGCGTGTTTAGGGAGTGAGTGGACATTAGCCAGGAAACAGTCCCAGCTTGCCTTATTCTCATCCAGTTTGCGGGGGTTGGTTGGGTTTTGGAAGTCAGTCGGTGGTGTGGGTGAGATACTCTGGAATCTACAGTTTGTACACGCGAGGGGACCTTCCGCTAGTCTAGGGAATTTGTGGGTGCAGGAGTTCACTTTCGTATACATCACGGGAGCTCATATGTGGTCCCTAATGAGCGTTAGCTCTTGGCTGGTGTAATTAATGCGCTGGTCAGGACTAATTACCCGATTTAGGGAGGCACCAGTAGAATTTCTGGCTCCTGGCAACGTCCAGGCGCGGACGGGCACAGACGGGCTTGCCTTATGCGCGCGCGCTAGCGGCGCGCCCGCTGCGCGCGTCCGCTGCGCGCCAGCCAGGGCATGTGGATTTGTAGTTCCAGGCAGCTGAACAGCTGACCTGGTAACTGCGCGTTACTTCCGGGTAATGCGACACTCCCTCCACTCAAACGGAACAATCCGTGGTGGGCCGGGGAAGCACCCATCTGAGCGACCCTTAATAAACAGTGAGTACACAATATGCGTGACTTTAAAACATAATTTAAAAGCTTAGACTTGTTGTTTTTTTAAATTAAAACGAGTGCACAGAGAAAAGCAATGAAGCAAGCGTGCGCAAGTAGAGAGAAGGCAGGTTGTGGAGCCCTTTACCAGGCGCTCCTGCTGTAACTGACTCGTCTGGCAGAGTCGATAGAGATCCTATGTGCTGCCTCTAGCGCGTCCGCTGCGCGTCGGCCAGGGCATGTGGATTTGTAATTCCAGGCAGCTGAACAGCTGACCTGGTAACTGCGCGTCACTTCCGGGTAATGCGACACTCCCTCCACTCAAACGGAACAATCCGTGGTGGACCGGGGAGGCACCCCTCGGAGCGACCCTTAATAAACAGTGAGTACACAATATGCGTGACTTTAAAACATAGTTTAAAAGCTTAGACTAGTTGTTTTTTTAAATTAAAACGAGTGCACAGAGAAAAGCAATGAAGCAAGCGTGCGCAAGTAGAGAGAAGGCAGGTTGTGGAGCCCTTTACCAGGCGCTCCTGCTGTAACTGACTCGTCTGGCAGAGTCGATAGAGATCCTATGTGCTGCCTCTAGCGCGTCCGCTGCGCGTCGGCCAGGGCATGTGGATTTGTAGATCCAGGCAGCTGAACAGCTGATCTGGTAACTGCGCGTCACTTCCGGGTAATGCGACACTCCCTCCACTCAAACGGAACAATCCGTGGTGGACCGGGGAGGCACCCCTCTGAGCGACCCTTAATAAACAGTGAGTACACAATATGCGTGACTTTAAAACATAATTTAAAAGCTTAGACTAGTTGTTTTTTTAAATTAAAACGAGTGCACAGAGAAAAGCAATGAAGCAAGCGTGCGCAAGTAGAGAGAAGGCAGGTTGTGGAGCCCTTTACCAGGCGCTCCTGCTGTAACTGACTCGTCTGGCAGAGTCGATAGAGATCCTATGTGCTGCCTCTAGCGCGTCCGCTGCGCGTCGGCCAGGGCATGTGGATTTGTAGTTCCAGGCAGCTGAACAGTTGACCTGGTAACTGCGCGTCACTTCCGGGTAATGCGACACTCCCTCCACTCAAAACGGAACAATCCGTGGTGGACCGGGGAGGCACCCCTCTGAGCGACCCTTAATAAACAGTGAGTACACAATATGCGTGACTTTAAAACATAATTTAAAAGCTTAGACTAGTTGTTTTTTTAAATTAAAACGAGTGCACAGAGAAAAGCAATGAAGCAAGCGTGCGCAAGTAGAGAGAAGGCAGGTTGTGGAGCCCTTTACCAGCGCTCCTGCTGTAACTGACTCGTCTGGCAGAGTCGATAGAGATCCTATGTGCTGCCTCTAGCGCGTCCGCTGCGCGTCGGCCAGGGCATGTGGATTTGTAGTTCCAGGCAGCTGAACAGCTGAACTGGTAACTGCGCGTCAAATTAAAACGAGTGCACAGAGAAAAGCAATGAAGCAAGCGTGCGCAAGTAGAGAGAAGGCAGGTTGTGGAGCCCTTTACCAGGCGCTCCTGCTGTAACTGACTCGTCTGGCAGAGTCGATAGAGATCCTATGTGCTGCCTCTAGCGCGTCCGCATGAAGAACATCGTCAGAGGCGCAGGGATAAGAAGTTATGTTTATATTGTGGTATACAGTGACATTTTCTATGGGCCTGTCCTGTGAAACCTAAAAGAAGAGGAGACTCGGGAAACTAGAGTGCCCGAAGCCTGTTGAGACAAGCGCTTCAGGTATTTATGGTCTAATAGTCTCACAAACCATAGTGCAAGACACTTCTTTGTCTCCCCATCACCATTTCTTTATAAACACACACGTCACATGGGGTGAGGATTCAACAGAAGTACAGATTATGATAGACTCTGGAGCTACAGGGATTTTATGGACTTACAGTGGGCCAAACAAATGGACATCCCTTTTATGGCCAAAGAGTATGTAGATGAAGTTAAAACCATTGATGGTAGTGCCATAAAATCAGGTCCCATAGCTCATGCCACTGGTGAGCTCTGTCTTCTTATGCAAGGTTTTCATAGGGAACATGTCTGTTTTGATCTGATTCAATCATCCCAGTTTCAGGCTATACTAGGAATACCGTGGCTTGTACAACATAATCTGGATATTGATTGGAGGAGTCATACTCTCTCTTTTCATTTGGAGTTTTGTGAAAAACACTGTACACAGAGGAAAGAAAGTCAGAGGGAGATAGATGTTTACTGCAACAGTGGTACCTTCGAGTTATCAGGATTTGGCAGAAGTATTTGACAAACAAAAGACTTCCACTCTTCCTCCTCATCGACCATATGATTATCCTATTGACTTAGTTACTGGAGCACATATTCCATGGAGTAGGATTTATGGGCTGACCAAAAAAGAAAACATATACCTCAGAGAATACTTGGATGAAATGCTTCATATTGGGTTTATCAGACCCTGTCACTCCCCAGCTTACTCTCCTCTTTTATTTATCCCAAAAAAGGAGGGATTTCTTAGGTGTTGAATTGACTATAGATCTCTTAATAAGATTACCATAAAAAGCAGATATCCTTTGCCATTGATTCAGACACTGCTTGGTCAAGTAAAAAATGCCAAAATATTTACCAAACTGGACCTAAGAGGGGCGTGTCATTTCGTGAGAGTAGAAGACGGTGACAAATAGAAAACTGCTTTTCGCACCAAATTTGGGTTGTACGAATACCTAGTCATGCCCTTCGGCCTCTGCAATGCACCAACAGCATTCCAATTTTTTATAAATGAAGTCCTAAGAGAATTGTTGGATGTCTGTGCCATTGATTACAGAGATGATATTTTGATTTTCTCGTCCTCTGTATAAAAAATTAAAAGAACATGTCAGAACTGTACTGGAGAAATTAAGGGACAATTAACTGTATGCAAAATTAGACAAATTTAAATTCAATAAGACTCAGGTTAACTTTTTGGGATTTGTATTATCCCCAGAAGGGGTGAGCATGGTCCCTCAAAAAATATCTGCCATTACTCGATGGCACTCACCGCAGTCGGTAAAAGAAGTGCAATGCTTTTTAGGGTTTGCTCATTTTTACCAGTGCTTCATTTAAAACTTTTCAGTGTTGGCTTCTTCTATCACTAGGCTTCTGCATAAAGGAGGAAAGTTCCTATTGACTACTGAAGTGGAAGAGGCCTTTCAAGACTTAAAGAAGCCGTTTACCAGTGCACCCATATTCAGCGGTGGCTCCTTCACAATGGCGGAGAAGCGTCGCCTCACTGGCTCAGAGCCAGCTAACTATAGTTTTATTTTTTAGCTACTAGCTCTGAGCCAGCGTGTGAAGGGAGGGGTGGGGCCGGGACATGGGAGGGGGGAGGAGGAGTGGTATGTGCACTTGCAGGTGCGCATGTCAGTTTGGCCGTCCGTCTTATGCCAGCCAAACTGACATGGGCACTTTGCTTTCTCCAACCGGGCTGTATTGTACATTCAATCAATTAATCAATCAAGGGGTTTATATAGCGCGCTACTCACCCGTGAGGGTCTCAAGGCACTGGGGGGGGGGAGCGGCTCCAGATCAGTCGAAGAGCCAGGTCTTGAGGTCCTTCATTCGGGTTGGAAAAACAGCACAGACTCCCTGTGCCTGAGCGAGAGTCTTTTTAGCCCGCTCAGGCCAATCCCCACACTGCTGTCATGCTTGAGAGCAGTGCGGGGATTGGATGGCGAGTCTGTGATGCTGCCCCAGGGACTGCTGGGAGCAGCAGAGGAAAGAAGCAGCGAGAGGCGAGGGGGCCATCATCATGAGGTAAGTTTTTAGTTTTTATCTATTAATCCCCTGTGCACTCCCCCTTCCCCGTGCTCCCTCCCTCAACCCCCCACTTTTAAATGATATCGGTAGCCACTGCCCATATTGAAACACCCAGACCCCTCCCAACCTTTTGTCATAGACACGGATGCCTCCCAAACAGCAATGGGGAGGTACTGTCCCAAAGAGAAAAATCCTCAGGTTGCTTACATCCTTTTGCTTTCTATTCCCATAAGTTAAGTCTCACAGAACAGAATTATTCAGTGGGAGATAGAGAGTTACTTTCTATAAAAAGGGCATTTGAAGAGTGGCGTCAGTACCTATTGGGAGCATTGCACACAGTCACAGTTCTTACAGACCACAGAAATCTGAAGTTCCTTAAATCAGCTTGTGCATTCTCTATGAGACAATTGCGCTGGACCCAATACTTTAGTGACTTCGATTTCGTAATCTAATGCCAGGCCGGTAGGAAACATGGGAAGGCTGATGCTCTCTCACATCTGGGTTATGACTCTCTTGAAACTCCTTTTGATCATCCACCCATTGTTGTCAGAGAACGCATTCTATGTGTATTATATTCTAAAGAGCAGTTTACTAGTGAACATATTAAAAGCCCAACAATCTAAAGAGGTGGAAGCCCTAAAGCAAAGAAATAACAGGCTAAAGGTGCAGAATCTCCTATACTTACAAGGGGGTTTAAAGATCCCTACAGTACCGTTGCAGCAGCAGGCTCTGGAATGGTGCCACTCACACATGTTCACGGGTCATCCAGGGAGCAAAAAGACTACCGAACTCCTGAGACAGTATTTTTGGTGGCCCACACTTTCTAAAGATGCTGCACAATTTGTACAGAATTGTCATACATGTGCACAAAGTAAGAGTTCACATCAGGCACCTGCTGGTTCATTAACTCCCATGCCCACTCCTCCTGTTCCTTAGCCTTCTATTTCCATGGACTTTATTGTGGAATTACCTAAAACTAAACAGGGCTTCACAGTTATTTTAGTAGTAGTTGATATGTTAACAAAGATGTCCCATTTCATTACCATGAAAGACTTACCTACATCCAAGGATTTGTCCACAGTGTTTTTACAGCACATTGTGTGTTTACATGGTTTTCCATCTGTTATCGTTTCAGACCGGTGTCACCAGTTTGTGTCCAAATTTTGGAAAGGGTTGGGTGTAATGTTGCAGATCGATATCTGTCTATCATCTAGCCATCATCCCCAAGCGGATGGTCAAAAAGAAAGGGAGAACCAATGCCTTGAGCCGTATAGTGGTGTCAATTATTGCTCTCCTCCTCAGATTGGGACACCTTTTATGGGCGGCTAAATTCGCTTTCAATAATGGCATGCATTCCTCCACTACTTATTCTCCTTTCTACTGCAACTATGGCTTTCATCCTCTTCTTTTGCTTTCACGTCCTCCTCTCACTTTCACCATTCCGGCAGTTTAGGATCTAGTTGATCATATGCATGACATACTGACAACAGCTCAGGTCAATTTAGATAAGGCCAAAACGATGTACAAAAAGAATGCGGATTTCCAGCGCCGCCCCAGTACTAGTTACTCTATCTGGGATATGGTGTGATTGACCATGCATAATATCGCAGTGACAGGCACATGGAAATTCAAGCCTCGTTTTATCGGCCCTTATAAAATCAGCAAGGTAGTCAACCCTGTCGCCATGAAGTTGGAACTGCTCCCAACATTGAAGATACATTCTGTCTTTCATGTTTCGTTGTTGAAGCCTGTTGTTGTTGGAACTCGATGTCCGGTCCAGCCATCAGTCAGCTGTGTTTGATGGATAATGAACCTGAATATGAGGAGGGGGTAATTTTGGACTACAGAAGGGTACGACAGAGGTTGCAATACCTTGTTCATTGGAAAGGGTACAGGCCTGAGGATCGTACATGGGAACATGCTGGACACCTCCATGCCCCTCGTTTATTGAGGCTTTTTCACAGACGGTACCCTCACAAATCTAACCCTGTTGGAGGGGTACTTGAGGGGGTGTACTGTCAGACTTGCTCCACTACCAGCCGGATCTGCAGCAGTGGCGGAGCTCTACCAGCATAAAACTGGCCTTCTTCGACGGAAGAATGCTTCGCATTCTAGTGGACGCATGTGTACTCTTCCGGCCTTTTTCACTTACCTTTGTGTTTCGGGGTCACCTGAACGCTGCGATCAACGCCTCTCCCAGGCTGCAGTGCGGCAGTTGCTTCTTGGACTTGCTCGTGTCCTCCTGCATTTTTTCCTGCTCTTGCCCATGATTCTGGATTCTACCTTCAAAGAATAAGGACAACCATTTTAAAGAGCCTAAAGACTTCTGCAAACAAAGGCAGTACAGCGCTTTGCACCTATTCTATGCTTACAGTGCTACAAGTGCCTATACTTATCTGATATGTTCATTTGGCTTTTGGAGATCCTGTTTCATAGTACTTTGCACTCTAAAAATACAAAAGAAAGAAAGACATTATTTAATTCTTAGTTTCAGAATTTTAAGAAACATGCACTTCCTGGACAACATGGGCTCTACAAATATTTTGTGTTAGTTTTTGTTTTTTGCTAGATAGGTATCAGAGGATAAAATATATTCCTACATTCTGGGCCTTTCATTTTTCGCTGATTACAGAAAGCGTTAGGTATGTTTGTACTACTCTGTCTTTCAATATAACTACTATAGATAAAGTTTTGCTCCACAACCAGTCCTGTGTATGCATTCACTGATTTAAGTTACGGAAGAGGGGATTGTTACAGGTATTGCTATTCATATATGTATATCTATGAATTCCCACTAGTACTGTTGTATAACACCTTTAGTGCTAGGCACATACACTGATTTCCCTATTCTCTTCTTTGCATACAGGAGGCCCCTAGAGACTCTCTGGGCACTACACATCTCTCTGCACTGACTTCGTGGGACTTGTGTTTTGTTTTCTCTTTCCTTCCCCTCTTCCCCAATTCACTGTGACTGTCTTTGACTTTGTTGGGCAGTCTTGGTGGTGAGAGGAAGTTGGGACCTTGCTTCATTATCTTCCTATCGCTCCTGCAGAAGTACAGGTGAGAATTGACACCTGTCTGCTTGTCCTCCTTCACTTCTCTGTAGCATTCTACAACATTGATCACTGACCCCTGGTTGGGCAGGTGGTGGATCATAATCCCTATAATGGAGGTGGTGCCTGCTCAGGCACCGCCGTGGGGATTATGATGCACGTTTCCGACAGCCTTTCTATGGCGTCCGACCGCCATAGATAGACTATCAGAAACAGACTTTAGGGGCCCCTATCAGGGCCCCCGTCCCCCCGCGGCCTCCGCTATGAGACCTGGTGCCCCCTAAACCTCCATGCATCATGTGGCAACCCGCAGCACAAGCCACAATAGGAAATATACACTTTATGACCACTGTGAAAGCGGTAGCATTCTAATTTGGGAAGCGGGCCGCCGATTCCTTGTTGGGCTGTCCTGTTTCCGACACGATGCCGGTCGGACGCTCATCCGATCGGCATCGCAATGAGGCCCTAAATGTTGTGTGTGAGGTTAACTTTCAAAACCCCTTGGAAAAAGAATTCCATTACTTTATCATGGCAGGCAGACACCAGAATCACCTTCAGACCCAGCACTTCCAAAAATCCTTAAAGATAGTCTTCGCACAATGTGCTAAGAGGAGGTAGCTAGAAGCTTACTCAACAAGTCCTTGGAACTAGGTTCTTTCCCACCTCCCACATTAAAAGACAAGCATCGGTAATTCATCGATTTCGCCTATGTAAGTAATAAAGAGCTGTTTTCATCAATCATCGTCCAGGAGAAGGAAAGAGCTCCCTGACAGATAAGACCGAAGTGGAAAGGATGTGGTGCAGTGGCCAGAGCTGCTGACTCAAGAGCTGGGGATCATAGTTCGAATCTCCGCGGCGGCGCACAACATCCTGTGATTCTTTGCAAATCACTTAGGGGCACATGCATCAAGCCATTTTGCGATCACAAACAGTGCGATTCGCAAAAATCGGCAGTTTGCGATCGCAAAATGGCCTTTTCTGATGCATGTAACTTTTGGGCAAATCGCAATTTAGGTAATCGCAATTTTTTGCAGTTCCCTAATTTGCGAATGCAAATAGAGAATCGCAATTTGCGATTCCTTAATGCAGATGCAAGAAGCCTTTCCTAAATGCGAACTGTGCATCAAGGAAACGCTAATTACCATCAACTTCAAGTTGATGGTAATATGTGCATACTTTGAAAAATGTACAAAAATGCATTTTTCAAAGTGCCTTACATGTGCACACTTGCATTTTTCTCGGGGTGCTTCAGGGGGGCCTTAGGCCCCCGGGCAGCCTTGGCTTTGCATTCGCTATTTGCGATTACCAATTTGGTAATCGCAATTAGTGAATGCAATACCATTCATTCCTATGGGCCTCTAGGCCCATAGGAATGAATGGAGTCACATTACCTAATGCGATTAGCTATTTACCGAATCGCTATTAGGTAACGTTAAGGAATCGCAAATTTATTTGCGATTCCTACATGCATAGCATTTTGCGATTCCCAAATAGCGAATCAGTAAAATTCGCTATTTGGGAATCGCAAAATGCAGGCTTGATGCATGTGCCCCCATAATCTCTCCAGGTGATAAATTGTCATATAAATATGCTGCAAGAGTAAAAGACAAAACTTTATGGAAATATAGTTCCACCAAAGCGGATGCTAACAGTATTTCGGCGGTGGGAAACTGATAAGAGAAGCAGATGAGGAACAAGCATTGGTAAGTACAGGAAAATATGCTACAGCCAATAGAAATGGAGGAAAGGTAAGTGGCACTCTCAGGAACCAATGAGAAGCCAGGAAAGAGAGGCAGCGGGATGTAAGTCCCTTTTAGGTTTATATAAAAAACAATAGATTTCTCAAGCACAGCACAAACGCTGTGCAGGCGAAACCTAAAAAACCACAACCCATTCGATTCAGACCAATAGCTAATGGTTCATTCTGAGGTAAAATGTTCGAAAGAATAGCTTTTACTCATCATTTCAAGTTTACAGAGGAAAATAACATTATGTCAGACCAACAATTCAAATTCACACCAAGAAGAGGCACAGAGGAATGTATGATGTTACAATGCGTGGTGTTACCACGCGGTGGGTAACAACGCGGTCGTTACAACGATCACAGCGTTGATATCACGCGTAGCATTACATCGTAAGTCGTTTCAACGACTTGCGCTAGATGCGCGCTGGACTTAGGAATAGTATAAATTACTATTCCTACTCCAGTTAGCGCAACAGCAGGGAAGGTGTTGGATTTAAAATCCAACACATTCCCTGGTGTTGCACGCCACCTAGCGCAAGTCGTTGAAACGACTTGCGATGTAATGTCACGTGTGGTAACAACGTGGTCGTTGTAACGACCACGTTGTTATCAACCCGCGTGGTATTGCCAGTGTTGTAAACGCTGTCTCCCGGCACAGAGTCAGCCCTCATGTTCATTTGGGATGAGCTAAAACCCATGCTAGACAAAAATATAGTTGCTGTCTTATTGCTTCTGGACCTATCAGCAGTCTTTGACCCTGCCTACCACCACACATAACTACAAAGACTTAATCATCTCTAAATACGTGAAACTGTTCTAAATTAATTACATTTTGCCTCAAAGACAGACAAATCTTGGTATGCATACCACCTTTCACATCAACCCCTCACTCCCAAAACCGTGTTGTCCTCAGGGCTTGATTGTGTTTCCCCTATCATCCACCGTCTACCTAAATCCCTTACTGGACCTAACTAGATTATTTAATCGCATCCATCACAGTAATGCAGATATTATGCAAATCATTCTTAAAATGGATGGCCCAGAAGACCTCTACAAAGCAAAACCTGATGGTGGCTTTCCCACCATAAATGCATGGATGATGAGTAACCACCTAAGGCTCAACATCTGAAAGGTAACCCTTATGACCTGAGGACAATGGCAAAAAAATCACACTACTGCGTATGGCCCAAGAAACTAGAGGCCCTTCCAAGGACATCAATAGCGGTAATAAACCTACTGGTAACCATGGATTTAGACCAGTTCTTGATACCACATGTCAACAAGGTGGCAAAGAGTGGCTTCCTCACAATGAATACACTGCAGTGCATCTTCCAGAACGTTTATGCAAACGCTACAAGCTGTCCTCATACTCTTAATATTCAACCTAGCCATAACCTTGGTTCACCCAGTTTTATTGTATGCAAAATACAACTAATCCAAAACACAGGTTCAAGAATCGTTCTCCACCTCCACTCAAGAGTACAGATGACTCCAGGCCTGTAATCACTCCACTTGCTACCTGTAGCTAGATAAGGAATGTTCAAGGCACACTGCAGCATCCACATGGCACCCAAGAAAAAGGAACACTGTACCTACAAGTTAATCTCAAGCAATACAAACAAAATAGGACACTGTGCTCCAGTCTTGAACTATGGATCATCATACCACCTTTATTATTAGCAATCTATAGGAGGCACTGCTTTCTTAGTATAAGCCACCAAGCTATGGAACTCGCTGCCAGCCAAGATTCTAAGCATTCAGGATCATTTACACTTCTGAAGAGAGGAGAAAACATAGATATTTCCAAGTTAAGAATATCATCCTATTTTGAAACGTAAGAACTGCTTACACAAGAACCATTGAGCAGAAATGCTATCAAGAAAGTAAGCATAAAAGGAAATTATTGGCTCGGACCGCCAAAGCTTATTCAAATAAACATTCATTAACAGATATTTTTGATCCTGTATATTAATTACCAGTTCACCAATAATGCTCTTTTCAGCAGATATTCTTAAATCAGTAAATCTATCTATAAGACCATCAAAAAAAGTGGGAAGCTTCTTATGACAAAATATCTCAATAACATACAACTACCCAAGCTATCTTATGACCAACAAACAGAACTAAAAAACATATTTCCATTACTGAAATTAAAGTAATCTTAGATGGATTAAACAATGCAAATGCTACTGGTAGTGATGGAATTTCTATTGAGGTTTATAAAGAGATTTTCCTTCAATTACACAATGTTTTAATACAACTATTTAATCAAATAATGCTTGGGGAGCAAATTTCAGTTTCCTCCTCAGAAGCTAAACTATTCAGCTTCTTGGAAAAAGGGAAACCCGCTAATGATTCTAACTTTTATAGACCTGTTAGTCTACTGAATACTGACTATCAATTTTTCACTAAGATCTTAGCCAAATGCATCATGCATGACCTTAATCCATGGAGATCAGAATGGTTTTGTGATCAATAGAATTATATTGACCAATATGAATTATTTGTTGAAGCTATTGATTACTTCTTGCAACACAAGCATAAAACTGCAGTCATTATGACTGACGCTGGAAAAGCTTTTGATTTGGGGAATTGATGGCTCTATTTTGTATACTTCATGCATTAACTTTTCCTGTCCATTTTCTCAAAATGTTAGAACATTTCAGACACTTCCACTACAAATCAGGAGACTGGCAAAATCGAAGTTTCTCGAGGGACTCACCAAAGCTGTCCGATGTTTCCTATATTATTTGCTCTCTTCATCGAGCCATGGACTATTTCAATTTGCAAAGATACAAACATATTTTATCCTGTGCCTGGTAAGTCAAAATGGAAGTTTTATGCTGATGACATGATTCATGATTTACGAGCGGAGAAACTAAATATGCAATAGAAACTAGAAAAAAATCATGAATTCCCCCCAGATTGGAGGATATAAAATGAATCACAGAAAATCTGAGATACTCCCTTTTAATACATCTATTAACGATCTTTCCTCTGAGTTAATAGATAGATACATTCTTCCCCGTGCTATACTATATTCAGGGATTTGTGATACAGCTGACAATTCAGATGTGTTCAAATTAAACTATATATTCACCATGAACACAGTAAGCAAGCTTTATGATAGTGGAACTTACTACCTCTTGATCATGGGAAGAATAGCATTGGTTAAAATGTCAATTTTAGCGCCTTTTTTATATTTTTATTTTATATCATTAACATTGAAATTACTAAAACGTATTGCAATTAAGTTGATAAAATGATGAGAAATTTTAATTGGAAAAATCAACAGGCTCGTTTACAGATTAATAATATACACCTCAATAAAGGGTATGGGGTTCTGGCTTTACCACATCTTTGTTTATTCCCATAAGGTTGATCTAATTGATACTATATTCGGCTAAATAATATTCTAATTTCCCACTCTATAGCAATTACATTTTTCATTCAATGATGATAGAATTAGGGGTGCAATTACCCACTTTTTAAAACTTCTCTGAACTGCTGAAACAATACATGGCATACAGCATTTAAGAGCTGCCTTTGAGTAAAAGGGAGTTTTTAGAGAATATAAAATATCAGACTGCCATGATTTCATGCCACTCAAACATTGTAAAAGTTCAGGCTTGGTTGTTTCAAATGATGATATAAAAAATGGAACAATATTGGATTTAGAACCACATCTGATTTGAAACTAAATTCCTCTTGGAAGACATGGGAACAGTTGCAGATATTTGACTGGCATAATATGATGAGGTTTTAGCTTGGCTTTCACAAGATTAGAGGCATTTTACAGATGTATTCAATTTTACAAGATGATAAGGCAAACGCTATTCTAAAAGGTGAAACAACCTATCCAGCACAGGGATTACTACACAATGTCTTTACCACGCATCCTTTACCACACAAAGGATTACCGCACCTATGCCTTGACCACTCATGGTAGGTATAGTTAAGGTAAGAATATGTGTGTAATGTGTATATATATATATATACACACATATATATATATATATGTATATATATATATGTGTGTATATATATATATATATTCACTAAAAAACAAATGTTACAGGGACGTTATAGTTAGGCTCAGATTTCACTCATTCAAAACCAGTGAATTTCAGCAGTTATAGTTACCTGAGCTAACTTATGGTAAGTGGGTGTGCCAGTAGCTGTATGGGTGAGTGAGTGGTGGTATCCATGGGTGGGTAAGTGGATATGTAGTGACTGTATGGGTGAGTGAGTGGGTGTCTGAATGGCTGCATCAATGAGTCACTGGGTGTGTAAGTGGCTGGATAGGTGAGTGAGTGGCTGTTTGTGTGGGTTTTTGGTTAAGTGAGTTGGTGTGTGAGTGACTGTATTGGAGAGTAAGTGTCTGTGTGAATGGCTGTATGGGTGAGTGAGTGGTTGTGTGAGTGCTCATATGGATGTGTGAATGGGTATGTAAGTGGCTTTGTGGGTGTGTGAGTGAGTGCTTGTACTGTGTTGAGAGGCTGTATAGGTGTGTGAGTGGGTGTGTGAGTAGCTCTGTAGGTGAATAAGCCTGTGTGCAAGTAGCTGTATGGGTGAGTGTGTGCTGTGTGAGAGTCTGTGTGGGTGAGTGACTGGTTGTATGAGTAACCATATGGGTGTGTGAATGATTGTGTGAGTGGCTGTATGAATGAATGAGTGGGTGTGTTAGTGGCTCTATGGAGGTGTGAGTGGGTGTGTGCGTACTGGTATGGGTCTGTGAATGGGTGTTCTAGTAGTTGTGTGGGTGTGTGAGTGGGTGTACAAGAGGTTGTATGGGGGTGTGAATGGGTGTTTGGATGATGTTGTCGTGTAGTTCCTATATACCCTATACAGGATCTGCGTGTTTTGGATAACATAAACTGTGGGATTGGTGGCAGACTGATTCTGTGCACCCCCACTGGATACGTTAGCCTGTCTGTATCAGCTAGCTCACAGTGCCACTAGAGTCTCCTCTTATCGGGGAGAGAATAGTTCTTGGCAACCTCAGAACATGACAAACCTGATCCCCCAGGATCGTGGAAACAATATACTACTTTTCGCTCAGTCACTCGTGCTTACTTAGTTCGTCTCAGAGGTACACAGAATAAACAGGCTGGGCGTTTCAATAAGAATTTATTGAACAGTTGTTTTTCTAGTGTAGAATATATGAGCTGCAACAACCATTAGACAGTAGTAGAGATATATGATCAGTAATACTACAAAAGTAAAGGGATGGTATAGTTCTACCATCTTGAAGAAATCATGAATATATACAAGTACATAAAACACATGATAAAAGGTGCAACCTAAAAGTGCGTACTAAAGGTGCGTATTCCTATGATGTATCCCTAACTAGATGTACCTAAATGTACCTAGCATCTGCGTAGGTGTTATGCCAAGAATCCCTCTAGGATCTAGTCAACCCCCATTACCTAAGAGTCAGAGAATATGGGACCCCGTCCTGGTCTCGAGTTGGACACCCCGCGAGGGATGTTAGACCACTGCTAGCTGGAGCGTCTGCATGCAGGAACCTCAGCGTCTCTGGTCAGTGTGTCAGCTGGGATGTCACAGTCTCCTCTGTCTTTCTAAGCAAGGCAAGATGTATATATGCCCATTGGTCTCCCCAGGGGTCCTACCTTGCTGTGTTACTGTGTCGGCCTAAAGGATGACGTTGGGCCTGAACTTTATACACAGATATTATACAGGAGATGGTAATCCTACTGTTAGTCCTGCTGTGCTTCCAAGAAGCCTCATGCATAATGTATGAGAATCGAACCAGGGAAAAACCTGTGTTCTGAATGCAGTGTCATATTTGGGTAAAAGGTCAGTGCCTAAGAACTGTTATGTATGTAATGTAGGGAAGGATATAGGTGAAAGTTTATAGTGTTACCTGCGCCTATATAGGGTACCTATATGGAATATAACAATGTCATCAGTGATGTCATCAGTGATGTCACTGACTATGTTATGAGTGATGTAATATGTGAGGTTATAAGCAGTGCATTGCGGGGGCGTAAGTTATAGTTAGCTCAGGTTACTATACCTGCTGAATTTCACTGGTTTTGTATGAGTGAAATCTGAGCCTAACTATAACGTCCCTGTAACCTTTGTTTTTTTAGTTTATTTCTAAGATTTTTTAAATTCTATTTCCTAACTTTAATGTCCCTGTAGCCTTTGTTTTTTTAAATAAATTACTGGAAGTAACAGGAGAGCTTGTTCGCCCCCAAGGACCCTCAGCAGCCAAAGGGACTTCATTCCCCAACAAGTAGTGCACCAGGAGGTGCGTTATCAGAGTGGTAGAGAAAGGGGATGTGGCCTCTGAAGACCTCTCAGCAATCCCAATGTGTGGTACTTACTGGAGGTTACAGGAGGGCTTGTTGTCCCCCAAGGACCCTCAGCAGCCAAGGGGACTTCATCCCCAACCAGTAATGCGCCAGGAGGCATGTTTGCAGAGTGGTGGAGAACAGGGGCGTAGCCATCAAAGATCTTTCAGCAATTCCGCTGTGTGGGACTTTCTGGCGGTAACAGGAGAGATTGTTCACCCCCAAGGACCCTCAGCAGCCAAGGGGACTTCATCCTCCAACCAGTAGTGCACCAGGAGGCAGGTTTGCAGAGTGGGGAGAAAGGGGGCGTGGCCTCTGAAACCCTCTCAGCAATTCCACTGTGTTGAATTTACTGGAGATAACAGAAGGGGTTCCTGGCCCCAAGGACCCTCAGTATCCAAGGGGACATCATCCTACAACCAGTAGTACGCCAGGAGGGGTGTTTACAGAGTAGTGGAGAAAGGGGGCAGGCCTCCGTTGACCTCTCAGTAATCCTTCTGTATGGGATTTACTGGAGGTTACAGATGGGGTAGTTGGCCCCGAAGGACCCTCAGCAGTCATAGGGACTTCATCCCCCAACTAGTAGTGCGCCAGGAGGTGCATTTGCAGAGTAGTGGTGAAAGGGGGTGAGGCCTCTGGCGGCTTTCCGGCCTTTATTAAAATATTTTTTTGGTTTTATTAGGGGTGGGGGCATTTGGCCCCCCCTTCCCTAGGCCGATTTTGGCCCTAGGGACCCCAACCCCTGGGGCCAAGTCTTTTAAAAAAAAATTAGGGAATGGGTCACCTGGTGTCCGGCCTCTAATCTGGGTACCCTGGTCCCACCCATGTCACCCAGTCACTTTAGTTGGGGAGTGCAGGGGGAGCCCCAAGGCCCCCGTGGTCCCTGCTGGCTCCCCGCCTCCTGCGGGAGCCAGCTTTGCTATTAGACATAGGGAGCTGCTGGAAAGGCAGCTCCCTGTGTCTGAAAGCAACTCTGCTTCCAGTATGGTCACGAGTAATCCTTGTTTAGTGAAAGTACCATAAAAATAGAAGAGGGACCACAAGTAACATAATAAACTGAAAAGAATCAGTGCCATCTTGGAAGGGACATGTACATGTAAACAGAACCTATCACAAAGTTAAAATTACTTGGCTAATGAAATCCCTTCGCAATAAGCCAGGTCATTATAGACAAACAATTAATCTCATTGTTCATTAAAACTAAAAATAGATGAGGAAGAAAATATAACAATATGTAAATTTTAAACACAGGGAGACAGTTAATTTCACCTTCCAACCAGAGTGTGGTGAGGGCATTGGCACACCTTGAAGACAATATCACCCCACAACTACTTGATGGCAATCCACTCACAATTAATGTCAGCATATGACACCCAAGTGGGCGAGCAGCCATCACTCACATTAAGTCCCACATGATGTAATAGAGTATCACGTCATGCACTGCTCCCAGCACATAGTTGAAGGGTGCGAATTCCCAGGTATTTTGGGTCAAAGTGCGACCACTCAAATGTTCCCCTGCTAACATTACGCTCAAGTTGGCAAGTGCAAACTGTCCCTCTACTTATGCCCAACAGATGCAATTTCATTCTTCAAAATATATGAAACAGACTTAATCAAAACCATAAAACGCAAGGATCATGGAAAACAAAATCTTAGACTTCATCCCCGCCGCACTGTACATTAAGGCCCCGGATGGTAGATGTGGCATATTTATGATAAAATATCACATTAAATGCAATAAAGCAAACTCCATAAGCATAAACATACACTTAGGCAACTGCAACTAGGCACCGCATTATATCCCACTTTCAATGTGTTTAACTAAGATGACCTTCAAAATTAGTCCATATACAACAATACCCGGGTTTATACTGTAGTACAAATCTAGTAATCATCGTACGCGCCATGTACATAAACAGGGAGTTCCAAACAAAAATAGGTGACTATAAACAACATAGTTCTTGCTTAGTTTATTCAGATGCCTATTTGATTCCGTGGTCTCCCCCATCAAAACAGTGCACGTGGGAATGAATATCAAAAAAACTGTGGTTAAAAATAGAATGAAGATAGGATAAAAAGAGATTTTTGCAAATGCCCAGTATTAAGAGAGAGGACAAATATCAATGAGGAATATATAGGCTGAATACACCAAACACTCTAATACCCATATTCATTCTCACTAGGTGTCACACTCAACCCAAACATACACTTAGCTCTTCATCCTTATTCAAACCCAGTGGATGTTATTTGCTGAACCCTATAATATAATGGGATTTGAGCCTCATGAGTGTTCAGACTCAGTCACCACCCAAGATGTTCATGGAACCTGGTCAAAGGCAAAGAATTGAATTAAACCTGCCGTGCCATTGTGAAATTCCCTTTAATGTCGCACCATGGGGTATTGTCTGTCATTATGTGTAATGGCACTCATATGCTCTAAAATGCGTTTTCTAACTCTGTGTATCATGCTCCTTATGTAATAAAGATTGCACAGGCATTTTAAGCCATAAACACAGTATTCAGAGATACAAGTCAGGCCTTTGGAAATGGTGAGTTTCTGTGATGTGCCGGGTATCATGAATGAGCATATATTCTTGCTCGATTTGCAATCTTTGGAATTCCTAAATATCACAAATCCAGCACTCCGGATGCTGCTTCCGGGTTCATATTGGCTGGTGACCATATTTCTGAAGAGCATATCTTTCAGGGATTTGCTGTGTAGTTATGTGACCAGGTGATGAGTTGTCACATGTTTACAGATGCTGTCATCAGTATGAAGCATGTGCCAGAGCTTGTTGAGTACTTTCTTAACTTCTTTGGCCTGTTTGTTGAATGTAGTAATGTACCTAATGGGGTGTGTCACCTCTAAAGAATTTTCTTTTTTAGATAGAAGGAGGACTTCCCTTTTGCACATACTAACTGTGGTTTCAGTGTTCTTAAGATTGTCATTGCTGTTGCCCCTAACACAGAACCTTTCCAGCTTAATGCTCGTCTCACACTCAAAATCCGCATCGCTGCTGCAATTGCGCCTGGCCCAAATCAGCTCACCATAAGGGATACTGATGATTGAACTTTTAGGGTGGCAGCTAGATGCATGCAAAATACTATTGCCAACTTTCTCCTTTCTAACCAAGACAGTTTCAATCCTTGAATTTCTGTTGGCCAGTTTAAGGTCTAGGAATTCAAGGCTGCTTTTTCTGATATTGCTAGTGAGTTTGAGGTTGAAAGTGTTGGAGTTCAGTTCTTTTACAAACTGTAAAGCAAGCTCAGTAGATAACCGCCATATGACACAAATGTCATCAATGTACTGGGCCCAGAGCTCTAGGTCTTCATCATAAAGATGGATGTCACTCACGGTTTGCTCCATACACCAGCCCATGTACAGACATGTGTAGCTGGGGGCGAAGCATCTCCCCATTGCAGTGCCCTGCGTCTGGTGGTAGTGGTTGTTGTCAAAAATAAAATTGTTATTACTGAGGCAGAACTTGATCATGTCAAGAATCGCTTCTGTGTGGAATAAATGGGACAGATACCTAGCTCGCAGGGAATACCTGTATGCCTCAATCCCCAATGTGTGGGTATACATCTGTAGAGGCTGCAGACATCCAAGCCAAAAAAATAGAAAAACATCCTTTCATAGTATGCCATTGATTATGCTTAGAAAGTGCCCACTGACTCTTGCGTAACAGGGCAATGATTCCACAAATGGTCTAAGAAAATAGTCCGTATACCGAGATGTGTTTTTAAGCAGGCAGCCGATTGATGAAACTATCAATCTCCCAGGTGGATCATACAGGTTTTTATGAATTTTCGGGAGCAAATAAAGTACCGGTATTCTCAGGTATTTATTCAATAAGAATTGGTATTCCTCCCATTCAATTATCCCTTGCTCTCTCCAATAAAGCAATTTTTCCCAGTAGGTTGTGTTAGCTTTATCCAAATCTGCTTACACATATGACGTGTACCATATCGGATCACTCAATTGTTTATAGCCTTCAGCTAAATATTTCTCTTGGGCCAAAATCCCAGTGTTTCAAGATGAAGGTATCAGACACGCCCAAAGAGAATGCAATGTTTCCACCTAAGGTAGGAGATAAAGTGATTGATTTCGTAATTTTAATATAGATGCACCCTACTAATTTGCTGGGGATTTACTTCCTCTGCAAACATTTTTGCAACAGTGTATATTTTAATAAATGGGATTTACTTACAAATACCTGAGAACAGATTAGAATAGAGCACTTACTGCTTGCAACTTAAGTGAGAATTTTGTGGTATGTGCACCCCCTGTCTTGTCTCTCTCTCCAACATGTGTTGAGAAGTGATGAAGGATGGTGTTAGACTGCAGTTTGATAAACTTGAAGGGAATATGGCTTTACAGATGACTAAATGAGGTTCTAGAACTAGTGAACTGAGAGGTTTGGGAAAAACAAAAAATGCCCTCCCAATAAAAAGATATTTGAAAAAAGAGAGAATTGGTGAAATCATGCTGTACCCATAAAATGATTACCTTATGAACTTGTGGTTCCCTTAGCGCCTGTTATGCCTGACACCAATACTATATTATCATCTATACCTGTAGAGGCAGAATATTTTTCTCTCCTCAGCATTTTTAGCATTAAAGTCCATCCACAGAGTGAGGGCCTCTTTGCCATAGCCCTAAAAGATACCCAGTGCACTTCCGTCACTGAGCTGAGAGTCCCAAGGTCAATGCGCAGGCACTAAAGACAGACTTGGACCACCTATACCTGGAAGGTGGTAGCATCATCTTGCAGTATGCTGATGACCTCCTTGTGGCATCTCCATCACTTGAGCCCTGTGAAAAAGGCACTGTAGCTCTGCTGTACTACCTCCAGGAGATAGAACACAAAGCCTCCTTTTCAAAAGGTCAGCACTGCCAAAAAGAGGTGACTTACCTGGATTATGTGATATTCCAAGGTACACGTCGCATGTCACCTGATACAATAAAATGGATTCAGGGCATGCTGCCCCTTTCCACCAAGAAAGGAATGATGTCCTCCTGGGGATGACGAGCTACTGCAGCGAGTGGCTACCTGAATGCAGATGCTATGATGCCATCTTGAAGCACTGTACACTAAAAGATGCACCAAACAACATTCTATGGACTAGTGAACTTGCAAATTGTTTCAGGAAATTGAAAGACACATTGTGTACTACACCAGCATGGGGACTGCCTGACTACAAACTGCCATTCCATCTCTATGCGTCAGAGCAAAATGGCATTGCAAATGATGAAGTGTTGCAAATGGTGTGTTGACACAGCTGGAAAATAAAGACCTATGGGATACTACTATGTGACTTTGACTTCAGCATTGACTTGTCAGCAGCTGTGATGGTAGAGAGGACGGCTCCCATTGTGTTGGACTATACTTGTATTGTCTAGGTGCCACATTTGGTACAGTTGTTGTGATCTGGAGCTACACTACATTTTTCTGCTGGCTGGCAGGCACACTCAATGCGTCCTTGTGTTATACTTGTGTGACTTTATAACCACTTAATGCTGTATTGTTCAACCATGACTCTTATGAATTCCCTCACGTACCTCTTGCAAATGTTATCACATAACATGTAAAGCGTTCTGATACCTTTGAGTCTAGCTAGCGCTATATAAAACTCAAAAATGATACTAATAATAATAATACTTATATCAGTTTTAATGCAGGTCAAACAATGCAGATGGCATATAATTCGCATTTATATTCCAGTGGGGAAATGCGTTTTGCTTCCACTGAGAAAATACTGACTGCTTTGCAGATGGCTATCCTTAAAGAACAGTAACGTGCACAAGGGAAACACATCATCGTCGTTACCTCTGTGCCAGCCTTAGAGGCTGTCACCAAAGCTAGAGCTCTCAACGCCAAAGCCCTGCATCCTAGATGGATACAGTGGGCGACATCCCCAACAGCTGTTGATGTAGACTTTGTCTTTGACCTGTCTTTCAGACTCAAGAATTCCTCCAGTGTGTGCATGTTTATCCCATGCCTATGGCTGTCTTACCACTAGAACAGTATAAATATATTGTTTACACTGATGGTTCAGCCCAACCTGCTATAGGTTCTACACAGCAATACTCATTGGCATGCGCCGCTGTTGTTGGGGTAACGGATGGAAACTTCCAACCACAAACAAACTCACACCTAGTCCTTGGGGGACTTTATTACGCAGTTAGCTTAACTTGAAGCATTGCTTCTTGCACTTGAACATACGGATCCCAAATTCCCCACACGTATAGTGTGTGATTCTTATGACCATTTGATGATAATTTGCATTACTGGAAAGAGAATGGATTCAAAGATTCTAAAGGCAACACAATCAAGCATAAAATGCTTTGGGTTAAGGTGGCAGAACTCAAGGGCAGGCTGCCACAGGCTCATGTTATATATACGTTGAGCACACGGAACACATGTTGTAGGGAATTCTTTGGCAGATAAAGCTGAAAAATCTGCAGTCGCAACTGCTACTATTGCTCCAATTACACGCTCTAAAACGAGGATTGATAATGAAATCTTGGCTGCCGTTAATGAAAATAAAGACAGCACACCTTTACCTAAAGGCTTTCCTTCTAGATATTCCTACCACTTTAGTGAACACAATATTCTATTTGTAATGATTCTGGACTTGGCGATCGATTGATACCCAACCAATATCGGAGGCTAGCTTTAGCGATAGCTGCACATGAAGGTGTTGCTTCTGGACATGTTGGTGTGGCGGCCCCCATTTCACTGTTACAGCAACGTTTATTGGTCGCACGGTTTGTACCAATAGGCCAAAATATATGTCCTGTGTTGCTACATTTGTCAACAAATTAAGGCTTCCACCTTGGCTTGTTCCCTGCAGACAAACCTGTTAATTTCAATTAAGAGTTTTGGCTGTCTCTATCTGGATCATTGTGATCCACTGATTTTGGATACTGCATTTAAATTTATTTTAGTTGCAGTTGATTCATGCTCCAGGTTCCTCTTGGTTTGGCCACAGCGCTCAGCTGACACTCGTAGTGTTACTAAAGACATGCAGGTCATTATCAGGACACATGCATGTGGTTCAATCCATTCAGACCAGGGACTAGCCTTTGCTTCAAAAGCTTATTGGGATTCCATGGCTTCCCTGGGTGTACAGGTGCATTATTCTTCTCCATACCAGCATTTTCTGGTTGGATTTCAAAAATTGGTGATCTCATGCGAGAGAAGGTAGCGGTGGGAAAAGAGTTCTGTCCCTCATATTGAGGGCCAGTGCCACTCCTTGGCATTCAAGGTTCAAAAACTGTTATTCTGACCCCGTTTACTGGTTTGAAAGAAAATCGATTTGTGTCCATTGATCTTGTCAAACTACACCATGTGGCCGATCCTCAATAGTAGGCCACGAGGAGTTCTTGGTAGTTGCATCTCTACTCTTATTTAAACCCGGGTGTAGTGGGCGTAGCGGGGCTAAGCGGAGGTCCACGGAGTTGTGAACAAACTCCGTGGAACTCCGCTCCGCCACCCGCCTCCCCCCCCTATATTAACAATTAAATCTACATTACTTCTAGTAAATTAAAACCACTTACCTGGCATGCGGCGTCCCCGGGCTGCCCTCCTCCTCTTCCTCGCCTTCTGGGTAATTCTTTGAGAAAACTGCGCATATATATATATATATAGGTCCTTGTAACTTTGTTTTTTCCAGTGAAAATATATAAATATATACACATAAATATATATGTATATATTTATATATATTCACTGCAAAAAACGAAGGTTACATGGACGTTATAATCAGGTTCTGAATTTAATTTACACGCTCAAAACTATATATATGTGTATAATTTTTATATATATATATTTTTTGTTTGTTGAGCACTTTTCGATTGGAATATTAGCGGTCTGCTCTGACCGCGAGGGAGCCCGACTGCAGATAGTAGCAGGTCCGTGTTGCTTTGACGAAGCTGTTCTGGCGCACAAGAGGAACGACGTGACCGTACTGGTGAGATGGAAAAAAGCAGCAATTCTGCTTTGCCCATAACAGCAACTTAGTTATTTTAATTTTGGAAGGGAAAATTCAGCTGCATCTAAAATGGGAATACCAAACTATAAAGACCAAGATGCATTGTTGTAATATGCCTACTAAAGGCGGGACTAATGGCAATAAATTGCGAGTGCGATTTAATTTACAGCAGCTGTTTCCCCCGACGCCAAGCCAGTGAGCAAGGGAACTCTACCTGAAACGCGTATGGCAAGTTGGTGCAAGACTTTGCTGGGAGGGCATTGTTGGTATTGCTGCTGTCTCCCAATAAAAGAAGGTTTAAGCAAACGTCGTGCGAGGCCCCTCAAGTTTGTTGAGCACTTTTCGATTGGAATATATATATATATATATATATATATATATAGTCACTGAAAAAACCATAGGTTTTAGGGACAGTTATAGTTAGTTGGACATTGCACTCGTACAAAACCCGTGAAATTCCCCGTTATAGTTAGTCCAGCTAACTATAACTTGCGCCCCGCAATGCACTGCTGATGACGTCACATATTACATCACTCATGACATGGTCAGTGACATCACTGATGACATCTCAAATGACATCACTGATGACATCACTGATGACATCATCCAGTGACTGTGTGTTTCTGTAAAGTTTAAATATTTTTAATATATATAGGAAAAGACGTATTGAAGAATGAGTGGGTGTGTAAGTGTCTGTATGGATGATTTAGTAGGTGCGTGACTGACTCTATAAGTGAGTGATTTAACGTATCTTACTGAATGCATGGGTTAGTGACTAAACTGGGTGAATGTCTGTATCCGTCTGTCTGTTGCTGTGTAAGTGGCTGCATGTGTTTGTGAATAGCTACATGAGTGTCTATATGAGTTATTGAATGCTTGTCTGAGTATCTGTATGGGTGCCTGAGTGTTTGTGTGGAGGGGTGTGTGCAACTCTGTGCATAGATGTGTGAGTGGGTGATTCACTGGGTGGATGGTTTCAAGAGTGCAACTGTGATAGACTGTATGGGTGGGTAAGTGTGTGTAAGAGTGTGTTAGTGAGTGAATGTATGTCCCAGTGGTACATGTGTGAGTAACTACATATGTGAAAGGCAGTATATATGTGTGTTGGAGTATATAAATAGCTATAAGCGAGAGTGAGTGATTGTGATAGTGGCTGTATGGATGAGTGTGTGCTTGTATCAGTGATTGTATAAGAGCGTAAGATTGTGCTACTATTTGTATGAGTAAGTGAGCTGGTGTGTGTATAACTGTATAGGTGAGTAAATGGTAGTGTGTTTAATTATTTGCATGACTGACTAGGTGTGTGAGTACCTCTATGGATGAGTGGCGGTGTTTGAGTGTCTATATAGGAGTATGAGTGCATATGATAGTCCTGTACTGAGTGACCGTAAGTATGAGTGACTGTACGGGTGAGTGAGTGGATGTGTGCGTAGACCTAAGAATCAGTGAGTGGGTATGTAGTTATTGGTGTTGGAGTGTCTATGGTTTTGCGAATGGCAGTCTGTAATTTAGAGTGGGTGTATCAAAGGTTATATTAGGGTGTGAGGAGGTGCATCAGATTATCACGTGGATGATGTCATCAGTGATGTCATTTGAGATGTCATCAGTGATGTCATCAGTGATGTCACTGACCATGTCATGAGTGATGTAATATGTGACGTCATCAGCAGTGCATTGCGGGCGCGAGTTATAGTTAGCTGGACTAACTATAACGGGGGAATTTCACGGGTTTTGTACGAGTGCAATGTCCAACTAACTATAACTGTCCCTAAAACCTATGGTTTTTTCAGTGAATTTCAAAGGTTTTTTAAATGCTAATTTGTAACTATAACGTCCCTGAAACCTATGGTTTTTCAGTGAATTTCAAAGGTTTTTTAAATGCTAATTTGTAACTATAACATGTCTGAAACCTACAGTTTTTTCAGTGAATTTCAAAGGTTTTGTAAATGACAATTTTTAAATGTATTAATTGTTATATAAATTTTTTTCATACTGATTTCCAAATTTTTAGAAACAATTTTTTTTACATATTTTATATTTTAAATTACATTGTAATTACATTATACATTACATTACAAAAAATACTTTCTCAGAATGAATTACTTTAGTTTAATTACTTTGCACATAGGCAATAGACTTTTAAGTACAGTAGTTACAGTTGTTGCAATGGGCAACACATTTTCAAACACAATGCAACATTCAGCTCAATGTGAATTTCTAGTTAAATGCAATTAGTTACTTTATGGATTACTTTTCTAACCACATTACTGGATCCTAGATTCAGTCCTGGGACATCTCCTGTAAACAGTTGAGTAAAAGCGTTTTGGTTACAGTCGTGATTTTTAAGGAATATTATTGTACTTTAAAAGTTCACACTTAGAAACTTTTTCTCATAGAATCACCAATGTTATCCTATGGAAGGAAATTCACTTAGAAGTTAAAAACTGTTATCGTTACTTTTTCTTACTCAGTGTTGGATCCTGGATCCAGCACTGGTGCATCTCCTGTAAACAGTTGAAAGAATGCGTTTAAGTCATACAGGCGATTTTTTAGGAATATTTGTAGTTTGTGAAAATCAACACTTTGAAACTTTTCTGCTGAAAACCAGACAATGATATCCTATGGAAGGAAATTCAAGTTACTGGTAAGTACGGTTAAAATTACTTTTCAGGACCAGTACTGGGCTGAAAGATGCAGCACTGAGGTCTCTCCTGATAACAGGTGAGTAAATCAGAATTCGGATTTTGGCTGATTTTAGAGGAATATTTGTATGTTTCAAAAATCAACACTTAGAAACTTTTTCAGCAAAAAGCAGGCAATGATATCCTATGGAAGGAAATTCAAGTTACTGGTAAGTACGGTTAAAATTACTTTTGAGGATCAGTACTGGGCTGAAAGATGCAGCACTGAGGTCTCTCCTGATAACAGGTGAGTAAATCAGAATTCGTATTTCGGCTGATTTTAGAGGAATATTTTAAAGTTCCAAAACTCCACACTTAGAAGAATTTCCAAGTGAAACCAGTCAATGTTAGCCTATGAAGGAAATTCAAGTTACCGGTAAGTACGGTTAAAATTACTTTTGAGGATCAGTACTGGGCTGAAAGATGCAGCACTGAGGTCTCTCCTGATAACAGGTGAGTAAATCGAATTCGTATTTCGGCTGATTTTAGAGGAATATTTTAAAGTTCCAAAACTCCACACTTAGAAGAATTTCCAAGTGAAACCAGTCAATGTTAGCCTATGAAGGAAATTCAAGTTACTGGTAAGTACGGTTAAAATTACTTTTCAGGACCAGTACTGGGCTGAAAGATGCAGCACTGAGGTCTCTCCTGATAACAGGTGAGTAAATCAGAATTCGGATTTCGGCTGATTTTAGAGGAATATTTGTATGTTTCAAAAATCAACACTTAGAAACTTTTCAGCAAAAAGCAGGCAATGATATCCTATGGAAGGAAATTCAAGTTACTGGTAAGTACGGTTAAAATTACTTTTGAGGATCAGTACTGGGCTGAAAGATGCAGCACTGAGGTCTCTCCTGATAACAGGTGAGTAAATCAGAATTCGGATTTTGGCTGATTTTAGAGGAATATTTGTATGTTTCAAAAATCAACACAGAAACTTTTTCAGCAAAAGCAGGCAATGATATCCTATGGAAGGAAATTCAAGTTACTGGTAAGTACGGTTAAAATTACTTTTGAGGATCAGTACTGGGCTGAAAGATGCAGCACTGAGGTCTCTCCTGATAACAGGTGAGTAAATCGGAATTCGTATTTCGGCTGATTTTAGAGGAATATTTTAAAGTTCCAAAACTCCACACTTAGAAGAATTTCCAAGTGAAACCAGTCAATGTTAGCCTATGAAGGAAATTCAAGTTACCGGTAAGTACGGTTAAAATTACTTTTGAGGATCAGTACTGGGCTGAAAGATGCAGCACTGAGGTCTCTCCTGATAACAGGTGAGTAAATCGGAATTCGTATTTCGGCTGATTTTAGAGGAATATTTTAAAGTTCCAAAACTCCACACTTAGAAGAATTTCCAAGTGAAACCAGTCAATGTTAGCCTATGAAGGAAATTCAAGTTACTGGTAAGTACGGTTAAAATTACTTTTCAGGACCAGTACTGGGCTGAAAGATGCAGCACTGAGGTCTCTCCTGATAACAGGTGAGTAAATCAGAATTCGGATTTCGGCTGATTTTAGAGGAATATTTGTATGTTTCAAAAATCAACACTTAGAAACTTTTTCAGCAAAAAGCAGGCAATGATATCCTATGGAAGGAAATTCAAGTTACTGGTAAGTACGGTTAAAATTACTTTTGAGGATCAGTACTGGGCTGAAAGATGCAGCACTGAGGTCTCTCCTGATAACAGGTGAGTAAATCAGAATTCGGATTTTGGCTGATTTTAGAGGAATATTTGTATGTTTCAAAAATCAACACTTAGAAACTTTTTCAGCAAAAAGCAGGCAATGATATCCTATGGAAGGAAATTCAAGTTACTGGTAAGTACGGTTAAAATTACTTTTGAGGATCAGTACTGGGCTGAAAGATGCAGCACTGAGGTCTCTCCTGATAACAGGTGAGTAAATCGGAATTCATATTTCGGCTGATTTTAGAGGAATATTTTAAAGTTCCAAAACTCCATACTTAGAAGAATTTCCAAGTGAAACCAGTCAATGTTAGCCTATGAAGGAAATTCAAGTTACCGGTAAGTACGGTTAAAATTACTTTTCAGGACCAGTACTGGGCTGAAAGATGCAGCACTGAGGTCTCTCCTGATAACAGGTGAGTAAATCAGAATTCGTATTTCGGCTGATTTTAGAGGAATATTTGCACAATGGTGAAGGGAGGGGGCGGGGCCTGAGGTGACATCTGTGCAAGCGCGCCCCGTGGCGCGTTTTAGGTTGGGGGATTAAGTCCCCTTGAATCATGAGGGTCCCTACGGGCCAACTAGCCCACCAGGAACCTCCAGTATGCGCCAGGGGCTGCGTTGCAGAGACATGTACAGAGGCCACACCCCTTTTACACCTCTCTGCAACGCAGCTCTGTGGCGCTTTCTGGACGTACCTGTTGGGCTAGTTGGCCCCCAGGGACCCTCAGGATTGAAGAGGATTTAATTCCCCATCTTAAAACGCGCCACGGGGCCTGTTTGCACACATGTCACCTGAAGCCCCGCCCCTCCCTTCACCACTGTGCAAACGCACCCGTGGCGCGTTTTAAGTCGGGGGATTAACTCCCCTTGAATCCTGAGGGTCCCTGGGGTGCATCTAGCCCACCATATACCTCAAAAGCGCCAAGAGCTGCGTTGCAGAGAGGTGTAAAGGGGCGTGGCCTCTGTACACCTATCTGCAAGGCAGCCCCTGGCGCATACTGGAGGTTCCTGGTGGGCTAGTTGGCCCCCAGGGACCCCCAGTATTCAAGGGGAATTGTTCCCCTCTGCAAACGCGCCAGGGGCGCGTTTGCAGAGTGGTGAAGGAAGGGGCGGGGCCTACGGGCCCGATCGTTTTTTTTTTTTTTGTTTGTTTTCCCTGAAGGGGGCTGTGTGGCCCCCTTCCTTTTTCCTATTTTTAGGCCCTGGGGACCCCATCCCCCAGGGCCTTACCCCCTTTTTTAATTAAAATAAAAAAAAAAAACGGGAAGGGGGCCGCGTGGCCCCCTTCCCTGGGCCTGTATTGGCCCCGGGGACCCCATCCCCTGGGGCATGGCCTCTTTTTTTATTTGGAGGGGGCTGCGTGGCCCCCTCCTCAGGCCATTTAAGGCCCCGGGGACCCCATCCCCCGGGGCCGGCCTTGCACTTTTTTTTTTTTGTTACTTTGGGGAGGGGGCTGCGTGGCCCCCTCCGTGACCTCTATGGCCCCGGGACCCCATCCCCGGGGCCTGGCTCTCGTTGGGGACTGTGGGGGTCCCCAAACCCCCACAGTCCCGCCGGCTCCCCGTGTCCTACGGGAGCCGGCATTGCTTACACATGGGGAGCAGCTAACATGCTGCTCCCCATGTGGAAAAGCAATGTGCTTGGATATTGGAAGAGAGAGCAGGTTTCCTGCTCTCTCTTCCAATATCCAAAGCAAGTTTGCAATGACAGGACGGGAGCCACAAGGCTCCCGTCCTGTCATTGCAAACAGCAGTGTCCCGGGGTAGGCACCCCGGGACACTGCAGGAGCCGGCCCTGGGGGTGGTGGTCCCCAGGGCCATCAAGGGCTCCAGGAGGGGGCCGCGCGGCCCCCTCCCTACATTTTGAAAGCCCCGGGGAGGTGGTGGTCCCCGGGGCTTGGGGGTCCAAAACGGACCCCCATTTTAATTTGTCTTAGTGCCCCGGGAGGTGGTGGTCCCGGGGCGTGTGGGAGGCTGGAGCCCCCCACACAGGTTTTAATTTAAAAAAAGAAGCCCCGGGAGGTGGTGGTCCCGGGGCTGCGGGAGGGCTCAGAGCCCTCCCGCACCATTATACATAAGGCCCCGGGGGTGGTGGTCCCCGGGCTTGGGGGCCCTTAGAGGCCCCCCACACATAAAATTAACCCCCCAGCATGCCCTCGGGACTTGGCCCACCCGGGGGCCAATTAACATCGAAACGCGGGAGACCGCGCTTCGATTTTTTTTCGGCAGGGTTCGCGCTCCCTGAGCGCATCCTGCCGATTTATTTATTTATTTTTTTATTTTTTTTGCCCATGGGTTTCCTTATGGGACCCCTGAGCAGACCTAGGGGTCAGGGTGTTTCTACCCTGCCCCCTTTGTGCGCTTTGCGCACTTAGTTTCTGTCCCTCGGTTCTACCGAGGGACAAAATGGCTGCCAACACTTCCTGGTTTGGAGTGTTGACAGCCAATTAACATAAAGCTCGTGCTCGGGAGGATCCGCGGCCCTAGATATCACTATCTTTTTACTTTTCATTTTCTCAGCAACTACTGAACGGATTTACACCACTTAACAAAAAGGGTTCTTTCTGAACCAAGAACTACCTCTTTGCCAAATTTGGTGTAATTCCGTTCAGCAGTTCGGGCTGTAGCCGTGTCTAAAGTTTCCTATGGAAAAATGCATGGGGAAAACGCGTTTTGGGACCCCCCTTTTTTCTCGGCCCCCGCTTGACGAATCCCCCCGAGACTTTCAGGGTAGGAGCGGACCGGAGCGGGCCACAAAGTTTGAAAATTTTGCGAAGATACGTCAACCGGCAAGAGAGTTATTTCAAATAGAATGTCGCGGATTTCCTATGGATAATAGGTTGTAACTATAACTATCTACTGGCGACCGCCAGTAGATAATATATATATATATATATATATATCCCAGAAAAAGAGTGTCCTCTTTGAAGGAAGCCACATACAGCAGGGTTGATTTCACGCTTTAATGGAGAGCTGCAGCCGAGGAGACAGGACAATTCCCCAAATTCACACAGCCCGACGCGTTTCGTGCATCACGCACTTATTCATGGGCAAAGTACAAAACATTGTTTCACTCGCAGCACCTGATTATAAATCCTGGAACACGCCCCAGTGGGCGTCGACAATCGTGATGTCTGCTGGTTCCTGTAGTGCTGTTGATCATCCTCCTGTGAGTAGTGAACGCTGCCACTTTCTGACATTAAAATCCCCAGTGGGTTGGCGATTGTCTCATCCACCCTGGCAACACCATACGACTCTCACTGCGCCCCTTCTGTCCTTCAAAATGCTGCACGCCAGCCGGCGGCAGCACAGGTCCGCAACTCTGCGGCGGGGCTTCCTTTTACGACCGGACTAGCCGCTATTAATCCCAGAAAAAGAGTGTCCTCTTTGAAGGAAGCCACATAAGCAGGGTTGATTTCACGCTTTAATGGAGAGCCGCAGCCGAGGAGACAGGACATGTGGCTTCCTTCAAAGAGGACACTCTTTTTCTGGGATATATATATATATATATATATACATATATATATATATATATAATTTTTTTAACATTTTTTTTTACTTACCCTTATTTACACTTGCATACCTGGTAAAGACATCTGCGTGCTAAAGGCACATGCATGGTAATTGCATGCGTTGTAATGTCGTACATCCTTCTGAAGATGTTATTCAAACATAACCTTAGAGGTGTAGATGCTGGTACTGAATCCTGCAACAAAACACACAGGTATCACTACTGTCTCACCATTTTGATAACGTTGAGAAAGAAAAGGCTTCAAAATTGCAATTTAGTTATAAGTTGTTGTGAGCAGTCAATTTTAGAAGGATGGACTTTTTTTCATTGAGGCTTTTCTATAAAACCCTAAAGTAAACAACACGTTTTCTCCATCCTTCCCTATTCACTTTTTTAGATGTCTGAGAAATAGGTTGGTGGACTAGCATCATATGATACCTATTTGTCATTGCCTTCAATCTTTTTGGAGTCGGCTGTTTCATTTGATGAGTCTTTGGTTAGATAATAATAGTACCCCAGATTGATTTACCATGCTGTTGTTGTTATGTTATGTTATGCAGATTTGTAGAGTGCACTATCACCCGAGAGGGTATCCTTGCACTAACCAGTTGTGAGTCTAGGCACACATAGGGCGTAGTGGGATAACTCAAAAATATAGATCTTCACCTTCTTGTAGAATTCAAGGAGTGAGGATGAGATTCATGTGTAGCAGCAGGTCGTTCCATGCTTTAGGAGCGATGTAGGAGATGGCTCGACCGCTGCAGCTGGTTCTCCGTATATATGGGATTTGTGTAATTAGGAGTCCGGACAAGCGGAGGTGTCTGGAAGGTTTGTGAAAGCAGATGCGATTGTTGAGGTATGCTGGGCCAAAGTTTTGTAATGCCTTGAAAGTGCCAATGAAGCTCCTTCAAGTGTGGTGTGATGTGAGTGAGGCATGGGAGGTTGAGAGTAACTCCGGCCAGTGAGTTCTGAACGGTTTGCAGGTTTCTGGTGAGTTTTTTGTTTATCCTGCTATAGAGGGTGTTTCCATATTCCAGCTTGCTTATGACCAGGCCGTGTGTCATGGCTTTCAGGGTGCTGATTGGGAGCCATTAGAAAGTATACATAAGAAGTCATAAAGAGCTAACAGGTGCAGTGAGCAAGTTTATATTTATCTTTATATCAGTCACTCGTTCATTTATTCTACAATGCTGGAAATATTTAGACATTCCATATTTTTCGCAATGGCAGGTGAAAATGGAAGGAGTTCAGTTTTTAGAATTGGGGATGAAAGACCCCTGTGAACGCCTATATCAAGAGTGGGTGAAGATGTTGTAAACACTGGACACTGCTTCCTCCTTTTTCACAAGTAGAATGTGAGATGCCTTGCGCCTTGTTTGCGCCTTGGGATATCAAAATGGTCGTTAGAAGCTTCTGTTCATGACTGTCCCCAGCATATAACACTGGAGAATGCTGCTGTAATCTACCAAATCATGCAAAGCTGGTTATGCATACACCATTTGTGACTTTGAGGATTTTATAGCTCCTTTCCTTAATTCAAACCATGCCGTGTTGGATACAAGTTTTGTTGTTGGTTACCCCTTTGTTTTTTTACCCTTATTCTTTCTCACGAGAAATGGTAGCCCTTTGTAAAGAAAGTGGCATTTTTCCCTTGAGTGGGACCTTGCATAATGCGTGAATATATGGGCTATGCCAGTTTGAAGTGTAACAGTAATTTACGGTATGTGACTTAAATGTACCTTGTAAAATAACAAAACAACATTTTTAAAAAAATGTTATGCTCGAAGGAATAATCAGGAGGTTAAATACTATAAAGTTTGGAAATTCTTTTACATATGCTAATCGTGTATATTTATGTTGAAATTACTTGTCTGATTTACTGGATGTTAAGCATAATTCAAATGGCTGATGATTTTCGGATAATGTATTTTTCAGATTCTATACTTTTTTGCAATAATAACATTTTTGACTTAATGAACTAATCTATTTTATACCCTTTGGAATAACTGAACATTCAAATTAATTAATTTATGTGTTTTGCATTTTGTTATTGGAGATTTTGTTCTTCTATTTATAAATGTTTCCTTTGATATTACCTTATAAAAAAACTATATCATCCCAGAAGCTTGGGATAGAACCTGGGATAATAATAGCTCCTTCAAGTAGAATCTACTCTATACAGTCCACGGATAGGGAACAGACCAACCACCACTCATCTTTCTATGTCCAAGTAAGTTATGAAGGGCTGACGTATGTGCTGCTTGGGTATTTTATAGCAATGTCAATTTATATATAATTGTTCTGGCTCTCACTAACGCCAATACCATAACAGTCAGCGGTGGGGAAGCCAATTGTAATTCAAACAGGTTGCACAATAACTACCTCAAACTGCTTGACTATCTTATACTCACATAAGACAGAAATGCTACAGTCATGTCTGTCATCCAGTGCTGTACCAGTCCACTGCAATAAAACAGACATCACCAACTGAACAGGAATAACTGAAGGAATAACTGAAAACATCTGCCAAATACTGCCGGCCAACGGAAGACTCTAACTTAGTTCACCACTGGGGGCCTACACTAGCTCAATACTATGCTACTTCTTGACATCTCACAATGACAGTCATGTATGGGATGATAGTAAAAAAAGTTCTTCCCAGTAGTTCTCCCCATCATCTCTCCCTCTAACATATGCATGCTCAGGACCAAACTAAAAATGTCAGAATGGATAACCAGTTTAGTGGACTGTGACGATAAGAAATATCATTAAGGGGTGTGCAGAACTGTTGAAAGCTGCCAGCTTACTGAAAACCATAAACTGTACAGCTTTCCCTCACACCTCTTCATCCATCACTCTGCTAAGTGCTGAGCCCCTTGCAACAAATAGCACAATAACTGTTCATCAGTGGTCATCACTCATGACATAGACACACTTCCCAAACAGGATCAAAACAAAGACAGCGCCCTCAGCACCAGGAGCGGCTCCTACTGGACGGGTGGGGTGGGGTGGGACAGGGTGGGGGTAGAATGGGGGGGGGGGTTGAAAAAGAAAAAAAACACTTACCTGGCTACGGCCATCCGCCACTTCTCCTCTGCCCTCTTCTTATCTTCTTCCTGTCTGGAGTGCGGCAGCAGGAAGCACCCAGGATCCCCAGTGCCAATTGCAATGCTGCAATGCAGCGTTGTGATTGGTCTGAGCACCGTGGTTCGGCGCTCAGACGGGGAATGGGAGCCTGGGCATGTTCTCCAATGCAGCCTGGGTGAAGAACATGCAAAGTGCGCCTGAATGTTTGGCCGGACTGAGACGGCCGGCCAAACATTCATGCACACTTTGAGTTGGCAAATCACTCCTCCCCTGGCCCCTGCTCTGTCAGCAGAGCAGCCCTGCCCCGCCATGCACAAGGAAACGGAAAGCTAAAATGATAATAACGTTGGTTATTATCATTTTAAATTCCTTTAAAAACTGCTTGGAGAGCAGTGGGGCGACGCTCCTCCGTCTTAGTGTAGGAGCCGCCGCTGCGTCAGCACAACCCTTACGTGGTACATGCTACTCATGCATGCAAGCGCGTCAGCACCACACACACGGGTACTAAGTGCTATTTAAACGTTACAGTATGATATAATACACGTGACCTGCAGTACAAGTGTGATCAAACATTTTATATTGAGGCTAGGCACACATCCTTCCTTAAGCAGCACTAAATGGCGATTTTCTTCCTGCACTGAGAACGAAATACGATTTTCCATCAGGACACTCTTTTCAAGCTGTTCCCCTTGCATCGATTTGATTTAGGGTGTTTTGTCAGCTGCGGAATTGGTCTGTTTGTTTTCCGTGTGGATTTCCCAATTCCTGAGAGCGTCTCTGCTGTTAAAGCGTTCACAAGGTGGCTTCTGACCAGCCTCTTAGTGGACATGCATTTTTAACAAGAAGCAAGGGGGAAAGCTATAAACCTTTGCAATCAACCAATACACTTTACTTTCTAATGGAACCTCCCCCGAGGCAGCAAGGTCAGTGTTTTGATAGAAAATGTGTTGTGGCTTTTATAGCCCCAGCCGAGCACGACGGCTTTAGGCATCCTATCGATCAAACAGAAATTGGTTGCAAATTGCATCCAAGCAAGCCATAATGCAGGCACCCTTAAAAACACACGCTTTATTATTTTAGAAAGTGGTGACTAAACAATACAAATAAATCAAAGTAAAACATCAAAGCAACACTATTTTGCAGATGCATTAAGAGTAAACAATAATGACATTTGTGGTTCAAATGGTGATGTTACTTTAGGTGCAGTCATCAGCTTGTTTTAAATATGTCCCTGTCTCGGGCTAGTTTGGATTTGCATTTGGTTCCATTTTGTTTAGTCATTTTTTACCATAAACTGTGAGTTGGGAACACCATACTGGAATCTTAAGATTATTGTTTACTGCCAGAGCGGTGTTTGAAAAATGTACAGCAGTGCCAAGCGTTTGAGACCAAACTACAGACAAGAGCAACCAAAGCACCTGCTGTTAAAATAACTGGGTGCTGCTGCTGTACCCAGTTGTAAAAGGGATGGCAGTGTGGTAATTCAAGCGAGAAGAGTCCACAGAAAAACATTTCAATTCTATGTTTATGAACCCATTTATTTTCTTAGAAGCCCAGATAGGTGGCTTGTGTTGTCTGGCCTCCTGAATAATACCATTTTCAAAAGTTAATTTGCTCCTATTTAACCTTTGTTCGGTTCAATGTATAATTGAACAGGCCTCTTTTGTGGCTCATTTTCTGTTTAATTCAAGCCTTCTGCTTAGCCAGAAGGGGATCCAGCATGAACAGGCATTGCCACTTCTGTTGTTTCTGTGAGCACTGTATGAACATATGACTAAACATTAATGAAAGAAAGTCCCACTACACATACACACTACGCTGACATGCTGCATTTCTAAAACTCCACAGAAAAAATACTTTGAAAATTTTGTAGCATAAACACTTGTAATGTTTGTATAGTTCAGTAGTGATGATTAGAATTAGAGATTTAATAAAATGTAAAAAAGCAAATGTATTCACAGCTAAACATATGTTGCAGATATTTCTCCGACCAACCCTTTTATGTGCTGAGACTATGCAATTGTAAAGATACTAATAGTAAAATACCTTTGTGAATAGCAAACAATCATAAACATGCAAAAGTGTAAGTTTACCTTTGTGAATCAAACCCTTAGGGGCTTCTTTACAAGCCCAGTGCACCGCTGGAACCCACTCAACGCCCATGGGTTTTGATACATTCCCAGATTTAAAACAAAGCGTAAATCTAGGAATGCGTAAAAAAACTGCACCTTCCCAGGGGTGGTGTCAGAGTTGTTTCTGTTAAGGAAGGTGTCCCTTCCTCCATAAAAACAACCTAATTTCAACACAGACACCCTTGCACGGGTGCCTGCGTTGGTGTTAGGCAGCAATTTGCGTGCCAGCGCAGTGTAAGAGGACAGGAATGTACTGTATCTCATAGGTATGGTGCATTCCTGCCTTTTCTTTTGAAGCAGGGCAGCGCAGCAAAACGACGTGCAGCGCTGCCCTGAGTCAAATTGTAGTAAATGAGGCCCTTAGTGTTTCATTAAGTAAGTTTGCCGATTTTCTTCTGTGATGCAGTGTCTGACCTTGGACCACACTGGGCATTGTTCGGTCATAAATGTAGCAGTCTATTTCCCAGCGTGAACTAATTTATATAACAGAACATCAGGGAGTTCAAACCTGCCTCACTTCATCATTAATTTAAAAATATCAAATTACCCTTCTTGTTTGTCTTTGATCCCAGATAAAATTCTTGAGTACAGATTCCAGTTCTTAGGAGTACTGAATGCGTATCTGTCTGAAGTGCATCAAACACATTACAGAACCCTAGAAGAATAGTCATCTTAACCAAATTACAGCCGCTAATTAGCAATATCTGTCATCAAGGTCAGCCTGACTGAAATCATGTTGTCAGTTAAAGGTTCTCAAACCATCCACCCTAATTGAGGTGGATATTCTAATGCTTTTTTTGCCATATTTGGAACCACCAAAGAAAGCTTGACAGTCACAAACAGCAAAACAAATAAATGACCCCCACATATTGGAAGAAAATTCCCACCATGCTATTACATTTATTTTTAGTTTTTAAAACATAAACTCCCACTTAAAAACTTTGCTTTTGAAAAGCATCAAACTTTGTTGGGCGGTGGCAATGAACACTGACGATCTGTAAATATGGTGGGTTGTAATCAGCAGGGCGGTGTAGTGCATTCCTATGCTGATATGCCAACGTGGAGTACATTCCACCAAGGGCTACATAAACCCCTAAATTCATAGCAAGAGAATTGTATGAATCCATTTGCTGCTTTCCACTTAGCCGAGAAACCTTCGGATTTTGTATACAGATCATCACATCACCAGCTTGTGTCTTGACTTCCCCAGTTGTGGACTTTACTGGCTCAGCTTTGAATGCCCTCGTTTGATTGGTTCCCTTTATAGAGCATATCTCAAGGGAGACAGAATACACCACTGTCATGTACCTCTGTGCACTATAAATGCCGACGATATCTCCCTCCTTACACAGCCAAATAAACATTCCCCCATTTCCAATTTTCGCCAGCAGCCCCATTAAGAATTACAGGAACCAGTTCAGTCCTTAACTGGTGTGTGCACTTGAGTGACTTGTGAACTGTGTCTCTAACAACACACCAGAAACCGGACCCATGACCTGGACCATGAAGGAAAGCAACATTAGGTGGGGTCCTTGTTAGGTAGGTTTTTAGGAATATATCATTCTGGTGATGGTGGTGGAAACTAAGCTGCTGATGGTTCAGTTAACTAGTTAACTGAGTTGTCCCCTTGATACCAAAGGCTGGGCAGGACTGAAGTTGGGGTCCAGAGTCCCTGTTTCAGTATATTTGCCAACAACCTAAGCCGGTCCGAATCAATGGGATAATATTGGCTACCTTGCTGCTATTAAGAAATAGCTAGCGCCTAGCACTAAGGAGCTAGAATATAGTTTGGAATAATATGTTGGCCCCGCAGGATGCTACCATCTTCTGTTTTTACGTTTTTAATCATATCCTACCGTTAGACTGTAGTATTTACATACTCTTTATTAAAAGTCCATTTCTTTTTAAAAGATAACGCAATGCCGAGACATTAATGCTGTTGCCGATTAACTGCTGCCTGCCGCGAGACTCCAAGAACAGTCCTCACACATAATAAAATAATTTTAGGCCACAATTTTGGTTTGCTATCTTTAGTTAAAATAAAATCATTCTAGTGCCAGGTTGTTCCAAAAAATGTGTATTTGTATTTCTGCTCTGAAAGAAACAGATGTAGCATCTCGACCCTGATTACAGAACATGCACTAATTATGGATGCAAATTGCACACCTGCTAATTACCATTTGTGAGAGGTGAGGTAATTAGTGAATGTGCAATATGTACCTTATTTTGAGTTGCAAACCTCTGAATTTCGGATAACACACAGAGACCCAGATTTTCTAAGGGGTTGTGCCAGCGCTAGCACAACACAATGTGGCATATGCTATTTACCATCCTGAGGAAAAGGTGCCTTGCACTCAAAAGGGGAACTTTTTTTTTTTAGGTCTCGCCTACGCAGCGCGCATGCGCTGCATAGGCAAAAAGACCTTTTGCCATCGATTCGGCTTTTCAGCCTAAAACGTGTACGCGTTCCATTGCCTTCAATGGCAACGCGTGCACGTTTGGCGATTCACTTGTGGGAGCGAGCGGCGCCATATGGTAGCAATTATCGCTCCTGGCGCCGCTCGCTCCCGCAAGTGAATCGTGCAGGCTCCCTCCTCTACCCCTGCTGCCGTGCGAGGCGCGCGCGCTTGTTTTTATTACAAGCAACTAGTCCTAAACGGGATGTAGTAAGAACTGAACCTTTAAGATGAATCCTAAAGAGACTAGGTACTTTTCATTAGCTCTTTGCCAAAAACTGCACTGCATATTTTTGTACTCGATCGAGTAGTCCGTGCGATCTGTGCATGCGCTCTGTGGGCTGTGCAGAACCAGTTCTGAGCAAGTGGTATCGTTAATACTTGACCAGTCCACCTCCTTCACTCTTTCATTGGCCTGTGAGGTGTTCCATGTCGGTTATCCAGGTTGGCAAAGGCCACCAATCCAGTCAGTCCATGCTGTGACGTTGACGCTTGGGCAGTTTGCACAGTCTTTGCTCTTGTATTTTTGATTGAGGTGATTTCCCCTTTCTGCTACTTGCCCAGTAACTTTGCGAGTTTACCCAGAATGTTCTTTCCTAATGGAGAGCGTTGGTCTCAACTCACTATCGAGGGCCGCCGGCCTAGAGGTAAACGACTCCCTCGGTGTAATGAGCTGCTTGATTCAAGCCCTGCTAGACCACCTGTGACTTAAAGGGCAGTGCGACGCGCCTTCGTCTTTGATGATGTCGGTGATTAATGACGAAAAACGACGTCTTCCTCCTCCTCGAGGCAGCGACAGCCTATCCTCGCCAAGAGGCCCCTCCCACTTGCTGCTGCCTCCTGAGTCATTCTTAAAATTAGTCTCGCAGTGAACTGTTTTCAAAGTTTCATCATCTTTATGCCACTGATGCAATCGAAGCACTGGCTTTCACACTGAGTAATAACTCGTACAAAGAGTTACCACTCCCTGCTGTCTAGCAGGCTTCCTGACGTCACTCATGCAAGACTCTTTCTAGCTATCTTTCACTTCCGTTCTGTTCCCAGCAGCCCTCATTGTGTTGCCCTGCCCCATGAACGCATCCATTTCGTGATGTTTAAATGTTATGATGACCAAAAGCCACCGGCGAAGCTTGGTCGCTCAACAATTAATTGAACTGTCTGTCTCGCTGGATCAAGCTACAATCTGGGACATTACATTTTCTCCAAAATAAAGTGCCTTGCAGCAATTTAGTAAGTGCAGGAAAGGAAATTTATGGTAGCAATTTTCTCTGTCTTCAGTCTTGTTACGAAATCTTTAAATTAATGGCTGTTACTTCAGTGTTATTTCTTGGTACTATATTAAATCTGGGTGCTTTAAATTAGTGTGGTGTTTGTTGAACTGAAAATTTCAATTACAGCTGTTTTGAAAGTTGTTGACGATTGTAGTGTTCTATGAGTATGTCCTCGGTCTCGCTACACACTGCGTTGTATACAACGCTCCAATGAGAACACTTGTTCATGATTATATTCTTTTCTTGTTATTCAGTTCCCTTGTTTTCATTGGTGGCTTTCCTTCCTATTCCGTGTGTACTTTAGCTGGAGCACATTACCCTTGCTTTTGATTGGCAGCATATAGCCTTCCACTGTATTCAATTGCTTTCATTCTTCTGTTATAGCCACTATGTCAATCCAACCAATGGTAAGGGATGGCTGGGCTCCAAGTCCCTTTATGTTCTTGGGAAGCTGCAATATGCTTTGCAACAGATGCCCTGGCTCTGTCTAGTAGGCTAAATTGAATTGAAAAACAAGCATTGGCATAGCCAATAGGTCTCGCTTTTGGAACCTTATAAGTATTTAGTTATGCAGCACAATACATGAAGCGAGGCTGTACGTTGTGCGAGGCAGCCTGTGTGTGTGCCAGCATAGACGATGACACCAGCAGCAGGCATTATTGTAGATATCCCTCTGTGATGGGGGGCGGAGCTTGCCTGGGCTCAAGATGGCCGCTACCTAGGAGGGCTCCGTTAGCCATCCAACGATGCAGCAGGAATCCGGCATTATCGGCACAGTAAAATTCTGTTCCAGCTACGGCCCCGAGGAGAGCTAAAGAAGAGCTGCATGGCGGTGTGCTGATTGTGCCTGAAGGAGCCGTTAGCAGCTGGAAAACGGCTGCAACCGAGCGGGGCCTAGGAGAAGCGCAGACTGCGGCCTTGGCCCGGCAGGAGTGCGGCGGCGCGAGCGGTGCTGGATACACGCCTGGAGACTTGCCGTTGCCGCTACAGCAGGGAGTAGCGGGAGCCTGCCTTGAGGGGTGGATGCCGGAGCCTGGAGCGGCTGCTTCCCGGGGCGCTGGGCTGAGCGGCGTCCACCTGCACCGAGCAGCGAGGCCTTATCGAGCTGCTGTGCGGAGGTGCTGTGCCCCGTAATTGAGTCCCTTCGTGCGTGAGGGGAGAGAGCTGTCTGGCGCCTTGTAGCGGAGCAGTGAAAGACTCCGATGCTAGTCAGCGACGGCTGCCTGTGACATGTGGGTGTGGCCTCGGGGTGTTGCGAGGTCTATATCTCCTGGGGCGTGGCGCCGTTGCACAGTGTGAGGCAGACTGAGGACTGCGAGGGGCTGGAGGACGGTGGCCACTCCTGGACGCGTTGAGAAGGCAGCGCTTTGAAATTGGAGACCCCGGCCCCCATGAACTCGAGGTGAGGGGTGAATTGAAATGACTGAGCCTACTGGAACAGGTGAGTGCTATTGCTGCCTGTTGCTCTGTGGACTGGGGGCCCCCCTTTACTGAACCGCTGCAGGGAGAAAATCGACATTTGGTGCCCTGGTACAGTAATACAACCTGAGGAGCCCACGGACCTGCTGGCAGAATGGATAACGACAGATGTGAGCTGCGCACGCTTCTTGGGACTGCCCTCTTCCCCCCCCTTGATGCCCTCCTGCTGGACTACATACTGGGCCTCCCCCGCAAATTGGTGCTAAGCTGGGGTTCCCCTGCCTGACTAGACGAACGGTCCTGAGCGCGGCCGGGATTGAGCTGTGGCCCCTTACCGTAACAAAGCGTGAAGCTCGCAGTGGGGCGGCCTGAAGCAGGAGAGGAGGTGTTTGGGTGCCTGCGAATCATGGGCAGGTAGATAAATCGCAGCCCAAGCTGCAGTTTGAACAACGCAAGCCAAGGCAGAGGGAGGCCAGTGCTGATAAGGCCACCGCAGAGCAGAATGATATTGTTGAAGAGGCGGAGGGGGACATTCGTCAAATCTTAGTGGCGATGCAGAGGAGCCTGTCTACCATAGATGGCAAAATTGACTCCTTGGCCTACCGTATGGACCGCATGTCGGAACGGTTAGACAAGCATGCTGAGCGCCTTGATATGGCAGAGAGGCAGGTAACTGAAGTTGAGGAGGCTCAGACGGAAACAAGCAGCGCCCAGAAACAGATGGGGAAGCTGCTGAACGTTCTGCAAGACAAGGCAGAGGATTTGGAAGCCAGGTCAAGGAGATGCAATATACATATCACGGGCCTTCACGAATCCACGGCTATGGGTAACATGGAGTCATTCATGGAACAGCTTCTGGTAACACTCGTAGGCCGTGATACTTTTTCTGCCATGTTTGTCGTTGAGCGAGCCCACCGCTCCCTCGGCCCTAGGCCTCCGCCGGGATCTCCCCTGCGCCCTGTGATTGCCAAGTTTTTGAACTATAGGGACAGGGACACAGTGCTGCATCAAGCTAGGGAGAAACGCGACTTACAGTTTGAGGGCTCATTGATTTAACTTTTCCCGGACTTCACCATGAGGGTACAGGAAGCAAGGAGACAGTTTCCCCCCTTGAAGCGCCAGCTGAGAGAGAATAGTTTGGAATACGCAATGCTGTACCCGGACAGGTTGAGGGTCACCATTGACGGCAAATCAAAAAATGTTACCGACCCTAAATTATTGCAGAAAGCCCTCAAGGAGTACATCAAAGCTGGTGAGTGGAAAAGAGCTGCTGGGGAGTCAGTCAGCGCGGCTGGCAGAGACAAGGAGGAGCAGGACTAATGTGGTTGTTCTCTGAGGTTATTTTATACTTTTTTGCCGAACAGATATGATTAACACGAACTGCTGTTTGAAGACTGTTCAAGGGGAGCTATGGATACCTGCTGCCTTTTCATGGGGTAAATAGCTTTATATGCATATCTGGTGCTGAGAGCAGCACGGATCAAGACAGAGATTAAGACTGTAGAACAGTCGCTGCTAGCTGCTGGCTCGCACCGTTGATTAACCCCAAGTCGAGAATACAACTGGAAGCAATCGAGGCTGACCCAGAAGGCAGATTTGTAATTTCTAGATGTCGTGGGCGGGGAATTGACTTGATTACAGTTAATATTTATGGTCCTAACTACAACAATCCACAGTTCTACCACGGCTTGTTTGGGTGCCTAAGAGGGTTGTCTGCTTTACTGCAGGTGTGGGGTGGGGATCTCAATTGTACACTGGACCCGGCAGTGGACCGATCCGGGGGCCCGCCGCGGCACCCTTCGGCTGCAGCTAGTGCCATTATAGATGCGGCAACCCAGTCAAATATGATAGATGTCTGGAGAACGCGTTCTCCAGCTGAGGGGGACTTCACCCACTACTCCGCTCCGCACGACCTCCACACTAGAATAGACTATTGGTTTGTTCTAGTCTTATGTAGCCACAGGTCGGAGCCTGCTCGACTCACCCCCGCTCCCTCTCCGATCATTCCCCAATAGTGATGGAGGTTGACAGCCCGCAGAAGAGGCCAGCTCCTTTTACGTGCCTGTTTCCGCCGTATGTGCTGCTAGATAGCGTATTCAAATGAGAGATGGCTGAGGCCATAGAGAACTTCTTTGACATAAACATTGGCTCTGTCTGTCAGTTTTCTACAGTATGGGAGACTTCCAAAGTGTATATAAGGGGGATCGTAATGCCCAAACACTCTGGGGTCCTCCGGTCTCTCAGGGGAAGGTTGGCTCTCCTGGAGGGTCGCTCAGTTGAGTTGGAGCTGGACACCCTCGCGGGCGTAGGAGATCGAGTAGCGGAGGAATTGAAAACTGTACTGGGGGAATACCACGAAACAGTGGATAGCGAAGTGAAGTTCATGGGGAAATATGCAGTTGCCAAAACATATGGGTAGGGTGAGAGACCGGGTTCAGTCTTAGCGGCTCTGCTGAGAAATAGGAGGGAATCTGGTTGTGTGTCTGAACTGCGAGCAGAAAGTGGCAAATTGTTGAGGAACCCTTCCGCTGTTCTGCCACCAATCTCCAATACACCTAACACTGCAGGAGCTAAGAAAGTCCCAGTCCACTACCCACGCCTTAACCACTATCACCTATATATGTCATGGCAACAGCAGAAAAAAGGCACCGGGAGAAGGTGGGGGAAAACAAGGAAAAGAAAACAAACAAGGCGGAACATCCATCTAGGCTCCCCCCCCTCTGGCTGAAGATGGAACACAGGGAAGGATCTGGTAGCCTTTAGGGAAGGAAGAAGAAGAAGGTATAAGCAGTGTGCTACATAAAACACCATACATACATGAACAGGTGCACAGTCATAAACAGGAAGATAGGTACTTCTTACCCCTTCTTCATAGTCTTTTGCCAAGAGGGTAGGATAAGTCACCTAGGTTCTACTCCATCCTGTTGTGGTATAAATTTGGTGCAACCACAGGAAATGCAATAAAGAAATAATCCAAAACCCAATGATGCCGGTTGCCACCTTCTCAAAACGGGAAAAAATCCCTTAACTAGGTAAAAAAAAAACTTTACTATTTAATAGTGGAAAGGGATCCCTTTTTGTTGCTGGTCTCTGACACGCTTCGTAAAAGCGTCGAAAAAAACCCACAACGACAGTGACAGGTTACAAAAAATAAGGAAGCAACATCCAAGATGAGACGGGGACACAAAAAACGTTCCACCCGTACTTACCAGCAAGTGTCCAAAACAAGAATATCCAAATCCAGGGTAGTATTTTGGGGAATATCCACAATAACTTGAAGGAGGCAGGATTCAGGGTCCCACGAAGGAAATCCTCCGCGGAGCAGAGTTCCAAGATGCAGAGAGTACGCCAAAGTCGCTGCAGGCAAAGACCTTCCGGTAGCAAGAACCGGAAGCGAAACCAAGCGAAGACGTGAAGGCGAGCAGTGTTTAAATACCCGCCGTCTTCACACTGTAGTCCCCGCAAGTGCACCCAACCACGTACTCAGCACACACAGAAAAGGTAAGAAGGAATAAAGAAGAAAGATCAAGAGCCCCACGGGCCTCCCGCTAACCACGAGACCCAACATCCGCAATAGGGGATAGGTTCAACCAGTACTATTCTGATCTATATCGCTCTAGAGCGACAGTAGATGATGCTGTGATCCAAGACTACTTAGAACATATCTAGATGCAGTGGCTGGCAGATGAGCATAGGGAGCATCTTATGAAGTCATTAGAAGCCAGTGAAGTACAGTCGCGTTTTATAAAGAATTTAAGGAGCTGCTTGTCTCGCACCTAATTACATTATTTGAGGAAATGGGCGAGGAAGGCAGAATGCCCCCCTCTATGAGGGAAGCTCTGATAGTCACAATATTAAAACCGGATAAACCCCCTAACGAATGTTCATCGTTTAGGCCGCTATCTCTTATCAACGTCGACACCAAACTATTTGCTAAAACACTGGCTAACCGACAAGCGCCGCTAGTCCCACTGCTGGTGGGTCCGGAGCAATCGGGATTTGTCCCCGAGTGAAACCTGGCATATAATTTGCGGACGGTGTTTGGAGCAATACAGCATACTAAACCAGAAATCAAAGCTGCTGCAGTCTTCTTCGATGCAGAGAAGACCTTCGATTTGGTGGAGTGGCCTTTCATGCGAGCTGTGTTGCGGTGGCTGGGAGTAGGGGAGGTTTTTCTGCAGTTAGTGGCAGTTCTATACAATTACCCAAGGGCCAGGGCCAGGATAAGGGTTGGGGACATAGTGACAGCCCCCATCAAAATATCACGGGGAACTCGCCAGGGGTGCCCCTTATCGTCTTTACTATATGCCTTGGTAGCGGAGCCATTGGCATGTGCATTAAGGGAGTACCATGGACGTAGAGAGATTCGTTTCCCTGAAATATAATTTTATTGTGTCATCTTATGCAGATGATACTCTTCTGTATATTAGGGACCCGGGGTCCAATCTGTCCCCAGTGTTGAATGAGGTGGTAAGATATGGCACAATCTCAGGCCTTAAAATTAATTGGACTAAGTCAACTATCTTCCCATTGTCCTTGGCCATGGAGCCTGTTGAATTAGATTGGCCCTTAGCATGGACCACTGACCCTGTGTGCTACTTAGGGGTGAAGGTGCACACAGATTCTGAGTTGGTTCTCAGTGAGAACTATGGTAAAGCTATCACTAAATTAGAGGAAGATGTGGAGCGCTGGATTAGATTGCCCTTGTCCCTATTGGGGCGCATATCACTTATGAAGATGGTAGTGCTTCCAAGATTTTTATTTCTGTTTGTCAATGTTCCGATGGTGCTCCCTGCGCACATATTTAGGGTCATCCACTCAAATCAAATCAAAATAAGGTTTATTCGATTGTAAGGGAACAATCATAAAAGCCCAGTAAAATATAATTACAGCAACATTTCATACATAGAACGAGTTCATAAAAAATTCATTTACTCAGAATTTATGGAATTTCCGTAAGAATAAAAACGTTATTAAAAGGATAGTTAAATAAGCATTTGTTTCCTTTGACTCAAGACCTTTTTTAGGAAAATTACCATCCTGTAGACAGTGTGCACATTGTCTAGTTGTTGTAAGGCCAAAAGAGCAGGTCGACATTGACGAAGCCCAAACAATTTTAACAGAGGGACTAGACACATTCTCCTAGCAAGGGAATAAAATCTGCAAAAGAGAATAACATGTATCGTAGTTTGTTTGGAAATGTTGTCACAGGGGCACAACTGGAGGTCATAAGACCAGTCATTCACTTTAGGAAAGGTGACTAATCTATGAAAGACCCCCAATCGAAATCGAGTTAATAGGAACCTATCATAAGCTCCTGCCACACAAGTAAGGTAGGGTTGAATATTAAAATTAATTAAAATCAACTGATTGTGTAGGACAGTGGGTTTTGCTATCTCAGATGACAATCTGGCAATGTCCAACAATGACAGACCCGCCCTCTTTAAGTCCTTCCTGGTTATTTCCCCGATGGTACTAGGATTAGTAAAATACTCTGAGTGGCCAAGATCAGTAGGAAATTGCGGACATAGCTTATCCACGGGATCTTCAGGGCCCCATCCAACTTCAAGACATCCAAAAGGATGTCGCTGTTTAATTGTGTCTCTTCTTTAGTCCAGAGTCTGTGCCATAACAGCACAGGCTCAAGCTTAATTAAATCAGAAATGAAAGGGAGGCCCAACTCCGCGTGACATATACATGCTGAGGTACCATTCGGGACGGATAAAATATATTTAAAAAAAGAGTTTTCTACTCTTTGGATAGGGAGCAGATCAACTAGCCCCCAAACCCCAGTCCCATAAACTGCCGCTGAAACGCATTTTGCTTTATAGATCTTAATAAGCTCCTCAGGTAGTCTTTTACCTAGTTTTTTAGCAAAGGAACTGAGGGCGGATGTAGTACGTAATAATGCCAGTTTTTTTGCAGCCACTGCCTGCGTCCAGGTATCATTATGGGCAAAAAGAATGCCCAGGTATGAGAATTTCTTGGTAACCCCGATCTTCTGCCTTGCCACAAGCATATCTTTGTATTTTTTAATACCGTTGCCGCAACGCATTATAAAGGTTTTTGAAAAATTAACTCTTAGCCCTAAATCTTTCAAAAAATTGGTGAAACTGTCCAGCACCCTCTGAAGTCCTACTTGTGTGCGGGACATAAGCACCGCATCGTCTGCATACAAGAGGGCTGGAATAGGTCGTCTCGCCACTTGGGGAAGTCATGATTATCATTTAAAAGAGCCTCCCCCAATCCGTTTATATACAAGTTAAAAGAAACGGGGCCAAGACACAATCTTGCCTGACACCACTTCTTATAGGAAAGGAGCTGAACGTTCACCCTTTAAACCACAGCGCACTCGAGCATTGGCATTACAATAAAAACGTTTAAGAAAATAAATAATCTGAATATCAACCCCCATTACTTCTAGAATTGACCAGAGTTTGTTATGAATCACGCAATCGAATGCGGCTGTAAGGTCAACAAATGCTAAAAATAGGTTCCCCTTTTTAGCCCGAGTGTATTTACCTACCAGGAGAGACAGATTCAGGCCCTGCTCCACAGTCCCTACACCGGCTCGAAAGCCATATTGCAGGTCAGACAGAACAGAATTCTCCTCCGCCCAAACCTGGAGGCGTTCCAATATATTTCTACCCGCTACTTTTGTTATGGCGTCCAGTAAGGAAATTGGCCTATAGCACGCCGGATCCTGTCTGTCCCCCTTTTTAAAAATGGGCATAATTGTTGATTCCACCCAAGTGGGTGGAAAGACTGCGCTACAACTAGCATTTAGCACTTGTGTTAAAAGAGGGGCCCACAGAAGAGTGTTTAGTTTAAACAAATCTACTGGGACCCCGTCTGGTCCGGGAGTCTTACCGCCCTTGCTAACAGAAAGGGCCCGCTCCACCTCGTCCAGAGTGAACAATAGTGCGTTATGTTGGAAGGGAAACTTCAAGTTGCGATCGCCCTGTGCGCTGCTATCCATCCTATCTAAATTTCCCTCACCATGATACACTTTGGTAAAATGTTTAATCCATTGCTCCTCAGCTATTGCTATTTCAAGTGAAGGACCAACCTCTCTAGACAAAAAAGGAGCCCTGATAGCTTTCCAAAAAACCACGCTATCATTGGCTATTGAGGCCGAGTGTAAAACATCCCACGCCTCTTTCTTTAGTGTGGCCTTTCTATCCCTAATTGCCTGTTTATATGCATCTCTGGCCAGCCTTACACTACATTTGTTTCTCTGAATTCTGTGTAACTCCTTTTTTAGGTGGGAATAAGCTTGGGTGCACCTAGAGTCGAACCAACCATTCTGGTGCCCCTCACTGCTTTTGCGTCTGATAAGAGACTCTTTAACAACGTTAGATATTACCAGGAATGAAGATAAAATATTTTCTGAGGAGGCTGTTTCGCTCAGACATGTCTCGATAGCTGAGTTACATTTACCCACCACTGTTTTAACCAATATTGCTTGATCCACCATGGTCCAACGAAGGGAATACCCATTGGTACTCCCTATAGCTATGTTTTCTAGCAGTTGATTATTCTTTTTACGTCTTAGAGCTGTATTGGACGGTGGTAGGATCGTAAAGCAAAGAGGGAAGTGATCGCTAAGGGAATTATCGGAAACATAGAAAGAATGGAGGCTGTGTATGTGGCTATTAGATACTAAAACATAGTCAATAGTGGAGCAAAGACCCCTGCCGTTAAATGTCCAGGGCATGGGAGCAGGAACAGTGCACATTTCATTTGCATATCGCAAATCAAGGGAAAAAATAAGCTCATTAAGGTGTTCCCCCAAGGCTGAATGCCGGAAATGGGACACACATGCCCCGTCGTCGTTTAAAGCTTCACATGATTTATCCCCGGCATTCGCACATAATGTACAATTAAAATCTCCGACAAGTATAATCATTATGTCTTCCACCTTCCGGCTACCAACATTTTTCAACGATTTCAGCAGATTTAGAATAACAACTCTCACTTTATCAGGGGGATATTGTTATAAAAATTGGTGACAACTATGGAGTGCGTCGAATCAAAAACCAATTTAACTAGTTGGTAATGGTTATCATTAGCAAGCATTATTATGTTTTTGGTAATTATATTAGTTGATATATATGTGCAAAGGCCACCCTTAGCCCTGCCACTCAAACTGTCAACTGCTGCAGAATGGTATGTCCTATATCCATTCAGATGGACCGCCTCCTTTGTCCAAGTTTCCTGAAAACACAGGATCTTGAAATGGCTAATAAATTCTCCCCAGAGATGGTTGTTTATCTTTGAAGAGATACCAGCAATGTTCCAAGAAAGAACATTGCATAGTGCAGATTTACCACTCACGGGACGATTAGCTGTACCTGTCCCAATTGGGTCATCAATTATATTACAGGGAGGAAAGGAAACATTTGAGGTATCCAAGGGTTCAGCCAAGTTTTTTACCTCCACGTCTGTCGATCTTTGGACTTCTTTGCTATCACATCTCCCAGTGAGAATGGAGGGGAGGTCAACTTTCCCCACCGTAGGGGAACCAGAATTTCCCCCAGCACCAAGCCTAGTCACTACAGGATTAGGGAGCACCGAATTCCCCGTATCCAGTCAGTCAATATCCTCCAGCGAATTCAAGGCATCAAAGCGATTGTTCACGGGAACCGAGAATCTAAGCTTCCCGGGTCCCCTAAAAGTGCCTCCCAGGTAAAGGCTCCTCCAGGGACAACCTCCGCTCAGTGTGTTTAATTTCATTTATGAGCACTGATTCGGCCCTCTGCAGAAAAGCATCCAAAGTGCCTACTACCCCCTGGCCATTATTTAATCTTCGCTTGCTCATTTTGACAGTGCCCCTGAACAAATAATAATATAAGACCAACACGACCAGACTGGTCCCAGAATACAAGACTACAAATCCACTCATTAATTGTGAAGTTGGCCAGGGCTGGGAAATACTCGCACATTAGATTGTAGTGTAGCTCCTATTTCCCTAATAGGCTCTGTGCATTGGAATAATATATCCTATAGGTTGGACATAGGACTAAGGTCGGTATGTCCCTATCGAGTATATTAAACTTAATTACTTGTGCCAGCTAGCTCAGAGGCCACTAGAAACTCCTTGACAACAAGAAGGGAGTAGTTTCTGGCAGCCGCAAAACATGACCAATATGTTTCCCTTTTAGAATCAGAACGTGTCCCAGAGTCGTGGAAACACTAGATAACTATTTCACTCAGCTCAGTCGTGCATGCTTAGTTTTCTTCAGAGTTACACAGAAATAATAGACGGGTGTTTTCAATAAAAGATTTATTGAACAGTCTTGTTTCTGGTGTAAATATAATGTGCTGTTACGATCACAAGACAGTATGCGAGATAAATAATGTACAGGGTGAGCAGTAGAAATAAATAATACTGCGATAGCATTATCTTTTAGTACATATGCTGTTACATAAATAACACAGACTAAAAATGCGAGTACTCATACGATGCGGTGCTAAGCTAGTTCTACCCCAATGTACCTAACCTAACCTAGGTGTAGGACGAGGTATGAAGTAGGTGAAGTATTCCCTACTATGGTATACTAAGAGTATGTTTAAACCCAATATACCTAGTATGCCAAGAGTCCCTCTAGGTTCTTATCAGCTCCATACCTGAAGAATGAGAGAGGTTGGAATCTCTTTGCCAGACTCGAACTCCAACACCCCAGCAAGGGAAGTCAGATCACTGGAAGCTGGAAGCTGGGCTCTCTGCGAGCAGGGAATGGCAGCGTCTTCTCAGTGCGTCAGGCCGGGATACGGGCTCCTCTGAAGTCGAGGTCTCCTCTAGTTTACAAGGGCTAGGGAAGGTATATTTATACCTGAGAGTACCTTAGGAATGTTAGCATTGACGTGAATTGGGTAGCGAAAGACGTCATGGATGAACCCCTAAGGAATAATGGTTCATGCATAATATATGAGGCCTTGAAGAAATCAATAGTCCTGGACTAGGGAAACTCCCGCAGCCTAAGGGTCTGTTCTTCATGAACTCGTTGTGACGTTAGGGTGGACGGATGTCAGAGACCATGCCTGTATTTGGAGTGCACGGTTTAATGCCTAAATAAGGCCTGGGATTCTATGCCTATATAAGGGCAGGGCGAATTGTGCCTATATAAGGACATGATATTTGGAAAGCCCGTTATGGACACCCTAAGGAGAATACAACAAGATGGGACACTCTCATGCTACCCTACTCTATGGGTGGACTAGGAGTACCCGATTTAGAATTATATTACCGTGTGGCGCAAAGTTCACACGCCTACCACTGGGTTCACGAGCAAGCTGGCATCCCATATCTACAGATTGAAAGGGTCACGGCTGCACCTTCTCCCCTCCCAGTATTGCTGTTTCATGCCCCTACTAGACGAGCAGGGATTTTAGACTCTGTCAACTCTGTTGCCCATGCGTGGCAACATTTGTTAAAAAGGCAGGAAGGAGCGGTCCTGTACTCCCCCTTGACACCGGTGGAGTGGTGCCACTGACTGCCCATCTGCCGTGAAAGAGAGGTGGTGCGAGCGCTGGCATCAATCAACATTACGAAAATTGGGGACCTCTTCTCTGAGGGTAAGGCTTGTGTGTGGGCTGATGTTGAGACAGAAGGCCATAATTATACACCGTTGGTGCGATTCCACTTTCACAGAGTGAGACATGCCCTTCGTGGGTTGCTCTGGGAGGATATGATGGAACTGCCTAAGGTAGTAGCCTTATCGTTCCTTTTACGCGTTGACTGCTCTAGGAAAATAGTGTCTAGTATTTATAACATAACACAAGACTATCACAGGAATCATCACACTAAAGCTAGGCTGGAATGGCAAAATGACCTTGGGGTGGCGCTGGATGACAACACCTGGCGATATTGCTGTGAAACCACGCATAGAGTTTCATTGAACAGGAGACATCGTCTCTTACATTTTAAGTTCCTCAACAGGGTCTATTACACGCCCGAGAGGCTTCATCGTTATGGCCTCCAAGGCGCCGCTGAATGTGAGCAGTGTCGAGTTAATCCTGCTGGGCTTTTACATATTGTCTGGTCGTGCCCGGGGGTAGCTAGATATTGGGAGTTAATCTTTCACGCGCTGAGTGATATCACAGGATTACCGTTGGAATGCGACCCATTAGTGGCCCTAATGGGGTATACGAAGAAAATGAGGAAAGAATCACAATGCTTAATTGACATGGGTTTATTGCTTGCAAAACGCAGGGTGGCAATGCGTTGGGCTCGAGGACCAGCACCTACGATTAAGACTGGTCAAAGGATATGGTATATTGTAACACGCAATCGGAATTATACAGTGAACTGCTACCTCCTCAAAGCCCCCCTAAAAGCTTTTGGGGTCTGTATCAGAGTTATTTAGCTGGAAAAGAGACGGAGGCAGCTGAAGGGGATGGCTCAACCTGAATGCGCTGCCTTGATCAGAGTCTTTGTGTCATTGCTTAATCTACGCAGCATCTTTCCTGGGTGGCATGTGCCAACATTTTGTATTTGCCTGAGTGCACTGATGGTTGTTTAAACATGGTGCGCAGTACACTTATGCATCTGGTGTCCCTCTGCTTGTATCGTTTTTAGGTCTTGGCTGGCGAAAGCAGCGCGCATGCGCTGCTCTCGTCATACGAGAGCTTCTTGGAATCAATACAGATTCCAAAGCTCTCGGAGGCGGAGTTGAAGCCCCGCCCATCTTTTTAATTGGTTCGCGTCATCTTGCATGCGAAACGCTGGCTTCTCATTGTAAAGGAGGCTTCTTAGTCCCTCCTTGTTGCCACCTTGTCTCCTTTTGGCCCCGCCCACCGGGATTTGATCTTTTAACGGCGGCGTGACACTCTCTCCTTCATTAGTCCCCACGCACTTTTTTCTTCTCACTCAGCTTTGGCAAAGTCAGCCGCATGTTTATTTTTGCATCACGCTTTCACTTAAAGTGAAAGCGGGATGCGAAAGTAAACACTCCAGGATGGTACCTCTCCCAGATTACTGCTTTGTTAATATCCCGGTCACCCCACCCGGGCCGTGTTCAGAGACAAGACACTGGTTGTCCGAGCAGAGACTGCAATAATGAAGGGTCCGCCGAGGGCCAGGCTATGAATGGTACTATACACCCCCTCACGGCTACAGTTTCCGTCCAGGGGGCCCTATCATCCTGCTCCGGCAGAGGCCCGATTCTTAAAGGCTGACATGCGCCTGACACTGTGGGGGGCTGTGTGTTCTCTCAGGACGAAGAAGTCCCAGATTGATGCAAACGGACTCAGCACTGTTAGCACTGATGTCTGAGCCTTGATAAAACAGCAGCAGGCGCCTGCTCACCTGAGCTGCCTTCACAGTGCCTGCAAAAGGGCAGCAGAGGCGCACGTTTCAAGGCGCTCTAGTGAACCAGGAACTCCCCGAGGAAGAAGGAAAACAGCTCGTCCGGCCTGTGATAATGGACTGGAGGAGCCCGGGACCACCAGTGTGTGTCAAATACAATAACGGCCCATGCGAGGGCAGGGAACCACACACCTGAGCAGACCCAGGCTGGACCCCCCCAGCAAACGCCTGGCCGGACTGAAATGCACCTGAAAACGGTGGCAGAGACCGGATGTGGCGCGTGCACCCCACGGCTCCGGGAAGAGGAGATGTAAAGTACAGCATGGAATCATGCCCCCAAACTGACCTCGCGCCGGCCAGACAGTGAAATCTGTGGCACGACCTACGGACGGTGCCCCAGTGCCCCCAGAGGATGCCAGCTATGCCCACATGGGGTGGAACTGCCCAGCACTGCAGGGTGGGTGACACTAGTACCGTCGTCAGTGATGGTAGCGCAGGCCGTGCAGGACAGGTGCACTGTGCAGGGGGGACAGGCACCAGGGCAATGGGCGCCTTCTTTGGTTAGGGGAGGGGCCAATGTGGATTGTGTCTGTGCCGTCTCCTGAGTGCCGCCAGCGGCCCAGTGGGGGCCCGAGCGGCTCTATTGCCTCCTCTTTACCGCGGGGGTGTCATTCCCAGTCTCTGGCGGGGGCCATTAATGTATGCAGAGTCTGCAGGGTGTGAACACAAGTGGCCTCACTGATATCCAGTTGTGGTTCACCAGTGCGCACTAATCCGAGCACAGAGTCCTGGCAACATTCCAATATTTTGTGTTAATGAAGTTAAGAAAACTTGCCTCTCTTAGACAACCCCCCCCCTTCTTTTCATAATACTTAAAACACCGAAGCCGTGTTTTGCGAAAAGGCGCAGTGTGCAAATGTGGGCCACTTTTATTTAGGGTGCCCGAGCTATCTGGTATCCCAATACACCCGGCTTGTATGGTGGAAAGATCTGCACACTCTGCTAAGCTAGAACATGAAAGTACATTTACAGACTCGGTGCTGCTATTGGCCAAACACGGGGTTAGGATGGGACAGAAATCCGTCCACGTGCCGGGCAGCAAACTCCGGTGCGCGCGCATGCGTCACTGGGACATGCTGAAGGTATGCATCCATGTAGACTGGTGCAGGCGCATGCGCAACTGGGCCATTATGTGCACTGGTGCGCGCGCACGTGCAACTGTGCCATGCTGAAGGTATGCATCCACGTACACTGGCGCGGGCGCACGCGCCGCCCGGCCATGCCGAATGCATGAATCCATGTACACTAGTGCGCGCGCATGCTTCAGTGGGCCATGCTGAATGCATGCATCCATGTATGTACACTGGTGCGCACGCATGCGCCACTGGGCCATGCTGAATGCATGCATCCATGTACACTGGTGCGGGCGCATGCTGAAAACATCCCTGTGTGAAACAGCAGCAGGCACAGGCAGGCAGACCACTCTGCATACACCGCAAGGGATTCTGGGGACATTAACTAGGAATTCAATGGCTGACCCCCTGAGCTCCAGGGCCTTTCAGTGGAATGGGGGTCCCACCGGAAGTACACAACAAATGTAAATAAATGCAAGTCCCATATAAGCCAACCCACAAACAGCAGCCATTCAATCATGCAGTCCAAATTGAGTCCGGCAACCTGTAAGAATCTAGAGTGCTTGAAGACCCCAGTGTGGTTTGAAGCACTACATAAACAGATCTGAACTACCAAGAAAGTGCTTTAGGCCGCACAAAAAGTAAGGAAAGCGCTATATGAATGAATACATCACGACAGCAAAAGTGCTGTTTGCTCCCTTGTGTGCATTTTTTTCATGGGGGGTGGGGGTTTCTGCACCTCTCTTCTAGGGCTGGGGGCGGAGACAAGCGGTGATAAAGGCTTGAGTTACAAGGCCACGGGCAGCGATACTGGCCAATGGGAGGCATGAGAGGGGAGGGAGACAAGATAAAACCCAGAAGAGTTGCAGAGGAGGCACTCAACTAGAGAGAACCGCGGTGAGGGGAGAGGGCCGGAGAAGTATTGGAATTATAGAACCGGTGAGAGGCCAGGCCGCAGGAGAGCAGAGACGCAGCGCTCTACAAGGAAAGAGAGACCGCAGCTTCATCACACAAGAGTGGGAGACCCGCAGCTTCATCACACAAGAGAGCGCAGCGACCCCCGGTACCAGGTCACAATGATGCCCCTGCAGGGGGACGACCCTCTGTACCCCCAGCGGCCGAGGAGCAGGTCCCTGTTCTGCGAGGGGAAGTTCCTAGAGCTCGACCAAGTCCTGGATGAGTTTAAGTAGCGGGGGTCCGACTGGGGGCATTGAAAATGCAATAGGTCTCGCCTTTGATTAAGTTAAAGCCATTTGCTTTGCAAATGGTATTGTATAGCAAAGCAAATGGCTTTAACTTAATAAAAGGCGAGACCTATTGCATTTTTAATGCTTGTTCTTTATGCAAGACCCTGAGACATTTCTGCATATTTTATGTGTAATCGCAATGTACGCTCATTATTTTTGCTGCCACTTTTACTGCTTTTTTGTAATGTTATGGACATGAAAGTTCAATAAATAAGTAAAAAAAGAATATAAAGATATCCCTCTGTGCTGCCTCGCTGCTTTCTCTCTTGAGCAAAGAAGAACAGCAAATATGGATTTTGGGCTGAGTTTTGTGAAAAATTAGTAAATCCCGGCCTTATTGTGATTTTTTTTCCTGAGAAGACGCCACTCACTCTGCCTGTTAGCTCTCTTTGAATCTCATTAGTAATTGTGTATTATTTTTCTGTCAGTCTGCCATCCGTTTTTGGTAGTGCGGGCCGGCAAACAACAGTTCTCTCTCATTTTTGTGGGTGTTTCTTAGGCTTGCACTATTCTATATTTATTTGCTCAAAGTATACTTTTCATTTCATTGCATATTTGGGGCTGACAAATTAGTAGGGCATCTCGCGCTGACATCGAATGACTGCCATTATGTGTAGGTAGCTGTCTAGGCTTTCAGTTTCACGGAAAATCAGCTGCATTGCGGCTGTTCACTTAACTCCAACATCGCTTTGCCTCGGAACCTGTGAACCGCCTGCCTGTTCGCGCAGTTTGGCCCTCTTTCTTAGCTGTGTTTTGGTTTTCTGTTAGTCTGTCCACTGTTTTGGTAGTTTGGAGCAGCTCACAACTGTTTTCTCTCTCTCATGTTTTGTGTCAGTATTTGTTAGGCTTGTCCTGTTGTACATGTATTTACTGCCATTTTGTGTTGGTCGATACTTATTTGAAGTCAGCTGCCTCGTGGCCCCACTGCAGATGTATGCAGCAGGCGCCTTCTGTTTGGTGAAGGTATAGCTAAGACAAGGCCGTCCATCCCAGTCTGCGCCTGGCCACCACCAGCTGACACTCCAAGGATTGTGCTCCTCTACAAGTGAAAACAATCACCTGCTGAGTGTAGAACAAACAAGTATCGCTTATCTGGGTGAGTTTTTACTTTCTCTCGTCTCTACCAGTTTCTACCAACAACAGAAACCATTATTCTTGCCTAAAAAGGAAAACTTGTGTCATCCTTCCGCTCTGCAATGGGGGACATCTTCTTAGAGGGTGAGGAAGGATCCATCTTGATTCTATTCTACGTAACACATGCTTCATTCACAAGCATAGGCACAATTACCTGACCTCATGGGCATTGGGCCAAACTTGTATTAGTCAAATATAGAATCCATTTTTGACAAGGTGGGCACAGAGGGGGCGGAGTGAAGCTAACTGCGCAGCAATCCATCACCTTGATAGAAACTGACAGCCAGTGGGAATCCAACATCCATCACCTGCAATTTAACTGTGAAGCGAAGAATTTACTCTACTGGCCTCTCCCTTCGACTAGTACCAATTTATCAAAGCTGGTCAACGATATAGGCCAATTTAAAATGGAAAGGAATATTATCACAGTCGTTGTCTTACCCCAACCTATTGTTAGAGGTAGAAAAGGGACTGATGCTAAATTTCAAAGATGATATGTCTATTTTTAAACTACAGCCACTCAAGGCTGCACTAGCACATCAAGACAGGCACCAGCTTAACCCAGTTTCATGACTTCTGATTATTATCTGTGGGGGGGCAATTCCCTTTCTCTGGCAGATCATGGACATTCCTATTCAAATCACCAGCACTGTCTCAAACAGGACTCTAAAGGGGTTTAAATACAAAGAGAAAGAGACTGAAAAAAAGGTTTCAGGAACTTCAACCGGAGCAGGACCCTGCTGGTATCTAACATTAAACAGTCCAAATTGTGGGCTACTGTGCTTCCAGATTAACAATGGAAAGAAGCTTGGGTTATTTAAGACTTTTCCGAAACATAATAGCTGCTTCTCTCTAGAGGTAGCTAAGTTCAAATTAGAGCTCTATCAAAGTGAAAGAAGGAGGCAGAAGAGAAATAAAGGTGACTTCAAAGCTCAACATGTCTTACTGGGGGTAGACTATACCCTTATGATAAACGAGTCTCAAGTAACCGACTCCACTCACAGAATCACTCACACCAATAACCTATCAAGAGAGCTAAATGCAATTACAGTGTAATTACAAAGTCTGACTCCTAAACAGTATTTTCTGACTCAACTAGCCTAATTGATGTCTATGTGATCCCTTGGCTACATTCTTTGATGAATAGTTCTGGAAGTATCACTCACATATCACACATGAAACTATTCCTCTCCTTGACAACCGGGTGACTCAGATGGAGCCTGATAGCCCCGTAGAACACATAGAGCATTTTAATGTCACCCCCAAAGACGAACTCCAAGCTGTGGTTGCGAGCAATCACCCATCAGGTTCCCCTGCCAACATCTGTCCTGCATTTCTTTAACTAGTGTTGTTGTTTGTTTACAAAACATCATGAGGAGATATATAAAACAGGTCCTGCATAGAGTATATAGTGATATTCTTAAATCATGTCATGGTTAGTGTTCTCTTTCCATCTGCTTTGATGGACAGCACAAATAGAAACACAGTGGTAAAAAGAGTACGAAAAAGAGAGAGACGCTGGGGGATCTGACTGAGAGGGGGAAGGGGTATAATGAAGAGGAGGTGAGTGTGGATTTGAGTGAGGAGCGTCAAGTCTTGATTATTGATCATACCTAGACATGGCGCTGGTGGTCTAACAGGCCTGTGTCTGTGTGCGTTCCCATAGTCATCGGGCTACCAGTAATCTCACCAGGTGGTGTGATGTATATATTAGAAGAGAAGGTTGGGATGGGGTTGGAATGGGAGAGGGGTTAGTGTGGAGAGGGATTAACTACTGTAACCGCACAGTTATCATAACTAGTGTAAAATTAGGGAGGGTGTGTCCCAGAGTGTTCTAGTCCTGGGGCCCCATATGTAGTCAGACATAACCTTTTGATCATGGGGTCTGTATATGAGGCAATTATGTGTTGCAACTTGCAAGACGGAAGAGTTCAGTTATCCATTCATTGTGAAAGGGTAACATAGGTAACTTTCAGTGTCTTAAGATATATAGCCATGCTGTGAATACTGCTGTGGCCATCCACCTCCGCCAGTGGAACGTACTCGGTCCATGACCAGCTTATTCATGCAAATGGCTAGTTTTTCTCCGGGGTGAAACAAGCAGTTGCTAGTGGTTTTCAGCGTGCTCTATATCTTATGCTAATAATCAAACAAATTGGGGCCATGATCATAGTATGTGTATCAAGTCAAATCCCGGACTTTGCATCTCCAGCTTAGATCATTCACACCAAACCCTGCTCTATGGTGACCAGAACCAGTATGCATGATTTTAAAAGATAAAAATTGAAGGCACAATTCTCAGAGTTCTTTATCATGTATGTAGCAGGGATGTCCACTTCTCTGCTCAGTACTCGGTGTATAATAGCATCTGCCATTGCGCTCTGGTTCTTCTGAGTATCTTATCTGAATGGAGAGCAGATATCAGAGTGATGTACAAGCTTGACACCACTCCTTACATTTGTGCCCATTTCTTTATGTGGGAAAGTATCTGGGAGGTTACGAAGAAGGATGGGTTTTGTCCCAGGTAAACAAGCAGACTTTGCCTTAGTTGCTGGTATTTTCAGTATTGAAAGTGTGGGAAATGAAATTCAGTAAGAATGTGGTCATGAATTTGACGGTGTCTCCCTGCACATGTCATCTAGTGTATTTAGGCCATTGGTTTCCCATATTTACCAGCTGAAGGTCTACCCTCCCATCATGAGATCTGCAATGCACTATATCGCGTCTCCGCTGTGAATGTCACTTTTGTATCTTAAGACATTTATAGGCCAACTTATCTTATTCATGAGTTAATCTTTTTATTGATCAACTCTTTTAGGAGGGACCTGGTTCCAAAAAAAGATTATTTTGCTATAGTTATACCTCTCCTGAAAAACATCTCTCAGTGTAGGTGACCCAGATGACTTCTATCCCGTGTTCCTTTTTTGTTATCTATGGAAAGTACTCAACATATATTCATTTGTCAAAAAGCAACAATTTGTAGAGGGGCAGGGCTTACTTGACCTTCGCCAGGCAGGTTTCCGTCTGAGGTGAAGCACTGAGTGAGTTTTCTAGAAGACAAAGAGGGTATCAGTGTGCTGCCCCTATTCAATCCAGTAGCGTCCTTCAACATCATTGATCACGCCATCCTTATATCCAGATTGTCCATATGTGATAGAAGAAGTTCAGTCTTGGAATGGCTAAACTCCTATCTGAGTAAAAGATGTCAGTCAGGCCTCCCCATTCAGCTCCAAACCTACAACTCTCAGCCGTGGCATCCCTCAGGGATCCATACCATCGCCCCTTCAGTTTAACCACCATTCTCTATGTATCTAAAGTAGCCACAGCCACATTTGGGGCCCAAGTTTTCTTGACTGCAGCAGCAAGGGCCTGGAATTCACTTTCTCTTACTCGTTATGCCGAATCCTCCTTACTGAGCTCCACATGACGCTAAAGGTGTGGTTGTTCAAGCAGCAGTTTTTGCTCCGATCGGCCAGGCCTGCTGGATTGCTTTATTTCATTTTGCATAGCTGTTGTGTTTTATCTGAGTGCAAAGAAGCTTCTGCACGCTTAGTAAAATATAACATAACATAACAATAGCATCTTTTTGTTCTCATTCCTAGGTATATAAACTTATAATGTGCCCTGCTTTCCCTTCTAATTTTTGTTAGGCTTCACCTGCCACAAACCAGAAGTTCAAATAACCACGCCAGCCACAAAATGCGCCTGTTATTCTGTTCTGCAAGTGGAGTTTGCACCAGGATTAGCCTGACTCTTTTCATCAGTACTGTAGACAGTGGATAGTTGCAACTTTCCATGCTTACTACAAGGATAGTTGTCTGACTTTTTAGATATTGCTATTTCCACAATTTTAAATTGTGTGCACAGTTAAATCCCGTATTGTGGAAAGGCAGCCCGCTGTACAACTGAATTTTATTTTTTTTTCTTTACAGAGAAAATATTTTTCCTGTAGGGTCGTTTCATTTCAGTTCCCTCCCTTGAAGAAGGTTTACTTTACCCTTTCTCAGGAGCAAATTCCTGGCCATTACCAAGATGGTAGAGGGTCAGATAGGTGTTTTGGAATGCCAACAAACTGAAGTGTCTGAAGGGATTCTCATGGGCACTGACAAGCCATGCCTTATTTCAACTCTTACACACCCTTTACATGGGAGTTACTCCTGCAACCATGGTGTACACTTAGGCAGAAGTAAATAGATGCATGCCTGGTAGATTTTGTGAATAACTAGCAGCTGCAAAGCTACCTATTTTTATACGGAAACATATCTTTGTGCCTGAAAACGCGTAATGCTTGTTCGGACTGGCGTTAGCAAGATCTTTTGATTTTACTAACATTATACCTTTAATATTCTTATTTATAGGAGCTTTCACCACCATCATCACCCATGTGTGCTATTGACGCGCTGTTTTGTCATTTACATATTTCTTCCACTCACAGCAGCACACACCATGGAGCAGTAGTCAGCTCAGTTCAGCCATTGGCTAACTTCTTTGTGAGTGACACTATTTTGCACTTTCACAAGAAGCATAACCAGACACAAAACGTCGTTTGAGACTCAATAAGCTTTTTCCTTTAGCATTTTATTTATATTGGTGAGGGCCCAGCAGCCACCTCGGCAATAAAGGGGCATATTATCAAGGGCTCGATCGCCGCTTTAGCGGGACTTTTTCCCGCTAAAGCGGCGATCATTCAAACGCCCTATTAGCAAGCTGTCGCTAACTACTGTTAGCGACAGCTTTTAAGCGATAGCGACCGGGTTAGGTGCCGCTTTGCATGCCAGCGATATTTATCGCTAATGGCATGCAAAGTAGGCGTTCCCAACCTAAAAGCGACTGGAAATAGTCGCTAAGGTCGCTATCGCCTATTAGCGGGGCAGGGGAGGTGATTAACGAACCAGCGCTAAACACGTTTAGCGCTGGTTTGTTAACGCCTGGTCTCACCCTGACTTAGCCATGTAATCCAATGGGAGGTGGATTACATGGCTAAATCCCCCTCGCCCTATCGCCAAGCTAACACTGGTCACAGTGTGAATATCGCTTGTTTTCAAGCGATATTCACACTGTTCTCCAGGGTTTCTATCGCTTTGGAGATAAGCGTTGCTGATAGCACGCTATCTCCGCGATAGAAACCTGCGATAGCCGGCGATAATTATCCTAGCGCTAACTGCGCTTAGCGATAATTATCGCCGGTTATTGCTAATAGGCCCCAAAGTTTTATAAAAAACATGACAAAACAACTATTGCACAACAAAAAGGCTGAAACCGATATCAGATTGCTTGGCTTTGCCAGTGCTTCTTCTTGAATCGGTTGTTTTTGGGATCTGTGCCTCATGCTAAACGATGTGAGTACTTTACCGGAAATGCTTAGGGGCATATTATCAAGAACGGCGTTAAAATTATCGCCGGTTTAGCGGCAGAAAACTGCCGCTAAAGCGGCGATAATGGGCTTGATAATATGCCCTGGAGAATTCCAATAGAAGCCCATGTTCATACCAGAACATGGACTTCTATTGGAATTCTCAAGGGCATATTATCAAGCCCATTATCGCCGCTTTAGCGGCAGTTTTCTGCCGCTAAACCGGCGATAATTTTTAACGCCGTTCTTGATAATATGCCCCTCAGTTTTCTGACGACTAAAATCACTACTGCAAAAGAGGTGCAATTCCCAAAGATTTTCCTCTTTGTAAATATATCATCAGACAGCTTGACTCGTGCAGGTTATTAGGTTAACTATGGTACAGTTAGTTGCACACTCTTCGTCTAACAAGATCGCATACATTGAAAAAACACAGGGGCATATTAGCAAGAACCTCGTTAAAATTATCGCCGTTTTAGCGGCAGGAAACTGCCGCTAAAACGGCGATAATGGACTTGCTAATATGCGTTATAGAATTCCACTAGAAGCCCAGGTTAGATGTGCCTGCACATCTAACCTGGGCTTCTATTGGAATTGTATAACGTATATTAGCAAGCCCATTTTCGCCGTTTTAGCGGCAGTTTCATTCCTGCCGCTAAAACGGCGATAATTTTAACGAGGTTCTTGCTAATATGCCCCACAAAGCTCAGTCTATTAACCAATGCAACTCAAGGGCAGTGCAGCTGTGCACGAACGGCTCGATCAGAAGTAATTATTCTGAAGTTGTCGGAGAGGCTCTATCAGCAGGGACATTGCACCCTTAACAACTTGCCCTTGTTGTAAAGGTTTCCTTAGATTTACAGGCCGCCACACATTAACTGCCCATCTACAGCCCTCAATTTTAAACCAATTGATTTGCTAATGAGTTTTGATATGCTTTGGCTCGATAGCTGCAGCTGCCCCTTCACTATTGGAGATAATTACGGCTCTGGAAAATGCAAGCACGGGACCCTCGTGTGCCATAAAAACAGCATGTTTTTCTTTTCCCGGTTAATAGTATGGGAAAGGACTTGGGGGTGTGGAGGGTAAGGTTTTCTCTACCACGAAAATATTATTTGAACAAACCTGAACCCATTTCTCATACATTTGTAAAATAGTTGGGTAGGTGTAGTTCATTATATATATAATATTGTCTCATTAAGATTCAGAAAATACGCTTTTTGCCTGTGTTCTGCTAACTCTGCATTTTCTTGAATACGACCATTTTCCAGTAAAGGGTTTTTTTTTTACACGCTTTTACTTTTGCTTTCTCCGTGTAGAACATACAATAGCACGGTGCATGTTTCTTTGATAGCTGCACAGAAGCAAAGTGAGCACACTATTAGTAGTAGGATGTACTCACCCTTTTCAACGATTTTATCTTCAAAACGTCTAATACATGTATAATGATTGTTTCCATATTGTGAGCTCACATCTAGGGTGTGCCAAATTTGTGTATGCTTCTTTTGCACAATTAATGGAAATTCTGCATTAATTAGGCAACATTGGACATAATCAAAACAGCATTTAGCGCTATATTTTAGCGCTAGCAAAATAACAACAAGCACTGCGAACAGTAGCCACTCGTATTCTGTCTATTCTCCTTGTTCCCATGCTAACACTTTGCCACAAACGTGACATAAAGGCGCAATTTTGGGAAGTTTGCATAACAAGCATAACACAAAATTCGCAAAATTGCTCAAGATTATGTTAGTCTAACAGAAATTTCACCTGGGGCTACTCACAATCAATACATGCTAGTAGTGTGCATATTCAGGAAGGGGTATACAAAAAAGTGATGGATGGAATGCTTGAATTAATGTCAGCCACTGATAATTTCTCGGGGTCACATCCCAGTCCATTGTTATTTTGCACACCATGCCACCTCAGTTTGTACCCAACTATATGCAAATCAGTCTTGACCCACCTCCAGTGGAAACAGTCCAGCCCGAATGGCCAAGTCAGGTCCCCCCTGAACTGGAACATAAGCAACCCAGGACTGGTTTCACCCTAGATATGGGCTCAACAGCCAAGTGTAGCTTGGTACCCACATCTGGGCGACAAACTAAAGTATACAAAAAAGTGATGGATGGAATGCTTGAATTAATATCAGCCACTGGTAATTTCTCGGGGCACATCCCAGTCCATTGTTATTTTTCACACCATGCCACCTCAGTTTGTACCCAACTATATGCAAATCAGTCTTGACCCACCTCCAGTGGAAACAGTCCAGCCCGAATGGCCAAGCCAGGTCCCCCCTGAACTGGAACATAAGCAACCCAGGACCGGGTTCACCCTAGTTATGGGCTCAACAGCCAAGTGTAACTTGGTACCCAAATCTGGGAGACACACTAAAGTATACAAAAAAGTGATGGATGGAATGCTTGGATTAATCTCAGCCACTGGTAATTACATGGGTCCATTGCTATTTTTCACTCCATGCCACCTCAGTTTGGACCCAGCTATAGTCAAATCAGTCTTGACCCTGCTCCAGTGGGCACACACCCCTATTTACCAGTGTTTCCACTGTACCCAGATACAAAGTAGGGATCCCTTCTCCTCCTCCTCCTCTCCTGCACCTATGGAAGACACAAGTGTAATCTGTGGGCCAGGCTGAAAGACAGTTTCTTCCTGATCAGAAGAGAAGGCTTTGTTAGCATGCAAAAGTCTCAGGCAGGCTAGTGAGCCTGAAGCTACCAGAGGGCAGGCCACACTTGTTCTTGATTAAGTTGGGAGTAGGACATGCATGAACACCACCCATGGCTCTAGAGCAGCCCTTCTCTAGCATTCAGAGCTGCTATGCACCAGTGGGAGGTACTGAGAAACTTAAAACCCTCCCATCTAAGAGCTTCTCTGTGTTCACTGTCATCTGGTACACAGCTTACTCCATCCTGACAAGACACAGCTACAGGGAACAACAGAACCCTCCTCAATGTTTTCAGATGTAGAAGGCCTCCGATTTATTTGTATTAGATTGGTAGAGTGTGATGCTCTAGTCACAGGTGTACCTTCCTTGTTCTCAGGGTCAGGCTGAGTAGCCTGGGTGCCTGCCTCCACTGATGATCAGGCTAGAGTGTTTGGAAAGCTACACCCACAGCATTTCAGGTTGTGCCTCTGGAACAGCACACATGGCCAGATGACTGGCACCATCACCCAGCCCTGTTTGAGAGGAGGATGTTTCAAAGTCCTGGTGTGGGGAGGATCAGTTGTTGTGCATTTATTCATCCTGAGTACTCCCGACTGCTGGGAAGCAATATTGAATAGCTTAGTGTAGTCTCTCCTTTCACTTGGAGAGAAACCAACAAGGTTGGGCCGACGGGCGGGTTTCCCTTAGGCTAAAGCAATGCTTAATTTGAGCTTGTGGTTGCCGGTGGGACCCATCGGTATTCTATTTTTGGGAACAGCACTTATTTTTCTGCATCAGACATTTACTGTGAACAAGAGAGGGTAAAAAAACAAAGTGGGAAGACAGAGGAAGAGAAACACGTAACAAAGGAAGAAAGAAGGGACCTGCAAGAATAAGATAATGGGGCAGGCATTTCTGGAAGTCGATTAAAGAGGCATGAAGGGAGTTCAACACTTCACAGCTTTAGTATTCTGTGCACCGACATTTAACAGGACCGACCTCAGGCTACTGAGCAGAGCTTTAGTCACCAGTACTCGCTCTTTTAACAAATTAAGCACTGGACTGAAGGGACTGTAGCAGCAGTCTATCTATGTTTCTTTGTACCCATCAGTAGTCAGTGACATCTCCCTAGCTGCTCAAACCTAACCAATAGGGCTCTGACACAGTTAAAAACTAAGACCTCGGTCAGTTCTTAGACCACATATGAGCCAGGTAGGCCTCACGTTGATAGATTTGTGATTCATGAAGTGGTGGTACTCCGGATGCAGAGGTGTTGTTTCCTCCTTGTTTCAGGATTGACGTGTTACTCAATAATGTCTATGAAACTAATGTCATAAGGGTTTAGAATTATATTACTTTCTTTGGTTTCTAGTTCAAATATATATTCAAAGTTTGTTTTCTCAAACTGTGATATAACAAACATTCATCAGAAGTCCATAATAGTACAAAATAATCATGTGACTATTTCACTACTTTAACACAATGTACGCATCATGAGAATGTATCAAAGTCTATTAAAGAGATGAGGATCCTTCCCATTCCTCACGTAAATAAGAAAAGATTTGCCAACGAAAATTTTAGTTACACTGTTTTCAGGATGTCCTGGATACAGTACTATAACAAATAGAGATTCTTTTAAAAATATGATTGCTTTTCAATCGCTTTCAAAAATGTACAAAAACAAGTTTTTTCACATGTTCTGGCATCTTGGCCCAGGCTGAAACAACCATGTATCTCATTTGCCTAGCAAGGATGCCCTTGACCAAAAAAGGACTTATACTCAATAATTTCAAAATGGCCGTCACCATTCGAAATGATATGCGAGTCCTGCGACTTCATGGGAAATGTAGTTTCCTTAAGCAAGCTTCTCCATTCTATCAGTTGTGTGCTGTCAACATTCCTGTGGGCTGCCAGCCAATTCTAGCCCCGGTGGGGGGCTAACTACTCCTTACTGCTGAGCAGAGGCCATTGGATTGTGAGGGGAGGAGACAGTCGTAGAACAGGCTGCGATGAAAAGGGATCAGCCTGGATACAATGGCATGCAGAAACATCGTGGCCTGCTGATTTCATGGCATTGGGCATCACCCACACTGCTAGATCGATAATGGAGATAGTTTCACGATGAGCAGGAGTGAGAGTGATCAAACTATGAACGGCTTGAGAGAGAACACTGCAGCAATCACAGAAGAACAATGAAGGCAAGAAAAGAAAAAAGTCTGTTGGAAGATTGCCTATTGATGAGAATTGTGTGGTGTGTAGACGCTGACTTCAAAACATAAACAATAGAACATCCAGTGAGCAGTGCAAGAGATAATGGGGAAGAAAGGTTAGAAGCAAGCCAAACTCAGTTTTACCCCTAAGAAGTCCACCAGGATGCTTGACACTGAACATGGTGTCTATGGTGGTGGAGCGACCTCATCAACAGCAGGGCCAGAGGAGGAGTCAGAGGTGACGTTTTTTTATTTCAAAATGGAAAAGAGTTTATCTGCCAATATTGGAAAAAACTGACTGATTGACAATTTGAATGGACTTAATGAATAAGCCCATTGACAAACACACTACCCACATAGACATGACTGAGTACTGCATATTTTATAAAGAGAATGATTCATCAATAAGAAATTAGAACTAATTCAAAATTGAAATGGTGCTGGATTTGGTGAATGTCAAGAATGAGGCTCTAGAAGTGAGATCCAAGAAATATAATGTCTGCATAGCTTGGCGTCCTGAGATGATTGAAACAAGGTGCATTGAATCATTCATTGAGAGTATGCTTCTGGAACGTTTTGGTAAGTGAAATTGCTCATCCATCATTGTGGTAAAGTGGCTCAGAGTTCTTTGGTGCCATGGCCTTTCCTGGGAGAATTGGCGAGACCCATCAAAGCAAGACTTCTAAACTACAGAGACCATGACACTGTATTGTGGCTTGCACTTGAGAAGAGATGTTTCTATTTGCGTCTCTGTATTGTTTTACCCTGACATCACTTAATTTGTGCAGCAGACCATAATCGCCTTCTCATCGGTCAAAAAAAATCGGCAGCAACTGAGTATTATATACAGTATACTGGGGCCTTGATCTTTGAAATGTTCTTACATTCAGGCATTGCCCTCCCTGAACAAAAAGAGAGCTGCTAATGCATCTTCCAAATCTCAGGCTAAAAATCATGTAAATTCAAGGCTCGGTAGCAATGCTACATAATAATCTAAACATTCATATTCAATAAAGACATAGATTGGTTATCCATTAGGACCATCACACCATACCACACACATAATTGCACTATTGACCCTCACAGAGCTGTGCCAATATGTTGTTCTGTATGAATAGTAACAAAAATCAGCCTTGGACAAATAATAGCTAAACCAATTACACCTAATAAAAGCCCAATTTATATAGTCTCTTAACTCTACTTCCTTCACAATGTAAACACAACAGCCCCTTCTAACTTAGACAGATAACATATCTCTCAAGCAGTAGTAAAAGGTAGAATACATTTTGCACAGGATTTACAACAATCAAAACCATCATAATTATAAACAAGAAAGATAGAAAGACAAAATACCAAATAAGCCATAGGGAGATTTAAATTAGATGACCATCACATTCATAAGAATGTTAACTACTCGTTCATGTATAAAGTTCTCCCAGTCCAAATCTTTTTTCAAACTGTGTTCAATGGTAATAATCTTAACAATCTATTGTGCTTCTTGAATATTCAGCCTTCTCCTATATCATTATTCTAGGACTCAAATATTTTTCAATAAATTGCCATCCAATATAATTTTCAGGTTTATTTATCTCCCTAAAGTGGGACAATAGGTGCAGTAGAATGTTTATTTCTGATACAAGACCTGCACTCAATGATACAGCTACATGCTTCAGAACCCAAGGTCAGTGGTTAGTCCAGTGTTATTATTTATTTTATTATTGAATTAATCTTGTGCACTCAACCTATACCATGCATTCATTCCAGGTTCTTTGTGGTAGATTACATTTATAGGAGATTGGTGAGATCATTAGTGGGGATGTATGTGAATTTGTGCAAATGGTTGAAGGGTTAGTAAATCAGCTTGAGGAGATTAGGTATTGTTAGGCTGCAGTGTTTGACTTTCAAAGAAGGAGACGTTGTGAACTTTGATATGAGTTGTGGGCAATTGTCAGTAATATGGTCAAAGAGAATAAGGGAAACATGAATGTGACTTTGAGAAGGTTGAAATCGGAGAGAGGAGGCATGCAAACAATGGTAGGGAAGGAGAGGACTATTTGAAAAAAAGAAGAGGTGACAATTAGATCTTTTCAGCAAAATTCAGTTTGTGTGTGTTGGATTTAGGGTTATAGAGAATGCTTTTTGAGACAGCATGCAATTTGAGTATGCATGACTGTACAAAGAAGCAGCATAATTTGCAAGCACAGCTAGCGATATGATAGGTACTTTTGATAGGCACTAGAATCAGGTGAACAGTTATGTTATGGTACGTGTATTTGTAGAGCACACAACTCATCCAGGAGTGTATCCTGGTGCTGAAAAGCAGGAGCAGTGTGGACCGAGCCAGGGTCGAGACTAAGTGAAGGGCCATGTCTTAAGTTTCTTGCGAAATTCAAAAATGGAGGGGGTGGCTCTGATGTGCAGAAGAATGTTGTTCCAGGCTTTGAGAGGTAGGTAAGAGAAGACACAGCCACTGGATTTGGTCTGCGTATGCTGGGATGTGTGCAAGTAGGAGTCTGGCTGAGCAGAGGTGTCAGGTAGGAATGTGGAAGCTGATGCAATTGTATGTATGTGCGCGTGAAGACTTTCAAGAGTGGGTGTTTGTGAATGGGGAGTCAGTGAAGGTTTTTGAAGTGTGGGGTGAACAGTTTGTCCCCTGGTAGGTTACCACTAGACCACTGCTCCAACAAGATGAGCTCAGAGGTTGCATGAATAAAGTAATGTCTGTATGCATTACTTGTAGGCCTAGGCAGAGCTCGCGGAGTTGCACTCCGCAGAATTCCGTGGAGTTACATAAAAACTCTGTGGAATTCCACGGAGTTCCAGGCACTGGTAGAGCGAATGTTAGTTGGACCCGGTCATGGTCTATTCACAACTAACAGCCCTTAAAAAAGCTTCCCACTCCTATGATTTGTGCTTGACAATACAGATTTACTAAGCTCTAGCGGAGCAGAGTACTGTATGTCGCTAACTCGAGGCATTTCTAGCAGTTGCTGATGAAGTTGGCTAAGCTGTTTCACATGAGGGCACATAACTGTGGGGTACTGCTTACCTTGCAATGCACTCAACTCGTGGCACTGGCAGTCCTCCCCCAGCTGTGGGACCTTGGCTGTGGCAGAGTGTTCCCACAGCCCGTGGCTCTGGCTCAGGTTTGCGAGGGAGGTGGCCCGGGGCCCCCGGTGGGTCCGATCAGGTGGTGCACTGTATCGTTATCCCGGCTGCCAGGCACCAGTAGTCTGGCTGATCAAGTGCAGCAGCAGTGGGCTGGGGGGTTTCTGCCGCGGAGCCAGGCCCTGGGGATGGAGCAGCGTGACACTCCTGGCTGCGAGTCAAAAAAGTCTGCTTCTGAGAACAGATCTTCGGATGCAGACCACACCAACTTGTCTACATAGCTTGGGATTGAAGCGTAGCATTCTGGGAGTTGTGATGCTAGTGTTTGACTAGGCAGAAGGCCAAATAGTAGAAAAAACTACATTTCGCAGGTATTTTGCCTTTGCAGTTTTCCCACACTTGCAAAGTGACAGTGACAAATATGAGGGCTGCTAGCTGCTGCCCTGCTGGCTGTTCAATATTCATGCAGGGTGACCCTGAGAGACCTTTATCCTGCCACTCGATGAGGCTATATATTTAATTTTAGGGGCATCTCCAGAGCAAACGCAGTAAGTGCCAACTGGTGCAAGGGACACTTTCCAGCATTGGTTCATGCTCAGGGTAGAAGAGGCTCTCCATCGGGAGTACTGGTGTTGGCATGATCCTTTAACAGAGATAATCCCTCGTTGGTCTCAGCCCCCCCAATCCCTCTACCCCCAGGTGCAGAATTAGGCATCAGTGTTCCCAGATAAGCCCATTACATGCTCCATCCCCCAATTAGTTTGCAATTATGATTTTAACTCGCAGTCAGAGTAATTAACATGAAAACGACATGGCTATGTTTTATTTTCAATAACAGCTTTACAGCTGGCGAGGCAACAAATGCCGCAGTCAGGAGCTGGCGAAATGTGTTTTAATTTAAAAGCCTGAACTGAGGCACGTGAGGTCTGTGCATGACACATAGCATGGCTGAGGGACTCCAGGAAGGGATGGGGAGTCCGAGTATGTGATGATGAGCGGGTGTTGGAAGAGTGGGGGGAGAGGGGGGTAGTCAACTTTCGTTGCGCGCACTGCATCGCATTTGGCGATGCAGCGCTCACAACGAAATTCGTTTTATTTATTTAAATGTTTACTTACCTGTATTCGGCCGTAATCCATGGTTTACTACACCCCACCCTGCCCCTCCCCCGCCCCACGTCACCGCCCGGCCGGCACTCCTACCACGGACCGCTACTGCTGGAGTGAATGTATTATGATGTTCAGCCTCAAGTTTGCTCACAGTATTATTTATAAAGGCAAAGTGGGATCCATTTTGAATGCCCCTGGTTGTGGGCTGGAACACCATGGAGAGCAAGGACAACTTCCCCATACAGTGAAAGTCTATTGCCTGCATTCCTGAGGGAACATATCCAGGCACCGAGGTGAGAAGTATGATGACTGAAATCCCTTTAGAAATTAAATGAAGACTTTGTTAGCCATTGGCATCTGCTTAAGCTCCCTGAAGCACTGCCCTTTGTTAGATGGTAGGGGCAGAAGTGGGACTCTAGAGTTTATTTGTGCAAAGTAATGGGGACCTTTAGGTGAGGCTGAGCCATTTGTCTTTCTTGGTCACAGCCAAATACAGAAACCTCACACCTCTTTGTGCATGCTCTAGGCTGGAGACTACCCTGTTGTGGGGGAATCATTAAGATTTATACAGTGAATCTTTAGAATGTATTTAAGTGATATGTTGTTTAAAATGGTGTGCTTAAAGTAGAACCGAAATGCAATGCATTAAGATTCATTAAGTGAATCTTTTTAATATATTTAAGTGGGATGCCATTTCAAATGTTCCTAAATGATGCATTAGGACCTTTTATGCGAATCTTTGAAATCCATTTACACGAAATGTTGTTTTCAGTTGCTGTGTTTAGAGCGAAACAAAGAAATGGAATGCATTGCATTTTATTCTGCAAATATTTAAAATGCATTTACACAATGTATTTTATTCTGCTCCTCTGCATAAAGTAGCAATTTGTACCACAAGCTTGTTCAAATGTTTCAACTTTGCTAAAGTGAAAGTAGCAGATAAAGGCCTATGCTTTGAAACAGATTTAGTTAACATTCACTGTACATGTGGGCGGAAATGTAATATTAATTGTGTATATTGGTGCGTATTGGGCGGAGAAGGTTTGTGAAGATCCCAAGTGAAGAGGGGTCAAAGGTTCTCTTTATCTGTGGAGTTGGGAAGCAGGTCATTCCCGGGTTCGAGAGGTACGAACATACTGCAGCGAGTACAAACTCCCAGTGTGCAGCCCTAGGGACCACTTACTACTGACCCCATGCACCTCTATTACTTGCCCACTTCCTTGTCTGACATCAGGGGTTACATGCCTCCTGCCAGACCTAGGGTGTTATACATCCCTACCGTCAGACTCAATGTGTAATCCCCCAACCCAATGCTCCTTACAGGACGGGTCAGGGTCTAAGCACTCACTGGGCAAGTTCTCTGCCACCTCTCGGGGCTCAGCCAACCACTGCAAGTGGGAGGAGGCCACCATGTTGTGGGCGGGATGGGGGTTTAGTGGCGGGATACAGGACAGTAGCCCAGCAGCACCAGACCACCTCCTGTTGTACTAAGCAGCCTCTTGCTGCAGCATTAACTCATGTCAAGGGGATGTCCTATATGAAGATGAGAAGAGGCTAAAACTGCCGCTGCTGCATTCCCCCTGCACAAGTGCATACAACATCACAGACATCATATCTACTGTGACAATTAGTATGATCATACAGTTTTATGTTCACCCTATTCAGTACAATGTTTTTCTTGATAGAGGTAAACTGCCGCTCACCCATAATGGCAGTGTCTCTCAATTTTCCGATATCCTTGTAATTCGGTAAGAGATGAGTGTGGACAAGGTCAGCTCTCAAAGTCCTATTCCTTTTGTAAGCAATCAATGATTGCTTTAACAGTTGATTATTTCTGATATCAGGAATCAGCCAAATACATCTAATGAAATGAGCAATCACTTTGCGGGCTTGATTCTGTGTGGAATCACAAACAATTCTTTGATCTTTAACAACAGTCTTTGATTTTTGGGACAACACTTATCAGTCCTGATACTTAGCCCGTTTTCTTTCCATCCTGATTATGTTATAAGAATATCCTTTCTACAACAGTTTATTTTGTAATGTCAATTCTTTTCCCTCATAATCTTGCAGCTAGTTACTGTTACGCTGAAGCTGTAAAAAACTACCCAATTGGTAGGACTCTCTTCAAGATTTCAGGATAGGCACTATTAAAATGCGACAACGCGTTGCTTTCAGATGATTTAATATACACTTCTGCAGATACTTTACCATCCAGATGTTTAATCCAAACATTGAGGAATGAAATTGGCTCCTTCTCGTGATGGCAAGTAAATCTATGCTTGAGGTCACATGATCTGAGCCAGTTAACATAATTCTCTAATTCTTCAGTGGTTCCTTGGCAAATAAAGAAGATGTCTAAGTTGTAGCATCGTCGCAATCTAACTTTCGTGAAATATGGTGCCACCATATCAAGTACAAAATTTAATCTCAAATGGATCTACATATACGTTTGCTAATTTGGGGCAAAAGTGTATCCCATACTCACTACATAAACATTTACATAAAAATAATTTAAAAAAAAGAATTGGGCTCTTAGGAATACACATGGATTAGTTCTAGTCACCAGGCATACTCATTGCGGTGACATTAGTAAATATTGGTATCTCAAGATCAAGCATTGGCATTCTAAAAATAATTAATAATTATGGCTTTGCAATATTGGGTGCAGATTAAGTTTGTGGTCTGCATTTGGTGTACAGATGTGTTAACATCATTATGCAATTTGTGGAAAAGAGTAGTACTAGCTCTGAAGCTTTACCCCCATGTGACTATGGTACTGTGCAAGCTTCCCTCAGAGAAGCTTCAACTGTACCACAGTACCATGGGGCGAAGCTCGAGTGGTGGAACCTGCAGAAGTACTATGGTACCTCACGGGAGGGTGGTGTTTGGTAGCATGAGAGTACTACAGTAACTGGAGCCCCAATTTCCTTTTTAAAATGTTTGTCATCTGGGGGAGGTGGAGTCAATGCTAGTGCTCCCACAAGTTCTGGGGGGGGGTCAGCATATTGTACCGTGCCACTTTATACTTCTCCTTGTAAGAAATTCAGAGCACAGGTCCCTGAGTCCTGTAATGGGACTGCAACTTTTTCTCTGGCTTGCGGCCAGCCAATCAGATCACTCAGTGGCCCTATGGTACCGAAAAGGCCGCTGGGAGAAAAAGCTCCCCAGGCCAATCACAGGGCCCTATTTTTTTTTTTTACGGTACCACAGAACTCCTGCATTACCCCCACAGGATCAACCATACAGATATATACATATTTATCTTAACTCCTTCATGACCACCCCAAGCACGTCTTTAAACACACATTTCTCAAAAACGACTGAATGAAAAGCATGCTTTCTGAATAAAGTTCTAACTTCCTGCCAAAATTGGTGTAATTGCATTCAGCAGTTTTTCTGTACTTGCACTCTGATACTAACAGGCATAACACGGGGTGGGGCCCCCCACCCCCAGGAACCACCTAACGTGGCTGCCCGCAACATTGATAACATGTTTTTGCAACCCTACAGGACTTAAGGTCATGGTTATGGTCATGAGAGCCTATTTTTGAGGGTCACAAAATGGAGGATGTATGAAGGAAGAAAAGAGATTTTAGTCACAATATAAATCATTTTTTGGTGGTGCCATGCTAAATTTAGGAATTGTGGTATGCCCTGAGGTGATTTTACTCGGCAAAAATGCTGGTGCTTTGCTGGGATTTGATGAACCATGTGAGGGAGAAAACAACTTTCTCTCATGATTTTCTCATAGAGGTTATGGAAAGTTCTCCAGAAGTTCACATTATCTTCCTCAGCCATCTGACAATAAAGTCTGATATCCTGAGTAAAACATGTACTTTCAAAAGCAGCAGCTACCTTTCAGTAGATTGTATAGTGCTCTACTGCAGCTTTCCACAGCATTCTAAATGAATTACAGTGCTAACTATCTTTATTTATGACAAATGTGTGGCACACATGAAGCCATCTTACTGGAATTAAAGCTGCAAAACCTAAAACATTACCTTTAAAAAGAACAAAATGGGGGGAGGGGGGTATGTTTTGTTTTAGAAATTACAGTTAGTGATCAAGGAAAGCTAAAATGAGGATACATTTTCTATGAGTTCACAAATATCTTTCTAAGTCATTCATGTCAGTGAGATATTCTAAAATGCAGACTGAAACATGTTTTTTCAGCACCAGCAGTCTGTTAATTAACTCCCTAGTATTCTACTGCAGCTTCCCACAGAGTTCTAATGATCAACTACAGTGCTAACATTCTATATTTATGACAAAATAGAGTCCTGCCTAAATCCATCTTGATGGCATCAACCCTGTAAAACCTAAAGCATTTCTCTGAGAGATTAGCAAAATGAGGGGGTTCTTCTTGTCACAGAAATTGTGGTTAGTGCTCTAAAAAGCTGAATTGAGGACACATTTTCTACGAGTTCTCAAATTCTTTCTCATCCATTTCAGTGGAACATTCTGACATACAGATTGAAACATATACTTTCAACACCAGCAGTAGCCTGTCAGTTAACTCCCTGGTGATCAACTGCAGCTTCAACTCAAAGTTCTTATGAGCAACTAGAGACCTAAAATGTTATATTCCAAACAAAAGTGAGGCACTTCTGAGGGCAATTTTTGTTGGACAAGGAGCTATTGAATTCAAAACCTTTCCTGAAGAAAATGCTGAAGTAATTGTGCATTGAGATGTTAATTCAGACGTGAAACCAGAGGATTAAAATGTGTGGGGAGGTATGGAACGTTAGTAATTTTGGCATAATGTATTTTAAAGGGTCTACAAATAGATAAGAGATTTATCTGCATAGGTACAGCATACCCTTTCCAAATCTGGTTACTCAGGACACCCATCTCTCAGTCACTTAACAGCTCCATAATTGTAAAAAAGTAACATTTTGATATATATATAGATATGTGTATATATATATATATATATATACACACACATACATACATATATGTCGCCACTGGGTCATCATTAGGTCAGCGCTTCCATAGGAAATTGCTTCTTTGATCTGCTAATAACTTTGGTGCTGTTTGATGAATCTTCATGAAAATTTCCGAACAGTTTGCTCGTTTTTACCTAGCTTGTGCATGGAAAGATTCATAATGATCCATCAAGCGGGGGTTTAGAAACAAAGGGGGGTCTCAAAACGCAAAATCCCCGCTCATTTTCCATAGACTTTTTTAGACAGTGTTACCACAAAAACTGCTGAATGGAATTACACCAAATTTGGCAGGAAGCGTTTTGGGATTTGGTGTAAATACATTCAGTAATTTTTGAAAAATGAAGATTAAAAAATATTTGCATATCCTTATCTGGATGGTTGGGTTTGAGGGACTCTCCCGAGAGTCCAGCAAGCACATCTTCAAACAATATAGCATTCTGATAGCCTAGGGGGCTTTTTTCTTCTTTGGCCATCTCACTCCCACAGTAGTGAAGGTTTCGCGAGAGGGAGTGCTCTGGCTGGCCACAACATGAACAGAAATGTTGTGGTGGCTATTACAGGACTCGGGTACTTAGTCCCCTGTCCTGAAAATGTTTTAAAAAACATATTTAAGGGGGCAGAGATGGGATACGCCCCCTCTAGCCCTTGTGGGTGGGTCCGAGAGGATCCACCCACAAGGTTCTGGGGCCAAAATTCTAAACAAATTAGGGGTTTTTGCTGCAATCAATCAGGATTACAGCAAAAAAAAAAAAGAAAATGGCAGTGGCCATGTTTTTTAAAGTAAAATGACGGTCGGGGTGGGCCAGGGTATGTGGCTCAATAAATATATATATTGGGGAAGGAGGGTGTGTGTGGGACCTCCCTTCCTGAGCAGAGAACAGCCCCAAGGACTCCATTGCGCATAGCATCATTATGAAAGGGGAGGGGGGCACACAGCCTCCCCTCCCTGAGCACATTAGGCCCCGGTGACCTCATCCCCCAGGCCTAGAGTAATATTTAAAGGGCAGGGGGGAGCACACCCCTCCTCTTCAACTCAATTACTGCCCCAGAGACCCGGGGCCTGCCATAATATTCAAAGGGGAGGGGGGCACACTATACACTCCTAAGCTGTTTATGGTCCGGAGAACCCCATTTCCCCAGGTCCCAGCATAATTATTAAAGTGAAGGGGGCTCGCAGTCCCTCCCTTCACCACCTAAGGGCCCGGTGACCCGAACCCCCGGGACCAGCTCTCTTCTTAAGTTCTGGGAAGTCCACCCCTGGACACAGTTTCCCTGCCCTCGAGACCGCAGTCAGGGAAAACTTGTCTGCTCCCACCCAGCCGCAAAAATTCTCACACCAGATGGGAGCAGGCATTTGTTTCCCTGCCGCGCTCTTTCGGGCAGTGAAACTCAGATTGTTCCTGCCCGGCTAGAGCAGAGAAAAATGCTGACTCCCATTATACAGGAGCACTGCCAACTCCCAATGCACCCAGAATGGGTGCATTTGGGAAGTTGGCAAGGGTGGGGGGAGGCCCTGTGGCTCCCTCAAGGCCCTCAATAGTGTGTGTTGTGAGTGCCCTGGGTGATGGGGTGCCCGGTACCGTAAAGGCACTGAGGGGTGCATACCCCCTTCCCATAAAACAAAAAAATAAATTCTAGTTGTCTCAGGTGGTACCTGGACACCCAAAATAGTAAAAGAATAATAAATGAGACGCAGCAGCCACACATTTATCATTTACTGCTCCTAACAAGGAGCGACCCATGTGTTGTAGGCGATCCAAGATTGGATGTATACAAATTTATCAGAAAACTGAAATTGATGAAGTTCCACAGTGTCAGATATGTGCAACATATGAAGGAAGGTAAGTACTCAGGTAGATGAGTATCAAGACTTGAATATAATGAAACAGTTGATTGAGACTATGCAGTTAAATATCTATAGCGAAGTCAATACACCTTTCAAACCTATGTCAATGTTTGTACCTATGATGCAAAAAGGATACTATTGATATATTTTCAGACATCATTGCACAAGAGATTAAAATGTGTATATACAAACATGTGTGAGAAAAAGAAGAACTAGCAAATGGTGCAAAGAGTACTGGGATCTAATTAACAAGCTTCAAAATCAGTTGAATATTGTAATTAGAATTTCTTAACAAAGGAGGAAATATCGTGTTGTGGCTTTGTCGTAAGGTTAATAGGGCCTGTGTATAAACGCTCCCATTTTTACATGTTTACTTTTAAAGTTGACATCTATTTAGCCGATGACTTTTAGCACACTATGCTTGCGTGTGATAGTGCACCCAGAAAGTGTTGTGCTTACAAATACATTTCTTCATAGGCACATTATCATACCATTGTACATTTTGTCCAAGGACAAAGTACACTGCGCAAACTGCCCTTGCTTATTATTGTCTGTTTGGAGACAGCTCTGAATTGGTAGAATCAACAATGACAACAGGATCTGAACACAGGCATAGTGTGAACGGGTCCAGTTTTTATTATATAAACTACCCCAAGTCTTTGTTCAGCTGAGGTGCATTCCATGGATTATCGTGATCGCTCTGTGCCTGAATTGTAGTCCAGCTGAATCTCATCACTATCCTGAGAGGGACAGTGGCCTGTTCTACACCTGACCGGCTTCTAGAAGAAACAGGTACACAGGTAAATGGGGAGTTAGACCACTCCAAGGTATCTGACTGAACCACATCCACCCTATGCTCTCTGGGATAGGTAGTGCTAGGTAGGAGTTAAATTATATGTATTCATAAAATCAAAGCAATAATTATAATTATTTATCTTTTTCACCATTCTTGTAATGCTGGTTACAATACCCTGTTTCCTTCTACTAATCATTGCAGCACATGTATTTTACACAAGAATCCAATTGCTTTAATAAATGTTTGAAATGTCAATTTGTGTATTTCTTGAGTCTCTCTTTGGGCATGAGATAACAACGAAAGGGTAGATCTGTTTCCACAATTTCCTTGGGGGAATTAGGGTTGTCATTTTCTGAGGTTGCAGACACCATCAGGTACCCTTATAGGTTTATGGGTCCAGATCGCACACTGTGAGCTAGTCAGGAACCAGGTCAACATATTCTGATGGTATGAGCAAACATAGACCCCATAATTTTGACCCTTATGTTTCCCAAATGCACAGTCGTACTGAATTAGTAAGAATCGTAGGACATGGCGCCACCAATGTTAGGTACTTATTTGATGGATTTCCTGAGAAGTGTTCTTACATGTGCCAAAAGCCCGTAGTCACATTTTAATGCAGACATCCGTGGCGTTAGGTAAAAATCCTTCTCAGCTAAAATAGGGAACCCCTATTTCTGTCTGTAAGTTGTTTAAGCTTGAACCTTTCAAAGGATCACCCCACTATAGTTTACCTTCTTTGAATTCCATTCATTAAAATGGCTAATGCAGTACCAGGGGGTTATACCTCTAAACTGCAGATATGTAGTAACACAAATGTTACAACATCATGGGCTCGCTTTTACGGGAGGGAATGTTACCTTCGTGGTAGAGCCCTGCGAAGAGTAAAAAACTGAGATATTCTGTTCATTGGTAACATTTCCGTCAGCACATGCCAACACTGGACATTTTCACTCATACACTGAAGCAGTAATTTCTAACAATTACAGAGCTTATGAAGATTTAGAAACTGCACTTACATTTCAGGAACACACCAACTGGTTTCAAGATGCCCTACCACATCCACTAGCAAATGTCAGACTGGGTCCCCTCAGCAGTGACAGGGCAACATGGCCATTCTTAGCCGGCTACACACCATATTCACAAATAGCAGCACTCACAGCAGGAGAACTGCGCACACATTACACAAGTCTAGTTAGATTATACAGACATATGGCACAGTTCGCTATGCGAACAATAACAATAAACCCTGCGAGGGCTGCTCAAGCTGCACAACCGCATTTGGCAATGCTAGCAATTAGTCCAGTCACTATTAAAGCATTTATGGGTAAGGTTCCCACCAGACAAGAGGAGATTCAGTTCTGGATTGCACAAAAAACAAATTAGCTTGAAGCAGTGTTTCCCGTACAGGACCCCAAGATAAACACATAATTCTCACAATGTTCTTACCTACAGATTCAAAATGAATAGGCGGCAGCACCTGCACTGGATTTGGGGATGAAACTGATAGACAACTATGCCACAGTAGCCTCAATAATTTTAAGTAATATCAAAGGGGAAGCAGCAGCATTGACAGTACACCAACACCTCGCGCAGGTCGCTTTGTCAGACCAAGAGTGCAAACTACCTAAAATTATTGCTGAAACCTACACAGCTATAGGTCAACCTAATTTGGAGGCCAGACCTAATAAACCTCCATTAAAGGGCAGTTCTGAAAAGGATACCCAGAAACAGGCACCGAAGTCTTCTAAACAAATGCTGGGATAATAAGAAAAATAAAGAAAAAGTTAAATCACGGGGTGGATCTCCTTCACAGGAATCCCTTGAAAAGCGCTATAACTTGCGTAACCGTGAAACTATAAAACAGCCCAGTAGGTATCAGTATACTAATACACGTCCTTCTTGTTCCTTTCAGGAATCATACAAAAAGAGCTTGCAGAGAGGAGGATGGGAGGAGGACTCACAACGCTCTTCTGACATCACCATAAAAAAGGAAGAAAAACTTCCACAACAAAAGCCTCAATTCAAAAAGAAGAAAGTGGCTGGAATTGCACTTAAATATGCCACACATATTGAGGACACTGCTTCTGAACAAGGAGTGGGCACTGACACTGCTAGACAGTGCGGCAGAGGTCACAATAGTTTGCCAGAATCTTCAAGACTTTCTGGTGGCGAGAGCAACTAATGAGTTTGTTTAGGTGGAAACACGGGATAAGAGAGTTAGTTCTCAAGGCAGATTGTAAAATCTGCAACTTCAATTTGAGGGTGATACCCCGTACCATTAAAGTTCTCTTTTGGAAAAACATAACATTTAGCTATGACATTCTCTTAGCTGAGAATGATTGGCCTGAAAATATGATATTACCACCCTTCTCCGTCCTTGTTACTGAAGCAGTAAAACAAGCGTATTCCAAGGAGTGGGCCCTTGCACAAACCCCAGCATTATATAGCAACCATGTGGGCTGGGATGAGGATTCACCTTATCATATATGTTAGACTTGTCACCCTTAGGGTGGTCTTCCCCCAAACATTTTGCTTTTTCCCTCCACATTTTGCTGAATATTTTGTTGGCCTTAGGAATCTGAGCACTTTACCACTGCTAACCAGTGCTAAAGTGCATGTTCTTCTTTCCCTAAACATATGTGTAACTGGTGTATACATGTTTGGCATATATAATTTACCTGTAAGTTCCTTGTAAAGTGGTATACCATATACCCAGGGCATGTAAGTTAAATGCTACCAGTGGGCTTGCAGCACTGATTGTGACGCCCACAGAAGTAGCCTTTCAAACCTGTCTCAGGCCTGCCACTGCAATTCCTGTGTGTGCAGTTTACTGCCACTTTGACTTAGCATTTAAAACTACTTGCCAAGCCTTAATCTCTCCTTTTACTACATATACGTTACACATAAGGTAGACCCTAGATAGCCCTAAGGGCAGGGCGCTATGTAAGTAAATTGTAGGACATGCTTTTTTATGTTTTGCATGTCCTGGTAGTGACAAACAGCTAAATTTGTTTTTCACTACTGCGAGGCCTACTCTTCTCATAGGTTAGCAATGGGAATTGTCTTATACACTTTTAAGTGGTATTTCCTGATCAGAAAGGAGCAGCTACCTTATGCTTTATATCTTTGTAATGGTTATGATAAATCCTCCTTACTGGTGAAGTTGGATTTAACATTACTGTTTTAGAAATGCCACTTTTAGAAAGTAGACATTTCTCTGCACTTACTGCTCTTTGTGACTTGCAGCCTGTCCTCAATACACATCTGAGGTAGGTGACAGCTACACTTTGTGCATTCCCTCTAGACAGCCTCGAGCACAGGAAGGATAGGTGTGTCTGAGTACCCATCTGCATTAATCTGCATTCTGAAGGCTCTGCCTGGGCAGGAAGGAAGGGAGGGGCTAGCACTTCACTCAATAGGTAGTGTCCCATCCCAACACAAAGGGATGATTTACCTCCATAGATAGTCTGGCAGACAGTGCTAGATTGAAAGGAGGACCTGTGCACTTCAAGGAGCTGCTTTGAAGTCACCCTCAAATCAAAGGCACTTTTGGGTGTAAGTATTAACACTACTGGACATATAACTGAAGCTCTGCCAGAAGAACTGCTGTGCTGCTTAAAGGACTCTACTGAGCTGCTGATCTGGAAGGCCTGCTTTTCTGCTTGTTGCCCTGCTGCCTGATGCTTTCTGACTTTGCAGAAAGAGAGCTGGACTCTGCCTTCACTCCAAGTGTGCTCTAAGGAATTGTTGGCTTGTCTCCTGTTGTTTGAGTCTCAGGGATATGAAAGTCTCTACCCCTGCTCCTATGCCTGGCTCACTGGAAGTGGCCCAGATACTTGCAACGCGGGCTTCAATGCATCTCCTGCATATGTGTAGCAGAACCAGCGCATTGACACAGTTGTGGGAGTAAAATTGCTGCATCAGACAAATGCTTTGCCTTCCCAGAACGATGCATCGGACAGCGTATCGCCACCTCTGCAGCTTGGAGAGATCAACTCATTCCATCGACTGCGTGCAGAAACCTGGCTCATCGGACAAGCACATTGCCTCCTGAGAACGACCGGACAGCATTTCGCTGCCTCTGCAGCTTGGAGAGATCAACGCATCCACTCAACTGAGTGGAGAAACCCGGCTCAGCGCTTGATGCCTCTCGACTCCGGCACATGTCTACGGCAGTGACACATCACCATCAGCACGTGGAGAAAAGCATCACATCCTCGACTTGCAGGACCTACATCGACGCACCTCATGATTCATCTTGCGATTGTGACCAGGAAAAGTGCTTTGATCACTATAGCCTGCATGGGTCCTGTAGCCGGCCGGAACTTCATCGTGGTCAGCCCGAACTTTGACTTTGCCCCGGTCCACTAAGACCTCAATTAAACCCTAAACTGCAATTTGCTTCTAAGTGCTATTTTTCATGTATTCTTTTGAAATTCAATATCTCAACTTCTATATATTGGACTTTTGTTGTTTTGGTCTTGTTTTGTTCAGAAAATAATAATCTATTTTTCTTAACCTGTGTGGAGTCTTTTTGTGGTGTATTCATTGTCTTACTGTGTGTGTGTGTTGTACAAATACCTTACACATTCCCTCTTTAGATAAGCCTGATTGTTCTGTGCCAAGGTTACCAGAGGGTGAGCAAAGGCTAGTGTGCACTTAGCTTACCTTGACTAGAGTGGTGGTTCCTGCCAGGCCTGGGTGCATACCTCAGCCAACCGGGAATCCCAGTTCTAACAATATAATACCCATAAGATCCAACCCGCAAATGCAACCACAATACCCCGTTAAACATGAAGCTAATCACCCAGTTAGAGAAATGTTAACACAACTTAAATATCAAGGGATAATTGAGCTTTGTATCTCACCAATGAACAATACTTTATTTCCAGTACAGAAACCAGACCATTCTTACCGCTTAGTCATAGACTACAGACAATTAAACAGTCACACTTGCACGTTTGCAGGTGCCCGACATTGCAGCCACTTGAGCCGAGGCAGGAGATCACAGCCCCCAGGCTACACCACTTCCCTGCACCAGGAGGCGCATTTAAGTTGCCGCAGGCCCTGCTGCGTGGGACCCGACATTGCAGCCACTCGAGTCGGGGCAGTAGACTACAGCCCCCAGGCTCCACCACTTCGCTGCACCTGGGAGGCGCATTTAGTTCATCGCGAGGCCGCGCGGGACCCGACATTGGAGCCACTCGAGCCAGGGCAAAAGACCACAGCCCCCAGGCTCCACCGCTTCCCTGCGCCAGGAGGTGCATTTAAGTCGCCGTGAGGCCCCGCTGCGTGGGACCCGACATTGCAGCCACTCGAGCCGGGGTAGGGGACTACAGCCCCTAGGCTCTACCGCTTCCCTGCGCCAGGAGGTGCATTTAAGTCACCGCGAGGCCCCCCTGCGCGGGACGTGCCTGGGCAAAGCCCGGGCCAAGGGCAAGCCTGTCCTTGCCCGTCATTGCCAGGAAGAGGCAGGGCAGGGCCACACCCCTTGCGCCTTGCTTTCGGGAGGCCCCGGATCACATCATCTGGTACGAGGTACTGTAATTTTACTTTTTTGTTTTGCCTAGGCTTGGGCCTGGGCCATTAATTTTTATAGACCAATAAAACTCTGAAGAAGCTTTCAAGTCGCCCCTGTAACTTGTTAGCCTATACGGCGTAAGGACAGCTGGACATTTCTTTGTTGTTGTGGTTTATTGCTCCTGATCATCCTTTTATCTCACAGTGTGAAAGCTACACAGCCTAGGCGGACTAAGGGGATTTCCCCTTTGGCCTATTACATATGATCACAGGAGGCCAGATATCTGCTCCATTGCCGAGGTGGAACACGTCCCCAATAGGCTAAGACCCCAGGGCTGCCTTGCGCATAGTGACGCGCGTTGCGACGTACACATACAGACCCATATCCATCCATCTCTAATTTACGAACTGGTCAACAAGAGTGATGGGAAAAAGGAAAGCAGTGGAGGGCGTGAGTGGCGGAGCAGTGGGGAAGAGGAAAAAAGTTAAGAAATCGGCGAAACTGGCAGGTGGCAATTGTGTTCTAAACCGCATTGATTCCCTGCTAGAGGAATGCGAGGGCATTCTAGATAACGAACCAGCAACTTCCCCATGTATTGTGGTTAGCCAGACTTCCATCATTAACACTAGCCCAAAACTAGAAGTTTGCCGGTCGTTCCGGATATGTTTAAAAGATGTATCAGTAAGAGTGCCCCCTATAGAGAACAGGAAGATGCAATACATATTGCAAGAGCCCAACCGCCCCCATCCGAACCTTACTCCATGAGCCAACCTGTCCCAGCACTTTTATTTAATACCAGATTCACCCCCTTTAGATATAACAGACGACCCAATGATTGATAATATTAACCAGCCAGTCGAGGTAACAAACAAATTAGCACCAAATTCTCACTGTTGGGATAAGAGTACCCAGCAGCTTATTAGTGAGTTAAGGGCTGAAGTGGGGGTAATGAGATCTATGATTGAAGGCCTAACAGGGCTATTGAAGCAATTCATGGAGAGCAGCCCACGACCATCTCCCCCTATTGAGCCCACCTTGAGAGCAAATAATCAACCATGCAATACCCCCTTAAATTTACATACAGTCACCATACCAATAAGGACCCCCCTTTACATAGGCACCTCCAATCTCAGTCCTCCGCCAATTCACACACTCAAGTGCTACTAGAAAACAACACCCCCAAAACTAACCCCCACCCCAACACTATGGCAGGATCACTCTGGGGTACCAAGTAATAGCACGTATCGGGGGACAGCCCCTAGACGTCAAGGCAGGACGCAGATACCACCACTAGCCCCCCACCCAATGTTGCCTGTTCAAAAACTTTATATGGTAAACGTCCCCAAACTTCAAGGGAGTAAGGGGTTTGAGGGAGAAGACTCACTAACTAACAAAGCGGTCCATTGGATTCACCATGTTAGGGGATGCCGTTCTGTGTTTGCTTTCTTCGCCCTAAGTTGGCAGGGTATGCCTAGACGTGGTCCCTTGCTCACTTTGCCACTGGATTCAAGCTAGCCTGGCTGATGAGGGATGTTAGCCCGAAACCGGTCCCAGGATGCTTGATTCTGGTCCAGGGAAGACATGGCTTGGCAGTTCGGTCTGGACTGTTCCCATGAGGCACAGGGTCAAAACTGATTTGCATATAGCTGTGTCTGAACTGGGGTGGCAAAGTGAGCTAAAGAATGATGATGGATTCAACCCAGATCTGTGACTGGGGGTGAGTGTTTGAAAAGTTTCAGCACTCCGTCCATCATCTCCTTGTGTTTGCTTTGTTCTGTGATTCGTGACGACATTGTAAGGGCAAGAAGATGTATAGCTTATGACCAGCCTACCAATTGCATTGAATTAACTCTTAAAGGAGACAAGCTAGCTGAAAATCTACTTGCCCTAGAATTTCGAAGCTGCCCCCCAGACCCATCCCCCATCCAATTCAAACGCTACATCCCCCCAGCCCAGTTCAATATTAACTTCCCCCCTACTATTGATTGGGCAACTTGTAGCTTACACTTAGGGGTTGTTGATTGACTTTTGGGGAAGGATCACCAGCAGGACAGGTACCCTTTCATTCATTTTACAAATTTCATTGCTAGTGCCAGACAAGAGGGCATCCAGCCCTCAAATCACAAGGGGGAGCCAGGCAGGGCACTCGAAATAGAAGGGCAAGGTTTAGCGAATATCCACAGGGGGGCAGACTCTGGCATGAACATAAGTTCAATAGTAACGATCCAGGCCCCTATTAGCCCCCCCAGCTACTACGAGTACTGTACTGCACCCTAGCCCCGAGCTTAATTGCCAGCTCAATATAGTATCCTGGAATGTGGCAGGGTTAAGCAGTAAATTGTCCCTTCCCCATTGGAACACATTTACGAAAGGATTTGACATATGCAGCTTTCAGGAGACTTGGAGCCTTGTTCCCTTATATAAGCCAGGGTATGCCTGCTATTGTTCCCCAGCAACAACATGGGGGACAGGCTGACCAGCAGGGGGACTGATAATATGGGTTAAGATCACATTGGTGGCCTCAATCACGCCCCTTGCCAGACCTTCCACCCCACTCACACAACTGGAGAAGCTACTGGATAAGAGCTCCGGTCATTCTACATTAATATTAGTGGGAGACCTTAACACCACATTTGAACCCTTAGACAAAGATGACATAGAGGGTACAAATGAAGATGATCTGAAGTGGGCTGTTCCTCCCCTAGATCTTCCCCCAGTTATAAAATGGACGCAGCTGGCGCTTCAGGTTAATGGCCTAAATCTAAAGTATGGACTAAGGGCTGTGAATGGGAGAACGCCATCAGATGGTCAGGGTGCGAACACTTTTAATAGGATAAGCAGCCCATCTCGCATCGACTACATTTTATTAGACCTGAGGCTCTGGAGAAGTGTGGTCGATATGAATGTGGGTTCACAACTGATAGTGATCATAATCCACTCTGCCTAAGCATGAAGTCTTTTTTGGGTGGCCATCCAACTGGAAACCATTTCCCGAGCATTTCCATGGAAGTTTTTCCATCTAATGATCGCCGCAGACTGAAATGGTGGAAGGTAGCCTTACACAAAGACAAGATCAAGGTCATACAGCAAGATCTGATGGCTGGCACGTTTGAATTACAGCATCTTGTCCAAAGTACAGGGGAAATGGCAGATGTTGACCTGGCCTCTCCCGCGTTTTTGATAGAATAAGCGCTTATTTCACTGCAACTGGATGCATTCCAAGGGCTAGCACATTAAAAGGCGGGCCAGCTTCCTGGTACACAAGGGACAGAAGAATTGAATGTCAAAATCTCGTCCTGGCCATTAAATCCAAACACACGGAAACAATTTGAGTCTCTTGAAGGCAGTACAAGGCAACTCTACATTATGCGAAAAGGGCGTGGGATGAGTCCTGCTGGCAGCAACTCAAGGAAGCTTGTGCTGATAAAGATTTTAGATCATTCTGGTCCCTATTTACCTGGGGCAAAAAACTAGGGGCTCAACCTCCCCCTAACTATATCGCAGCTCAAGCCTGGTACGCCCACTTCAAAAAGCTCTACTCTGAAACTGCCAACCCGCTCTCGCTGAAGAAAGCTGTCTGCCCCACTCAGTTTTTGGGAGGCAACTTCTTCTCTTTGAGCGAGATCGGGGGCTCTATCGGCCGAATAGTACAGTCTAAAGCCCCAGGGCTAGATGGCATCCCGGGGATCTCTTCCTTTCTGATATCAGCAACTGGGCCCACTATATTCTTCTTCTTTCTAATGCCATAGCGAGTGGTGCCCCAGTTCCAGGGTCTTGGAAGGGGGCAGAGGTGGTCCTTATTTTCAAAAAAGGGGACAGAGGTGAGTCCTGCAATTACAGGCCAATTAACCTGATAGATGCGCTACAAAAGGTTTTTTGCAGAGCTCTCCTCTTTAAGATACAGATTTGGGTGGAAGATAATGCAATTTTATCGCAATATCAAGCTGGCTTCAGGGAAAGGACAGGGACAATCGATCAGGTATTCCGCCTCCTGCTCCTCTACTGGAAAGTTGTAGTGATTGGTCAGGGCAGCCTATATCTAGCCTTTATCGCTTTAAAGACGGCCTTCGACTTAGTTCCCAGGCAGAGGCTGTGGCATGTGCTTAAAGATATGGGAATTCCATTATCCATCCTTAATTTGGTCATCCGTCTGCATGAAGAAAACTTTGCCCGGATAAGATGGGGATCACAGGGCCAGCTCACAGACCGTATCCCAGTTAATAGGGTAGTTCGCCAAGGCTGTGTCCTGGCCCCCACGCTCTTTTCTCTGTACATGAATGGAGTGGTAGCTTTTCTATCACAGGAACCTGCCGATGCGCCATCCCTATGCGGGGAAATGGTAGTAACCCTTTTATTTGCGGGTGACACCTTGTTGGTGTCCAACACCCCGGTGGGGCTTCAGATACTACTAAATAAATTCAAACTATTTTGTGACACCAGAGGTTTGGTAATAAACACCTCAAAAACAAAATACATGGCCTTTAACCCGGATAAGTCATATAAAGGCAAACCAACCTTGGGATGGCCCCCCCTGGAAAGAGTCAATACTTTTGATTACCTAGGAGTCAGACTCTCTGAGAGAATGTCCTGGCAGCCCCATCTCACAAAGATGGTTTTGAGTCATAAGCGCGTCACAGGGGTCCTAGTGAAAGAACATTGCTCCTCCTACAGCAGACCTGTTGCTGCTGCTCTAAAGGTTTATGACCTTAAAGCTGTTAGCTCTGGGGTTTCGACAACATTGCTGAGCTCAGCAGAGCAGAGCACACATTTTTAAGGAGCTTAGTGATGTTACCCCAAACTACCCCACTTGCCCCCCTTTTGTTAGATATGGGACATTGCCCCATAAATGATACCGTTAAACTCCGCCCATTAATGTTCTGGGCAAGAATCCGGAGGACCCCGGATTTACTGTCTTTGCTGAAGCCCTGACAGAGGTCATTCGCTTGGACACCTGCAACAAGTTGGGATGAATAAGAAACGTAAAAAAGCTTGAGTCTGATGTAGGGCTATATGAAGCGTGGGAAAAAGCAGACTCACCCCTACTCCAAAAAGATATAGTGAAGCGCCACTAATGGGAGTGGGTTGCGCAACAAGATTCCATTAGATTTGATCAGGGAAAACTCACCGCAGAATTTCTAATGCACAAGCAGACCAGATTCCTGGAACCCTATCTAGACCTAATCCAGGTTCCCCAGGATAGGAAACTTTACATACGATTCAGTTACGATACTTCGCCTGTTAATGAGATATCAGCCAAGTGTTATACCAGTGAACCGATCCTTAGCAACTGCCCAGGATGCAAGGCACCCGTGGAGTCCATTGCTCATGTGCTGTTTGCATGTCCAGCCTATGCACGTCTAAGATCTAAATGGATAAAACCCATCTGCCAGCAAGTGGGCTCGCGGAACTACCGGGATGCCTTGCGTATCCTCAGGTCGGACACTAGACCTCTGTTTGTTTGTGCAGTAGCTAAGTTATTGGGTTGTATGTGGGTAACAAGGAGAAAGGCCCATTAGAGAAGTACCGCAGAACGTAGTGGGTCGAACCCCTGCATTTAATTGGCCCTGGGCACTAGGCATCATCCCCCACAGAACTAACATCACTTGTTGAAACGATGCACAAGCACTCTGCTGCCCATTGCAGCAAGGCTGAACCCATAATGCAATTTCAAAATATAACGGGTCCATAGGGTGAGATATTCCGACATATGATTGCCAGACATTTTAACAATTGTAATATATTTAACCCAATATACAACTATAAAATACAAAGGGTCTATAAGGCGAATATTCCGACATATGATTGTCAGGCATTTTATCTTTGTAACATATCTTAACAATTGTAATATTTTGATTGCTATTTTTACGAATCCAATTTTTTTATTTGACCAACGATTTTGCAAGAGGACCTGTTTTTAATTTGATTGTGATAGGCAGGATCTCTTAAGATGTAAATGTTGGATTCATCCCCATCTCTTGCCAGTTTTGGCGCTGGTTGCCGGTTACTCGAGTGGTCATTGTACGAGGGATTGTATTCTGACTAATATTCAAACAGTCTTTATGCTGTAAAGATTTAGCTTCCGCACCAGGAAGAAGTTATGTGCATCCTGCGATATGCGTTTTAAGAACTGTATATTTTTATTCCTTTTATTCTTTCAACAATATTGCATATTTGTTTGTACGTCTGCTTTTATGACACAAATTGTCAAAATAAAGAATATTGTTGTTGTCATTTGCAGTGCAAAATTCACACAGATCAAAAAATATAAAACAACATTAGACATTTCGAGTGGCTTTTCTGACAAAACATAGTACCCGAAAGCAGGTATTTGAAGCATATACCACGCTCGGGTCACAAAAACAATTTTGTTGATTGCCTCATGGGTATAAGAAAAACCCAGTTTTGTTATCTGCCCGTGTAACAGGACTGTTACAAAATGTTGACCAAGAAGCATTGTCCTATGTCAATGACATATACCTTACGGATGATGACTTACAAGCACATTTAGCCAGAGTAGATTGCATTGTTCTGGGATTTGCTCAAATAGGCTACAAGTTCAATTTCCAGAAATTAAAAGTTGCCTTTCTCAGTGTCCTGTTCTTGGGATATGAGCTATCAAATGAAGGCAAAAACTTAGCGCCACATTTCCTAGAGAAATGTGCACTGTTACAACCACCCAACACAATGAAAAACCTACAATCACATTTGGGTTTTCTAAATTTTGGGTAGAATATACTTATGCACAGCGGCTAAAACCGTTTTATGAATTAATACATCCAGACTTTTCAAGAACACATTGGACACCAGAATATACACAGATCTTGCATTCAGTAAAAACTGGCATGCTAGCTTCAAAATACTCACACACACACGTGTCAACAAAGCAAACTTGGTGAGAGACATAATCGCGGGGACCACAGCCTACACATTTGTCACCTTCAACGAGGTTGACACTGTACCGATTGCATAAAAATCGCATTTATATTCCAATGCAGAGATACGTTTTGCACCTACAGAAAAAATCCTGACTGCAGTTCAGACAGCTGTTATGAAGGAAAGATCATTGGTTGTGGGAGTAAATTTGGTGCATCAGACCAATACTTTGCCTTCCCAGAATGATGCATCGGACAGCGTATCGCCACCTCTGCAGCTTGGAGAGTTCAACTCATCCCCTCGACTGCGTGGAGAAACCCAGCTCATCGGACCAGCACATTGCCTCCTGAGAAAGATGCATCAGACAGCATATCGCTGCCTCTGCAGCTTGGAGAGATCAACGCATCCACTCAACTGTGTGGAGAAACCTGGTGCATCGCTTGATGCCTCTCGACTCCGGCACATGCCTACGACACTGACAAATCGCCATCAGCACGTGGAGAAAATCGACACATCCTCGACTTGCGGGACCTGCATCAACGCATCTCACGATGCATCTCGCGATTGTGACCAGGAAAAGTGCTTTGTTCACTAGAGCCTGCATAGGTCCTGTAGCCGGCCGGAACTCCATTGCGGTCAGCCTGAACTTTGACTTTGTCCCGGTCCAGCAAGACCTCAAGTAAACCCTAAAGCGCAATTTGCTTCTAAGTGCTATTTTTCACGTATTCTTTTGAAATTCAATATCTCGACTTCTATATATTGGACTTTTGTCGATTTGGTCTTGTTTTGTTCAGAATATAATAATCTATTTTTATTAACCTGTGTGGAGTCTTTTTGTGGTGTATGCATTGTTTTACTGTGTGTGTGTTGTACAAATAATTTACACATTTCGGGCCCAATTCACAAAAGTAATCTGAGACAAAATCCTAACTTTATGACTTTCGGTATTCAAAAAGGGCATTTAGGAGTAGTAAATTTAGGATTTTGTCTCAGTTAAACTTAAGTTTTGGTCTTAAGTTTAACTTAAGTAAAACTTAAGTTTAACTGAGACAAAATCCTAACTTTACTACTCCTAAATGCCCTTTGTGAATACCGAAAGTCGTAAAGTTAGGATTTTGTCTCAGTTAAACTTAAGGTTTGGTCTTAAGTTTAACTTAAGTAAAACTTAAGTTTAACTGAGACAATATCCTAACTTTACTACTCCTAAATGCCCTTTGTGAATACCGAAAGTCGTAAAGTTAGGATTTTGTCTCAGATTACTTTTGTGACTCAGGCCCTTCCTCTTTAGATAAGCCTGATTGTTCTGTGCCAAGGTTACCAGAGGGTGAGCAAAGGCTATCTTTTAGTGTGCACTTAGCTTACCTTGACTACAGTGGTGGTTCCTGCCTGGCCTGGGTGCATACCTCATCCCAGTTCTAACAATATAATACCCATAAGATCCAGCCGCAAAAGCAACCACAATATCCCGTAAACATGAAGCTAATCTCCCAGTTAGAGAAATTCTAACACAACTTGAATATCAAGGCATAATTGAGCTTTGTATCTCACCAATGAACAATACTTTATTTCCAGTAGCGAAACCAGACCATTCTTACCGCTTAGGGGCCGATTCCGATCTCGGTCGGAGGCGCACCCAATACCATTCGGTCGGGAAAAAAGCCATGCGAATGCCTGTTTCCCGACCGATCCGTACATCATTCCGAACGAGTAAGTACGATGCGCACAACAGCATAGAATCCGGCCGAGTCGTATTCACCCAATCCAGGTCCTGTTCTCCGACCGAGGCGAATCCGGAAACGCCGAATCGAGTCGCACGGAAGGGAAAATGCAGCCCCGTCCGGCCGGACAAGTACGATGCGCTTTCCGTACGCGCCGAACCTGTCGCTACGTCCGGCACGTCAAAGCTTCCGGGAGAGGCGCACATAAGCTCCGATTCGCGCCACAACACGATCCACGGCTACGAGGCGAACACGCCAGCGACGAGGACGACGCGAAGCAACGAGAAAGACGAACGAGACGAACCAACCATGAATCCCTTCGTTCCGATCCTACCAATATTCTACATTTACTACCGGAACAGGCACGGACGCACACGGCGCAGAAGGTAAGTCAGACACCAACCACAAAAACATACAACACGTACACGACACATCACACACACACAGAGGGATGCAGAATTTACTTACACCAGCAACAGCAGCACCATAGGGGCGGGATGCCCATCACCAATGCCACATATGCACACAGGGGCCTGGATGCACACCACCACTACCACCCCTACCCAGGGGGGGCTGGATGCCTACCACTACTACCACCCTTAGCCAGGGGGGCTGGATGCCTACCACTACTACCACCCTTAGCCTGTGGGGCTGGATGCCTACCACTACTACCACCCTTAGCCATGGGGGTGCCAGATGCCTACCACTACTACCACCCTTACCCAGGGGTGCCAGATGCCCACCACCACTACCACCCTTACCCAGGGGGTCTGGATGCCTACCACTACTACCACCCTTAGCCAGGGGGCTGGATGCCTACCACAACTACCACCCTTAGCCAGGGGGCTGGATGCCTACCACTACTACCACCCTTAGCCATGGGGGTGCCAGATGCCTACCACTACTACCACCCTTAGCCAGGGGGGCTGGATGCCTACCACTACTACCACCCTTAGCCATGGGGGTGCCAGATGCCTACCACTACTACCACCCTTAGCCATGGGGGTGCCAGATGCCTACCACTACTACCACCCTTACCCAGGGGGTGCCAGATGCCCACCACCACTACCACCCTTACCCAGGGGGGGCTGGATGCCTACCACTACTACCACCCTTAGCCAGGGGGGCTGGATGCCTACCACAACTACCACCCTTAGCCAGGGGGGCTGGATGCCTACCACTACTACCACCCTTAGCCATGGGGGTGCCAGATGCCTACCACTACTACCACCCTGAGCCATGGGGGTGCCAGATGTCTACCACTACTACCACCCTTACCCAGGGGGTGCCAGATGCCCACCACCACTACCACCCTTACCCAGGGGGCTGGATGCCTACCACTACTACCACCCTTAGCCAGGGGGCTGGATGCCTACCACAACTACCACCCTTAGCCAGGGGGCTGGATGCCTACCACTACTACCACCCTTAGCCATGGGGGTGGCAGATGCCTACCACTACTACCACCCTTAGCCAGGGGGCTGGATGCCTACCACTACTACCACCCTTAGCCATGGGGGTGCCAGATGCCTACCACTACTACCACCCTTAGCCAGGGGGCTGGATGCCTACCACTACTACCACCCTTAGCCATGGGGGTGCCAGATGCCCACCACTACTACCACCCTTACCCAGGGGGGCTGGATGCCTACCACTACTACCACCCTTAGCCAGGGGGCTGGATGCCTACCATTACTACCACCCTTAGCCAGGGGGTGCCAGATGCCCACCACTACTACCACCCTTACCCAGGGGTGCCACATTCCCACCACCACTACCACCCTTACCCAGGGGGCTGGATGCCTACCACTACTACCACCCTTAGCCATGGGGGTGCCAGATGCCTACCACTACTACCACCCTTAGCCAGGGGGCTGGATGCCTACCACAACTACCACCCTTACCCAGGGGGGGCTGGATGCCTACCACTACTACCACCCTTAGCCAGGGGGGCTGGATGCCTGACACTACTACCACCCTTAGCCTGTGTGGCTGGATGCCTACCACTACTACCACCCTTAGCCATGGGGGTGCCAGATGCCTACCACTACTACCACCCTTACCCAGGGGTGCCAGATGCCCACCACCACTACCACCCTTACCCAGGGGGCTGGATGCCTACCACTACTACCACCCTTAGCCAGGGGGCTGGATGCCTACCACAACTACCACCCTTAGCCAGGGGGCTGGATGCCTACCACTACTACCACCCTTAGCCATGGGGGTGCCAGATGCCTACCACTACTACCACCCTTAGCCAGGGGGCTGGATGCCTACCACTACTACCACCCTTAGCCATGGGGGTGCCAGATGCCTACCACTACTACCACCCTTAGCCAAGGGGGCTGGATGCCTACCACTACTACCACCCTTAGCCAGGGGGTGCCAGATGCCCACCACTACTACCACCCTTACCCAGGGGTGCCACATGCCCACCACCACTACCACCCTTACCCAGGGGGGCTGGATGCCTACCACTACTACCACCCTTAGCCATGGGGGTGCCAGATGCCTACCACTACTACCACCCTTACCCAGGGGGGCTGGATGCCTACCACTACTACCACCCTTAGCCAGGGGGCTGGATGCCTACCACTACTACCACCCTTAGCCTGTGGGGCTGGATGCCTACCACTACTACCTCCCTTAGCCATGGGGGTGCCAGATGCCTACCACTACTACCACCCTTACCCAGGGGGTGCCAGATGCCCACCACCACTACCACCCTTACCCAGGGGGGGCTGGATGCCTACCACTACTACCACCCTTAGCCAGGGGGGCTGGATGCCTACCACAACTACCACCCTTAGCCAGGGGGGCTGGATGCCTACCACTACTACCACCCTTAGCCATGGGGGTGCCAGATGCCTACCACTACTACCACCCTTAGCCAGGGGGGCTGGATGCCTACCACTACTACCACCCTTAGCCATGGGGGTGCCAGATGCCTACCACTACTACCACCCTTAGCCAGGGGGGCTGGATGCCTACCACTACTACCACCCTTAGCCATGGGGTTGCCAGATGCCCACCACTACTACCACACTTACCCAGGGGGGCTGGATGCCTACCACTACTACCACCCTTACCCAGGGGGTGCCACATGCCCACCACCACTACCACCCTTACCCAGGGGGGGCTGGATGCCTACCACTACTACCACCCTTAGCCATGGGGGTGCCAGATGCCTACCACTACTACCACCCTTAGCCAGGGGGGCTGGATGCCTACCACTACTACCACCCTTAGCCAGGGGGGCTGGATGCCTACCACAACTACCACCCTTACCCAGGGGGGGGCTGGATGCCTACCACTACTACTACCCTTAGCCATGGGGGTGCCAGATGCCTACCACTACTACCACCTCTACCCATGGGGGGCTGGATGCCTGTCACTACTACCACCTCTACCCAGGGGGGCTGGATGCCTACCACCAACACCACCCCCACTCATAGGATGGACAATGCATGACACAACCAGCACACCACAACCTAGGGAATGCAAGAAAAGACATCCCCCAACACCATGACAAGCGTGTGTAGACTGTGTCAAATGCCTACAACACTGAACATGACTTTGAACATACAATGTGACCCCCTATCACATGTGCCACACATATATGTGTGTGGCCCCCACAATGCAAGCAGGCCATGACCATTGTGGCAATGGGGTCCAAAACCCCATCATCACAGTGACCAAAATGTAAGTGTGGGGTCCATAGCTGAAGCACATTTTGAACATTGTGGCAATGGGGTCCAAACCCCCATCATCACAGTGACCAAAATGTAAGTGTGGGGTCCATAGCTGAAGCACATTTTGAACATTGTGGCAATGGGGTCCAAACCCCCATCATCACAGTGACCAAAAGGTAAGTGTGGGGGCCCATAGCTGAAGCACATTCAGAACATTGTGGCAATGGGGTCTAAACCCCCATCATCACAGTGACCAAAAGGTAAGTGTGGGGTCCATAGCTGAAGCACATTTTGAACATTGTGGCAATGGGGTCCAAACCCCCATCATCACTGTGACCAAAATGCAAGTGTTGACAAAGAAAAAGCTGCAACTGCCAAACTGCATGGATGATTCCTGGTCAAGGACATAAAACACATCAGTGGCAAAGTAGTGCATGTGTCCCATTGCAACATAGATTGGGGGAGGCAAATACTGCAGTGCAAATAAGACATACCTTTGGCCATGTGCAGACAAACAACACCCATGGGGGCTGACACTGTCAACATTCATTAATGACACAATGACAGAAGTGACCATCAGAATGCAGACCCACATATTTGCACCAATGGGCACACAAATGCAGATACCCTGTGGAGACTGTAGATGTGAGGTGAACAGATACCATACCATGGCAGCAATGGGACACACAAACCATGATCATTGTGCTGACCGATGACCTAGGAGTCCCAGGGACAGCAGGGGAAACCCACCAAACAACATACAGCCAATGGCACACCTAAGATATGCCAATGCAGTGGTGCAGATGCACAAACACAAACAGGCAGACCCACACTGCACATCAAACACAACAGGTGAGGGGGGTGCCAGTGTCCCCAGACAACCACACAACACATGAGGAGGCCTGAATACCAATTACACAGATGTGCATACAGTGCCACACAAAGGTAACTCATGGATCCAAATCCCCTATGTGGGCAATCAGGCATTGTCAGATGAGAGGGAGCACAAATCACACATGTCACACAAGCATGTAGGAACAGCAACTGACACAGCAAGACACAGACACACCACAGCACTACCCCCAGGGCCCCCACAATGTGGTGACCCTGGGCTGCATTACAATCCCACTGTGATGACAAAGCTAAATGTCGTTCACACTGTGAACCACAGTCATGTGTCCTGAGCAACAATCTACCATCACACCTACACAAGCACAAATCAATTAGCACGGCCAGTAAGCCAAGGCCAACATGGAGGCAGGGGTCTAGCCGGGCAACAACTCTCATCTGCACACACTCAACACCACACACCTCGACCTCCAACAATGTGCAGCAGTGAAGCACACATGCACTGGTGACATTGCACATGCACCCATGACAATCCCAGGGTGGTGGGTGGGAACCAAGGTGCAGAAACACATCACACATGGCCACTCAACAAGACTCCTGAATGTCTGACACACTGCACACTACGCTGTACATGGACATGACGGCAATACCACACCAACCAATGGGATCCCAGCCACAGTCACACACCAATGAAGAAGCCAAGGTCACCCACAAAGAACACACATAGACAACTACCAACATTGCAGCCCAGACCCTGAGGAGTGCCAGCAGTCACACACACAACGTGTCACAATCACTGAAAGATAACACAAACTGGAAATCACATGACAGGTGTAAACAACAAGTGCCAAGGGGAATCCTGACTGTGACCCATCTGCGTCTGCACACAAACTCAGCCCTGACAGCAAACACACCTATGGGTGACACCCTGATGACCAGTAATGTGCCATGCATCCACATCACAGAGAACCCAGGGAGAAGACTTTGGGGGAACATAGGTCAACTCAGCAAGCATCACAAACAGGTACAACACTAGGGATCCCAGCATGCACAGCAAAACGGAAGTGAACACACAGACATGCTCATACAACACACACCTTGGGCGCAGGCAATGTCACAGGAGTACACACTGCCATGAGGGGACTCCACTCCTGTGTGAGGAAAGCTGTGCCATATGTTGCCTCAGTAGGGCCCCATCATGTCAGCTGAGCACTTGGTCACACAATCAACAATTAGCACCAAATGAAGGCTCCCGTCACATCAGCCTGGTCATGGGAGTGCCAACGAAATCATCAGCACAGATCCAACACACTTGTATAGCAATGTTGCACTGACAACACAGATGAGTCCTTCCCCATTGATGCCCAAACCTGCATGTCCAGTGGAGATGGCCACACGGTCAGGGAAGTAGACGAATTGAACAATGGCAGGCACAACAGATGTGCAGGGGTGGAAGCCACAGATGTGAAATTGCTAATGTAAGTAGGAAATCCCATTGCCAAATATTGAACACATGACACCCTCAGGTGCTGCTAAGGATGACATGGATACACCACAGGATAGGACACATTCCCCTGGACCACATGTGTTCCTGCACAGTAACACTTCATTATCATGAGACCAAATATCACCATCACTGCAGCAAGGGCATGGTTAGCATCATCAACAACATGTACATCAGAAGCAAAAGCACTAGAGAACAGAAAGTTGCTTTATTCAGCATATGTGTGTCCAAACACTCAGAGAACAGTAATGCTCCAACAAAGGCCAATGGCCAGTCCATCAAGTAAGTCAATACAGGGTGACAGTGGCAGATGTCACCCTACGCATGCCTGCACTGCACAAAACCAGGGACAATCCACTAGGAGGGGCAACCGGGGGGGGCAGGCCAGGCACCGCAGGGACAGGATCAGGGCTCACCAGGAGGAGGCAGGGAAGGGGTGGTGGGTGCTGGAGAGCCACTGACAACTGCAGTGGAGGTGTCTGACATGGTGTGTGCCGGCACAACTGGGGGGCATGACTCAGATGTTGTAGGTGCCGGCATGACTGCAGTGGACCCTGCAGATGGAGTGGACAGGTCCGCCACTGCAGTGCCCAAGTCAGACAGGGTGGTAGTGGACTCCACTGCAGTGCCTACCTCCAGGGGAGGAGAATGGGGAACAGGCAAGGTGGGCTGGACAGAGGGGGAGGACACCCTCACCACATCAGTGGCACAGACAAGCGCAGCGGGGGTGTGGTGCCGGGAGAGCAAGTGGCAGGGGGAGAAGGCCGGATCCTCTTGGGGATGGTATATCTGTGGGTGGGGGAACCTGGGGCAGGGTGTGGTGGGGGCACCTGTGGAGTGGGGGCCTGAGGGATGGAGGAAGGAGACCTGGTGCCTGAGCTGCAGGGCAGCGGCGGGGTCTTGCTCTTACGACTCCGGGGGACTTGCGGGTGGGGGCCTCAGTCTGTCTGTGCCTGGGGGAGGGTGTCCGGGGGCGAGGGGCACTCTGCTCCGTGTGGGTGGGCTTCCTCTTCCCCTGGATGCTGGAGCAGCTGGATCGTAGGGGATGAGGCCGAGGTCACAGAGGAAGAGCCGCTGTGACTTTGGGGTTGCAGGTGAGGCAAGGGAGGGTGCTTTGGAGGGAGAGGCAACTGAGGACTGCGCAGTGCTTGTGGATGCGTGTGTGTGTTCCAGGGCCCCATCCCCTGTGAGTCTGGTTTCAGTCCCCTGACTGTGCGTGCGTGTGCGTTTTGTTTGTGGCGTGTGTGTCTGTGTGCTGGACGTGTGTGTGCTGGTGTGTGCCTGTGCCGGTGTGTGTGTGTGCTTGGGACGGGTAAGGTGCTGGGGAGTGTGGATGGAGCAGAGGAAGGAGGGGTGAGGGACTGTCTGAGGAGGGACACTGCTGCCGTCAGGGAGGAGTCCATGGACCTATTGCCCCTCTGTAGGTCAGACATGCCCGATGAGATGCCCTCCATGAACGACACCAGCTGAGTCAACAGAGCGGTGTGCACATGGAGGACACTCAGCATGGCTGTCTGCCCTACATGGAGCTGGCGAAGGAGGTACACAGACTCCTCACTCAGGGCAGCAGGGGACACAGGGGCAGGGGGTGCGGTGCCTGGCCCGAAGGAGACACGCTCCCGAACATGGGAGCCTCCACGGATCTGGGGAATGGGAGCCAATGGGAGGGCGGTGGTGGTGCTGGTGGTGGCGGGGACAGCAACACTAGCTGGGGTGTGGTGGCTGCTGACACCCGCCTCCATAAGGGAGTCATCCTCCGAGCCGCTGTGGTCCTCAGCTGAGGTGGATGCTGCTGAGGATTCCTCGGTGTGGCTCCCCTCGCCCTCCGTGCCACTGGGTCCCTCCGACCACTCCTTGGCTGCTGACCCAGTCTGGCTCTCCGGCCCATGGAGCTGTCCCCTTCCGTGGCCGTGGATGTATCTGCAATCAATGGGGAAACAGACAGACATCAGTCACCTGCACCAAACGCACACACCACTGTGAGCACAGCACATTACAGAGCAAGCCCTGGCATCATTAGTTGAACATTGCTAAAAGTGCCCTAACTGAACAGGAGAAGCCAATTGTCAGTCTGATGCCAACCATGGCACTCACATCCCACATGGCCTTGCACCCATCTGTCTGGTGTCTGTTGGATAGCAACACCCCAGTGTGGACACATGCACCACCTACACAGTAGTTGGACAGTGCAGAGGACACGGTGTAGCATGTGGACATGCACACATCACAACTCTTGCCACTGAGTCAGTACAGGTTTCCGGATGAAAGGGATGCCCAGAGTCAAATAGGAAATGCATGTGATGCATACCAGCGACAGACACCATGATGCACCCATGTCCTGATAGCCATCGCCACAATGGTGTGAATGTAGCACATGTCACTCCCCTGCAGGATCACCAATAAGTAGACACATGCCATGGCGGAGGCATGACTGCTAAGTCATACATCACTGTCTCAGTGATGTATGACTTGGCAGCCAGACAACAACACTCTGCACTGTGTCACAATAGTAGGTCATGGGGAATGCAAGTCCTGGAGCTGCACAAGTGCACATGTACATCCCCCACACAACACATCATCTTAACCCTCATCTGTCCAGGTCATACCGATTGGACATATGGGAGACCTGTGACACTACCCTCTGAACCTGAGCCCCTCACAATCTGCTGTGAATGGGAAACAGCTGCCTGAACTTCACATTCGCATACCCCAGTCTGCACGGGCAGCTGATCAAACACCTATGTGACACACAAGTATCGTCTCCTATGGTCACATCTCCAGTGGCATGCTGAGCCCCTACCGAGAAACACCCCAGCAGTCCTGGCAACAAATCCACAGCACACTGACACAGAGGCAGACACCTGAGGGGTCAAATCACTGTGCACAATGTGTCAGCTGATACACGGGAGTGGGAGTACAGGTGTATTGGATGGGCTGGAGTAGGCATGACTGTCCTGCCCCACATGAATGAGGGATGAGCCCTGGACAGTGGATAGCTGGCTATGTATGTGTGACACACGTAATCTGCACACTCCTGGGGCCCAAACATTGTTCCCACCCGCTGCATGGGTGTGTGCCAGATACCCCAGGCACATGTGGTGGCTCAGCTCAGCAAGTGGACCGCATATCAAAGCAACACGCAGATTACATGTCCGAACACAGGCATTGTGTGAACAATGGACCCACCCATGATGCCCACAACAGAGTTAGGGAAACAGATGCTGTCCCCCACCTTGAGTGAAGCAAACTGCAAAGACACAGTCCCAAGTGACACAATTCCCTGAATGTAAGGGCCACACCTGGGTATCAGATGAGGAGTGGGCAGTGCACAATAGAGGGACATGGCTCCTGGACAACATGACTGCTGTACTGTGGCAGTTTAACCAGGCCAGAGGAGGGCACATAGCATGTAATACAGAGTTCACAGTGCAGTCTTTGACTCACCCCTCCTTGCTGCTGTCTGGCCTTCAGCTGCCCATCCAGGTCTGGAAACACCACCGCCAGGATCTGGAGCATGTGGGGGTCAGGGTCCGTGTTCCGCCCTCCTGCGAGGAGGCGACAGCTTCAGCTGGACCCGTGCAATCCTCCGGGTCCAGCCCCGAAGGTCCTGCCACCTCTTCTGGCAGTTGCGGATCCGGCGCTTGTAGACCCCCACGGACCGGACAGCCCGGACGATGTCCTTCCAGATCTCCTGCTTCCGATGGGCATTAACAAGTGAGGATGACAAAGTGAAAAGGCCATTACTACACATGCAACATATCCGTGCATGACACAGTTGTATATACATGTCTCAATCACAGGGGCACATGATGTACACAGGCAGTGCAACGCTGCCCATGGACAGTTTGCCAGAAGTCACTACATGGTATCATTGCATGGGAAGTAAAACCTTGTTCAAATGCACTGTCACTGCACCATACCTGTCCAGTGCATGTCACTACACACTATGGGGGGTGACAACAACTCAGTGAGCCTGCTAGCCAGTGGCGTGCAGACTTTCAGCCTTGCTAGTCAGACAAAATGCAAATTCAGAAAGGCAGTGCACAGAACACTCACCTGCTCCCCTGGTGTCCCATACAGCTTGCTGTACTGTGGAAGTAGGCTGTCCAGCAGGGCCTGGTTCTCCTCAAGGCTGAAGGCTGGGGCTCTCTCCACAGTACGTGCCGTTGCAGGGTCCAGAGGGGGCAGAGACAGCAGCAGTGCAGTGGCAGATGTCGTCCTGGAGCATGTAGTGCAGGCAAGTGAGCTCTCAGGGGAACAGCCAGCAATATATATGTGCTGCAGAGGCAGATACTGTCCCATGTGTCCAAAGTGATAGGTCCAAGTCGTTTGCATCTTCTGAATCTGGCCAATCCATGGAATAGCAGCACCAATACACGCCCACAGCATCCTTCAAATCTTCAACTTCATGACATACATGATTTTGCAACATTGTTGTGGGTGACCAACTGAATTTCCAGCAACCGACTCGTTCGAATTTCAAAAACGCGTCCGTTGCCAGGCTAGGCCATTGACAATGGGTGTGCACCGATCGGTCCATTGCGGTTCAACGCGTACAGGGGTACAACGCGTACCCGCGCACATTGAATGCAATGGGCCGGCCGGGTGCACCGATCGGTCCATTGCGGTTCAACGCGTACAGGGGTACAACGCGTACCCGCACACATTGAATGCAATGGGCCGGCCGGGTGCACCGATCGGTCCTTTGCGGTTCAACGCGTACAGGGGTACAACGCGTACCCGCACACATTGAATACAATGGGCCGGCCAGGTGCACCGATCGGTCCATTGCGGTTCAACGCATCCCTGTACAAGTGACTGGCATATGTCACCAGGCCTGTCTCAGATGAACATATGCAAGCCACAAATAGCTCCCAGGGAGTGAGGGGCACACCTACAACACCACAGCCTGTCCAAACTGTATCATAAGGCATGTAAGGCTGCATTTCCTATTGTGTGTATGTTGGTGTACATGTTGTCCTGTGGGTGTCACCTGGGGGCAGCCACCCCCAGGCTGTGCACGTGTTCATGGGGACAGGATCCTGGGTGTTACGTGTACATGACCACTGTGATGTGCAACTGTTCATATCTGAGCATGTGCCATGGTCACATTTCACGGTGGTGTATGTGTATGTCATGTCACATACCCCGTGAGTCCCATGTGGGACGGTATGTTTGAGCCAGGGTGACCCAGTGGCACAATAGTGATGGTCCTCCACAGTCTGTGTGCATGTAGTGTTTACAATGTCTCTGATTTCATGTGCACAATGGGAGACAGTCTCCACATCCACGTTGTTTGTGCATGGACTTTGATGTTGTGCGTGTGTGTGTCACAGACGTCCATGTCTGTCCTGCAGAGGCAAGTGGAACCACTACCTGTGGGGGTCATGTTTTTTTTGCTGTGGTGTATACATGATACTCCATGTAATGCCAGTGTCCATGTGGCAATACAGGGTCCCTGGGAATGTACCTGTCGTTGAGCTGTGATGCCTGGGGCACATCTGTCCTCACATGTCACTGTGGGGGGTGATTGTAACATGGCAGCAGGAGATGGGAACTGTGACACGGCCTCATGATATCCAATGGGCCAACCTGGGACTAATTGATGCCACTTGTTGAACCGTGATGACAGATGTTGGCCATGTATGTACCATACATGTCCTTACGGAACTGCACACTTCATGTAGTTGTGCCTCATAATGATGTATGATGTGATATTGAGTGTGTTCAATGCCGCATATGTGGGGTGACTGACAATCTTGCTTTCTTCTCCTCTGCACTGCAGGGCTCCTGCTGTCCATAGACCATTCCCAGACCTGGCAACGATGGTGGAACGGGACAGCATCCGACGGTACCGCTTCACCAGGCAGCTGATTGAGGATTTGGCAGTGCAGTTGGCCCCACATTTGCAGACTGGCCGGCCGTATCCTACAGCGCTGACCCCCAAGGTGAAGGTGATGGCAGCCCTACACTTCTTTGCCACCGGTACCTTTCAACATACTGTGGCGACTGCTGGTGGGATGTCACAGACCATGTTCAGCCGTGTGCTCCGCGATGTTTTGGAGGCAATGTTGCTATACCTGAACCGGTACATCTATTTCCCTAGACTGCAACGACTCACTGACGTGAAGAGTGACTTCTATGCCCTGGGGAGGATGCCGCATGTCATTGGCTCCATTGATGGGACACATGTGGCTTTGGTACCACCACAGGCACATGAACAGGCCTACCGTAACCGCAAACACTACCACTCGGTCAATGCACTGGTGGTGTGTCTTGCAGATATGACCATCTCACACGTGTGTGCCCGTTTCCCTGGTTCAGCACACAATGCCTTTGTGATGAGGAGTAGTCGCATCCCCAGGATGATGGCACAGATGCAGAACCAGCGTGCCTGGCTTGTCGGTGTGTACTGACTTTGTGCCATTGTGTGTGATATGATCTGTAGTATTCCGCCCACTTTTCCAAGTCAGCTAATGTGCACTTGTCTGTCCGTAGGTGACTCGGGATACCCCAACATGCCATGGTTGCTGACACCCCTCAGGAACCCTGTGACACCAGCCCAGATGCGCTACAATGAGGGACATGGTCGGACCAGGAGAGTGATTGAGCGGACATTTGGTCTCCTGAAGAGCCGCTTCCGCTGCCTCGACAAGACAGGAGGGTCCCTCCCATATGCCCCAGCGAAGGTGTGCAAGATTATCATCGTCTGCTGCATGATCCACAACCTGGCAGTGCGGAAGGAGTTGCCTCTCATCCAGGATGACAATGACCAACATCCGCCACCTGTGGAGGATCCTGGCCTGGACCACGATGCCAGTGATGATGATGATGATGGTGATGTCCGCACACAGCTCATCACCAACTTCTTTAGCTGAATGTGAGTATCCTGAGGTGTCATGTCAATGATGTGAGTTGGCATGATATGTGTAGGTGGTGCTCTGGTGCTGTTAGAGTGTGTCCATGGGCTACTTGACTGGATGTGTGTAGCGATGTGTGCTTACAGGTGGTCTGTACTCCCCAACAGTGTTGACATGCTAACTTGGTTCTGGGTGGGTATCTTGTAACATGTATTGTGCATGAGTTTTGCTGTTCTGTCCTGTTCTCCATTGCTTTTGACTGTGTGTCATTTCTGTCCTTCACAGGGTACTTTCAGATTCGTTTGGTCAACTGTGTCCACCGACGACGTCATTGTACTTCCAGGGTGGTAGCTGTTGTGTCCCTACAGGTGATGTGCGCCACACCCATGGACTTCCTTCCTTCTACAGTTGTTGACTGTGTGCCCGCTGCCAGGTGGGATTACCTTGCATCTGTAGTGGTTACGACATGTTGCAACTGTGTAATAAACCTGTGCTTCACTTTGTGATGTGCGTTGTCTGTGGTCACACATTTGACTGCCATTTGCTTACTGCACCTGTGGGCTACTTGACTACAACTGTGAATAGGTGTGGTGTCTGTGCATTGCACCGTCTTTCCTGGCAACATCAGTGTAGGCAATGAGTCAGATGGCCTAGGTGTGTATGTGTTGTGTAGCCCTGGTGGTGTGTCTCCCTCATATGTGTCACGTTGCCATTACTCACATGCCTGTGTTGTACTTGCTGTTGCAGTTCGCATACACAGTGTAATTTTGCAGTTCATCATCCCCATGACAGCACCCACGTTGGAATCACAACAGAGGCAAGTATGGTGTATTAGTGTGTTTATTGTGATACATTTGTGTGAATAGTGCACAGGATGGTTAGTGCTGTACATTTATATTGCAATCAGAAGTTCCTAGATGAATTGAAAGTCATGGTAGACAAAATCCCCAGTATCGGGGCCACAGTTGTCTGAGACATTGGTCCAACTTGTACTCCCAATGTCATGTGTGGGAGTTGTGTTGCCGTCAACAGGGTGAACAGTTTGCGCACAAAGGTGATCATCCAGAACAGGTTCAGGCTTCCTGGGGGTTGCACATGGCCATCAGCCTCTCACTTGCCCCTCCTCGGACGACCCCTCTTCTTTCGGGGGGCCCCTCAAGTACAGGCTGCTGCGGTGCAGGGGACTCTCCGCCAGAGTCATCCTCCCTCCCTGTGGCAGTTGCAGTTGTTTCAGCACCAGATGTTGTTGGCACACAGGGAGGTGTAGACTGGTTGCTGGTCATCTGGCGGAGGCATTGTAATATGTCCCTATGCACTGCCGTCATCTCTTGCAGTGTGTCCCACTTGGACTCCACGCGGGACATGTGTGAGTCCAAGCGGGCATGATGGGCAGCCTGCTGCTCTTTGATGTCCCTGAGGAGCCCCACTACCTGGCTGAGATCTCCGGTGCTGGACTGGTACGCATCGGCTATGCGTGCCAGTTGTGGGTCATCATGCACACCAGACACCTCTACAAGCAGCGACCTCTGTCTCCCACCCCTCCCACCACCCCTGCCGACATGTGCAGTGCGTGCAGTGGCACGCACAGATGACCCTGGTCCCCCTTGGGGGTTGGTGGTGGTGGTGGTGTCCATGGCCCCACGTTGGTCCAGGGTCCCTGTGCTGGTGGTGCTCCTTGTTCTGTCCATGTAGGCAGGGATGGTATTTGTGGTGACAGTCGTTGGAGGGGTGGGTGCAGGGGTGCAGCTGGTGGTCCTGCTGGTGCTGCAGCTGGTGGTCCTGCTGGTGCTGCATGATGACTTGCACCGGAGGTGCCAGGTTGGTCTTCTTCATCCGAGGAGGGCAGAGGCTGTTCGACACCAGTGAGCTCTGTATCCTCTTGAGCCTGGGACTGGGACTCCTCAGCGTCTGCTGCTGTGTCCCCATCATCACCTGTTTTTGGGAGACACACACAATGTATGTTATGTTTCTGCAGGCATCAATGGTTGACACACCTGACAGTTGTGACTGTGCCTCTGGGTGCGGGCCTGTACATTGCATTGTCCTAAGTTGTCACAGTCAGGGGTTGATATTGGTGTAGCACATTGTCCTGCATTATTTGGGCATTTCTATGTATTTGTTGGGGTGTGAACATGGTCTGCATTGGTTGTATTTGGTTGACAGCCGGCCCTCCTTCCCACCCAGCCAGTCAGTTATCCCACCATGGACTGTGCTTGCATTGCAGGGAGTGAAAGTTGTCTTTCAAGATGTCAGTCAGTGGTGTCCTGCTGTTGGTTGTTGCACAGTTGCCAGCGGGGCCTTGTGCTCCTCACAGCAGTTGCCAGTGTCAGCCATCTTGTCAGTTGTTTTCCACTACCTGTGATGTGAGCATGGTTCAGGGTGGTGTTGATGGGACAGTTGTGGGGGTGAGCTATGTCTGTGACTATGACTCCCATCATGCTATTGCCTCCACCCCACTTCCCAGCATTCCCAAACTTACTTGCTTTTGTGGGGAGTTCAGTGTGTGTGGGTGTGAGAGCAATGGCAAGATGGCTGACAGTGGTGTCCTGCTGTTGGTTGGTGTGCAGTTCCCAGCATGCCTTTGTGCTCCCCACAACACAGCACCAGTGTCAGACATCTTTGATGGGCCTTTCCACTCTCTGTGGGATGTGCATGCGTGAGTGTGAGCTTGCTGGGCCATGTGGGTGGGGGATGTTGAGCTGTGACTACGACTCCCATCATGCTATTGCCTCCACCCCCTTCCCAGCATGCCCATGCTTCCTTCCCTTTGACTCTGCTTCCCTGTGGGGTTGTGTGCCTGTGCTGGCAAGATGGCTGACAGTGTAATCCTGGGGTTAGTTCTGCTACAGGTCCCATGTGTGTCCTTGTGCTTCACTCTGCATGACCCAGTGTTGTGGTTCTTTGTGGGATAGATTATTGGTGTGTGAGGCAATGCATTCTCCCAGGTGAGTTGTGTGGAGTTTGTGTTAAGGGGGAGGTGTGAAAAGCTGCTGGTGACTGTGGTCGGTGCTGTGAGTCCTCCTTCCCACCCAGCCAGATATCCCACCATGGACTGTGCTTGCATTGCAGGGAGTGTAAGTTGTCTTTCAAGATGTCAGTCAGTGGTGTCCTGCTGTTGGTTGTTGCACAGTTGCCAGCGGGGCCTTGTGCTCCCCACAGCAGTGGCCAGTGTCAGCCATCTTGTGAGTCCTTTTCCACTCCCTGTGATGTGAGCATGGTTGTGAGTGGTGTTGATGGGCCAGTTGTGAGGCTGAGCAATATCTGTGCCTACTACTCCCATCATGCTATTGCCTCCACCCCCTTCCCAGCATGCCCATCCTTCCTTCCTTTTGACTCTGCTTCCCTGTGGGGTGGGCTGCCTGTGCTGACAGGATGGCTGGGAGTGTTGTCCTGGCAGTTGTTTGGCTAAAAGTCCCAAGAGTCTCCCTGTGCTTCACACAGCATAACCCAGGGTGGTGGTTCTTTGTGGGATCTTGAGTTAGGATGTGAGGCATTGCATTCTCCCAGGTGGGTTATGTGGAGTTTGTGTTGAGGGGGTGTGTGAGGGAGGTGCTTGTGACTATGGTCAGTGCTGTGAGTCCTCCTTCCCACCCAGCCAGATATCCCACCATGGAACGTGCTTCCATTGCAGGGAGTGCAAGTTGTCTCTCAGGATGTCAGTCAGTGGTGTCCTGCTGTTGGTTGTTGCACAGTTGCCAGCAGGGCCTTGTGCTCCCCACAGCAGTACCCAGTGTCAGCCATCTTGTGAGTCCTTTTCCACTCCCTGTGATGTGCGCATGGTTCATGGTGGTGTTGATGGGACAGTTGTGGGGGTGAGCAATATCTGTGACTACGACTCCCATGATGCTATTGGCTACACTGACTTGCCCAGCATACACAGAATTCCTTTCTTTCAGTGGTCTTCACTGTGTGTTGGTGTTGTAGTGGTGGCTACATGTCTGGATGTGTTTGTTAGTTATATTTGTGCCACTGCCTAGCTGTAGTTGTAGTTGTGTTTGTACATGTGATGACACGGTTATATGTAACTTTGAGATGGCATGTGTTGTGTTTATCTGACTGACATACACATTTTGGGATGATTCTGTTCTGGTTGCTGTGTAATTGCTAAGAGTGCATGGTTTGACTCTCCCCTTGACAGTGATGTGTGTGTGTATTGTGGCAGAATATTGTGTACATTTGTTGTGTACTCACCAGGCTCTGGGATGTTTTCTAGTCCATAGACGCTCACTGGTGGTAGGATGGCCCGCACCTTCTCCTCCCAGGGCCTGAGGTATACTGGCTTGGCAGGAGGGCCACTGCCGGTGTGTTTGCTCAGGAGGTAGTCCTTCTTCAGCAGCTCCCGTACCCTCCTGCGCACGTCATACCACCTGTTCTGGATGTCAGTCTTTGTGCGCAGACATGGTGATTGTGCGTTCACCCTGTTGATGATCCTCTCCCACATCTTTGTTTTCTGGGAGATGGGTGTCTGTTGGACCAGTGCGCCAAACAGCTGTGGCTCTACCCTGAGGATCTCGTCTACCATGACTTCCAATTCACTATCTAGGAACTTGTGATTCTTCTTTGGGGGCATGGTGATGGGTGGTGATGGTGAGTGATGTGTGTGTTGGTGTGCAGGTGAAGGTGTGTGAGTGTGTGTTTTGCTGGGTGTATGTGAGGTAGCTATTTGTTGGTGTGCTGATGGTGTGTGGCTTGTGTGAGGGATGAGCTGTGGGTGTGTGGTTGTCTGTTGTGTGCTGGCAGGTGAATAGGATTTGCAAAGGATCATGGTTGGGATTTGTGTCCTTTATATGGGTGGAGTTGTGGGTGTGTCTTTGTTCTCTGTCCCCACCCCCCAGTATTTATTGGCTTTGTAATTGCTTGTTTGGCCTTTTTTTGTGTATTTTCCCTCAGTACTTTCTGTGCATGTTGGAAACGTTCTTGTGACCGAGTCGGACCCTGCAGTTGTCTCGTACGGTCTTCTCCGTTTCGTTCACGCTGTGTTTGTGCTATTTTCTATGCTGCGTACGCGTCGGTCGCGGTGTTTTGTGTTACTTCGGCTCGCAGTTTTGTATGCGTGTCGGTCGTACGGCTTGTCCTCCGTACGACTCGGTCGTGGTTTTCGCGCCTTGCATCGTACTTTGCGGTTTGGAGTTCGCGGGTACGTTTCGGTCGGATTTGTTCCGGGTGCGTGTCGGTCGGTTCGATTCGCGTGTTTTTCCGGCCGGATTGCTGTTTTCCGTGCGGCTCGGTCGTTCGGCTTGGGTTCCGTACGTGTCGGTCGGATTTTGCATGCTTTGCATCGTACTTGGCGGGTCGGGCGCCACAGGTACATGTCGGTCGGAATTAATTCCGGCTCCGAGTCGGTCGGTGCTTTTTCCGGCCCGAATCGGAATCGACCCCTTAGTCTTAGGCTACAGACAATTAAACAGTCACACTTGCACATTTGCAGTGCAAAATTCATACAGAACACAATATTGCACGCAAAAAATCTAAAACAACATTAGACATTTCAAATGGCTTTTCTGACAAAACATAGTGCCTGAAAGCAGGTATTTGACAGCATTTACTACACTCGTGTCACAAAAACAATGTTGTTGATTGCCTCAAGGGTATAGGAAAAGCCCAGTTTTGTTATGGGCCCGTGTAACAGGACTGTTACAAAATGTTGACCAAGAAGCATTGTCCTATGTCGATGACATATACCTTACGGATGATGACTTACAAGCACATCTAGCAAGAGTAGATTACATTGTTCTGGGATTTGCTTCAATAGGCAACAAATTCAATTTCCAGAAATTAAAAGTTGCCTTTCTCAGTGTCCTGTTCTTGGGATATGAGCTATCAAATGAAGGCAAAAACGTAGCTCTGCATTTCCTAGAGAAATGTGCACTCTTACAACCACCCAACACAATGAAAAAGCTACAATCACTTTTGGGTTTTCTAAATTTTGGGTTGAATATACTTACTAGATTATGCACAGTGGCTAAAACCGTTTTATGAATTAATACGTCCAGACTTTTTAAGAACACATTGGACTCCAGAATATACACAGATCTTGCATTCAGTACAAACTGACATGCTAGCTTCAAAACACTCACACACACGTGTCAACAAAGCAAACTTGGTGATCCGCATAATCTTGGGGACCACAGGCTACACATATGTCACTTTCAACGAGGTTGACACTGTACCGATTGCATAAAAATCACATTTATATTCCAATGCAGAGATGCGTTTTGCACCTACAGAAAAAATCCTGACTGCAGTTCAGACAGCTGTTATGAAAGAAAGATCATTGGCTCAGTGGAAATGCATAATTGTCATGACTCCCATCCCAGCCTTAGAGGCTGTCACAAAGGCCACTAGAGGTTACAGATCCTGAATTCCCCACACTGATAGTGTGCAATTCGTATTATTGTGTCCAGTCTTACAATGAGTTCTTACACAATTGAAGCCAGAATGGATACAGAGACTCTGAAGGGTTTACTATCAAGCGCAAGCTGCTTTGAAGAAAGTTGGCAAACCTTAAAAGCAAGTTTGCCACAGGCTCATGTTATCCACACACTGAGCCACCAACTTGTAGGAATACACATTGCAGGGAATTCACTCGCTGATGAAGCCACAAAGGCAGCATTGCAAACTGCTGTTGTAGCTGCAATAACTCATTCCCACACGAGGGTAAATGGAGACATCATGATGGCTGTCACAACTTCGCATTGTGGCACTCCCTTACCAAAATAAATATCTAGCAAAATACTCCTACCTACTGAGTGCGCAAAACATTCCATTTGTTCATCTTCCAGGAGTGGGAGATAGAGTAATTCCAAATTTAGATCCCAGATCAGAATTATTCATGGCACCACATGAGGGGCTATCCTCTGCCCATACTGGTGTGGTGGCTGCAGTTTCACTACTACGGCAATGCTATTGGTGGCCAGGTCTATACAAGCAGACTAACCAGTGTGTCCTTAACTGTGACATTTGCTAACAAATAAAAGTTTCCATCACAGAATGGCCACCGCAGACACCTCTCTTGATTTCGAACAAGCCTCTGGCTTGTGTGTTTCTGGACGACTGTGGGCCACTAAATATTAATGTCTTCTTTGAATACATTCTGTTAGAGGTGGATTTACACTCTAAATTCCTATGTGTGTGGCCACAACAATCGTCTGGCGCTCAAACTGTTCTAAAAGATTTGCAAGTCTTCATTGGGACATATGCAGTAGCGGCATTCCATTCAGACCAGGGCCCAGAGCTTGCCTCTAAGGCTTCCTGGGATACCATGGGTATTTTGGGTGTGGCTGTGCACTATTCCTTCCCCTATCATCCTGAGGGAACTTCGATAGTGGAAAGGAAAAACCATGACTTAAAGCAGTCTTCAACAGCTAGAGTATTAGGATCAGGTAGTAGTTGGATCCATCATCTGTATGGGGTCCAGAGAGCATTAAACAATCTGCCTAGAAGATCCTTGGGTGCTCAGACTCCCTATTATGTCCTGTTCGTCATCCATATGTGGGTTCCAGACCTAGATAATCCTATCACAGTGGCAGCGGGAGCTCCTTTTGATATCACTGGACGTTTGGCTGCCTCACAGGAACTATAAGACTTCCAGGATGAGCGCTCCAACAACAAATGTTCTGCCACTGGAAAAGTGAAGGTGCAACCAGCAACTCCTGGCTGGATTCCAAAGATTGGGCATCTGGTCTGAGAAAAGATCATGGACAAAAAATAATTTGTCCCGTCTTACAGAGCACCGGTGCTGATCCTGGCAGTTGAAGGTACCTGAACAGTACTTTTACTACCTCTTGCTGGTTGTAAAAACAAAATATTTGTGTCAATCAATCTAATCAAACCACACCATGTAGCCAGTCCTACACATTAGGCCACGAGGGCTCCGTGGTAGTTAACTGCCTCCTCTCACTACCATACAGGAGATCTCTTTGCAAGCATTAAAAAATACTGACGTTTCTGTTTCCTTGCTACTTCCAGTTACATATACCAACACCATACACACACTGTATGTGAATTCACAGTCTTCAATAACGCATGTTAACAACAAAGGGGCCGATTCCGATCTCGGCCGGTAGGGCACCGAATCGGATTCGGCTTAACCGGATCCGATTCGGAGCCCTCTTTCCCGACCGATTCGTACGTGCGTCCGGCCGAGCGAGTACGATGCGAGCGCACGCGAAATCGCCGACCGACTCGTTCCCGGGTCCGAACCGCTCCGATCGACTCGCACGGACACGACTCACACCGCGCAATGGAGACGTTCCCCGGCTGGGCAAGTACGATGCGTGCCTCGAGCAGTCCGACCGACTCGCGCCGTCCGGCTCGAAAGAGCAGTCGGAGCCAGACTTTGGGGTCCGTGTTGGACCCCCTGTACGCGTGAGCCGCGGCTGAGTCGCACACAGGAGGGACCCATGGGTCCCCCTACCTGTGCATGTACGCCGCGAGTCGCATCGAGGCGTACCAGCTGTAGGGGGCGCCTTGTTCGCCTCGCACCCATTGAGTCAATGGGAGCCCGCGTACGCGTTGCTGGCGTCCGGCTCCCATTGACTTCAATGGGAGTCCGACCAACTCGAGTCCGATTGCATGCGTGCGCATCGTACTCGTTCGGTCGGACTGCAAGAGTCCGATTCGGTCGGAAATCTCTCCGGGTCCGGCTCGGTCGGAGTGATTTCCGGCCTGAATCGGAATCGGCCCCAAAGTTGTTCATTATGATCCACAGTTGGAGTTATCCACCAGTTCTATACTACCATGTGAGGTCCCTGTTTTTACACAGACGGCCTCTTCCTCCAGTGGCATGGTGCTCTCCATGCCATTGGAATCAAGCTATTCTGGCTGAAGAGGGGTGAAACCCCGAAACCGGTCCTAGGATGCTTGTTTCCAGTCCAGGGAAGACCTGGCTTGGCAGTTCGGGCTGGACTGTTCCCATGAGGCACAGACTGATTTGCATATGGCTAGGTTCAAACTGGAATGGCATGGTGAGCAAAAAAACGATGGATTTAGGCCCAGATCTCTGTACTGGGGTGAATGTATGACATTGTTCTGCAGGTAACTAGACACAATATCGAAAAAAAAATATCGAATGGACATAATATCGAGTACAAAATATAGAATGGACAAAATATCGAATGGACATAATATAGTGGTTAAAAATATCGAAATGCAGGTAAGTAATATCGACTGTCAAAATATCGAAGTACATAATATAGGCATTAAAATATATCGAATTTTTAATAATATCGAATTTTTTTTAAGTGTTTTGTATGTTAGTATATGTGTTAAAAGTGTATATTAGTTTTTGTAATGTATGTTTAATTTTTTTTAATTAATGAATTTTATGTTATTTAATTTTTGGGTAATTTAATTCCGTAGCGGTTTGTGGGTTTATAAGGGAATAGGGTGGGAAGTAATTTAATTATAGTAAATTAAATAGTAATTTTTAGGATTTATTAATTATTTTTAATTTATTTTTGCGTTTTAGTTCTGTAGCAGGTTGTGGGTTTATAGGGGAAAGGGGTGGGAAGTAATTTAATTGTAATTAAGTAAAAAAAATTTTTTATTGGCATTGATAATTAATTTACTGTTAATTACTTATTAATTGGTAATTAATTTTTATTAATTAGTAATTAATTTTTATTAATTGATTAATTGATAATTATGTTAATTGTATTAATTTATTCTTCGTAGTGGGTTGTGGGTTTATAGGGGAATAGGGTGGGAAGTAATTTAATTGTAATTAATTAACTATTGAAAATATTTTTGTGTATTGATAATTAATTTACTGTCAATTAATTATTAATTGGTATTGTTATTATTTGTTAATTTTTGGTATTGAAAATTAATTGTTTGTTAATTAATCATTAATAGGTAATTAATTTTTAATAAATAATATTTATTGGTATTTAGAATTAATTATTAAATATTTTGTAATTGGTAATTAATTTTAATTAATTTTTTATTGGTATTGATAATTAATTTATTTTTATTAAAATATTAAATCATTACTTTCCCTACTGTTGCACTCTCTGGAGTGGGGATAGTAATTTTTACCCCTACGCTATCCAACGCTTTCCCTACTGTTGCACTCTCTGGAGTGGGAATAGTAATTTTTACCCTCCCGCTATCCAACGCTTTCCCTACTGTTGCACTCTCTGGAGTGGGAATAGTAATTTTTACCCTCCCGCTATCCAACGCTTTCCCTACTGTTGCACTCTCTGGAGTGGGAATGGTAATTTTTACCCCTACGCTATTCAACGCTTTCCTTACTGTTGCACTCTCTGGAGTGGAAATAGTAATTTTTACCCCTACGCTATCCAACGCTTTCCCTACTGTTGCACTCTCTGGAGTGGGAATAGTAATTTTTACCCTCCTGCTATCCAACGCTTTCCCTACTGTTGCACTCACTGGAGTGGGAATAGTAATTTTTACCCTCCCGCTATCCAACGCTTTCCCTACTGTTGCACTCACTGGAGTGGTAATAGTAAATTTTATCCTCCCGCTATCCTACGCTAAAAATATTGAATATCTTTTATTAATATTACGTTAATATATATATGTATTAAAAAATAAAAATGTATGTTTATTTTTTTTTACTTACATTAATTATTTATTAATTTTAAAGTTATTTAAGTATTTTTAAGTATGTTTTAGTTAATTATATATAATTTTACATTACTTTTAAGACATTTAAAAAATTCGATATTTTGACTAACTATATTTTTTACAACGATATTTTTGATTCGATATTTTGTACTTACCTGTTTGTAGATAGGGATTCGATATTTTGGTATTCTATATTTTTCCTCGATATTTTTGCAGGTCGATATTTTCCTCCTCGATATTCTGTCAGTGATCCTGTTCTGCATTCTGTCCATCAACTGTTGTTTTTGCATTTGTCACCCCGAGTGGGACGGGTATGCCCAGACGTGGGTCCCGTGCTCTCCATGCCACTGGAATCAAGCTATCCTGGCTGAAGAGGGGTGAAACCCCCGAAACCGGTCCTAGGATGCTTGTTTCCAGTCCAGGGAGGACCTGGCTAGGCAGTTCGGGCTGGACTGTTCCCATGAGGCACAGGGTCAAGACTGATTTGCATATGGCTGGGTTCAAACTGGAATGGCATGGTGAGCAAAAAACGATGGATTTAGGCCCAGATCTCTGTACTGGGGTGAATGTATGACATTGTTCTGCATTCTGTCCATCAACTGTTTTTTTGCATTTGTCACCCCGAGTGGGACGGGTATGCCCAGACGTGGGTCCCGTGCTCTCCATGCCACTGGAATCAAGCTATCCTGGCTGAAGAGGGGTGAAACCCCAAAACCGGTCCTAGGATGCTTGTTTCCAGTCCAGGGAGGACCTGGCTTGGCAGTTCGGGCTGGACTGTTCCTATGAGGCACAGGGTCAAGACTGATTTACATATGGCTGGGTTCAAACTGGAATGGCATGGTGAGCAAAAAAACGATGGATTTAGGCCCAGATCTCTGTACTGGGGTGAATGTATGACATTTTTCTGCATTCTGTCCATCAACTGTTGTTTTTACTTTTGCACTATCCATAATTGATCTGCTTTTTGTCCCTTCTTGTCCTTTCCATGAGGTCTTGTGATCCTTCTGTGTTTTCTTTTCTTCCTTTGGCGCAATGTTTCCTTTCTCTGCTTGTTCTCCTTGTCCTCTTGCTCTTGTCCCCCTGCCGGCTCCTCTGGCATTTTCCTGTATGATTTTCCTGCCTATCCTCGGCATCCTATACTCATCCAAAAAGTTGTCTGCTTCTTATCAACCTCTGGTTCTGAAGTGTTGTTTTCATTTTCTTCTGAAGCATCAAATACCATACCCTGTCTCAGAGCCCACCTTGAATTCTGTTGTCTCATATTGCCTTGGTCTAGGTGCCTTATTCATATCTTATCTGTGCATGCCATCATATCTACGATTGAAGGTAAGAAACCACCCTCTATCATAGACCCGAGAATCTCTTTGAAATGTGTGTTGCCTGCATAACTTGAGCTCTTTTTCAAGTTTTTCCAATCTTGTTCCCATTACCTTAAGAAATTTGTCATTGATCTCTATCCCTCTCTTACAACTTAATCTCTTTCAGCAAATCCTCTGTCACACCAAAAGCATTTTATTAATATTTCCAACATTACGCTGTAGCTATTGGCTCAGATGACTGTCCATTCCAACAACATTTTCGGATTCGGGGATTCACAAGATGCAACAGTATAAATGTAGAAATCCTTTGGCACCATTTCCTTATCCAGATAGTTTTGTAGTGATGTATCTTTCCATCACTTCTATAATTCAGTTCTATATAATTTTTCCAATTAATCCCACCGTACTTTGCCTTTATTTGAATTTCTGTGAATTCCCAGTCCTTTTGTAGGCATATTGACAAACAGAGCCTGGGCTTCACTTGCGGGCCTCCCACCTTTCTGCAATAGTCACATGATTTGCTGTGATAGAATATCCTCTTAAAAGTTTCTTACAACACATGCCACTGGTCCACATGTTACCTAACAGGATCCCTTTGCCAATCAGTTAATTTCAAACACACACGACTGAATGGAAGCACAAGCAAAGTCTTGAAAATAAGTACTCAAAATTGCACACTTCAACAGAAAGAAAAGGATACAGAGGCACAAGGCCCACCCAATTCGTCCACCACCACAGAGTTGTCACACGCATCCTCTGACCTGTTTAACCTCCCCGTTAAGGATTTGCTAAGCCCAGCAGTCCTTACCTCTGCTCCTGCCTTAAACATATTTTCTTAGACTCACTGATTCTAACCGAATCCACGTGTATAACCTTTTGGTCATCTCACATTGAGTCTTTCCTAATTCTTCAACTTCACTACAATTTCTTTGGAATCTTAGGGGCACATTACGATACCCGGCGTAAATAACACCGCCAGGCATGGAAGCGTCAAAAATCCGCCCGCACACACCGCCTGAACACCGACCACGCCATTACGATTACACAAACCGAATACCGCCATCGGCGGAAAAAGCACACAAAATACCGCCCGCCAACGTCCGAGTCGGAGACAAACCGCCCGCCACGGACGGAAACACGCACGACAACACAAAACCGCCCGCCCTCACGGCCGACACACCGCACGTGAGATTACGATCGCACCGACATGAGCGTGGAAAAACCACAAATATACCGCCCGCCAGCGCAAACAACGCCGATGAGAATCGACACGGCAGAAGCCATGGTGCCCACGTACCTGCACAGAAACCATCCGCACACAAAACCAATAGCACACAACATGGCCAACAAGTCCACACAGCAAGGCACGCACAAATACACAAGCACAGTACATATCCCGAAAACATCCCCCCGGACAAACAAAAATACAAAGGCCAGAACCCCAGACACAACACACCTGAAAACAACAGACCATGAGGACACACCCACATAGGTGAGTACAAAAGCAGCACTCCCACAGACCACAACCCCTTGCTACATTGCAAACCAGAGAGGAGAGGAGAGGACACAGTGACACAGCAAGGACAGCAGCACACCACAGAAACGCACACATCACCACCACCACCACCACCACCACCACCAAACACCGGCACCACAAACCCCCTGCACATTACACAACACACACCGCACCAGCACCACAAACACCATGGCACCACAAAGGATGCCCAAGTTCACGCCCATGGAGCTGACGGTCATGGTCGACGAGATCATCAAGGTGTACCCACAAATCTATGGGAACATGGTCCAGCACACACCACTAGCCACCAGAAACAGAATGTGGAACCGGATCGTAGACCAGGTCAATGCAGTCGGGACCCTGCCCAGGAACAGAGTCGAGATCAACAAACGTTGGAATGACGTAAAGAGCCTGGTCAAGAAGAAGGAGGGCAAAAACAGAGAGCTGGCTGCCGTCACTGGCGGAGGGAATCCCGCGCTCTTTAAGACCTACAAAGCGTGGGAGGAGAAGGTGCGAGTCGTAATCCATCCGGAGATCCTCGCCGGATTAGCAGGGGGAGTGGAGGCTGGTAAGTACAAACTAATGTATACCAGCACACCGCTATGTACTCACATGCACTACCACCATGCCACAGCTCCCAGGGACAAACACCCCCATGTCCAGCACACAATACACAACACATCACACACACATGCAACAGACACCACCACACACAGCCCAAACCGAACAACTGTAAGATGCGTGGGGACATGTGTACACTCAGCCAGCCACGTAACCACCAACAGGTCCCCAAATATGCCAGAAGCGCCACAACGAGCACCCACCACACCCATGTGTCCGCCACAGCTGCACTAACCGACAAGTAACAGGTAAGTGGCAGGAACACAAAGTGCAGTGGGTGGGACGGTGGACAGCCCAAGTACAACACACACCAGGCCCCTAGTCCCACAGCACAGCAAGGAGGAGCATCCCCCCACCCCACAGCCACGTGTCAGCCACCGCAGTGCACAACGACAGCCGAAAGGCAGACATCACGGTCCACAGCAATTGGTGTCAGTGGGTGTCCAGCCACCCCCACGACCCACAACACCCCCCACCCCCACAGACCTGCAACATGGAGCACCCCCGCTTAGAACCATGTGGCATCCAGTACAGTGCACGCACGAACAACCTGCAGGTGGGAAACTGGACAGGGCTGGATTACTGGAGGCATGAGGACCGGAACACGACCAACACATGGGACATGTCACGTAGCAGACGAACACGCAGCACCGCCCACCGTCACGAACAAGTGAACAATGTGCACACGGACATGAACAACAGACTCACACCCCACATGACCCATCACAGACATAGCAACACCCAAGGAGCCACGTCTGCATGCACAGGCCACACTGAATATAGTACCACACGGCAGACACTGTGCAACTCATCACACACAACCGAAACACCATTGAAGTCCTGTCCATGTAGCCCCAACTGCCTGTCAACCACACACCCCACAACTACGCCTATGTAAGACAAACAACACTAGACGCAACAGAGCGGAACAACATATATGCACACGAACACCACTGAACCCATCAAACACACAGACACACCATGCACAAACAACATACCATCCATCCCATCCGTCAGCCCCAGTCTCATGAAAGGCATGTCATCCGCACAGCTGCCACACATACAGCAGTCACGCTAAGATACATGCCCATGACCAACCATGTGCCAGAAGTCAATGAAGTGCACGACACACTGTGAGCAACAACACACAACATGGGCCACACCCCCCGAGCACTGCAGTGATGCACATGGCACAGGGCAGCACGCACACCAAGGAGATGGGACAACTGCAATACGTTGGCTGGCACACAACCATCACTCACTCATAACGATGCGTCCAATGCCATGTCCAGTAATCACAACAGACAGCAAATATGCAGGCCATGTCAAGCATGCACACACCTCAAACCATGCACTGTCATGCTGCCACAACACATGTCACGTTCGGCACCCATGGCTCACAGCATGTACCCCAAAAGCATATTCCCTCCCAAATGCGAATCTGGGGCATGGCCCCCATGTTGCCATATGCGTTCCTAAGCGTTCCATTTGAACCCCAAAAGCATATCCCATCCCAAATGCGAATCTGGGGCATGGCCCCCATGTTGCCATATGCGTTCCTAAGCGTTCCATTTGAACCCCAAAAGCATATTCCATCCCAAATGCGAATCTGGGGCATGGCCCCCATGTTGCCATATGCGTTCCTAAGCGTTCCATTTGAACCCCAAAAGCATATCCCATCCCAAATGCGAATCTGGGACATGGCCCCCATGTTGCCATATGCGTTCCTAAGCGTTCCATTTGAACCCCAAAAGCATATTCCATCCCAAATGCGAATCTGGGGCATGGCCCCCATGTTGCCATATGCGTTCCTAAGCTGCTCCATTTGAACCCCAAAAGCATATTCCATCCCAAATGCGAATCTGGGGCATGGCCCCCATGTTGCCATATGCGTTCCTAAGCGTTCCATTTGAACCCCAAAAGCAAAGTACAAACCAGACCCAGGATGGGCCAGGAGCCCGCATACACCAGAGTCACAATAAGTAGGGGCACAGCAACACACCCATCGGCATGGCCAATCCGTCCCATGCCACATGTGCACAGCACACAGTCCCATTGCCAAGCACACACAACTACAGATGCTACAGCCACACACACGCCTCCGGGAAACCCATGTACGAGATTGCACGAACTGTCAATGTCAGACGACAAATACATACTTCGCCAGGTGCAACACAATAACTAATCTCATTCTCTCCACAGGTGACGAACTGCTGGATGCTGGGGATGGAGCCAGCAGCCAGCACAGCCAGCCTACAAGCCCCCAACGAGGACACACGGATCTGGAGGATCTGTCCTCCTCCTCGGACACGGACAACGAAGCAGGCCCATCTGGTGTGGCAGGGCCCAGCCGCTCCCCAGGACCCCTCCTACCCACCAACCCATCATCCAGGGCTGCTGAACATTCACAGCCCCCTGCTGCCACTGTCGTTGCGGCCACACCCACGGTCATTGTGGCCACTACCACTGCCGCAACCGCCACCATCGCCGCACCGACCACCACCGCCGCCACCACCGCCACGTCTCCGCTGGCACCAGCCCCAGCGCAGGTGGTGGCCCGGACGACTGGATCCACCCTGGGAGCCACAGCGAGGACCGTGGTGAGCAATGTGGCTAGTGGGCAGGGCCGGTGGCAGCAGGACTGGTAGGAGGAGCAGGGTCAGGGAAACGCCAGCCTCCCCTGGGAGCCATGCCCTGCCTCACATGGCCAGAGTCCTTGGGGCCTATGAAGAGGCCCAAGGACAATGGGTCCGGTCTGCCTCAGACACGCGTGAGGTGCTGGGGGTGTTGAGGTCCATGGACGCCCGTATGGGCCAAATCGTGGACCTCATGGGACAGCTGGTGGTGGCGGTGAGGTCACAGCCAGGGACAGCAGCTCCCCTCCGCCACCACCTGCCGGGGCGCAGGGTGGAGCAGCAGTGTCCAGTTCCCCTGCATCCACAGCCAGTGATCACACCTCAACCACCAGCATGTCGCAAGCAGGCACCCCCTCGCAAACGTGGAAGGGGCCGTCCGAAGAGGAAACAGATCTCCCGGGAGGACTTCGCACGCTCCAGTCGCAAGTGAGGCAGCCAGCCAGCCTTCCGCCAGCCTTCCTTGACCAGCCACTGCATTGACCTGGACTACGATCCCACTCCACACAGCCATCTGGATGGCATGTGTCTGTTGGACTATGGACATAGAACCAGTGGGTACACCCTGATCATCACGCAGCCATGACCGACAGCTCATTGTCACTGCACGCACCACTTTTGTCATCACCTTACACACAATCACATGTCACAGTTTGTAATAAATGCACCTTTTTCACTAACTGCTGTTTGTGCCCTGTGTTTTATTTGTACGGAATACAACGGCCACCTTGGGCGGAAAGGCACCTGATGCGTGGCATGGCAATTGAATCCGGAGGGACTGTAGGGACCTAGGGGTGGGAGACAGAACAGGAGCACATTCAATGAGTGTGTCACACACCCATCACACAGTACATGTCAACAACTACAAGCAATGTACACACATCGCACAGAGCAATAGGGCACAATGCCACAGCCACCAACAGTGGCATACTACCCTGGCCATGGAGCGTTGACACACAGCACGCAGTGAACAAACGGCCACCCTGACACAGCACACACACACCTGCACAGATACAGCCACATCAGCCGTCGTACATGGACACTCACCGTCAAGTGAAGTAGCGGGCGATGAGCTGCTGCCGCACATTACCAGCTTCCTCCTCTCCGCTGTCCTCCTCACTCGAGCTGTCCTGGTCTGCGGGCTGGGGCCCTGGTTGATCTCCGTCATCCACGATGAGGGGGATCTGCTTCCGAATGGCCAGATTGTGCAGCATGCAGCACGCCACCACTATCTGGCACACCTTCTGTGGGGAGTACGCCAGCGCACCCTCGGTGCGGTCCAGGCACCTGAACCTGGACTTGAGGAGGCCAAAGGTACGCTCGACCACACGTCTGGTCCTCCCATGTGCCTCATTGTAGCGATCGTCTGCTGGGGTGCGAGGATTCCTCAATGGACTGAGCAGCCATGCCCCATTCGGATACGCAGAGTCACCTGGGTGTGAGGGACACAGAGAACCGTTGCTAATCCAACTGGACAGGGGACAGCATCGCACAGCCAGCACGCTACACCACTCCACATACTCACCGACAATACAGGCACGATCCTGTTGCATATTGGACATCAGTCGTGGCAAGATGCTGTTGCGCATTATGTGTGCGTCATGGGCCGAGCCTGGGAACTTTGCACACACGTGGGTGATCACCATGTCCGCAAGGCACACCACTTGCACATTCAGGGAGTGCGTGTGCTTCCTGTTGCGGTACAGGTGCTCAGTGGCCTGTGGTGGAACAAGGCCGACATGTGTGCAGTCAATGGCTCCAACGACGTGTGGGATTCTGCCAAGGGCATAGAATGCACCCTTCACTGCCGCCAATTCACGAGCCCTGGGGAAGCGGATGTACCTGTTCCGGCACAGCATCATGGCTGCCAGTACATCCCTCAGCACTTTGCTGAACATGGGCTGGGACATCCTCTCCATGCCAACTGTGTGCTGGAATGACCCAGTGGCGAAGAAATGCATGGCGGCCATCACCTTAGCCGTGGGGGTGACAGCAGTCGGATACACTCCTGCGGGGACGGAGATGGGGTTCTAACATGGCACACAGTCGATGCAGGGTTGGACTGTCCAGCCGAAACTTCCTAATAACCTCTGTATCGTCCATGTCCGCCAGCAATTGGTATGGGCGGTCAATGTTCGGTCTCCGCCTAGGGACAATGGCAGAGGACACATGTCAAAGCAACACGACACATGGCAATTTCGCATACACATCACTGACATGACTGAGTAAGCACAGGAGCCACAGCCCAGCTGTCAAGCTGGGACGGCACGGCCACAATACACTTACACAGGTCTCCCAACAATGGCAATGGCTAGTGATACAAACCACTGCCATGTGCATGCACATGGGGATCTAGGCCCCAATGACTTGCGGGGCGTGCTGATGGGGACTGACTGCATATCCGTCAAGCGGCAACGCCACGGCAACATGAATGTCTGCTGAGCATGGAACTGCTTCCACGGCTGGATGAGTATGGCACACGACGACGACGATGTGGGCACAGGCTGAGCGGCCAAAACAAGTGGGACCTGTGGCACGAGGGGATATGAGACAGTAGTAGGTGTCAGCACTGCACCCTATGTACAGCACTGTACGGATCACACCTCCCGAAACATTGACAGGTGTCCACATTGACAGCCCCATGCCAAGACGGCTGTGTGCTTGCAGTCACACGTCACAGGTGAGAGGTTACATTGCACGTGCCAGGTGGCAGACGTACACAGTGGGAGCTGGCATGTGTGTGCATGTGTCTCCTGTTCAGGATCCACCAGATGGGCGCTGACTCTGTACTGAGCATTGGACACAGCATGTTCCGTGGAAGGCTTGTGTGTGTGGGATGGTGGCACTGGATGTGCCTCCGTTGGGTGGGGGCCATGCACAGGGCGGGTACGTCGATGATTGGGCATTGTTGGTCACGGTGGGTGCACCAACTGAAGATGTGTTGCCCTGTGTTCAATTCCTATGTCCGCATGATGATGGACTGTAGATGTGGGCAGACTACACATTGGTCGATGTGCTGTCTATATGCATGTGCCTTCACACCAGGCACAGCTGCCCCTGCACATGTGACCCCTGCTGGACTCGCTGCTGGGTCTGTGGAGCTGATGCACCTTCTGCGCGTGGGGCGGACAGCTCTCCTCACTTCCCTCATTGCGCATGTCATGACTTTGCCGCAGGTGACATGGATCATGGAGGGCCCACATGTACGCGTGGGTAGGCTACACATGATTGTACACTGGTCGCCACCCCCAGTCAGTGTTTCGAATGGGAAGGTTGTCGTGCTGGTGGTATGTTCGTTGTGGCGGATGGGCGGGCCTAGGTGCGGGCTTACATTCCGGACATGGGGGTAGTTGAATTGGCGACTAGTTGCAGTACACACGGGACACGTCTCTTCCTTTCCACATCTGGGTCATCCCTTGTACTAACTGACAGTGATACAGTCATCTTCGCCCCAGCCCTCATGTCCTCCCCTCGCTCCCCCAATATGCATGCTCACCTGCGAGGCTAGCGCTTGCACAGGCAGCCCCAAGCTCGCACCAGAGAGGGCAAGGAGTGTATGTGTGGGTCCAGTTGCACGAGTGGGCTGTCTCAGGGTATGATGTGTTGCGGGACGCCGTCCACCTGCGTGGTGCCCCAAATGGAGACCCGGCCTGCATGGACTATGCATCACAGTCTTCGCCTTCCGGATCCGCCACCTGCGACACCCAGTGGCTGTGGCTGCCCTTGCGGCCAGGCCGCGTCCGTCTGTGGCTGATGGCCCACACATTCACTCTTTGGCCTCTCTGGGGAGGGATCGGGGTGGTGGCGCACGCGCTTGCACTTAGTCGCAATGGCATGTGGCGTGGTTGGTATGATGGGCAATGGATGGGATGGTGCGAGCCACCTCCCGTGACGTCAGTGCTGCTCGTGCTGTGGTGCGTCCCCATACACTTCCATGTGACTTGTGCCATGCTAGACGTTGAGGTTCTATTGCCTGCGTGATATGACCAGGAGGAGCGCGAGGAGACCTCTCACACACCATGCTCCACTGCCATCCCGTGCCCTGTATCGCCTGTGCGGATTGACTATGTTGGGGTTACACCTGGTCGACTGGGGCTGTGTGTGCCTTGTCAGGGGCATGGCGGGCGCACAACAGGATCCAGCTTGTCCACAGAGGGTGGGCTGAGGTGCGCCTGGTACCGCTTTGTACGTGTGCCCGGCTGCTATGCACACACGTGTTCACTCCCCCGACAGGTGTCCTCTCACAATGCCCAGGGAAGCGGTGGTGTACTGTTCATGACCCCTCCCAACACGGCGTGCTCCAACTTGGCATGTGCGCATCTACCCGTCGCACCCACCCACCTGAGCACTGCGTCCATACGACTTCACACGACACATGTGTGTCTTCCACAGTAGTGCTACTCATTTGCGTTGACATCCAATACCAGTGGACTACATGGTCATGTCACGACTGCCGTGTACTTCACATACTCTCATCCTCTCTCATTCGTACTTGTGAAATGAGTCAGCGGAGACAGTTTTGGTTTCAAACATTATATTGAGTCTTCTGTCCTCTGTGATGCAGTATAGTGGACACTACTGGCAGCGGAATACATGTTGAGGATATACTGAGCATGATTGCAAATGGGATAGGGTGTGGGGTTACATGTGATTGGCTGTTGCATGTGGGATGTGGGCTTCAGAGTGACATCTGCTTGGCCAAGGCTGTGCTAATGTACATTTACGTATAGCTGCGGAGCTGCGGACTTTGACACAGACGGTATACATGTAGCCTACCAGACCGCTTGGCATCATGGGCACAGTCCATCTCAGTTCCATGTGACAGGTTTGCTGCGGTTGTTCCTCATGCACGCGTGCATGTGAGATGACATCAGGGCATGTGCTTGCGTGCATGCAGCGGTGTGCCACTTGTTGTTGCACTGTGGTGGTTACTGGACATGTCACAGTCACTGGGGTCGTGTTGTTGTTGTATGCACTTGTCGTCCATGCAAAGGTCCTGGTATGGGATTCCCGGGGCGGGGTGGGAGGGGTGCAGCACCCACAGACTCCAGGCGACCTATTCATGTCCACTGAGCGGTGTGTGTGTCCATGGGCGCTGGATCCATGTCGTGTCCTGGTTGTTCGTGCAGTTCCGTCCATGTGGGTGCGATACACAGAGCCCATGCCACTGCCTCCTACGATGCATGCGGTGTTCCTGGATGTGATGGGGAACAGTGTGCATGTCCCGGTCATATCCGATGTCATGGCGATGTCGTTGATGGTGTGGTTACAGTTGCCGGTCGCTTGGTATGGCTGTTGTGGTGGTGACTGGCCAGATCCGTGCGGAAGCTAAGCATGGGTGCGGGGTTGGACATCATAGGTCACTCGGGAACCTGCGTTGTGGTCCGACGTATTTACAGGTTGTCAGGTATGCGATGCCGCCCAGCAGGGCTTCCATGTCATTGGTGGTGTACATGTTTGCCAGCCAATGAAGCGGATGGTGGCTGTCAAGGTGTTGTTCGTAGGTTGTCCCTTGGAGGACCATGATGGGGCATGCTGGGTGACATTCGATGTAGCTGTTCTCGATGATCCGTCGTGTGGAGGCACAGTGGTCCCATTTCAGTGCGGGTGCGATGTTGGCCACATACGCCATGCCCCCATAGGCAGAGCAGGCCCTGTCGTGTGCGTCCAGAGGGAGGAGTAGTGGTAGCAGGTCCGCCTTCAGACATGCCGGGTTGGAGAGGCATATCTCGACGGGATGCTGGTAGGGACACCTCCGACAGTAGAAGACGGGCATGACGCAGCTGAACAATGTGATGCGGTAAGTCAGTCGGTAAGTTACGTTCAGCAGGGACAGGAGATCGCATCCCAATGTATGGAACAGGTTGGTTTTGTACAGCTTGAGCTGTTCGGCGTAGTTGGGTAGGTGTGTTGCGGTTGCCATTTCGCAGCGGTTCGTTGAGGTGGCGTGCTCCGGCTGTGTGTGCAGTCTGCAATGTGCACGCTCCGGGGTTGCTGTGAGCTCTGTGTAGTCGTGGGGAGACAGGACTTGTGTTCTGTTGGCTTGTTTGGAGGACACGGGCCCTCTTCCCACATGCTTCTCAGACAGTTCAAGGTCAGTGCTGTGTGACTCCTTCCAATTAACTTGCATGTGGCCGACATGGGGGAGTGTTTTCTTCTTTCTTCCCCGTCCGTTGTGTGCTTCTGTGATATGCGCTATCTGCCCTGTGGTCGGTCTCCTCGGCATGCCTGTGTTGGTCTATTCTTGGACAATGGCTGTATTCACAGGCTTCTGTCGTAGGGCTGTGGTTTCGGAGTTGGAATGGAAGGTCATTCAGTGCTGTCTGCTCTCCCTTGTGTGGGCGGCAGGCTGCCTTTCCGCTCTGCGTTGGGCCTTGTGTGTGAATGTTATTCTTGGGCCACCTGTTGTCGGTCCCCGGGCTCTTTGGTGTTCCGTTTTATATGTCTTGTTCATATGTGCAGGGTGGTATGGGTGTTTCTGTGTGGTACTGGCGTTCCTCTTCCCGAAGGGGCCCTGCTTCTCCTAGTTGGTGTTGCCGCCGCTGTGTGCTACGCCATGTTTGTTACACTGGGGTGTGTCCTGCTGTTGCGTGTCTTCACTGACATGTGTGCGTCGGTTGTGTGGCGTTGGGTGTTGTCCGTGAATTGGGCGTTGGGGACATGTCTGTGGCCGGCCTGTCACGTGTCATGTGCGTTCGGGGTGGGGCTGATGTGTGTGCTGCTTGGTTGTGTCCCTGTGTCTGTGTGCGACGCATGCATGGCGCTGCGGTTGGCCTCTGCGTTGTGCGCATGTGTGGCGGCGTCATCGGCGCTTTGGGGCCGTGACGGGGTGGTTGGTTCCTAGTCCCAGGTGGTGTGTACACATGTGTTCTGCGATGTTACGATTTGGCCTGTGTGTCATATGTGGATGCGATGGTGGATGTGTTGTGTACACGCGCTGGTGGGGGTTGTCCGCTTTTCCGCCCTTGCACTGTGTGCGCTGTTTGCGTGCACTTGTTGTGTGTGTGCCTACCTGCGTCTCCGCGGCACGTTGCGTCCTTGGTGGTGCATCAGCAGAAGCATGGGGAGGGCCTGCAGTGCTGGATTCATGCTCGGGGAGCCGCTTCTTCGTTGTCCGTGCTCTGCGTCCGTGTTACCGCCTCTCTTTCACGTGCGGTGTCTCTTAGCCGTGGGAGCCGTTTGTTTGCGGCATCGTAATTTATGCGCCGGGCGGGACGTGTTTCGTCGGACGGTGTGTGTCAGTTGTGCTGCGCCGCTACGTGAACGGGCGCACTTTGATGGCGGACGGTGTTGCTGGCTTGCCGGCGGTGTTTGGTCTACTTTTCGCATCGTAATTGGGCGGGCGTGTGGACTGCTGCGTGCCGGCGGTAACTGGTGCTTTTTGCATCCGCCAGCACGGCGGTGGTGCTTCCGCCCGACATCGTAATGGGCCCCTTAGACTTTCACCATAAGGGATACTGGCTTTCTAACTCTCTGGATAGAAACTCTGGACATTTAAGGTGGTGTTCCCTGCTGTGGTCTTTCTATAAAGTTTTGTTTAACCACTTCTGTTGTGCTAATGATACTTGTGAAGAGTAGATTAAGGCTGTTCAAATTCATCTTCTTGGAGTATGTAAAATAAGAGGAAAAAAGGGTACATTCACAAACAAAAAACAATACTTACTAGGTACCACTGTCGTTCTCCATAAAATTATCTAAAAATATGTAACAAAAATATTGATAACATTCCTTACCTATTACTACTTGAAAAAAGTAGTAATAGGTAGGGAAGAACAATAAAACCTACTAATTACTTATATGTAAGGCCCGAACACGGGACACAGACAAAGTTTAGTAAATACAATGTGGCTGTCTCTTAATTTTGCTAAAACGGCCTTTTCCCACTTATATACTGGCTTGCCATCGCCATGTACCTTGGTGTACCATGAAGTTACTCCGGTATACAGTGGCACAAAATATAACTCAGGCCTACCTCGATTATTATATTGGTTATCCTTGTATCAAGCATGGTGTCACAGGGACAACGCAATACTTAAGTCAGATTTACAAAACAATGCAAGGCCACCATGTGTTGCTTGGTAAATCTGGAGAAACGCAAGGCAGCGCAGTTAACAGTTTTATGTCACTCAGCACACCATAATCTACATTACTGCTAAATTTCACATACATACATACAACACATCACTGTATGCCACTATAGTGTACACCAATCCACTCTATGGTATTACAGTAAGCTCCACTCCAGTGTACATCACTCAACTCTATGTTACTCCACTGAACGCCGCTCAACTGTACGTCACTCCACTTTATGCTATTCCATTGTACGCCATTCAACTCTACACCTCTCCACTGTACGACACTAAACTCTATGCAACTCCACTCCATGTTATTACACTGTACGCAACTCCACTGTACGCCACCACACTCTAAACCACTCCACTGTATGGCACTCCACTGTATGCTACTCCACTATACTCTACTCCACCATACGTCATTCCACTGTATCCCACTCCATTCTGTTATTGCATTTTATGCCACTCCACTCTTCAACGCTCCATTGTACTCTATTACACTGTATGCCTTCTAGTGTATGGCTCTCCCCTCTACACCACTTTATTTTATGCTATTCCATTGGATGCCACTCCACTCTATGCTATTACACTCTAGCCCAATCCACTATACGCCACTCTACTGTATGCTACTCCATGAAACACTATTTAACTCTATCCCACTCCACTCTATGCCACTCCACTCTACGCTATTATGCTGTATGCAACTCCACTCTGCGGCTCTCCACTCTAAGCTATTACACTGTAAGTAACTCCACTCTATGCCTCTCCAGTCTACGCCACTCCATTGTAAGCCACTCCAATGTACGCTCCTCTAATATATGCTATTCCACTCTATGCCATTCCACTCTAGGCCACTCTACTATACGCTATTGCACTCATCTGCACGCTACTCCAATATACACTATTTCACTCTACGGCATTCCACTGATGCCACTCCACTCTATGCTGCTCTATTGTATGCCACTTCAGTGTAAGACACTCCACTGTATGCTATTCTACTGTATGGCACTCCACTGTACTGTACTCTACTGTACGACACTCCAGTGTATGCCACTCCACTCTACGCCACTCCATTCTATGCTATTCCATTGAACATCACTCCAGGGTATGCCACTCCACTGTATGCTATTACACTCTAGCCCACTCTACTATATGCCACTGTACTGTATGCTACTCCACTAAACACTATTTAGGTCTATGCCACTCCACTCTACGCCACTCCACTCTATGCTATTATGCTGTATGCAACTCCATTCTGCGCCTCTCCACTCTAAGCAATTACACTGTGAACAACTCCACTCTATGCCTTTCTAGTCTACGCCACTCCACTGTAAGTCACTCCAATGTACACTACTCCAATATACGCTATTCCACTCTACGCCATTCCACTCTAGGCCACTCCACTATACGTTATCCCACTGTATGCCACTCCACTGCACGCTATTCTACTGTATGGCACTCCACTGTACTGTACTCCACTGTACAACACTCCAGTGTATGCCACTCCACTCTACGCCACTCTATTCTACACTATTCCATTGAACGTCACTCCACTGTACGCCACTCCACTGTATGCTATTACACTCTACCCCAGTCGACTGTATGCCAAGCCAGTCTACATGACTCCACTGTACGCCACGCCACTGCACACTATTCCACTCTATGCTACTCTACTCTACGCCACTCCAGTCTATGCTATTCCACTGTATACCACTCCAATCTACACCACTCTATTTCCCTGTATGCCACTACACTGTACACTACTTCACTCTATGATTCTCCAGTGTTTGCCACTCCACTCTATGCTACTTCATTCTACGCTATTCCACTGGACGCCACTCCACTGTACACTGCTCCACTGTATGCTATTACACTCTATCCCACTCTACTGTGTGACACTCCAGACTACACCATTCTACAGTACACCACTCCACTGTACGCTTCTCCACTATTTGCTATTACAGTCTACAACACTCCATTCTACACCACTCCACTCAACGCCACTCCACTGTATGCTTTTACACAGTATCAATCTGTACTGTACGCCACTCCACTCTGCTCTATTACACTGTATGCAACCCCACACTATGCCACTACAGTCTCCACCACTCCACTGTACGCTATTGCAATATACACTTTTCCCCTCTATGCCATTCCAGCATACGTCATTCTCCTCTATGTTATTCCACTGTGTGCCGCTCCACTGTACAACACTCCACTGTACGCTGTTCCAGTGTAAGCCACTCCACTGTATGCTACTTCACTGTCTGCCACTACAGTGTATGCCACTCCACTCTACGCTACTCTATTCTAGACTATTCCATTGGAAAGCACTCCACTGTATGATATCACACTGTACCCCAATACACAGGTTGCCACTCCACTGTACGCTACTCCACTATACACTATTCCATTCTATGCCACTCCACTCTATGCCACTCCACGCTACGCTATCACACTGTATGCATCTCCACTCCACTCTACTTCACTCTATTCCACTCTACAATACTCTACTCTATGACACTACACTCTACAACATTCTCCTCCATTGTACTGTACGACACTTCAATTAACGACACCCTAATAAATGCCACTCAATACTATTTGAAACACATTTTAATTAAAATAAAATAACATTGAAATACAATGAAAAATGTTAAGGATAAGTTATAGTTAGGAGAACTGTATTTATTATTTCTACACAAAACCAACTTAAACTACACAAACATTAGAAATTCTAGAGTTACAGTTATAACTTAACTTGAAAATTATGCACCACCTTCAAATTACAATAAGTTGCGCACCTCTGTTACAGAGTGTTGTCACCTCACTCACCACACTACATTAACTATAGCTTGCCACTCTACCATGGACTGTGTTCTGACAAATCATATCATTTGAGATGTTATAAGTGTTGTTATGAATGCTATCATTGAACATGATCAAATGATTTAATATGCCAGGGTATAGCCAGTGCATGAAGAGAGTGTTAGTTATAGTTAATGGAAAGTAATTTGAAAGTGGTGCGTAAATTATAAATGTAAGTACACATACACATATATACATATATATGAATATATATATATATATATATTATATGTATATGCATGTGTATATATATGTATTTATATATATTAATGTATTATATGAATGTGTATGTATATATATATAAATATATATACACATATATTTTTATACATATAAATATCTATATACAATACATTGATCTGAAAAAACATTTAGCGCTTTACTGAAAACATCGAAGAGTACTGTAGCACATGTCACTTTTTAGAGAACTACACAAAATTATATCTAATTAGTGAAATGTATAAGTTCCGTTTTTCACCTTTGTAGTATAAATAAACGTATTGGCTGCTGCCTTTAGCATATTATATGCAATATATGAATTAGAAAGAATAATAAGAAAGAGAACAGAATGATTGGAAAAAGTAAAATAATTAGGAGTAGTCAAGCACGAGTCACTTTTAAGAAAAAGAAAGTACACACATTGAAAAGTTTCACACATTGAAAAGTTTTAAACAACACTGTGGGAGCTTTCATAATGAATAGGATTGTCTATATAATGATTACCTGTACATGCTCAATGGAATAATGAAACAGTGGGGTTTGAAATAAGTAAAATACTACTATATGGTATGGAGGGGAAAACGGGTCCTGCTGGTAGAAGAGTTGATGTTCCAGCACTCAACTGGGCATGAAAAGAGCAAACAAACATTTAAAAAGGGTTGCTCAGTCCCACGGTGGTGTAACTTGAGGCCCAGTAGAAGGCGAAAGCCGAAACACATCGGCCTGGGAGATAATTGGTTCTGTCTATTTTGCACTTGAAATGAAGTTACTTTTGTAATTATGCAAAAAATTGAAAAAATAATTAAAAAGTTAATACTCATGGAGTTCGGCGTCTGAGGAGTTTTTGTGCCGCTGTGTCACAGGTCATGAAGGACGACAATGTTGTATGTGCAGATTTTATGCGCCGGAAGCCTCGGGCGCACAATGGCAGGAACTAGAGCGACAGAAGCGTGATGAAACGAAGGAGGAACCAAGAGGAACTGTTGTTGGGAACGCAACCCTCTGCGAATGATGTGACAGCAAAAACGAGGATCTTGCACAATGGGGGTATCGTTTCGGGCATCGGAGGGTGCTTGGGGGTGTATGTACCTACCGGGGGTCCCGCCAAATTGAAGAGCAGGACACTGTCTGCAGGAATTTTTGAAAGGCATAGCTCCAATCTGAACTGCCTCTGGTTTAGAGTAAACACTTACCGGATGAAAAGCAGTTCCCGTCAGGAACGGTTAGATAAGAGCAACTCATACGCCATCGGTGAAACCAAAAGGAAATTGAACCCTTGGAGCTAAAAGATAACAAATAAAAGAGAATATATACAATTAAATGAAAGAAAGTGCAAGATAGCAGAAAAAGAAGAGAAATTAAGTTAATACACTTCACTGTGGGATATAATAAAAAGGAGAGATTTAAATTTGATGCTGGGACAATAAACACTTTGTACCATTCGGGATGGATGAAAGAATGGCCAAATGGACACCAGTGGCAGAATGCACATTCTGTGACAGGCAAGCACAAATAAAGATGGAGCTTAGGGAAGCTCGAGAGAGAAAACACCAACACAACTAATCAGAGAACTAGAAAAGGCGAGACGCATAGAAACTAAGCAGTGGTGGGAGATGACCTCCTTGATGAAATACCTGGAACATTAAAGGGTCCAGAGGGGCTTACGGATAATGCTCCTTCCAATTTATGAGGACACGGATGAAGACCTAATTCAAGAATGGTGTGAAAATACTGGTGAATGTTCCATTACGTTAATGCATACCCTGATTAAACACACCAAGAGAAAGATGGAATAGCAGACCGCGATTATTGATCGGATCATGAAGGAGTTAGAAACGCAGAAGAATGATCCACTAGCTAAGAATCTGCTGATGAAAATGGAAAAGAACTTACAGAATTATGAGACAGAGATTACGAAAAGAAAAGCATGGAAATTCACTAGAGACAGGCTGGATTACGAACATGTCCGAATATTTACCTTCGCAAAAAGGTTTGATTATTTGAAAGTCATCTGACCTCCTGGTCAGGGACCTGCTCTCCACCCGCAGCTCCGCTCCTAAGTGTGCTCTGTGCGCTGCTGCCCAGGTAGGTGTTGAGGCCCTCCGCCACCCGCAGGCTCCTGCCTGCGCCTCATCCCTGGTGGTCCAGTGGGAGAGCCTTGCTCTTCTGCTGGCCGCTGTTGTCTCTGTGCCACTTTGCTGTCTGTCTGTGTGCACGTGTCTGTCTTTGTGCCACTTTGCCGTTTTATTGTATTTCCTTCTGTCTCTCTTGCGCCCGTGTCTGTCTTTGTGCCCCTTTCTGTGTTTTCTGTTCTCTCTTTTGCCCGTGTCTGCCTTGTGCCTTTTCTCTTCTTCTGTCTCCATTGTGCCCGTTTTCTGCCCCTGTGACCTTCCCGTCGCTGCTGCCCCCGCGGCCCCTCCCCCCTGCTGGGTTCCCGCTTCCCGCCTCCCAGCTGCGCTTCCCTCCCCTACTTAATGGTGGCCGTTGCGAGGGAGTGTGAGCAAGACCTCTGACCTCCTGGTCAGGGACCTGCTCTCCCCCCGCAGCACTCTCCTAAGTGTGCTCTGAGCGCTGCTGCCCAGGTAGGTGTTGAGGCCTTCTGCCACCCACAGGCTCCTGCCTGCGCCTCATCCCTGGTGGTCCAGTGGAAAAGCCTTGCTCTTCTGCTGGCCGCTGTTGTCTCTGTCTGTCTTTGTGTCACTTTGCTGTCTGTCTGTGTGCCCGTGTCTGTCTTTGTGCCACTTTGCTGTTTTATTGTATTTCCTTCTGTCTCTCTTGCGCCCATGTCTGTCTTTGTGCCCCTTTCTGTGTTTTCTGTTCTCTCTTGTGCCAGTGTCTGCCTTGTGCCTTTTCTCTCCTTCTGTCTCCCTGTGCCCGTTTTCTGCCCCTGTGCCCTTCCCGCTGCTGCTGCCCCCGCGGACCCTCCCCCCCTGCTGGGTTCCCGCTTCCCAGCTGTGCTTCCCTCCCCCTCCCCCTCCCCCTCCCCTACTTAATGACGGCCCGTCTGCGCCCGTCCGCGACCCGACCGTGGCCAGCATCAGGAACCCTGGATCTATGACCCCCCCACCGCTACATCTCCGCCGCCCTCATGGCCCTCAACCCCAGAAGAAACAACAACTGCCAGAGATCGACGCCGAACACCACCCACGGCCAGTTCTCCTGCCTACACTGCCGACTATCCTTCACCATCAACTGCCCCCCCACGACCGCTAAACCCACGCCAGACTCCCGCACCACCGAAGCCCTGACATGCATCCTCCTCAACGTGCGCTCCCTCCACAGACACGCCACAGAGATCTGGGACCTGCTCGACACCCTCTCGGCAGACGTCGCCTTCTTCACGGAAACATGGACCAACGCCACCTCCGCCCCCGACATCGCCACTGCCATCCCAGACGGATACAAGATCCAAAGAAAGGACAGCCCCCACCAGCCAGGAGGAGGGCTCGCCATCGCACACAAGAGCTCCCTCCGACTCTCTACCTCTCCACCTCCAGCACGTGCGACCCCCTCTCCAACACAGAGCACCTCCACTTCTAGATCCAAACCAGCCCCAGAACTATGCTGCGTGGGGCCCTCGTCTACAGACCCCCCCGGGCCTCACGCCTCTCCCACCACCACCATTGCCGACCTCGTTGCACCCCACGCCATCGCCTCCACGGACTACATTCTCATCGGAGACCTGAACTTCCACCTTGACAACCACAGCAACCCCGACTCCACCGCCCTCCTCGACAACCTCGCCAACCTTGAACTGAAGCAGCTCGTCACCACCCCCACCCACAGAGCCGGATACACCCTCGACCCCTTCTTAGCAGGAGGGACAAACATCCACTTCAGCCACACCACGCGGCCCCTCTGGATAGACCATCACTGCGTACACTTCACCTTCACCTTCATCACCACCGCACCCAAACCCGCCCGGCGTCCACCACGAAGGAACTGGAGCAAGATCACAGAAGAAAACCCCAACACCACCCTCGTCCTCGACCCCTCCTCCACCACGACCGACGTCAACTCCGCAGCCAAAGAACTACACCGCTGGATCGCCGGCTGCGCTGACAAGCTCGCACCCCTCCGCCACCCCGTCAAACAACGCCCCCTGAAGGCCGCCTGGTTCCCCACCGACCTCCAAGAAGCCAGGCGCTCCTTCAGACGCCTCGATAAACTCTGACGGAACAGGAAAACCACCGAAGACCAGAACAACTACATGAACACCATGAATGAATACCACCAGTGCATAAGAGCCACAAAGCGGACCTTTATCAAGAACAAAATCCACACCAATGCAAGCAACGCAAAAGAACTCTTCAAAGTCATACAGAAGTTCACCAAACCCCCCAGCGAAGCCACGGATGTCTCACCATCTCAGGACCTCTGCAACAAGCTCAGCTCCAAATTTCCACCTGAAAATCAAGGCCCTCTACGACAACTTCAGCGAACAGACTCCAGGCACCACCCCCCCCTCCACCACTGACAACCAGCCGACTATCACCACCTGGAAACCCGCCACCAGTGAAGACACTGCCACGACCATGAAGAACACCCACTCAGGAGCCCCCACAGACCCCCTGCCCACTGCACATCTACCACAGAGGCGCCGCCGCCATAGCACCCAAACTAGGCCGGACCATCAACGCCTCCCTTGGATCCGGCATCTTCCCCGATGACTGGAAGCAGGCAGAGGTCAAGCCCCTCCTCAAGATACCATCGGCCGACCCGACGGACCTGAAAAACTACCGGCCCATCTCTCTCCTTCCCTTCGCAGCCAAAGTCACGGAGAGATTCATCAACGCCCAGCTGACCACCTTCATCGAAGAGAACGCCATCCTCGACTCCTCCCAGTCGGGTTTCGGCAGCAACCACAGCACCGAGACCGCCCTCCTCACTGCCACCGATGACATCCGCATGCTACTCAACCAGGGCCACACTGCAGCCCTCATCCTACTAGACCTCTCCGCAGCCTTTGACACCGTCTCACACCGCACTCTCGCTGCCAGACTCCACGAGGCCAGTATACGAGGAACCGCCCTCGACTGGATCCGCTCCTTTCTCTCCGGCAGAACCCAAAGGATCAGACTCCCCCCCTTCCTCTCCGAACCTACAGAGATCAACTATGGAGTACCCCAAGGATCCTTGCTCAGCCCCACGCTCTTCAACATCTACATGGCTCCCCCTTGTCGCCATCGTCAGACAGCATGGGCTCAGCATAGTATCTTACGCCGACGACACTAAGCTCATCCTCTCTCTCACGAAGAACCCCGAAGACACCAGACTCAGCTTCCAAAAAGGAATGAAAGACGTCGCAGCTTGGATGAGCGACCGCTGCCTAAAACTGAACTCGGAGAAGACAGAGGTCCTCGTCCTCTGACCCTCCCCCACTGCACGGGACAGCTCCTGGTGGCCCCCTGCCCTCGGAATACCACCAACTCCGACCGACCATGCCCAGAACCTCGGCATCATTCTAGATTCCTCTCTCACCTTGACCCACCAGATTAACGCCGTCGCCTCCACCTGCTTCAACTCCCTCCGGATCCTCCGCAAGACCTTCAAGTGGATCCCCCCCGAATGCAGAAAGACCGTCACCCACGCACTCATAACCAGCAGACTGGACTACGGCAACGCCCTCTACGCCGGAATCAACAAGACCCTGCTACACAAGCTCCAAACCATCCAGAACACTGCAGCCAGACTTGTCCTCTGAACCCCACGACACGAGCACATGACCCAGCACCTACGAGGCCTCCACTGGCTCCCCATCGAGAAGAGAGTAACCTTCAAGCTACTCACCCACGCCTACAAATCCCTCCACAACATTGGACCCAAATACCTCAACGAAAGAGTCTCCTTCCACGCACCCAAAAGGAACCTCCGCTCCACCAACCTCGCCCTGGCAGAAACCCCACGCATCCGCAGAACCAGAGCAGGCAGAAGAGCCTTCTCCTATGTCGCAGCAAAGACCTGGAACAAGCTCCCAGTCAACATCAGACGCTCCCCAACTCTGCACACCTTCAGGAAGAGACTCAAGACCTGGCTCTTCGACTGATCTGGAGCTGCACCACCCCCCCAGCGCCTTGAGGCCCTCATGGGTGAGTAGCGCGCTTTATAAACCCCTGATTGATTGATTGATTGAAAGACCCCGTAGTGAAAGACCCAGTGAAAGTGAAATGAGCTTGGAGGCGGGATCAAGTGCAGATGAAGCCCCTGCAGAGCAATTGGATTTTCAGTGGGAACTATGATTACTACGGATGTCGGTGCAACAAGGGGGAGGAAACCAATGAACTGAACACAAAACCAAGAAAAAGATGGAGCAGAACCAGGAGGGGCAAAAGGCAGAGGAAAGGACAGAGGGAGAGGGAGAACTTAACAACAAGCTCTGAGAGGTTAAAAATTGAAGCATGAAGGATATTAAATCTAGGCCTCACCTTTTGCCCCACAGGGCTCCCGGTTTTACTGATACACAAATAGAGTTGTATAAATACATTAGGAAGTTAAAATTACATGCATATTTCCAGATAAGACCATAGAGAGACACAAACAGGAAAACTCAGGAACAGAAATCCTCCTCCTTTAAATTAAGTGATATATCGGACCTATTGGAAATCCAAGACCTGGTGAATGGATCAGCTCCGAAATCAGAGATTATGCCACCGCAGAGAAACAGGATAGTGGAAGAACAAACCAGAGAAGTGGTAAAACACATGAAAAACACTTATGAGAGAACTAAGACTAACACCGAGAAATTGAGTCAGATGGGCTTCATCACGGATGAACCAGACCCAAGTGGATGTAAGAGAAAATGAAAATTTTGCCCACAGTTACCTCCGGGCAATAAAATTGATTTGTTTTATGAATTAATCATTGATGATTTGAATACATTGAGAGATAAATGGTGCAATCAAAAGGATCTTGAGAACTTCTCTTTTAAATATTGGCAGGATGTAATGGCACTGAGAAAGATCCTCCCTTATCATAAAAAAATCCGATAAGGGAGGAAATATAGTTTAATGGACCGGGAACTAAATTTGAGAGAGGCTAGGAGACAAACTGAATAACACGGTCCATTACCAACGTCTATCATGCAATCCCTTGAAGGAAATGCAAAAGGAATTCCATCTAAAGCTCCAGACGTTTCATGAAAAAAATCTACTGGAAGGGGAGGAGTATAAATATTTGAAAACAGAACATGCCAGAGTAGCCACTTTTTATTTCCTACCAAAAGTCCATAAGAATGTAGATGTTCCACCTTGTAGGCCCATAGTGAGCTCCATTGGCTCACTATTAGAAAACTGCTAACAATTTCTTGGTTTATTCTTACAACCTTATGTTACATCGTTACCCTCATATCTAAGGGACTCAACAGATTTTTCACAAAAATTGGATGGCATACCATGGAAAGCAGAGTATGATATGCTGACTCTTGATGTAATCTCTCTTCATACATCTGTCAATCATAAAGATGGCATCTCAGCATGCAAGTATTTCTTGAGGGACAGACCGATTGAGTTCTTGGAGCACACCCACATGGTGACTGATATGTTGGAGTATGGCCTTACTCACAATGTTACATCGTTACCCTCATATCTAAGGGACTCAACTGATTTTTACAAAAATTGGATGGCATACCATGGAAAGCAGAGTATGTTATGCTGACTCTTGCATCTCGGAATGCAATATTTCTTGAGCGACAGAACGATTGAGTTCTTGGAGCACACCCAATTGGTGACTGATATATTGGTGTATGGCCTTACTCACAATGTGTTCATTTTTAATGGACAATTTTACCTCCAATTACAGGGTATGCAAATGGGCACCTCCTTCACCCCCACCTACTTGAATTTATTCATGGGGTGGTGGGAGAAGGAGGTGGCCAGGATTGAGGATAATAACATCTATATGGAGAAGGTCGTGCTCTGGTGTCGTTTCATAGACGGCTTATTCATCCTGTGGGATGGAGAGATATCATTACTGGAGGATTTTATCCAAATACTATACAACAATGATGTTAACATCAAATTTACCACAACAATAAGTAAGACACATTGTGAATTCCTGGATGTCAATTTGGATGTGGGAATGGAGGGATTGGTCTCCACCATCCATAGAAAGGCAACGGCCACTAACTCCATCTTACACGCCAACAGTGGCATCCATTGACTTTGAAGTGGAGTATTCCATATAGCCAAATGCTGTGAGCTAAAAGAATTTGCTCAACGGAAGAACAATTTGAAATTGAAATGAAAAAGATGACAGAGAGGTTTTTCCAAAAGGGGTATCCCATGAGAGTACTGTGAGATGCTCTAGAGAGAGTTAGAAAGAAAACTAGAGTACAGGAACTCTATCCAAACAAGGAGGAATCAAAGAAGGATGAAATCAAAAGACTCTTTTTGGAATACAATTCAGCACATTCCACCATAAGGAAAACATTATAGAAAAACTGGCACATCTTGCGGAAGGAGAATCTAGTAAAAGACGTGGTGGACCAAAGCCCTAGGATAACCTCCAAGAAAACAAAGTCCTTGGGAGACATCTTAATAAGAAATCATTTGGAACCAATTGGAGACAGGAATTGGCTAAAAAGTAATACAAGGGATATTAGAAAATGTAGCTCTTGTAGAACATGTCAGTTTGGAATCAATCGAAAAACGTGTTCAACACTGGATGGAGAAAGGACCATACAGGGGAGAATTACATGCGAAACGGAGTTTGTAGTATACGCATTGAAATGCGGCTGCAACAAATACTATCTGGGTAGTAGAATCAACAAACTGAAACTACTAATATTACAACATGGGCGAGCCATTAGAAATGGAGATAGGAGCTACCCAATGGATAATCATTTCGAAAGAGAACATAATCGCTCCCTGAAAGGATTTGAATATTTTGGGATTAAACATATACCAAAACATGTGAGAGGAGGGAACAGAGAGAGTGAATTGAGAAGAGAGGAGTCCAAATTGATCATCTCGATGGGGACAGAGGTTCCGAAAGGTCATAACACAAATGCTGAACTCTATGTACATCTTTAATAATTAAGAGCAATTTGGATGGAGAGAATTTATTCCTCTTGAAATATAATGAATCCCATTATATAAAGAAAAGTTTATACATAGAAATTAGGGAGGATAAAATATGAAATTTGAATAATGTTTATGCTGCAGTCGTGATCACATGAATTATTATGCAAAAGTATATGTTTTACTCATAGATTATTAAGTAGAAAGATGATATCCCCTATTAGATGATTTTTATATAAAAAAATTATGAAATGTGGGACTCGTAACTTAGACATTTGAAATGATGATCAGTGTATGCACTAGTATTTTATTTAAATTATTCCATCATGCATAGGTGCTAGCACCTTATTGAGGATCATCATACCAGGTTATGGGCAAGAGATTGATAAGATATTTTAGTATGGTGGGGGACCTCCAACTTTTGAAGTGACTGTAACTTGGGAAAAAATGATTTGACCAGAATATGAACTAGCATATCCATCAGAGTATGAGGAGGCACCAAAGCTTTATAGTGGACCATAATACCAGAATATCTGCAATAGATTGATAAATATTTAGAATGAACTACAGTATGGCAATGTTGACTTAGATTACATTTAAATAAGTACTGTAGTTCATGACACTTTATGAAGAATAGGGCAATATTATACTTCCTCAATGAATTGAGTAAGCCCTTCCTCTTAAAAGTACTTGTAACTCATTAGGCGTTGTTTCCTTATGTGCAATACATTGATCTGTAAACACATTTAGCACTTTATTGAAAACATCGAAGAGTACTGTAGCACATGTCACTTTATAGAGAACTACACAAAATTATATCTTATTAGTGAAATGTATAAGTCCCGTTTTTCACCTTTGTGGTATAAATAAACTTATTAGGTGCAGCCTTTAGCATATATTATGTGCAATACATGAATTAGAAAGAATAATAAGAAAATAACAGAATGATTGGAAGAAGTAAAATAATTAGGAGTAGTCAAGCATGAGTCACCTTTAAGAAAAAGAAAGAACATACATTGAAAAGTTTCACACCAGGGTACCTGCATTAAACAACACTGTGGGAGCTTTCATAATGAATAGGAATGTCAATATAATGATTACCTGTACATCCTCAATGAAATAATGAAACAGTGGGGTTTGAAATAAGTAAAATGGTACTATATGTTATGGAGGGGAAAACGGGTCTTGCTGGTAGAAGAGTTGATATTTCAGCACTCAACTGGGCATGAAAAGAGCAAACAGACATTTAAAAAGGGTTGCTCAGTGCCACGGTGGTGTAACTTGAGGCCCAGTAGAAGGTGTAAGCTGCAACGCGTCGGCCTGGGAGATAATTGGTTCTGTCTATTTTGCAATTGAAATGAACTTACTTTTAAAATTATGCAAAAAAATTGAAAAAAGAATAAAACGGATAATACTCACAGAGGACGGCGTCTGAGGAGTTTGTGTGCCGCCGTGTTACAGGTCGTGAAGGACGACAACGTTGTATGCGCATTTCTATATATAGATAGATTTATATATATATATATATATATATATATATATATATATATATATATATATATATATTCACAATCCTTCCAGCCAGAAGGAAAATATATATATCTTCCAACACGGTTCCCCTTCACCGGGTTATGCAGCGCTCAGTATGGGTGCGACACCCTGCGGCAGAACCACGCCGCTCTATACTTTTTCACAATCCTTCCAGCCAGAAGGAAAAACAAGTCGCACTCCTGTAGTTCTTTTGCAATTTTTGTTTTTATTTTCTTTTTACTCCTTCATTTGCAGGGATATAGGCGAGACGATCTATGCGTTTCGGTATCTCCAAATACCTTGCTCACGATCAATCAACCGCTTGTCACCGCCCAATACAAGTATTCAAACAGTTATTACATCATTTCCTGTTTGGTGATACAAGCGCCCCATGCATTATGGAGGATGTAGTTTTTATATGTGATTAACATTCTCGTGAAAGTGAAATTTAAATAATGATGCTGTTACCACATTCTCCTGAGTGTACAGTGCTATCAAGTGTATTACACAAAAATTCCTGTGTAATTTCTAGAGAGAACATAATCAAAGAGTCAATCTTTTCATATTTGTCATTTTTCATTATTCATTTTTTCTTTTTCATTTTGCCTTTCTTATATTCCTCCAGTGGGAGACAAATTATATCCCTCCAGCGGGAAATTGATTATCTTCCTCTCCACATTGGATCTTGGAGAAGGGCACAGATACCTTTCAGGACTCAATTTGATCTGTATTCACCATTTACATTAGTGTTTCTTGTTTTGTTTTTTCACTTTCCGATATCATTTACATTAGTACTCCAGAGAAGCTATTTGAATTTATAAATGAATATAAAGTTCTTCCGATTGATTTAGGCCGTGTGGATTTAATGTTCGCAGATTTAAAATGTGGCGCGATTCCTTTTGACGCAGCAGTTTTTCTCTGTCACCACCACGTTCTTTTTTTGGGACAGTCTCAATTCCGTAGAATTGAAGTTGTTTCCAGTCGCTCTGATGATATTGCTCCATGTGCTTGGCCACTGCATTTGTTCTGTCCTTATGTGTAGTGGCCCTGACGTGTTCCATTATTCGTTTTTTCAACTCACAGATGGTACTACCTATGTACATTAACCGACACGGGCATTCTATCACATACACTGTGTACTGTGTCTTGCACGTAATTAGTTGTCGAATTTCCCACATTTTGTTGTTGGACATTCTGACTTCTCTTGTTTGTTTGGCAATTTGGCAGACTTTACACGCATGGCATTTAAAAATCCCTTTGTTTTCAGCCATGAGTCTTCCTTTTCTTTCCTTTAAAGTGACTATGGATTAAGTGATCCTTTAAGTTCTTTGCTCTCCTATAGGTTACCGTGGGATGTTTCCCCACTATTCTTTTCACAGTACTATCTAGTTGTAAAATTTTCCAATTTCTCCTCAAGATTTTCACTATTTGTTTACTTTCCTGTGAATAGTCCATTATTAACCTAATCGGTTCAGGGTCCACTTTCTTTTCTTTATGCTTCGGAGCTAGACATTCCTCTCGTGATTTTTTGTTTGTTCTGTCCCAACATTTTCTAATGGTGCCAGTATTATATTTTCTTCTTTTGAACCTTTCAGATGTCATTGCGCTATGTGTCTGCCATTCATCTTCTTCACTACAGATTCCTCGAATTCTGAGGAATTCCCCATATGGGATGCTTGAGATTAGTGACTGTTGGTGAAAGCTGGTTGCTTCCTGGGTGGCATTAGCTGCTGTGTTCTTTCGATGAAATGTCGTATGGATTTGATTATCCTAATGTAGATCTCTGTATCCAAGAATACCTCTCGTTGATTACTTATCTCTGAAGTAAATTTCAGATTTATAGTGCTATTATTGATGATTTCAAAGTATTCTTGGAATTCCGACGTAGTGCCATCCCAAATGATGAATAAATCATCAATGAATCGTGTCCAGCTGATGATTTTATTACATTATCATTTCCTACATTCCATGCCACTTCTTTCTCCCACCATCCCATTGCTAGGCAGGCATAGCTAGGACTAAAGGAAAATCCCATTGCGGTCCCGTTGTTCTGGCGATACACTTCTTCTCCAAATACAAAAATATTTTTAGTTAGACAGATTGAGATCATATCCAAAAGCATCTGATTGTGGTCACTATATTGGATGTTTCTCTCCTGTAAAAAGAAGTTACATGCTTCCAAACCCATGTCATTCCCTATGTTCGTATAAAGGGATATGACATCCATTGTTATCAATTGATATGTTCCTTGCCATGGTGTGTTTTGTTGTAACCTCAATAGGTCACTCGTATCCTGTATGTAGGAGCTCAGTTGAGCCACATAAGGCATCAAAAAATGATCAATGTAATTCGCGTTTGGCTCCAATAATGACCCCTTTGCGGATAAAATTGGTCGGCCAGGTGGCTTTTTTTGGTCCTCATGTAACTTAGGTAATAAATAAATCATAGCTGTCACTGGGTGGGTTACCGTTAGGTATTTTCATTCGTCCTCATCAATTAGACCGTGTGAGGTCCATTCTAGAAGTTTTTCATCCAGAATTCTTTTGATTTCCAAGGTTGGATTCTTTTTAAATTTTTCATAGTATTTGGTGTCTCTTAGCTGGCGATGTGCCTCCATGATATATGCAGCTCGTTCCCAAATCACTATATTTCCGCCCTTGTCGGCTATTTTGATTTCAATCTGGTCATCCGATGTTAATTTTACCAACGCTTCCCTTTCTTGTTTTGTTAGATTATCTCTGTATTTCGGGCCTTTCAGTTTGTAAAGATCTTGAACAACGGCTTCTTGAAATAGGTCCACTTTATTCCCCGGTCCCAATTGGGGATAGAATTTGGATTTTGATTTTTTACCACTCAAGCCTGCTCCTGCTTGATCTGGCACAAGTAAGGATAGATTAATACTTGTACATCCGAAAAATTAAGTTGGCAAAGTTCTTCACGGAAAATCAAGGTAAACAAAAAACGAGAACATCAGAAGAACCAACAACCACCTTATTGGTCAAGGACTCTGAAGTTTTTTTAATACTACTAAATCTAGATGCCGCAGAGGGTGAGGACATCTCCCTGCGGGCGGCATGCACACAAGCAGGAGCAGGCTTGAGTGGTAAAAAATCCAAATCCAAATTCTATCCCCAATTGGGACTGGGGAATATAGTGGACCTATTTCAAGAAGCCGTTGTTCAAGATCTTTACAAACTGAAAGGCCCGAAATACAGAGACAATCTAACAAAACAAGAAAGGGAAGCGTTTGTAAAATTAACATCGGATGACCAGATTGAAATCAAAATAGCCGACAAGGGCAGAAATATAGTGATTTGGGAACGAGCTGCATATATCATGGAGGCACATCGCCAGCTAAGAGACACCAAATACTATGAAAAATTAAAAAAGAATCCAACCTTGGAAATCAAAAGAATTCTGGATGAAAAACTTCTAGAATGGACCTCACACGGTCTAATTGATGAGGACGAACGAAAATACCTAACGGTAACCCACCCAGTGACAGCTACAATTTATTTTTTACCTAAGTTACATAAGGACCAAAAAAAGCCACCTGGCCGACCAATTTTATCCGCAAAGGGGTCATTATTGGAGCCAATCGTGAATTATATTGATCATTTTTTGATGCCTTATGTGGCTCAACTGAGCTCCTACATACAGGATATGAGTGACCTATTGAGGTTACTACAAAACACACCATGGCAAGGAACATATCAATTGATAACAATGGATGTCATATCCCTTTATACGAACATAGGGAATGACATGGGTTTAAAAGCATGTAACTTCTTTTTACAGGAGAGAAACATCCAATATAGTGACCACAATCAGATGCTTTTGGATATGATCTCAATCTGTCTAACTAAAAATATTTTTGTATTTGGAAAAGAAGTATATCGCCAGAACAACGGGACCGCAATGGGATTTTCCTTTAGTCCCAGCTATGCCTGCCTAGCAATGGGATGGTGGGAGAAAGAAGTGGCATGGAATGTAGGAAATGATAATGTAATGAATAAAATCATCAGCTGGACACGATTCATTGATGATTTATTAATCATTTGGGATGGCACTACGTCGGAATTCCAAGAATCCTTTGAAATCATCAATAATAGCACTATAAATCTGAAATTTACTTACGAGATAAGTAATCAACGAGTGGTATTCTTGGATACAGAGATCTACATTAGGGATAATCAAATCCATACGACATTGCATCGAAAGAACACAGCAACTAATGCCACCCTGGAAGCAACCAGCTTTCACCAACAGTCACTAATCTCAAGCATCCCATATGGGGAATTCCTCAGAATTTGAAGAATCTGTAGTGAAGAAGATGAATGGCAGAAACATAGAGCAATGACATCTGAAAGGTGCAAAAGAAGAAAATATAGTACTGGCACCATTAGAAAATGTTGGGACAGAACAAACAAAAAATCACGAGAGGGTATGTCTTGCTCCGAAGCATAAAGAAAAGAAAGTGGACCCTGAACCCATTAGGTTAATAACGAACTATTCACAGGAAAGTAAACAAATAGTGAAAATCTTGAGGAGAAATTGGAAAATTTTACAACTAGATAGTACTGTGAAAAGAATAGTGGGGAAACATCCCACGGTAACCTATAGAAGATCAAAGAACTTAAAGGATCACTTAATTCATAGTCATTTTAAAGGAAAGAAAAAGGAAGACTCATGGCTGAAAACAAAGGGATTTTTTAAATGCCATGCGTGTAAAGTCTGCCAAATTGCCAAACAAACAAGAGAAGTCAGAATGGCCAACAACAAAATGTGGGAAATTCGACAACTAATTACGTGCAAGACACAGTACACAGTGTATGTGATAGAATACCCGTGTCGGTTAATGTACGTAGGTAGTACCATCTGTGAGTTGAAAAAACGAATAATGGAACACGTCAGGGCCACTACACATAAGGACAGAACAAATGCAGTGGCCAAGCACATGGAGCAATATCATCAGAGCGACTGGAAACAACTTAAATTCTACGGAATTGAGACTGTCCCAAAAAAAGAACGTGGTGGTGACAGAGAAAAACTGCTGCGTCAAAAGGAATCGCGCCACATTTTAAATCTGCGAACATTAAATCCACACGGCCTAAATCAATCGGAAGAACTTTATATTCATTTATAAATTCAAATAGCTTCTCTGGAGTACTAATGTAAATGATATCGGAAAGTGAAAAAACAAAACAGAAACACTAATGTAAATGGTGAATACAGATCAAATTGAGTCCTGAAAGGTATCTGTGCCCTTCTCCAAGATCCAATGTGGAGAGGAAGATAATCAATTTCTCACTGGAGGGATACAATTTGTTTCCCACTGGAGGGATATAAGAAGGGCAAAATGAAAAATGGAAAAGAAAAATGAATAATGAAAAATGACAAATATGAAAAGATTGACTCTTTGATTATGTTCTCTCTAGAAATTACACAGGAATTTTTGTGTAATACACTTGATAGCACTGTACACTCAGGAGAATGTGGTAACAGCATCATTATTTAAATATCACTTTCACGAGAATGTTAATCACATAGAAAAACTACATCCTCCATAATGCATAGGGGCACTTGTATCACCAAATAGGAAATGATGTAATAACTGTTTGAATACTTGTATTGGGCGGTGACAAGCGGTCGATTGATCGTGAGCAAGGTATTTGGAGATACCGAAACACGTATATCGTCTTGCCTATATCCCTGCAAATGAAGGAGTAAAAAGAAAATAAAAACAAAAATTGCAAAAGAACTACGGGAGTGCGACCCGTTTTTCCTTCTGGCTGGAAGGATTGTGAAAAAGTATAGAGCTGCGTGGTTCTGCCGCAGGGTGTCGCACCCATACTGAGCGCTGCATAACCCGGTGAAGGGGAACCGTGTTGGAAGATATATATATATGTATATATATATATATATTACCTACTGGCGGTCGCCAGTAGGTAGTTATAGTTAGGACCTAGTTTCCATAGGAAAAGCGTTTTTTGTTTTCCCAATAACTTTGGTGTCGTTTGACGAATCTTCGCGAAATTTTCAAAACTAGTGGGGCGCTCCGGTCAGCTCCTGTCTTGAAAGTACGATAGTGCTATCTGACTAGCCCCCAGGGGTTCCGCCGGAACGAGGAGATTAGTTGACAGCAGTGTGGATGGCGGAGATCTCGACGCGGGGAGGTCTTCGGGCATTCAGCGCGGGTCTTCAGCTTTCCCCTGGCTCAAAATGCTGCACACTTCGACTTTTGCATCTCTGGTGACTGGGCACCATCTCAGCCAATGCTGGTATGGTGAGGTTTGCTCGGCAAAATTGATTTTTTAACATTGCCCTCCCCCGACCCTGCACCAAGTGATATCTGATTGACTGCGGTTGTGTGCACTCGATGGATTTGGTTTGACATTTGCAACAGTGGTTGTGTTTTTACTCATACCCGTTTTTTACTTCAAGGAATCCGTGTGGGAGCCAGGATTACGAGCACGGTGGTGTAGCTGTGTTTGTATTTGCACGTACCAGGCAAACATTAAAACATGCCGTTTGCCTGCATGATGGGTAGGCGAGGGTTCAAGGGTCCATTAGAACGTGATTGTGTGTTCCCGATGCGGTTGACAGGCAGTCTGTACGTGACTGAGATGAGGCATTGTGGGACGGGCAATCCTGTGGAGTATTGCCGAGCAAGCATGTGACTGCAGTATGCTCCTCATCACAATTAATGAGGAGATTTTCAAAACAAGATAGACGCTCTTTTATGACCCGATATTTCAGCACGCTCTGCTTCACCACCTTGAATGAGAGCCACCGGCAGTGCTTCGTGTGGTTTTCCCTACGTATCAGAGGGACAGTTATATATATTTACCTGTATTTTCCTGTTGCATCACAACCGCGCAGCTTATTTGATTGTTTTTTAAGTGTGCTACGACAACAGTGTATGCGCTAATTGTCATTCATAAGTGATTCTGTCAACATCAGTTTAAAAATCATTATTTTAGATACATTTTTAACATTAGAATTATGAGCCCAGAGTGCAGGTAATTAGGGTGGGTCCCAATACGCACTATGCGGGCTATGGGTGCATATTATTGCATCGTTTACCAGCATTTAAGCCATCATGATCATAGGTTGAAGTTACCATTGTGACCACCTTTTCTGTTAATTGCATTCACTGTGTATGCAACTGCAGGCTTTTTCTTATCTGGAGTGTGTCTTTTCAAATCTTAAGCAGTATGTTTTCTGTATCTATGCATTTGGGCAGACTATAAAGGTTTTTAATACAATGGCGCTCATTAGACGGAAGAAGGCTGCTGTGACAGCCGAAAACGCGTTCTCTCAGTGTTGCCAGGTCGGAGGAGGCCGAATGCAATAAAAGTGCCTTTGAAACTTAGCACTCTTCGTGTGCGTGCTCTATTCTATGTGGAGAAGGGTTGGATTGGATATATATATATATATATATATATATATATATATATATATATATATATATATATATATATATATATATATATATATATATATATATATATATATTACCTACTGGTGGTCGCCAGTAGGTAGTTATAGTTAGGACCTAGTTTCCATAGGAAAAGTGTTTTTGTTTTCCCAATAACTTTGGCGTCGTTTGACGAATCTTCGCGAAATTTTCAAAACTAGTGTGGCGCTCCGGTCAGCTCCTGTCTTGAAAGTTTTGGGGTGATTCGTCAAGCGGGGGCCGAGAAAAAAGGGGGTCCCAAAACGCATTTTCCCCATGTTATTTTCCATAGGAAACTTTAAACAAAGCTACAGCCCGAACTGCTGAACGGAATTACACCAAATTTGGCAAAAAGGTAGGTCTTGGTTCAGAAAGATCCCTTTTTGTTAAATGGTGTAAATCCATTCAGTAGTTCCTGAGAAATTAGAAAAAGAAAAAGTTTCGATATCTATGGCCGCGCTGGATTCGCGAACCCTCCCGAGCACGAGCTTCACTCTGATTGGCTGCCAACACTCCAAACCAGGAAGTGTTGGCAGCCATCTTGTGACTCGATAGAACAGAGTCACAAGAAAACAGTAAAAAAAAGGTTAAAAAACAAGAAAAGGGGGCAGGGTAGAAACACCGTGACCCCCTAGGCCTGCTCAGGGGGTCCCACAAGGACCCCCAGGGCCCAAAAAAGCATTTTTTTTAATACTTTTGGCGGAATTCGCGTTGGGGTCGCGAATCCCGCCGAAATTATTTTAAAAAATGAAGCGCGGGCTCCCGCGCTTCACTTAAATGAGGCCCCCAGGTGGGCCAGGTCCCGGGTGCATTGCCCAAATAATAATAGCGGGGGGCCGCGGGGGCCCCAGCAGCCCCGGGGACTGCCACCTCCCCGGGCTATGCTGATTATTTGCAGGGGGCACGCGGCCCCCCGCAGCCCCGGGGACCGCCACCTCCCCGGGGCTTTTTTAATTGTATGCGGGGGGCACGCGGCCCCCCCGCAGCCCCGGGGACCGCCACCTCCCCAAGGCTCTGTTTTTTTTTGGTTTTTTTAAAAGAAATGTGGGGGGGGGGTAAGAGCCCCTCCACATGCCCTGGGGACCACCACCTCCCCGGGGCACTCTTTTTTCAATTTCGTGGGTCCTTTACGGACCCCAGCCCCGAGGACCACCACCTCCCCGGGACTTTCTAAATGAAGGGAGGGGGCCGCACGGCCCTCCTCCATGAGCCCTTGATGTCCCTGGGGACCATCACCCCCCCAGGGCCGGCTCCTGCAGTGTCCGGGGTGCCCACACCCGGGACACTGCTGTTTGCTATGGCAGGGCGGGAGCCGTGCGGCTCCCGCCCTGTCATAGCAAACACTGGTTTGGATTTTGGAAGCAAGAGCAGGTTGCCTGCTCTCGCTTCCAAAATCCAAAGCAGTTTGCTTTTCCACAAGGGGAGCTGCATGTCAGCAGCTCCCCTTGTGGAAAAGCAATGCCGGCTCCCGCAGGAGGCGGGGAGCCGGCGGGACCGTGGGGGCATTGGGGCTCCACCCACGGTCCCCAACGGAGAGGCCAGGCCCCGGGGGATGTCTCAATGGTACATGTCCAAGTAACTACATATGTAAAAGGCAGTGTATGTGAGAGTTGAAGTATATAAATGACTATACGTGAGAGTCAGTGATTGTGAGAGTGGCTGTATGGATGAGTGTGTACTTGTATCAGTGATTGAATAAGAGAGTAAGTATGCGTTTGTCTCTGTTTGAATAAGTGATGTGTTGTGTGTATAACTGTATAGGTCAGTAAATGGAAGTGTGATTGATTCTTTGCATGACTGACTTGGTGTGTGAGTAACTCTGGATGAGTGGTGGTGTGTGAGTGTCTGTATAGGTGTATGAGTGCTTACGATAGTGTTGTATTGATGAGTGACTGCATGTATGAGTGATTGTATGGGTGAATGAGTGGACATGTGTGTAGACCTACGAATCAGTGAGTGCGTATGTAGTAACTGGTATTGGTGTGTTGATGGTTTCGAAAATGGTAGTCTGTATTTCACAGTGGGTGTATCAAAGGTTATATTAGAGTGTGAGGAGGTGCATCAGATTTTTACATGGATGATGTCATCAGTGATGTCATCAGTGATGTCATTTGAGATGTCATCAGTGATGTCACTGACCATGTCATGAATGATGTAATATGTGACGTCATCAGCAGTGCATTGCGGGCGCGAGTTATAGTTAGCTCAACTAACTATAACGGGGAATTTCTATGGTTTTGTATGAGAGAAATGTCCAACTAACTATAACGTCCCTGAAACCTATGGTTTTTTCAGTGAATATATATATAGATGATATATATATATAGATATTTATATAGTATCCAAAGTTCCTTTCCCAGAAGAAATTCCACACGCACTCACTGGTAAATGTATGTTGCAATTTTCAGTTTTTATTCCGGCAACAGCATTTCATTGACAAATCCAAACTCAACGCGTTTCAGTCTGTCCACAGACCTTGCTCACGGGTAGCAAACGTTACAGCCATCATTCCTTTTTAAATCCATCACATGATGTTACATCACATCCTGGCCTTGCGATGCTTTGCATTCTGGTATTTGTAGTGTACTAAAAAAGTGATTATAAGTGCAATTATATTAAGAGTGAAAAACGTGACTATACAATTTCTACATGGAATGTGTTATGTGTTTTTAGGGGTCACCTATCAAATTAATGAGGATTTTTTTAAATTTATTGTTACGTATCTCTATACATATGAATCATTGAACAAAGGAAGAGGGGGGTTTGAGTTGTTTTAGAAGGATTTCCACATGTTATATATCCCCCTATTTTTCATTGTGCATCCACCCTCCTTATCCTATGGATCTCACATTATAGTTTGATGAAAACATTTCTACATTTTGTTGACCGAGTCTTGCCCTCTGGTGGGCCAGTGGACTTTGGTCGACTGTTTACAATGTTTATAAAGTATCGCCCCCTAGTGGGTCAATTTGTTCTATTGTTGAGATCCCTAATGTGTTCAATCCATATCCTGCAGGTGAACCCTAGTGACAATATGTGAGAAATTGAAATTAAAAATTACATTTCGAGAATACACTCTGGTTTTATACGTAATTAGCAAGTTCCTGTATGGATAGAGAGATTCATTCAAAAAATTAGTTAAGGATAAACTATACAGTTGTGTTAGGTAACAAGTTCGAATTTACATATATAAAGATTCCCTTCCAAATATCCTATAGGTGTGAGTATAACTCCTCATCCTTGTTGAGACCATAAGGTGTTAGAGTTCTGAACGATAATATATGTCGTGATTCCTTCTGCCTTAAAGTTTTTTCTCGATTGCCACCTCTCACATGGCGATTGACCATCTCCACAGCATAGAAACGTAATTTCTTCCAGTCACTTTCATGGCATTTCTCCATGTGTTCTGCAACAGCATAACTCCGATCTTTGTTTACTGTTGCCCTTACGTGTTCAAGGATGCGCTTTTCAGTTCGCACACCGTGCTTCCACGTACTTAAGTTTGCACGGACACTCAATTATATAGATGACATATTGGCTTTTGCAGTTGATTAGTTGGTTAATTTTCCACTTCTTTTTGTTTGCCATTGTAATCTCTTTCATATTTTGCGCAATTTGGCATACTTTACAAGTTGAACATCTGTAAAAGCCCTTTATCTCCAGCCATGTCTTCTGTTTTTTTACAGTTTCAAGGTGACTGTGTACTAATTCATCTTTGAGGTTTTTGGCTCTCCTATATGTAATCTTCGGATGATTTCCCACAGTTCTAGCCATAGTAGGGTCCAAACACAATATATTCCAATGTTTACGTATGATTTTTTCAATTTGTTTAGATTCTGTGGAAAAAGTTGTGATTAGGCGGATTGCATCGTCCTCTTCTTTTTCTGTGACTTTGTTTTATTGATAATGTCAATTCTTGACTGTTTTTCAGTTCTTTCCAGACAAGATGTTAGCACATTTTTATTGTATTTTCTTTTTTTGAATCTCATCACTGATTGTTTACTATGCTTCTGCCATTCTCCGTTCTCTGAGCATATCCGTCGTATCCTTAGTAGCTCTCCATATGGAATGTTTTTAACTAGCGTGGCTTGATGGAAACTCTCCGCATGTAACGTCGCATTACTTGCTGTGTTCTTACGGTGCAATGTTGTATGTATCCTATTTTCCATGATGTAGATCTCTGTGTCTAAGAAAACCACTCGGTTGTCGCTTATGTTATACGTGAAATGTAGGTTAGTGTTGGTGTTGTTTAAGATGTTAAAATATGCGTCAAACTCTTCTTCTGACCCATCCCAAATTATGAGGAGATCATCTATATAGCTCATCCAAGATATTACTTTCTCCACATGTTGGTCATTATTCGTGTTCCAAGCCACCTTTTGCTCCCACCAACCCATTGTCAGACACGCATAACTAGGACTGAAGGAAAATCCCATCGCTGTTCCGTCCTTTTGTAAATAGATTTCATCTCCAAACATGAACACATTCTGTGTTAAGAACAGCTCCACCATTTCCATTATCATTGTGTTATGATTTACTGAAATGTATGTTCCGTTCCTTTAGGAAATATGAACACGCTGCCATACCAATTGAATTGTTGATTTTGGTATATAACGAGATCACATCCATTGTAATTAACTTGTATGTTGGTTCCCAAGTGATTTCTTGTACAATTCTGAGTAGGTCTTTGGTGTCTCGTATGTACGATGTTAGTTCCTTTACATATGGAAACAAAAATGTATCCACAAAGTTTAATATATATAACATGTGGAAATCCTTCTAAAACAACTCAAACCCCTTCCTTTGTTCAATGATTCATATGTATAGAGATACGTAACAATAAATTAAAAAAAATTCTCATTAATTTGATAGGTGACCCCTAAAAACACATAACACATTCCATGTAGAAATTGTATAGTCACGTTTTTCACTCTTAATATAATTGCACTTATAATCACTTTTTTAGTACACTACAAATACCAAATGCAAAGCATCGCGAGGCCAGGATGTGATGTAACATCATGTGATGGATTTAAAAAGGAATGATGGCTGTAACGTTTTGCTACCCGTGAGCAAGGTCTGTGGACAGACTGAAACGCGTTGGGTTTGGATTTGTCAATGAAATGCTGTTGCCGGAATAAAAACTGAAAATTGCAACATACATTTACCAGTGAGTGCGTGTGGAATTTCTTCTGGGAAAGGAACTTTGGATACGATTCAAAACGGCGGGCTCTGCCGTCTCCACTAATCGCACCATCAGAGACCGCCGATGCCGAGAATAGAGCTGCTGCTGCAGATATTTATATAGATATAGATGTTTATAAATATATATATATATATTTGTCTATCCTTTCCCTGTTACGGTAAAGGAGCCGACACTTCACTAAGAAAACTGCAGTCATGCGGTATTACTGTGAAAAGTTTATGTTCCTATACCCAAGATATGGGTGACTTCCTTAGGAAGATCTATGATTTATCATGGGAGAACGATTACATCCTCATTATTGTTGATGTAAGGACACTATACACGAGCACACAGCATTCAGATGGGTTAAGGGCAATGCAACACTTCCTTGGGGCTAGACCTATTTCACTATGGAAGCACAAGGAAATGTTAATGCAAATGTTTCAGAGATGCTTTGAATGTAACTTCTTCCTCTTTAATAAAGTTTTGTTCCATCAGACCCAGGGTATGGCAATGGCCACCTACTTTACCCCCAGCTATGCTAATTTGCATATGGGCTGGTGGGAGGGGCAGGTGATCCAGATCAAACATCATGGAGATTGGGCTAGGCATGTGGTACATTGGAGCAGGTATATTGATGACCTGTTCCTGGTATGGAAATGTACAGAAAGTAGCACGAGAACTTTTCTGAATAAGATTGAGATGAATAACCTTAACTTACGTTTCACTCACACAATCAGTAAGTCAGACGTAAATTTCTTGGACCTCACTATCTACATAAGGAACAACAGACTTGAGAGAAAGCTATTTAGAAAACCTACTTCTGGTAACATGTTACTCCATGCCTCTAGTATCCATCCCCGTAGCCTGGTTAATATCATTCACAGGTAAAGTCTGTGGGTGAAACGCAACTGCAGTGAAGCAATTGAAGAAGAGAAGGCATTAGAAGACTTAACAAGGAGATTCACAGCGAGAGGATACTTTAGGGGGAGTATTGAGCAAGCAAAATAGAAGTCTAAAACTAAACCTAGAGAACAGTTGCTATTTGATAGCAGGAAAACCACAATGCATAGCCAGACAGACCCGCACTTTAGACTAATCACCACGTATAATAAGCAATAAGGAGCAATGAGATCCATTCTACAAATACATTGGTACGATCCCGTGCTCTGGAGAGTGGCCCCCGTAGACCATGGGTAACCTCTAGGAAAGCCAAATCAATGAGACGGGAGTTATTGTAAAGCAGCCCTGAAATTACCCATCAATCCAAACCACTTGGCTAGGACGCAATATAGGATTTGGAAAATGTGGTTGCTGTAAAGCATGCCAACATGACATCAATACCAGGGAATACAAGACACCAATTTCCAAAATGAGCTAAACAATCCATGGGAGTTATCACTGCAAGACAGATCATGCAGTTTGTATCTTACAGTGCCCCTACTAGCTATTATATGTGGGCAGCAGAACACTCCCAGTTCACAAAAGGATCTTACAACACTTAAGGGTGATAAACCATGGTGACAAAACATATCCTGTCACCAGGCACTTTGCATCAGAGTGACCTCAATGCCCTTAAATATTTTATGATAGACGCAATCCCATTTAACACCAGGGGAGGTGATCGGGAGAAGTCACTAAGAAGATTATAATCTTGATACATAGTGGAGCTAAATTCCAAAACTCTGCATGGGCGCAAAATACAGGAAGACTTCCATACACATCTATAGTCGTCAAATCCCTTTCACAGAACATGAGGTAAAATGCATGAATTGTAATTATTTTTACACAAGTGTAGGGGTGGCATATTTGGACGCAACATTTGCTGACATTATTAGGTATATGAGTGAGGTACATGAGTGCAACATAACACCTGTATTAGGGCAGTAAAATTGTAGACACTGAATGAGTTAGTTTGCCAGAGACTTATCATCATTACATACTAGTGCATAACTGGATGTTCAATATGAGGACGCAGAACTGGCCTTCCAGTGCTTTTTGGATATTGAACCATATGTGTTGGATTTTGAAATTTTGTTGAAAACAAAAAGTACACTTAGTTGGTAGCACGACGATGTCCACTTTAGCATGACTTTGGGTATGAGTTCATCTTATGGCTACCACACTGCAAGTATGATGTGTAGTAACCAATCATGTATATAGCCTGGAAAACTCTATGGGATATATTTCAGTCCCCGCTGATAAGTTTTTAAATTTCAAAATTTGCATGTTCCGAGCCACAGCCCACTTGGGCTAAATTGGTATTGAACTCCACTTCATTTCAGCATAAATTAAATTTTGCATTTTTTGTTATAATTCTTAGTTTTGGCGAAACCCTTCAGCTGAAAATTTTGGAACACCAAAATGAATTATCATTTCTGTTATTGCAAAACAATGCCTAGGAAAATGTGATTCATAATGAGCAGTGTTCGAAGGAATAAGTGCGCATTGTAATTTATGTAAACCTATGCGGGGTACAAAATGAAATGTATATGTCCAACTCAGTTTGCCCACTTGGGCTGGATTTATTTTGCACAGCAGCAATGTATGGACACATTTAAGCTCACCAGTGGCACAACATGTAATGGATTGGCCCGATCGAGTTTTACGCACTCGGATTTAATGTTCCAAGTATAGTATAAATTTATGGCTCGTGAAATCATGTTTATGTATTCACTTATGTTTCAATAAGATATGAGATATATGCAATGCGTTAAATTATAAATGAAATATGGTGAATGTAATAATGTGAATGACACGCATAACCCTGTTGAACGTCTTTCTTCTTTGACCATGATGAGGTCTCATGCCACTCTTTGTGAATATGTTTGTAAAGTGGCGCCTCACTACTAGTGAGCATATGGCTGCAGGACAGACGAAACGCGTCTGGTTGTTTCTCTGTAGCACGCAATAAATTTGGATTTGCACAGTAATACCGCATGACTGCAGTTTTCTTAGCGAATCGTCTGCTCCTTTACCGTAAAAAGGACAGACAGCAGTGTTATATGGATATTGCTGACTCCGCCATTCGCCGACACACCCTTTGGTAAGGTGCACGATGGAAGGCAGCAGTGTTTGGAAGCAATATATATATTACCTATTGTCACCAGTAGGTAGTATAGTTAGGACCTAGTTTCCATAGGAAGAGGATTTTTTGTTTTGCTAATAACTTCAGCACCGTTTGGCGAATCTTCATGAAATTTTCAAAACTACTTTCCCAATTACCTCAGCTGCTGTCTGAAAAGGTGGGTACTTTATGAAGTATATTGACATTTACTTTGCTGGATGATGCCATCAGTGATGTCATCAGTGATGTCATTTGAGATGTCATCAGTGCTGGTATCAGTGATGCCACTGACCAAGTCATGAGTGATGTAATATGTGAGATTATAAGCAGTGCATTTGGGGGTAGGTTATAGTTAGCTCAGGTAACTGTCAATCAATCAAAGGCTTGTAAAGCACTACTACTCACCCATAAGGGACTCAAGGCACTGGAGGGGAAGAGCTGCTGGTCCGACTAAGGTGCTGTAGTTCAGTCAAAGAGCCAGGTCTTGAGGCCCTTCCTGAATTGAGGCAGTGACGGTGATTGCTTGAGGTGGAGAGGCAGGGTGTTCCCCAGGTCTTCGCTGCTAGGTAGGAGATGGATCTTTCTCCGGCTGTGGTCTTGCGGATATGTGGGATGACAGCCAGGGCCAGTTGTGCAGAGCTGAGGTCTCTGGTGGTTATTTGGAATGTGAGGCAGTGGTTGAGGTACGCGGGTCTCGCGTCATGTAGGGCTTTATAGGCTAGTGTGAGGAGCTTGAAAGTGATTCTTTTGTTGACTGGCAGCCAGTGGAGGTCTCTGAGGTGGCTGGTGAGGTGGCTGCGGTGGGGGATGTTGAGGATGAGTCTGGTGGAGGCGTTATGGATGTTCTGCAGTTTCTTGATGAGTTTCTGGATGATGCCGGCGTAACTGCTGAATTTCTGAAAGCTGAACCTAATTATAACGTCCCTGTAACCTTGTTTTTTTCAGTGAACATATATAGATATATAAACAAATAATAGTGAAGATTAATTTAACAGTCAAGCAGGGAACTATTAGGACATTAACGGAAGATTCAAAACAACAAACGATTGTCTGCACAGCTATCAAAGTGGTGTCTAAAAAAGTGGTGTTGAAACACTTTGTTGAACCTAATGAATTGAGAAGGAGAGGAATGGGAGGTATTGAATTAGAATGATGAACAGATTAGGGGTAGTGATTCCTCCAAGTCAAAAAAAAGGTGACTAGAAAGGATGTTGCAACAATTACTCCAAAGGCATTCACCCGAGAATGAGTCATGTAGTAACAAAGAAGTCCGGTTGACGAGTAAGTTGGATAATGCATCCACTCCTGCAATCTCTGTTGACTTCATGATCAAAGGTTCAAATCTCAGAAGGCAGAAGGTTCACTCAGCCTTTTATGCTTCCAAAGTCGATAAAATAGGTATCATTGAGTTGGGTAACAGTAAACATATGCATCAAGCACCCAAAGACCCAGGAGTGAGCATGTGCTTTACACATCCACATGTTAAATGTTAATACATTCAACATTTTCAAGAATTATTTTACAACAGGTATTTACTAGAGCATTTGGATTAGACTTGTGTTTATTAAATCATCAAGAATATAATTTATGCAATAAAGGCAACAGGATGTACTTAGAAAAACTGATCAGCCTCTGGTTGTCTGTGCTACACCTCCTACACAGTGTCAGGCTCATTTATGTATTCATTAACTTTATAGAGGACAACCCAACCTGATAGAAGTGGGAAGCTTCACAAACTACCAGTAAAACATTATTTTTTTCTCCAGTTTTTAGGTTGAGCCTGGGCAGCGCATGCGCTGCTCTGCGAGGCATGTTGTATTAGAGTATGGACTTGAAGCTCCGCCCACTCTCTGCCCATATTTTTCATTGGCTTGTGTCTTTGTCCTTTGTAAATGCTGGCTTCTGATTCAGTAATCGGCTTGTTAGTCCCTCCTAAATACCGCCTTGTCTTCATTTGTAACCTCCCATGAGGACTGGCCCTTTTACTTCTGTTGGTACACGGTCCGTGTTATGCACGACGTGCTTTGCAGCAACATTCAGCGCGCCATGCGCGCTTTCACTTTCCAAGCAGTCTGGACAATGGTGGCCGCTTCTTTGCAATGCAATAGGTCTCGTATTTAGGAGAGTTTGAGCTACTGACATTCTAAAGGACAATAGCTTAAACTCTTGCAAATGCGAGACCTATTGCTTTGCAAATATTTTTTTTGGGGTTGTTTCCAAGCACCCAATGCCGTGCTTGCACTTAATAGAGGCCACGCCCCTTTCTTTAGACGAGTCGCGTCTAAAGAAAGAGGCGCGGCCGCCATCAAAATGAAAGCGCTGTTTGGGGTGCTTTTACAAAAAGAGCATTTGTTTTTTAAACAAATGCTTCTTTGGTAAAAATGCCCCATTCCGCGCTTTCACTTTGATGGCGGCCGCGCCCCTTTCTTTAGACACAGCTCATCTAAAGAAAGGGGCGTGGCCTCTATTCACATGCAAGCGCTGCATGGAGCGCTTTGAAACAAAAAATATTTGCAATTCAATAGGTCTCGCATTTGCGAGAATTTAAGCTAAATGCGAGACCTATTGCATTGCAAATGCTTGTTTATAGTGCGAAGTAGAACCGAAGGTATTGGCGCGATTTATATGAGCAACTGTTACATTACACAAGGACACATTCATTTTCATTTTGTTGGCACAGGAGATTAAGTGATTTGCCCTTAATAACAGGATGTTGAGCTGAGGCCGAGACTCAAAACTAGTTTCCCAGTTCCTAAGTCGGCAACTCTGGCCCTTACGCCACATCTGCTCCCCATTTATCCAATCACACAGGCATCCTTCCAGCTATGGAACCATGCTCATCCATCTATCCACCACTAACCACTGACTACTCCCACAACCCTCTAACCATCTATTCATCATAGCGCACATCCACCCAGCCATCTACTGCATGTGTCTGTATGTGTGTATTGCCAGTGTTTGCGTGTGCATATGCACATGCATATTGGTGTTGTCTTTGTGCACGTGGGTGCCTGTATGAGTGTTTACATCACAAAACATACAGCCATTACAACAAAGAACACGTACACCCAGGGCACGAGTCGGGGGTCCACGCGGGTGGACGGTGTCCCCCCACTTCTTTCACAGGGTGGATGCCGTCCACCCTGCCAAGAAGTTGGGCCCCACTAAAAAAGATGCTGAATTCGTCCCGGTGTAATTTCCAAACACCGGGACACATTCAGCAGCGCCTGCACGTTGTTGTCTGCTTTCGATCACAACAACTGCAGGCGGGGACGGGGCTCTCTTAGTTCTGACTCCTGCTGGGGTACTCGGCCATAACAAAGGCCGAGTCTCGGGGGTCATCAGGCCTCCTTTTGTTGGAGTTTCCTGGCTGGCAGCAGTCAGGAGCCTCACACGTGATGCAAATGCAGCAGAGGGGAAACAAAGCCTCGCACCTTGTTAACACTTCACACATACTTAGGAGAGGCAGCTTTTCACTTTGTTCAGGCTCTGTTTAGGAGATATGCATGCACTGTAAGAATGTTAGATGTGTTGATCTTTCCCAGTATTTGCACTAAATAAATTGCATTTATATACGCTTATTACCCTTGAGGAGGCGTTGTAATAATTTAAATATCACTATTTCTTTGAAAGCACTATGGCTATAGAAAGCTGAACGCTGACAAAAGGTAACATTGCTTTATATGTAGCGTACAAAAGTGTGAATCGTCTGCCTAAATCAGGAGGGTTTGCAAGTATACTCGAAATGTGCTCAAATGTACTCATGATACACCTGCTAAGCATATATCTGATATCACTTCTTGTGATGCCAGTTCCTGTGATGTCACGCGCCGTGATGTCACACGCTGCGATGGCACGCGCTGCGATGCCACTTGCATACTGATTAACTAGGTTAGTCCCCCCACTTCTTTTTTTAGGACTTGTGCCCTGCGTACACCTTAAACAAACCAGACCTATTGGTTTAGACAGACCATTTTTAAACGCCTCTTTGAAAAGTTAAGTAGCCTGGTGACTCTTTCGAGTTTGGGCAAACGTCATAGCATTAACAAGTGAGTGAGAAAGCGAGACAAAGGGATAACGTGGTTTGACCAGTGTCACAAAACATCGTCAAGTGGGGAAGTGCAAATTAAAATGAAGTAATCCTGGCTTTACACCAAAAATGCTAACAATTGCACCAGGAAATAATCTGATGTCGCTTCAGAAATAGTAAACGTTTGTAAGCTGGGAAACAGCCTCTACCAGAAGTGCGCGTCTTTCCTTTTGGAGCCCCGCCCCCACCAGCTTGCCTTCCTGTCAGGTTGAGGGGGCCAGCTGAGGCCCAGCACCTGCGCAGATTGTGGGGACAGCTAACAGCGCCTCAATGCGCCTCCAGTGAGCTGCCAGGGCCTTTATCTGCCTTCGAAGGAGGGGTGCGAGGGAGTTATGAAACGGCTGTTGGTGTCCCGCATGAATCAACTCCATCTGATTAAATAAGCTGCCTTTCATCATTAACTGTAGTGCTTTAATTAGGAGTTTTTTGTAGGTCCAGTCCTTGCCCACGGCATCTGCCAGGCTGCATAAATCTGCTTCATTTTCATTACAGAGCCGTCAAATAAACGTTTGCTGTAAACTTCGTTCGCTGCGTTTAAGTCAGCGGCGTGGGGTGACCAACGGGTAAAGTAAAAAAAATAATAATATAGAATGCAAGAATATTTGGCATCTCAGTTTTCAATTAAATCTGAGCAGCGCCTACTTTCACACGCTCCTTCCGTGGCCGGCTGCTCATTAATTAACAGGTGGGAAAAGCGAATAACTCGATCGGCTTACGCCTTCCTTAAGGAGAAGCAAGTTGCATTCACTTTAATTTAGGAATAACCGAATCCTCGCAGATCTGTATCTTTTTTGGCAGATTTATATAGCGTGAACTCAACCCGAAGGTATTGGAGCGCTTTACATGAGCACCAGTTAAGTTATACAAGGACACATTCTTTTTTGGTAGGCAGGGGAAATTGAGCGATTTGCCCAGAATCACGGGATGCTGAGCTGAGGCGATGCCAAGACTCGAACCTGGTTCCCCAGCTCCAAAGCCAGCAGTCAGGTGTAGGAGGCTGGCTCAGTATATTGTGTGTACACTTATTTGTGATACACTCTGCACTGAGTCCAGGCAACCCTTGGTGATAGTGTGTAAGTGGCCCCTGATAACCAGAGCTCTCAAGGGGTAGCTATGGAGAGCAGCTAAGGCTTATCCAGGAAGGTGTAAAGCAGATGCAATTACCACAATATTCAGTCAGTCAGGGTCACACATAGGAAAGAACCACACCAGTGTTAGCAAAATAAAGTATTCTTTATTGCAACACCAAACACTAAACTACACAACTAATATACCATAAAAAAAGGTGGGTAAGCACATTAAACACATGGTCCCGATAGGGGAGCCAAACCGTATACTAAGAAAATGGAAAGTGAACAGGGTACCTAATCATGGCTACCACCCAAGGATCTGTAGAACAGGGGAAGCCCAGAACCACCAAAGGTAAGTTGTGAGGATTCCTTAGGCACCCGTGTGCCGAGGTGATACCCTGGGTCAGTGTCCATAGGATAACATAGGGAAGTCACTGTTATGATTTTAGAATTTCAGGACCCTTCCCAGAGGACCCCATCTCCCGGGTCCTCCACCCAGGCACCCAACAAGCACATGTTGGGGCTTGCTGGGGAGCCCTAGGTCCCGCGCAGGTCCAGCCGACTACCCACATGTTGAGGGAGCCGGCATTGCTCTCACCCGGAAGGAGCAGCTATTTATGCTGCTACATCCCGGCGGGAGCAATATGTTGTTCTGTTTCAATCAGGGAAACAGATCTCAAGTCTGCTGTCAACCAACAGGACAATTTTTGAAAATCCCACCTGCTGGGAGCAGACTTTTTGTTTGCTCCTGTTTTACCGGAGATTTGAAAATTCTCCTGGCAGATGGGAGCAAACACATGTTTACCTGCCGATGCCTGTGAGAACCGGGAAACTCAGCAAGTGAACAGGCCCTGGGAAAGGTATCCCCGGGCCCACCAAAGGCTCAGGGGGGGGACGTGTGCCCCCCTTCTTTTAAGTTACGTTATGGCCCTGGGGGATGGCGTCCCCAGGGCCATCTTAAAGCTTGGGGAGGGGGCTTGGTGGCACCCCTCCCTTAAAAAATACTTTGGTCCCTGGGTCTGAAAACTGCTTGGGGAGAGTGGCCACACGCCCACTCCCCTTAAAAATACTTTCAGCTAGGAGGGGTGGGGTCCCCGGGGCTAGAATCACCTTGGAAAGGGGAACTGCGCTCCCCCTCCCCTTAAAAAATACTGTGGGCCATGGGAATAATGACTCCAAAGCCGAAAAATGGCTCTAGAAGGGGGGCCATGCGCCTCTCCCCTTTAAAATATCCAGCCCCAGGGATGGGGTCCCCAAGGTCCTAAATGGGCTGGGAAGGGTGTCGTCAGGTCCCACTCCCCAAGCCATTTCGGGCCTGGTGTCCCCGTCCCCCTAAGGCCCAGAGTATTTTTACTTCCCTAAATTATATACATATATATACAACACAGAAACCTCCCCAAATAAGAGAGAGCCAGCACTCAGAGACGAGTGGAAGTTAACCTGTTTATTAGATCAGGTAGCTCCAGAAACAGACGTATTTCGGCTGATCAGTAGCCTTTTCCAATCTAAAGAGCGCTATTTTCTCACACTATTTATGCTGTTTAATTGACACAAGCAAAATAATGCAAACTTCCATTTTTACAGCCTTACACGTAATCTTAAACAATTCATGAAGCCTTTACATTTGGCATGAATAGCAAGTACAAAAACGTAATGCAATTCTTCTTAAACCTAATATCCATACCCTGCCCCCTGATATTATTTTCTTTTTTTTACGTCAGGACAGGGGACTTAGGGCCTGACTTAGATCTTGGCGGACTGGTTACTCCGTCACAATGATGGATATCCTGTGTGCCGAAATATAAATCCCATTATATCCTATGGGATTTATATTTCGGCGGACGGGATATCCGTCACTGTTGTGAAGGAGTAACCAGTCCGCCAATCCCTAAATCAGGCACTAAGTCCCTGAGTCCTGGAGTTACAGCCAGCAACATGAACATTTTTCTCATGCTACTGGCAGCCAATCAGAGTGCTCACTCCCTCAGGAGTCTGACTCCCATGGAGCGAGATGGCCCAAGGGAAAAAAGCTCCCTGGGCCAATCAGACTGCTCTATTTTTAAATTGTTGCTCCCACGAGACTCTCACAGGAGTCCCTCGGACCCAACGGTCCAGATATACAAATTTTCTTGTACCTTTATTTCTCAAAAACTACTGAACGGATTTACACCAAATCACAAAAAGCACACTCTGTGGACCAAGAGCTAGCTTCTTGCCAAATTTAGTGTAAATTTGTTTAGGAGGTTTTGCTGTAGCCATGCCTAAAGAAGTCTTTGGAAAATGCATGGGAAAATTTGTTTTTGGGACCCCCATTCTTTCTTGGCCCCCACTTGACAGATTACCCCAAATATTTATCAGGAAGGAGCTGAAGTGAATTTGCGTTTTTTTAAAGTTTCGTGAAGATCTGTCAAACGACGCCAAAGTTATTAGCAAACCAAAAAACTCCATGCTTATGGAAAAGCAATCCTAATTTTAACTACCCAGTGGGAACCACCACTGGGCAAAAAGAGATAGGCTGCCCATTGTGTGCCTCTTTTTAGCTTTGAAATTGTCCTGTGAGCTGAATAATGTCTTTCTTACCTCTTTTCTCTCTGCTGTTAGATCCGAAGTTAATAACAAAGTTGTTGGAAATAAATAAAGTAGATAGGGCATTTATAGTAGGTCTGGGCGGTGAACTCTGCTCCGTTAGCAGAATTTGCAGAGTTTTCCACACTCCGCGGAGCATGCGGAGTTCCGAAAAACTCCGCTTCACTTCGCGGAGCAGAGTTTTTTCATCACACGCGCTCACAAACCTTAAGTTGGCAAGCACGGAAAATCCAACGCTAGACCACCTCCCAGCAAGATTTCTCAATGCATTGAGAAACCAACCGTTCGCGTTGAGGAAGCTGCCGCGCGAGTAGAAAATATACTCGAGCGGCAAAAAAGAAGCAGCGCCCTCTTGCGCTGTGCATGGTGCCTTTCACACTGATTTTCCAGTGCAGGACAAACACCTGGTGCTAAAATCAGCGTGAACGGCCTGACTTAACGCACTTCGCCGCTTGTGGAACTCCGCGTAGTGTGGCAGAGTTTTTTGGTCACTACGTGGAACGCTGCGATTTCCACCCAGGCCTAATTTAGAGAGCTGTTCATTTTTAAGTTACCTGGCTCACAGTTTACCTTAATTTCCCTTTAATAATCTTGATATTTACTTTATCTATTTCACATTAAGCAGTCTGGTAGTGAGAGTGCATGGTTTTAATATCCCTGGTGCAGCTGGGATTGGGTATTGTGCTTCTTTGGTTCAATGAATCACCAAAAAAGAGTTAAGGTTCTGATTTATCCACTAAATAAATCCTCTCACAGACTTACAAACTTGCTTATGCTATTAATCAACTGTGTGTACCCTGGGAAAAAAAAACATATAGCTAGAACACAAATAGAAAATTATACATTTATTCCAAATAAAAAAAATATATAAATAGTTAAACAACACAAACATACTAAATATCACCATGTAAGAATGTTTTCAAAAAGCCATATTAATTAGACATAAAAATGTACATATCTACCACATTTTGTCACTGTATAATTATGAAAAAATATTTCATGTACAATTATTCAGCACCAGCTGATTGTTATAAAATATATTTTGTTAACGCATTTTGGTGGAATAGGTTTTTATTGTCTGCCTTCTTCAGGACATTCATTAATGTGTTTTTCCATCAATTATTTTAAAATATATATTTCATTATATGTAACAATTAAAGACAATCATTAAGGCACCGTTCGATCATTTGTTCAATGAGACCTATTGTGGAAAATCAAAATACCTTGTAGTGTCTCTCCACTCCTTAAAGTACTGCTCCTCTGGGGACGATCTATGTTTCCAGTATAACTGGATACCAGTCTTAGGAGCCGATTCCGATCTCGGCCGGTAGGGCTCCGAATCGGATTCGGCTTTACCGGATCCGATTCGGAGGCCTTTTTTCCGACCGATTCGTACAGTCGTCCCAGCGAGCAAGTACGATGCGAGCGCACGCGAAATCGCCGACCGACTCGTTCCCGGGTCCGAACCGCTCTGACCGACTCGTACGGACACGGCTCGCACCACGGAATGGAGACGTTTCCCGACCGAGCAAGTACGATGCACGCGTCGGACGGCCGGATCGAGTCGGAGCGTCCGGCTCGCAAAAGCACCCGGAGCCGGACTTGGGGGGTCCGTGTCGGACCCCCCTGCACGCGTAGCCGCACGAGTCGAACACAGGGGGGACCCAAGGGTCCCCCCTACACATGCATTTACGGTGCGAGTCGCACCGACGCGTACCCACTGTAGGGGGCCCCCCTGTTCGTGACGTGCCCATTCAGTCAATGGGAGCCCGTGTACGCGTTGTACGACCGGCTCCCATTGACTTCAATGGGAGTCCGACCGAATCGAGTCGGGCAGCATATGGCCACATCGTACTCGCTCGGTCGGACTGGGGGAGTCCGGCTCGGTCGGAAATCTCTCCGGATCCGGCTCGGTCGGAGAGCTTTCCGACCCAGATCGGAATCGGCCCCTTAGTATTGATATATCACCATTCTTTTTTTCCAGAATTCAAAACCCACACAAAATGATTTGCTATTTATGGTATTAAGGAGAAGACCATTAACTCTGTGGCACTACCCCTTTAGCTGTTTAATTGCCAAATAGTGTATCCTTAATGATGGTTTGAAACTTGCACACTCTAGAGACAGGATCATCTAAAATCTTTGGTTCATTGTCTTGTAGTTTAAAATACTTACCCTTCCTCGAACTTATAGAGAAATTAAGAAACTGAATTCAGGTACACTGAATGCCCACGTTTTCATAGTTACAGTTTTACTTATTGAAATTAAGCCATTCTAAAAGTTTCACTGCACATAGGAAGTCACTGAAGAGTACATTAGGTTGTAGTCAGTTGTATGCAGATACATTAACTGGTAAGGTTCAGTGAAGTTTAGTAAGTAAAAAATGAAATGACAGCACACACATTGGTTGATTTATATATGCTACATAATATGCATATAATTGGTTTCAAGAGGTTGGGAGTGACTGTGGTGCACCATGAGTGAGAGGGTAAGAGCTTGGGTGCCAATGGTTGCTGCTGGAAATGGATTCTCCATTGGGATGTAATGGCGGGTCGCAGCGAAATGGAAGCAGCTGAAGAAACGGATGCAGTCGAGGAACTCCTATATTTCCAGTGCTCTTTCAACCCACTCGGCTTGATGAGAGGGGCGTTGAAAGATCAAGGGTCTTTTATTAATGTTGAGTTTTTAAATAAAATGTGGTTTTGCACGACACTTCTTATCACAGTTGTGCTGCTTTCTAGCACTTTTATTAACAGGAACTATAATATCTATATCAGCGGTGCTTGACCTCAAGCCATTAAAGAGCTGAGTCAACCCAACAGAGACGTGAACCTGCAAGGTGAAGGTGGGGGACATATCCCAGGTACTGAGAGAAAACACAATATTTTGTGAAATAGCCCCCCAAAAAATAAGACTTTCAAAAAAGAATAGGAGAAATTGTGTGTGCATATTTGTCTGTGCACATATAAAACTTCCAGGTGAATTTCGACAGACACCTCACAAAACCCGACTGACTGCCCCTGTCCCAACTATTTACCAGAAAATAAATTTATTAGGGGGTATAACACCCCAAACACCAATCCTAAAGCTACGCCCCTGTGTAAGATAGAGATTTACCAATAAATATTTAGAAACCGAAGTATCTGTTTCCTGTGGTCCATTGTGTCTGCAGCCTTTCCTGTGACCTTGCCTATAGTAAGACTATATGCCCCACCTGGAAAAAATTTTTAAAAAACAATTAAAGAAGATTCAAAATTTGGGGCACTAAGGTCATGCTTCATGCTGCACAGGACGATATAACAAAGAAAATTAAACATTTAAGAAGAAATACATTTAATTGTCCATCTAATCAATACATACTGTGTATGCACTATACATTGAATGTCTATTATAGCTTAACTAATAAACCTCATTATTAGCAACATCAGCTTCTTATTTGAGAAACGGGTATGACAGCCGATCGATGCATTTTGAAAACAATGGAATTAACATATCACTTCCCAGTAATTCCATCACGATTACGACCAGCGAGAAGCTGGTGCTGATCAATGCTGGAATCATGCAGGATAAATTAGCAGCAACCTAGATACCACAAGTTATTTACAATATTTTCTGCAGAGAGCTAAAGGCAGCGGTAATACAGAGTAGTAACATAGGGCTTGATTTAGCGTTTGACGGACAAGTTGCTCTGCCACAAACCTGACGCATATCCCGTCTGCCTCATTACAAGTACCTTGGGGCATAGTGCACTTATAATAAGGCAGACATTTTTTAATAGATTAACTCGTCTGCCAAACTCCAAGTCAGGCCCACAGTTGTGGCTGCATAGCCGTATTGTGTACCCAGTATTAAATGATGGCGTCAGTGGCATGAGTTAAGTAAATTACCTGTGCTGAATTTTAACTGATAGCCAGGAGGTTGGACACAGATATCTAAAGTGAGGGTCTAACCACTGAGGGGTCGATTCCGATTCGGGCCGGAAATTTCTCCGACCGAGCCGGACCCGGAGAGATTTCCGACCGAATCGGACCCGTGCAGTCCGACCGAACGAGTACGATGCGTCCGTATGTTATCGGACTCGAGTCGGTCGGACTCCCATTGATGTCAATGGGAGCCGGTCGTACAACGCGTACGCGGGCTCCCATTGACTCAATGGGTGCGAGTCGGATAAGGGCACCCCCTACAGCGGGTCCGCGGCGAAGCGATTCGCGCCGTACACGCACAGGTAGGGGGGACCCATGGGTCCCCCCTGTGTGCGACTCGCGCGGCTATGCATACAGGGGGGTCCGACACGGACCCCCGAAGTACTGCTCCGACTGCTCTTACGAGCCGGGAGTGCGCGGCTCGGTCGGACTGCTCGCGGCGCGCATCGTACTTACCCGGCCGGGAAACGTCTCCATTGCGCGGTGCGAGTCGAGTCCCGAGCGAGTCGGTCGGAGCGGTTCGAGCCGGGAGCGAGTCGGTCGGAGCGGTCGGGACGCCCGGACGAGTCGGTCGGCGATTTCGCATCGTACTCGCTCGGCCGGACCCGCGTACGGTTCGGTCGGGAAACAGGGCTCCGAATCGGATCCGGTAAAGCCGAATCCGATTCGGAGCCCTACCGGCCGAGATCGGAATCGGCCCCTAAGTGTGGACTTTAGGGGTGTACCTTCAGGGGGTGTTTGGGGTGTTACACCCCCGTAAAAAAATTGTTCTGCAGTAAATAGTTGGGTACAGGGGCTTTCAGTCAATTATGGTGAGGTGTCTGAACAGATTTCACCCTGGATTTTTACATACACACACACAGAAAAAAATACACACATAAACACACACACACTCTATCCTCTCTGTCTTAAAACCTGGTTAGTTTGAAAACAATTGTGTTTTGAATATCCCTAACAATCTGCGCTCCTCTCTCTTTCCACTCTCTTAAGCACCGCCAGTGTCCTGCTTCTCGTAATGTATTTAACAAGATATGCCAGCGTGATTGTTGAGAAATCTGAAGCTTACACCCCCTCTATCTCTATCTTATTGACCAATCTACGCCCCTGGTGGCCCTCTTAGCTGGTTTTCAAAATGTTTTTCCCTGCGAACTTATTTCAAAGCCCGTTTTACCAATGCATCTATCCTCTCTCCCTTTCTCATTGCTTGACAATGAATTGGCAAGAAAAACAATGCACGGAGAAGGAAGAAGGCTGTAAAATGGACGCTCCCTGCAGCAAGGCGCCATGTTGTGATTCTGGAGAACAGCAGCGACTGCCTGACACATGCATAATGGAATGATGCATGGTGCATGTAAACTAATCACGGGAAGCCCTCCAGGCACAATTATAGGTCATGGACTTGCCTGCGCTTATAATGTGGCTTAAATAGTGCTTTGCCGCAAGGCATCGGCCCTGACACATGCTCTCCCGTGGGTTTCTCAGAGTACCTTCATTAGCCCCTGCCTGCTTTCCCTCTGTCTAATGAATGCCTCTTTAAGAAATAACACGGTACGTGCTTATTAATGGTGACGTGACCACCTATTATGGGGTCTCGTGTCCGCTGAAGAGGTCAACAAAGAGCCAACGTCCAAGAAAATAAGACTTTAAAGGCACCCATCCGTCTTTATTATTCATTCCGTCGCAGGCGGTGTCTGGGAGGATTTCCTCATGTTCTGTCTGCTTCACTGAAGAGAAGGCAGGAGCTCTGTTCTTTCTCACCCTCTCAAAGGTATCAGTCATTCATTTTAATCACTGTGACATTAGGATATTAAACATGCTGCTAATTTGTTCTGAAACAGGACTATCCTGCGAAGCCTGGATGTAAAGTTCTGGTTTCATGATAGTGCTGCGCCCATGCACAGTAGGAAATGTGTTTCATTGAGCAGGTTTGGTGAACCTGACTTTCGGTAGTTAGCACCCAAATCCGTGGTAGATCTTCCGCCTTCTCGAAGGTCTCTGCAGACCGGAAGGAAGTGGAAAGAAAGCAGGGTCTGCAGCATTCCCTGCAGTGTTTTCTGTGTTGCACCCAGAAGAATTATGCAACTGTGCAAACTGGTACTAACGAGAATGCATGGCCTTGTGCACGGTACACATTTGCATACTTGCAGAGTTTGTTTTCGAGTTAGGTCCAGGTCGTGGGTAGGGTTATATGGCAGAGAGGCATTAAGGCCATATCGCCGTACATTTGATTCAAACAAGACGCCGATAGCTGAAGGTATACATTTTTAAGGAAAAGGGTATTTTTCATCACCATGAGGTGTACAACCACCGGCCTAGGTTTTGGATGCATCCTTATTATAAGCCAGATGTAGGAAGGCTTTTTTTGGTCACAAATGAGTCGATTCCATTATCGAGATTTTTGCGATCACATAAATGCCTTTTGGTATGTACAACTACAAATTGCGATGTAAAATGTTACCGAAACGCAATTTCGATTTGTGACCCAATACCGATTCAGTATTTAAGAAAGGGGCGTGTTTAGGACATCCCTTCCAAATACCGAATCTGAATGGTATGTATTAGTGTTTTACGGCCAAAATCTGGTCGCAAAACATTAATACTTTGAGAATGATGAGAGTGGACAGTGGACCACTTCCTACTCTTAAAAAATGCTAGATAATTTTTTTTTTATTTATCCTTTTCCTTTCTTTAAAATAGCAATCAGTATTTTGTGACCAGTGCTTCGAATACCTGGCCCTGAGTTCTGAGAAACGGGTTTGTTTACCTCTGTTAATGGTTCGAAAACCACTACATCAGAAGCTGGTCAAAAGTTTTGCCAGTCCGCTAGATTTTACTGGTTTGATAACTGCTTCAGTTAGTTGACGGTACAAAAGATTCCTGAGGCAAAAAATAGATATTCAGCCAATCAGATTAGTTTCAAGTTTGAAATTGCAGTTCACAAACCAGTTTGACAGGATTCTCAAACCAGGTTTCTAGAATGTAATGGCCAAGATATATCTATTATGAAGTTATTAGATCCTGCACCTACCTATATAGATATCAGGGTGGAGGAAGAAACTAGGATTAAAAGTTGACATATGCGTACTGTGTATAAACCAGGGACTTTTAATGAATTATTTGAACTTTCGTTGAAGTCTGATTGCATAAACCTGTGATTAAAGCAAGAACATACTGAATTTCCTCTTGATATTTTGTTCCACCCTCTGTGTTTATCCCCGCATTGAACAATCTACACAACATTTCACAGAACAGGTGGGATAAGTGGTGTCAAATAATGTGCAGTTTTGTCAAACTGTGACAAAATTATTGGTAATTTAACATGCACTTTCAGATATGTGATGTAATATATGATAATATGTATGAAAGTATCTATGACATCATCGGAAAGCAGTGATGATCATGGAGCAAACAGTAGCTGCTAAACTGCAGTGATAATTACGTTTTTATCATTATTACATTCTGGATTATTACTGTATTTGTTCTACAATTGATTGAATGTATGTTTGTAGTTCACAGTGGGCAATGGGCACAGAGCATGACATTCAGCCATGCGCTGTGACCAGCTTCCCTTTCACCTGAGTTTCCTGGCCAGACAGGACTGTCCATAGGATGTGACATTTGGCCACACCCCGAGCTCCGATTCCCTGCCTCCAGAACTCACAGTGGACATGGCACGGCCTTAATACATACCCTGACCACCAATTCCACCGTGCATTGCCTCCAGCTGTGACCACCAAGCATTGGGTTGAAGGTGTGCCCTTTGGGTATGCCCTGAATCCTGTTCCTTGCCCCCAAGTCTACTAGGGTTTTACACAGAAGCTATGACCAGATCCCTCTGCTAATAAATCCATCAGTGATTGGCCATCGGTTGTGCCCCATGTGCTCTGGGCTTGGAGCTGGGCTGATGACCGAGATGCACAACTGTTTCCTCTGCAAAAAAAGCACTCAGCAAGATGCCTTCAGCCACGTCCAGTAGGATCTGAGATCAGGATGTGACCTCTTGATGCATCCTCTGACCAGTAATCAGTTCCATTGCACCCAGAACCAGCTACCCTGGTTTATCCTGAAAATGAGCTTATACTTTTAGGAGTAAATATAAATAATGAATAATAAAAAGTGAGTCAGAATAAAAACCAAATTATATTTAAAAGACATCTTCCAATATTTCTATGACAGACACTGGATATCTTTCTGAGATGGCCAGTGGTACCACTTTGCAAGTTCTCAGTGGAAATCTTTACCTGACCACCATAATTTTGGTACCAATTTTAACTAAAAAATAAGTGAATTGACTAGAGCTCATATAAATATGTCAACATCTCATTTGACTAATCGCCCACTACTCCTCAGTATTAAGAAACAGCTAGCACACCATGCACCCTGTCTAGAAATCAGGATATGGTCGCTTTCCCCTTAAACACCGTTCAACCAAATAACAATAGTTTAATTTAAAAAAAAGAAGAGTTCTACTAAGATGTATACATCTGTGACAAATACTCTTTTATCAGTTTCATTCATGAAAAACATATGACATCTCTGCCTACAATTCATAAGGGATGCAACTTGGCTCAGTTGAATCCTGCTGCTGCTCCATTTATTTCAGCTGACATAGACAGAGAGACTGAATTTAATAATACAACTATTGTTTTGGCAAAACCTGGTCTATATTACTGTTTACATCTCTTTGCTAGTCAAAAGGGTATTATGATATGCCGAATTCAGGCAACTTGATTAGACTTTTTGAATCCATCAGTTCTTTAAGGTATCTGAACTCAGCCAATATAGAACAGGTTACATTTGTGAGAGCAGATTTAGTACCTCAATATGAATTTCTAAAGTATCTTTTTCATCAAACTATATTGAACAAATCATTCTTCATGAATCAACTCATTTAAGAAATATGGACGTCTTGATGAGTTCATTTTTAGGGGTGTTCGAATCTGAGTTCACAAAGACTGGGGGGTCGATTCCGATCTCGGTCGGTAGGGCTCCAAATCGGATTCGGCTTTACCGGATCCGAGTCGGAGGCTTTGTTTCCGACCGATTCGTACAGTCGCCCGAGCGAGCAAGTACGATGCGAGTGAACGCGAAATCGCCGACCGACTCGTTTCCGGGTCCGAACCGCTCTGTCCGATTCGTTCGCACTCGATTCGTGGCGCGCAATGGAGACGTTTTACGACCGAGCCAGTACGATGCACGATCCGGACAGCCGGATCGAGTCGGAGCCTCCGACACGAAAAAGCTCCCTGACGCGGACTTCGGGGGTCCGTGCCGGACCCCCCTTCACTTGTAGCCATACGAGTCGGACACAGGGGGGACCCATGGGTCCCCCCTATACATCCGTGTATGGTGCAGATGGCACCAACGCGTACCCACTACAGGGGGCCCCCTTGTGCGCAACGTACCCATTGAGTCAATGGGAGCCCATGTACACGTCGTACGACCGGCTCCCATTGACTTCAATGGGAGTCCGACCGAACCGAGTCCGGCAGCATACGGCCGCATCGTACTCGTTCGGTCGGATTGCAGGGGTCCGGCTCGGTCAGAAAACAATCCGGATCCGGATCGGTCGGAGAGCTTTCCGACCCAGATCGGAATCGGCCCCTAAGTGTGGTTACTTATGATGTCATAAATATATGTCTGCTGTGTAAAAGACGAAACTTTTGTTCCAGGAGTGCATGTGATTCCCAACAAGTATGTTATTCTGGTTACAACCTACCTCCTCATAGTAAAGAGCGTAATAATTTTATAACTAAGCTTAGCAAAGAAAGCTCTCGGGTACTGTTCTTTGTTAACACGTTCAACGTACAAGACCACACAAGCAGTCAGCAATTAGATTGGATAAGGAAGAGTGGAAATTTTGACTATCGGGCTCCACAAGGATAAAGTCAACCTGTAAATGTGAATCATCATTAGTATAATTTCATGGAAGATGCAGGCTTTAATAGACAAGTGAGTGAAGAAGATGTTCTGTCATGTTTTTGGCCTCTAGAAAGTGTAGCATAGGGAAAGTAGTAAGAAGGGTTCACTGACAAAATATCGAAACCATAAATATCGTGGGGCATAAATATTGTGTCAAAAATATCAAACACAAAGATATAGTTATCCTATACTTATTCTGTGAATAACAAAAATATTGAAATCAACATATCATTATACACTAATATTGAATACAGAAATATCGTTTTTTAATGTAAACATAGTTAAACATAGTAAACATTAAATATATTAACATTAAACTGTAATATAATGTAAATTAAATGCATTTAAATAATTTACAATTTTACATAAATGTTATACTTATTAAAAAAACTCATATATAAATAAATATATATATATATATACATACATATACACAATACATTTCAAACTGTAATAAATAAACTGCAAAACATTCTAAAACAATTACCAATTTAATTACACATAATAGGTAAACAAAATAAAAAAAATGCATTTTACTAAAATATTACATATTACAAACATTAATTAATACAAATATTATAATGTTAAATACACAGAAGCATCATAATAATATAAATCTAAACAATATAAACAAAACTATAAACTTGTAGGAAAAATACATATACTATTCCCACTCCAATGTCTGCCAACAGTAAGAAAAGTGTTAGATTGCACAGGGGTAAAATGTACTATACCCACTCCAGTTGGTGCAACAGTAGGGAAAGCGTTGGACTCAGGAGGGGTACAAATTACTATTTCCACTCCAGTTGGTGTAACAGTAGGGAAGGTGTTGGATTGTGGAGGGGTAAAATTTACTATTCCCACTCCAGTCGGTGCAACAATAGGGAAAAGGTTGGACTCAGGAAGGATAACAATTTACTATTCCCACTGCAGTCTGTGCAACAGTAGAGAGAGAGAGTAATTCACTTCAAACAAATAAAATATTTTAACAACTACATTAATTAATAACAAATTTAAATATTTAAATATAATATATATATATATATATAAAAACATTAAATGAAAATAAAATACATATTTATTATAATGTTTAATAAAAACTAAAATTAAAACAAATAATGCTAATTTAATTAAAATACCACACTATATTTTCAAAATTATAACAACCAACAAATATAATATTATTTTCAATTAAAAAGCATAACACAATTGACACATAACATAAAAAATAACATTGTTTAAACAATCAATAACTATTTTTGTGTGTATTATTACTTAAATAACTTCCTACCCTATACCTCTAAAAATTAAACAACACACACCTAAGGAATATCTTAAAATTATAATAATTAAAAGTTTTACATAATTAATGATCAATTAATGAATTAATAGTAATTAACTAATAATAGGATAATTATATTTAACTGAACAATATACACCTAATATATATTTAAAAAATCTTATTTACATAATTTACATAATTAATTATCAATTAAACAATTAATAACAATGAACTAATAATAAATTAATTATATTTAATTAAGTTCGCACCCTTTACCCCTACAAACACAACAACCTGCACCTTACACATAATATTAAATACACTTGTCCTCTTTAGTACTAGCCTCTCTATGTCGATCAATATCGACAATACCAAGATAATGTCCTTTGGCAAATTAAAAAATAATGCTAATATATCACAGGTGGCAAAATTGATCATGTGCCACAGTAAGATTTTCTTGGAATTGCCGGTAATGAAAAGCTATCTTGGAAGCTGTAAATGGACAGACTCCAATCAAGGTGCCATAGAGTGGGTGGGGTAGCATTAAAAGGTTCTGTCACACTTTTGGAGCAATATCGCCCCTATCTGTTCTTAAGATTTTTCAGTCAACGTTAAAGTCATTTTTATGTTTAGTGCTATAGTATATGGAAAAATTAATAATAAATAAGAATAGGCAAAACCAATACATTTGACTTCCCTGTAATACCAAATAGAAACAGCGTGGCACCAGAGGTACATGCATGCCAAATTGCAAAGCAGAAAATGCCTGTGGCCACTTCACCCATGACATAGTGTTATTTACATTCCTGATATGCCGTAGTTCTGTAAGTATGAATTGCATTATCACTTGAAACAGACAGCAAAAGCTGTCTGTAGACAAACACTCAAACCATAATATCATTCAGGCAAACATTCTAAGACATATTTTTAATATTTGCACAGCATGCAGTGATACAACTAAAGATGGGGCAATTGGGGTGGATGGCAGCAGCAGCAGTGCAGGCTGGAGTCTGATTTAAGATATATATTTTTTTCAAAATGCAATTGCAAATTCAAAATTAATTAGATAGAGTTTTCAGAAAAAGACTGGGTGGCTTACTAGAGGGACATGAAAAGATTTAACAAATCGATCCAAGCATGTTTTGGACCTTTCCTGCAGTCAAATTAAATAAATGGTATAGACGCCTGCAGGACACGTTGAAGAAATTATGGAGGGAGGGAAGACCCTATGGGGCATATTCTCAAGGACTCATCGCCGATTTAGCGGCACATTTCCGCCACGAAAGTGGCGAAAGATTTATCGCCCCATTCACAAGCCTGCGCTAACAGCCGACATCGCCAGTTTACCTGCGATAGCTGCCGCTAAAAACATCGCCAAGGCTGACAGCGATAACTAACGCTAATGATATGCAGAGTAGGCGTTCCCGTCCAAAAACTCACGATAACACCACTTCGCGATATTCTCAACGACCAGCCAGATCGGCGATGTGGTCCAAAAACAGGCGATAAGGCGCGTTAGCAGCAGGGACTTAAGACCTGCTTTTTTCTGGTCTTGAGTAGGACGAAAACCTGCAGTATAAAGGGAGCCCAGCCCAGAGCCACATCTGAAGACCAACAGATGCCATGGAGCTGCTAATCATGCAGCTTGGAGACCCAAGAGGGCCACAACACCCACCGCCACCACCCCCAGGACCACCCCCGCACCCAGGACCACCCCCCCGGACTACCACTGAGGCAGCGCAGAACGAGACAGCGGACCTTCCGACAACGCACCAGCCTCAGAGAGTTAATGCCAGAGGATGACATTGCCCACTACAGGCTCAAAAGGACAACCATCCTCCGCATCCTGACCCACATTGCCCACAGGCTGACGGTACCAACACAGCGGACAACCAACATCCCTCCGCAGACAAAGCTGCTGGCTGTGCTGCACTTGTTGGCCTCTGGTACCTTCCAACCAACAACTGCCAGAGTCGGAGGAGTCTCACAGCCAGCCCAATCAAAGTTCCTCACACCTGTCATGGATGCCATCATCAGCTTCATACCCCAGCACCTTCACTTCCCACACACTGTGCAGGAACAGCTGGAGACCAAGCATGGCATCTACGCCATAGCTGGCTTCCCGCACATGTTGGGGGCAATTGACTGCAAACATGTCCTACTTGTGCCCCCTGCCGACACTGCACACAAGTACCGCAACAGAAAGCACATTCATTCCATCAATGTGCAGGCAACAGTGGACCACCGGGGACTGTTCGCCAATGTCGTCGCCAACTTCCCAGGCAGTGTGCATGATTCCTACATCTTCCGACAGTCCATCATCAACCAGCGCTTTCAGGATGGCACCTATGGAAATGCACTGCTCGTTGGTAAGTACCAACGGAACACACCACACACCTCAACTCCACAATCATACAACTCACAACTGTGGGAATGCACACGTAACAATATCACAAACAACATGCCAACCAACATGCCCACCTACCAGACACGACAACACAAGGAACTGTGGTAACAGGGGCCAGACATGTAGACAAACCAACCACAAAGGCATAGCCCCTCTGACACACAATTGCAGAATGTGGGGAGAGGTGGGAACCAAGAATGTGCGAAGGAGGCAATGGACCCATGAATAAGAATGTACACAATGCCAAGTGTGGCGGTGATGTGCTGGACAGCCTTGAGTATGTAGAGCACAGACATGTCCATGTGGACATATACTGCTGGTGTTTGCAGTGTTGTGGACAGTGGACGCAACCATGTTACCTCAGGCAGTGGGGAAGACCTTGGACATGTAGCTATGTCGCCCCCCCTGTAAGCGTAAGCGTAGTGGGCTGGGCCGGCGTATGCCAATCCAGCGTAGGAGTGTGAAGAAATGGCCAGGGGCTCTGGGCGTGGTACAGTTCTGGGCTCTAGGCGTGGTTCAGTTCCGGGCTGGCCACAAAAGTGACTATGGCGTGTGTCTCTGTTGTGGTGTCGGCGCCACCCGGTCCTTAATCGACAATGTTGCAATGTAGTGTTGTAGGGATTCTGCACATACACAGAACTATGCACAGCAATGTGGGACTTCGGTATCTAGGGGCTATGCCTTCCTACAGCCTTAGTACCCACGAGCCCATGCCCGGCTAGCTATAGTGTCCCACCTGCCCTCCTATACACAGATAGAGAAACAGGCGTTTAGACAACTCAGAACACAACACTCCCCTAATCACTCAGGGATCATGGTAACAGGTCATTCCCTTTCGCTCAGACTCTCGTACTCATCCACAACAAGAGATTGACAGAGTCCTGAGTTAGTTTAAAATGTTTATTTTAACTAACGTGCTCTAAAATGCAGTATACGAGCCACTACTAAAATCAGAATGCATAATACAAACATTGTCAGCATTGTAGCAAGTCCATATATTATAAAAGGAGAAATCATTGTATATTGATTCTGGAGACAGGATTATAAAACCTACTCTCCCTCCCCATGGACGGGAAAGCCAAGATGATATCATAGAAGATCTCTAGGTTTGTATAGCAGACCCCATACCTCTAAGAGATAGATCGTGTCTCTACATCACAGCTCCATACAGCTCTTCATTCCTGAAAAGTCTCCCCTCAAGTGTGTCTGCGTGTAACATGCATTCTCCTAATATCCAAAAAAAGGTGCGTGTCCCACAAACAGCAGCTGCAGGGTATGTTTAGTCTAGCCTGACCAGATCAAAATAACAAGGGACGGTGTTGTTTGACCTTGCTCACGATGTTCAGACTAAACTCCAGGAACAAGCAGGGAACCAGCACAGCCAGCGCGTCACAGGTGACCAGCGAAAACATTCTTGCACAAGAATAAGCCTGTAGTGTCGTGTGCAAAAGCAGCATCATGGCCTCCGGACCCATTCTAATCTAAAGATGCCAACGGGGTCCCTTAAATCCACATGACACCCTCCCCCTGGCCAGGTTGCAGAAGAATAGAAAAAACAAGGTCCAAGTCGCAAGCAGAGTCAAAGCACTGAGCATAGCAGGGGCAAAGTTCCAAAAAATCAAAATCATTATAAGGTTGATTAGTGGTAAAATACGAGAAGAAGAAAAAAAATAAAAATGTCTTGTTGAACATTAATCATCGGAATCATATGAGATCCGTTGAACCTTGGAAGGCAAGGTGTTCCAAAAGAGGTCCCCTCCTCAGAGACAAGGAGGGACAACATCCAATTCAACAACTCGAAGGAGCATACGTGCTCATCATAATCCATAGCTCCAAAAAGCATGGTCGTACATCCTGTATCGTACTCAATGTAGCTGTGGTGCAGCAGGCGCGACGCCCCTTCACAGATGTCCTATTGTGCCAGCACTCCATTCACGGCCGCCATCAGCATGCGGGTACCAGTTGCACATGATTGATCATGACGCGATAGGGGCCACAGCAACAGGTCGTAATCAGGGCAAGGCCATATGGCGTTTGAGAGGCACAAATCCAAAGCCCAGGAGAAAAGACAGTCGCAGCACCAAAAAACTGGATGGACGCATGTAAAGTATGCGTATCTGTATGTCACATTGTAGGCAGCACCCACAACAGCCATAGGCAGGCAACCAAGGAATTCCTGCAATCGGCTACGGTACAGCTCCAGCTGGACCGGATGATCGAGTACCACATGAAGGGCAGCCATTACGAAGTAGTAAAACAAGTACCAGGACAGCACCAGCAAGCAAGAGGATCAACGGCAAGCCACTAAAAGTGCTGGAAAAAATGGAATGAATAAAAGCCGGAATTACAACTAATATCGTTTGAAACGAGGACACAAGACCTCAGCCCACCAATTAAAAAAAGGTGCAAGGCCTTCTGTGTCAGAATCATTGAATATTTAGTGTATCAACTCCCCAAAATGTAGTGGGAGATTGGTATTTAATAGGGATTGTATTTCACTTGATGTCCGAGTCACCTGTAGCTCGAATGTTTCACGGGCCGAGGTCAAGGCAAGTTCATGTTGGAATAACAGTGCGTTGAGCCTACTTAATTGGTTGAAGCTTGCTTTCATAGCGGGAATAGAAGGCCACAGAGAGCTATCAGCAATACCATGCGGGGGCGGAAACAGGACGTTGCTGCAAGAGGGACACCGTTGCCGATACACCTGCGTGCACCACAGCCATGCCCTCATGTGCAGCTGTGATCAACGCATGTCTGCGGTCCTCGTTGGGAATCAGCGGATCCCCAACGGAAGGAATTGTTACTGTCGGAACTTGTTCCGGGGACAATTGGTATTTATATTTGGACGGAAACCCCTGTGGGTATTTTGTCCCGTCTCTGGTAGCCGCTACGGCTGTCAGTATGTCGGTATCAACTTTTGTCATAGACCTTGTGACTGCTGCTACTGAACAGGTGGCTACTGCATTTCTGGCTGCCTTGTCAGCCAGAGTATTGCCTACAGCGTGTGGTCCCACGCGCTGATGGCCAAGAGTATGTATTACATGTGTAAGTGGCAAGCCCTCTTTGAGAGCCGCCACTCGTACCCAAAGTGTTTTATGCCTGATCGTGTTACCCACATGACATGACATGACAGTAGCATGCACCCGGAGTGCGGGCTCGCCCGAATGGAAAAATAAAGGAGCGCTCGGGGTCTTGGCTCATACATGCCAACTGTTGTGTGTGTATCTTCATTGCCGCAGCATAAGCCAAAGGCCTAGCCTCAATCGCAGCGCGAGTTCAGCCAGGCCTGAAATCCACATCTGTGTCCGCCCTATCATTACCATGGGCCTACACACACGTGGCCGCCCACCTTCAACGGCCAACATTACAGTGTTGTTGTCAGGCCTGCGGACATGCGCAGACAGGCATGACAATGGTGTGCCGTAGGAGTGCAAGTGATGCAACCGCGCAGCGCACACAAGTAAATAGGCTCGGGGGGAGGGACGAGCAGCTGTGAGGCTACGTAATACACATTGATCCCGCACATTAGCCAGCATCAATACATGGCAAACATGAATCCCAAAGTCGCACAAATCACACACCACAAAACTTGTAAGTCTGCCAACACAGCATGCTGAACCACCAATTTACACTAATCTCACTTACGTCTCACAGGTGATCAAGGATATGCACTCTGCCCGTGGATGATGACACCCCTCTGAGCCCCGAACACCCCGGCCCAGAGGCAGTACAATGTGGCCCACAAACGCACCAGGGGCATAGTTGAGCGCACATTTGGCGTGTTAAAGTCAAGTTTCAGGTGCCTGGACATCACAGGTGGAAGGCTCCTGTACAGCCCAGAAATAGTGTGCAAGATGATCATTGCATGTTGTGTATTGCACAACATATGTGTACGCACCAATGCCCCATGGATCCAAGTGCCAGATGCACCGGACGATGATGAGGAAGATGAGGCAGGTGGACCACACTCCACTGCAGCTGCAGCAGGAATGGCCCGAAGGAACACAATCATTAACAATTTCTTCGCATGAGCACGTCACATTGTGACTGTCCTTAGCAATCATGGAACAGTAAAAAATGACGCAAACACAAGGAGATGATGGACGGAGCGCTGAAACTTTTCAGACACTCACCCGCAGTCACAGATCTGGGTTGAATCCATCATCGTTCTTTAGCTCACTTCACCACCCCAGTTCAGACACAGCTATATGCAAATCAGTCTTGACTCCTGTGCCTCATGGGAACAGTCCAGCCCGAACTGCCAAGCCATGTCTTCTGACCGGAAACAAGCATCCTGGGACCGGTTTCGGGCTAACAGCCCTCATCAGCCAGGCTAGCTTGAATCCAGTGGCAAAGTGAGCAAGGGACCCACATCTGGGCATACCCTGCCAACTCCCTTGCTCACTTTGCCACTGGATTCAAGCTAGCCTGGCTGATGAGGGCTGTTAGCACGAAACCGGTCCCAGGATGCTTATTTCCGGTCTAGGGAAGACATGGCTTGGCAGTTCGGGCTGGACTGTTCCCATGAGGCACAGGGTCAAGACTGATTTGCATATAGCTGTGTCTGAACTGGGGTGGCAAAGTGAGCTAAAGAATGATGATGGATTCAACCCAGATCTGTGACTGGGGGTGAGTGTTTGAAAAGTTTCAGCACTCCGTCCATCATCTCCTTGTGTTTGCACAGTACAAAATGACCACATGAACAGCATGTGCAAATAAGTTCATTGCAACACACATTCCCTGTGTGCATGTCAGTCCTCTGCATTAGCACAGCACTCTGACAAGTGTAAGTGCAACATTAAGTGCTAACAATCTCACAATTAGCATATAGATGGTGGGTATGTCACCTCTGTACAGAGAGGCTGTTTAGGGTGTCACGTATTCGAAATGCCATTTCAGGGTGTCAAATGTAGTACGTAATCCCACTCATCAGCGTATCACATGTGTACAATAACATGACATAACATGACATGAAGGCTGTCATTGGTGTTCAAAATGACAGGGTGTCATTTGGGGTCAAATATGACATTTCGGGTGTCATTTGGGGTCAGATATGAATTTCGGGTGTCATTTGGGGTCAAATATGGAATTGCGGGTGTCATTTAGGGTCTAATATGGAATTGCGGGTGTCATTTGGGGTCCAATATGGAATTGCGGGTGTCATTTGGGGTCAAATATGAACCACCCTGATGCAGAGATGCACCCTGTGACTCAAGTCCCACAACATGTGCAACATGGACGTAAGGGGGATGGGGGCACAGTGAACACCTCAGTAACATGGGAGATGCACGCCAGCCAAAAAGCCAGCAGGAATGCCTTGCGTGGAGCACACCTAGGTGTCCCCTGGACATATGTGCCATGTACAGATCACATGTGTACACGGACGTCATCCATCAATAGTAGTGAACAGTGTCAGCTAATAGATGCAAGGTGAGAAGTCACGCGCCTCTTCACAGCTACCTGTACACATCACTGTCGGACTGCAGCCAAACACCACTGCTACATCTGAGCATGCAAAATTGACCGTGAGGGCACGTACATGGCTGGTTAGGGTTCAACCGTGCCGGAAGGCGAAGCAGTGACACCCCCCCCCCAAACCCACATCACTTTTCCAGAATGCAAGCAGATGACAAACTAACATTAGGGATGTAAGCACCTTTGTCTGGACTAGAAGGCGGTAGCACACCTGCACCTCCGACCTTAGAATTGCATGCGCCTGGAACCCCCTGAGAGATACCATAGCAGCTGATGTCGACTCCCACACTACGCACAGCGCTAGCCAAAGACCAACACCCCACACACAGAAGTCCTTGCTCACAGTTCTCTTGCATGGAATGACCTTCACACTTACGCACAGACCATCCCAGGAGTCCAACCGCTGCCCACTCAAACAAATCATTGCTCCGAGCTGTGGCATCCACATAACTTAGACTTTGGCTTTTTTACACACAGCCCTATTTCCTACATTGACGTGGGGCTAAGTTGGGAAATTGCGAGATTGTTGTTTAGGAGCAATGAGGCCACAGGTAGTTCACACATTCCCAGTCATCTCACTGCCTGTCTGGGTCACGGTCAAACATGCGCATTGTTATCAGTTCCCAGGGAGTTCCTTTTTTTGGAATCACTGCCCCTACATTCATCCAAACTTTCATACTTGCTTGATCATAGACATGACACATCTGTGTGAATTAGAATGTTTTGGTCCCATTCGGTGGAGTGTTGAAGCTGGACCAGTACATGGCCATGCAAACCCCACTTTGCATTGTTGCCCCGTGGAGGGTCAGCCTTGTGCATGTGCATGGGTTTGCACGTGCATGGGTTTGTTGTGAGATTGGTGATGTGTGGGGAGGGCCCCCTCTGGGCACATTGTCGACGGGGGCCTACTTGCTGTTTCTATGTGTGCTGCAGTATGCCAAGGAGATCAGGGACATGATCCATAGTCATTGTGGGTGTGCACTGTTCTATACTTAATTGTGCATGTGTGCCGTTGTGCCCATCTCCCCCTGTCCCCCCAGTCCCTGGTCGTTACTCACCCTGTTGTTGTTGGGTCAGGTCATGTTGAGCAGTGTCCGGTCCCCCAACTCCTGCCACCGTCTCCCCACTGATGACTGTGGACACCATTTCCTCCATCTCATCCAGCTCCTGCTGTGGAGCTGGACTCCTACCTCCAGTCTGCATTGCTGCTTTCCGGTTGTAAGCGAGTTTCAGCTTGGTTTTGCGCTTCACATCATTCCAGCGCTTCTTACAGTCGTCCACTTCCTTCTCTTCACTCTGACTGCATTCACCTTGGCCAAGATGGACTGCCATATTGCATTTTTAGTTGCCAATGACACAGTGGAGGTGATGAACAGTTGTTGGTGGTGTTCTATCACCTCCGTAATCAGGATCTTGTTTTCCTGCGGACTGAATCGCGGGTTCCTCTTCTTCTTCTCCTTGCCCTTCTCCTTCCCTGAGGTCCCTGGCTGGTCCTCCAGGGGGTTTGTGGGGTTCTGTAGTTGCTCCAGCGACCTCCATGGTGCTTCTCAGTTTTTTGGGTTTATCATTTTTTTTGTTGCAGCTTTTATGGTGATTTTTCCCACCTGACGTGGGGATAGCAAGCCTGGCGCTGCTTATCGCTGTTATTTTTATCGCTGTTGGGCCCATCGCCACTTTTTTCACAGCCGGGTTTCCTTTTTTATCGGCATCCCGGTAATTTTATTGCGGACATTTGACGCCTTTACGGGGAACTATCGCCTGTTGCCGGTGTGTTGAGAATACGCCGTTAACACGGCGTTCGTTTCCCGCGATAGACGGCGTTATGTATGATTCCGTTAACCTAGTTTTGCAATAATTATCGCCCGTTCTTGAGAATATCCCCCTATATGTGGTGTGCATGCCTAGTCTTGACAATGTGCATTAATTTAAACATAAAAACGGGTTTCTAAAACTAAAACACTTTTTCACTAAAAGTCGGGTTCAGTAGGAAAATGTAAAGGTTATCTCCTCCTTTAAAGACTGAATGTATAGTTATCCAGAGAGAGCAAGTGGGAGGGTCGAAGGGAAGGGAGCAGAAGCAAGACCTTAGCAATGGCTTCTCAGCCTATTGTGTTTGTAGAACATGTGCTATTTGTTCAACGTTAACTTCTTGCACACTTTCTCTCACTGCCTTCATCTAGTGGTAGGCCATATGCTGCCCTCGCTTTCTTCCCTCCTGCATCTGCCTGGTCTTTGCCACCCCAAACCCATCGCCTGGAACTTTTGTGAGCAGTGCTCTCCTTAGCTTCTTACAGTTTTATGGATTATTCTTGTGCTTTGTTTGCCTCATGGGTCTTTTTTCCAGCAGGAGCAAGCTGCCATCAAATACTAGGACTAGTGGTACTAATGATACTAATCGTGCCATACAGATGCTACCAGAAATAGTTTTGTTATTTACTAAGTATCCACTGATTATACCAGCAATTCAATCTATAGCAATTTCTGAACTAGGGGTTTGGAAGATTTGGGAAACTAGGGGGCATGTTAGCAAGACCGGCGATAAATTATCGCCGCTTTAGCGGCAGGAAACTGCCGCTAAAACGGCGATAATGGGCTTGCTAATATGCGTTATAGAATTCCAATAGAAGCCCAGGTTAGATGTGCAGGACATCTAACCTGGGCTTCTATTGGAATTCTATAACGCATATTAGCAAGTTCATTATCGCTGTTTTAGCGGCAGTTTCCTGCCGCTAAAACAGCGATAATTTTATCGCTGGTCTTGCTAATATGCCCTTAGGTCTTCCAGAATGCACCCCCAATCTCCTCCCAATCTGGCATTTAGCCATTGCTCGCTGCCTACCACTGCCACCCACTTGTTAACAAGCTATCAATCTATACAGTTATCAGTTCATGCTAAATACACTTCAAGCTCTTCCAAGCTCTGGAGTACCTTCTTCTGTTTCCACAGTCACCATGTGATCGAAATACACCTGACCTTCCTGTGTTCAAATGATGGCTGCTTACCATTATTTTTGGGATTTTTTGTAGAACACAAACATGCATACAATTAAAAAGCCTTTTGGCACTGTCGACCCATATCAACAAAAAACAGATGCTCTAATTGTTAAGCAAAAAGTTAGGTTTTCCACTTTTTATGAAAGTTGAGTAGAAGTGTCTCTGATTGAATTTCATAATGGCTGGTTCTACAACTCAACTCAGCTCTACTTTCCATTTCTTGTATATAAAAGTTGGGCCAATGAGAAGAGGATAATTGGACAAATTTAAGGCTTGTGTCAGTGCATGTGTGGGAGCGAAACCTCAATAGCACCTGAACCCCGAATTTTGTTCACCTTGATTTTTCCCAAAATAATTTGACTCCAGTGTCTCCAGTTGATCTAGCAGTTAGAGACTGCACTCCACATCAGCAAAACGCACATTTAGCAGAGTTAAACAGAAAAATACGCTGAAAGCCTAAAGGACGAAGTTCTAGATCAAAATAGGGCAAAAAGTGAATTTATTACAGAATAGTCAAAATGCTGTACAGAGAAAAATGCACAAATTGCCATGAAGGCCCAATTACGGACGTACAGATAAATGCAGAATCATTAAACATAGTAATCCCTAGTTAGGCAAAATTGAAGTAAGAATTGTAAATGTCAAATTCATAAATAGTACTGACAGGATCTAATTAGCCAACTTAAGGGCAAAAGAGAAGCAAGGCAAGTCGCCTACAAGGAAAATAGTAAAAGAATTCCTGAAAAACAGAAATCCAAATACTTTATACACAAACCACACCAGCTTCAGCATGATATGATCATGGTTAGGGTCACATTAGCAAATCAGAAACAACAAAGTAATTTTCTAAATCTTTTAAACCAACCCATTTGTTAAGGTGAGAGAAATCTTCTGCTTGCTTCCTCATCAACTACATTCAGGAGATGTGCAACACAAATGACACATTTCTTAAACAATGACTCATAGAATTAGCACAACTACACTAACACTCCCAGTGGAAGTCCTCGAAAATGAAACTTTTGAGCACACAATGGACACTTCATTCACAATACACATTTTCTAACAATGCTGTAAATTGCTAATGCATTGACATCATTCACTCGATCCTCCACAGAAACAAGGCGAGAGATGGTTTTCCAGAGCAACACTGATTGGGAGGGAGAATGAGCGGGAGCAAGTTGAGCAGAACAATAGAAACTGCATCCATTTTAAAAATAATGGTGTATTACACGAAAATGTGGCATAATTATTCAGATCATTATTTACACTTCTAATTGACATAGGAAATTCATTCCAAGTGCAACATCATTAGTTTGTCGGTTATGACTCCATCCATCATTAAATACACTAATTATTAAAATAAAATTTAAAATTATATTTGCACATTTTGCATATTTCGAAAATGCTACAACACATGCATAAAGATTTTTGTAATGTGTCAACCTGGGGAATTTTCCATGAATGATACATCATGCCAGCGGCGGTTTCTGCATGAGGGCGGGGGAGTGTTGCTTTCCCGCCTGCTGCTAGCCGTGCAGGAAAAAATAAAATGGCAATGAAAAGATTTCATTGTCATTTTATTTTTCTGACATGCGCACTGCAGCAGCCAGCCGACCCCGAGCCCATAGACATACAGGACATGCCCTCTGCCGCCAACTGGCAGGAGAGGTCAGGAGCAGTGGCTGGTTAGATGCTTCAAAGTGTGCATGTCACTTTGGACGTTGTCTTGCACTGGCCAAGGTAACATGCACACTGTGAAGCTCTCCACTCAGCTGTCTTAGACAGCTGGGTGGAGGCCAAGCACAGGCCTGCAGGGCCTGAAGGAGCTTCCAGCCAGCCTGCTCCATCCAATCCAGGGGGTTCTTTCATGCTGTGCAACAGCATGAGAGCAGCGACTGGATGGGGTAGGGCATCTCGACTACAGATTCAGAGGTGAAACACCGAGGAAGATGGATAACGTGCTATTTATTTTATTTATTTAAAATGTTATTCTAGTAGTTATTTTCACTTTTGGAGGGTGGGGTGTTTTATTTTGGGCTTTTGGAGGGAGGGGTGGTTTACTTTGGGGTCTTGGAGGGAGGTGGTGTTTTATTTTGCTTTTCTGCGAGGTGGTGGGGCACTTCACTCGCCTCACCATTTTCAAAGGGTACCAGCCACCCCTAAATCATGCCGACGACCTAAAATTGCACTATATTTTGGGTTCATAACCAGTGAAACTGCTATAAATGGGTAGTACCATAATCGAGCCTCTTCAGTTCTGAAAGTAAGCGGGCAACTGTATATTGAAACATTTTGTAGTCAGGACAAATTCTTGACTGCCATGTCAAAGTAAGCCAAAATCCTGAATTCTTTAAGAAAAAAATTAAAAGAGAAGAATTTTTGAAATGATTCTCTCCAGGTAGAAACAGGATTTGGAAACAAATGCTATCTGTTAATCTCAGGATCTAAGTTTCACATGTAGCATGTGTAGATTGAGAGCTTCTGGAGGTTGGCCCCCGGCTTCCATCCCATCTGTTAGAGCCATTGCTTCAGAACATGAGTATTTTACTGGTTCAACACTCTGCCATTCATTAGTACAAGAACTGCTAAGGTTGCCAACCTATAGAAGCTACCAAATTCCCCAGCAGTGCCTCTTCCTCTGTGTTTCCCTCTCTGCAGGTAGGCAATAGAAAGAACATGTCCATTTCCATTATTAGGGCCTGCAGAATGGGATGCAGATTCCCAGATTGAGATGCACCCACTACTATAAAATGCATTGGCTCATATAAGTCACATGGCATAGAGATGGGGCCGGTGATGTCAGATTCCTCTCACTACTGCAGCCACATAGCAAACCAGAGTGACATTGACATGCACAGATATTAAATGGGCTGTTCATATCAGTGTCTTAAATCACTCTTCTACCAGTGACTTAATGGTAGCAGAGTTATACAGTATCTAGTGCTCATGCAGTGTAGAACAGGATTTTGCACGGCTGAATGTGGTCATTTTTCTTCCCTGTAATTGCTGAGCATTTCCCTGCATCAAGCCACCTTGCAAAGGGTAATTGATTGTTTTGCACAGATGAATCTCACTGAAACCTTTGGTGACTAACAGGTTCATTTATAAAATGGTGGGGGACCACTTTGATCTCCAGCTCAGAGGAGTATTAGGCCTCTGCTCCTCTACCAGAGAGCTGCCCGCTAATTTGGAGATCCTCGCCTGCCTGCTGGGACTCTTTGAAGCCTTGAATGCAGGTGCCAGTGTAGTGGAAATTTGTTATTAACAAACAAAAAATCAATGATCTGCTGTGCATAGAGTTTCCTCCTAACATGTTTTGTCCATTAATTAATTTCCCTGCCCAGGATCATCATGCCCTAAATAGAGTGGAGTGACCATTACTGTGACCTAGTGGCTCAGTAGTGGACAGGTGATCATGTCAAGGGTTTTCAACTGTGGAGCCAGGTGATGCTCCATTGTTGAAATCCTGCAATTTCCACACCTCTAAAAGAGCAGAGGGATCCATAAGTTTGTCATCCCCTAAACGCCAAATGACCCTTTAAGTAATGCTATGAGGTATGTGCCTGCACACCCTTGGATCAATTCTGAGTCCACATTTTGTGTAGGAGGCATTTGCAAGTAAAAACACACAGTCCTCGATTTACTAAGCCTTTGCATCACTATTGTGTCATGCAAGGCAATAAAGGGCAACACAAAGCTGTGTGTAAAAATTACTAAGGCATGCAAAGCCTGATTTGCATGGCCATGAGCAGCTTTGTAAAGAAATGTTATGCAACGCAGCTGCTTGATCTGTGTTCGTTACATTTTAATTTGGTAGGCATTCCATAGGTGGAGTATGGGCGTTCCCACGCATCCACCCATTTATTTTGACACATTTCCAGATTTATAAAAGCTAGTAAAGCTGTGAATGTGCCAAAATACTATGCCTTCCCCAGGGAGGCATAACAAAGAGAAATATCTTTATTTCTCTTTGTTAATTCCTCTTTCCACCCTTGCTGCATTCTGCAGCACACATAGAAAGAGGAGACTGCCTCTAAGGATTGTTTTTGTGAATAAAGGTCTCCCTTCCTGTACAAAAACAATCATGCCTGTAACACAGGCACCCTTGCACTATGGTTCAAGGCTGGCTCTGTTGGCACTAGGCAGCACACAGTGTGTCAATGCAAGGAAAGAGCAGAAATGCTCCATATTGTTGTAAATATGGAGTATTTCTGCTCTCTCCCTTTTTACGAAATGCAGTGGAGCAACTTTCTTTTCTGCCCTGTATTGCATGAAAGATTGAGAAATATGCCCCAAAATGTACAATGCATTGTGTGAAAATGCAGATTTATTTTTATCTGCTCGTGCATAAAAAGCATTTTTCCACATGCCCCAAAATACATTCATGATGGTTTATCTATGAGTGATCTGTGGGAGTACAGATGTAGCAGCAGCATGTGGTCTGTTGTCTGGCAATTGTTTATCATAAGTCTTGGGATTGCATGAAGAGGCTCACCTGGTTAGTTGATGCTATATTACATTATGATGCTTTTTAGAAATGCGAGCAATGCAGGCCCTCCAGAAGTAGATTGTCTTTCGAAAGCTATGAGATATTATTAGTAGTGGATTTGGCTAACAGGAGGCCAATATTATGTGAACAGGATGGTTCCTGGAGATGCACACCAGAACTTAAAATCAACAGCATTGACAAAACCAATAGGTCTTGCCTATGTGAGAGCTATTGACAATGTCTTTACCCATGTTAAATAGCAGTACTGCTGTGCAGCATAGCTAAAAGTTAAAAATAAAGTGCTATGATGCAGCCAGCAAGAAGCAACACAAACAATGGGGGTATCGGAAAGAAGAAGCAGCACGGTCAATGGGATGGTGTGAGGAAAGAAGCAAATGGACAATGGGAGGGCAGTAGGGAAGGTGCAACACAGACAATGACGATAGAAGAAGAAAAAAATAATACCTCAATCAGCAGAAGGACATGAGGCACTCAGTATTTGCTCCGTGCTCCAAACGAGCAAATAGCAAGTGAATTGGCAAGCACTGGCCAATTTGGAGGCAGCAAATAAGAGTGACATTATGCCAACAAATGGCAAGCAATGTCTCGCAAGTGACAACACATATAAATTCTCAGGCAAGACCTAAAAACCACTGTTGCAAATGTCCTGAAATTATAACATGCAACTGCTCATCAAGGAAACATCCAGTGGCGGCTGGCACAGGTTAAAGCGGTGAGGCGGTGGGGCGGCGCGGGGGTGGGGTGGGAGTCAGGTAAGTCGACAGATCACGGGATAAGTAAAATTAAATAACAAAATATATAAAACCACTTACCTTGCGAGTCGGCGATGGGGCGAGCCCAAGGTATGTGATTTTGTTTTTTATTTTATTTATTTATTTATACTTATCCCGTCGTCTGTCGATTTCCCCGACCCCCAACCTGCCCCCCTCGCCTCACCCCACAGCCCCACCGCTCTTACCTGTGCCGGCTGCCACTGGATACATACAACTTGTATGGTCATGTGGCCAGTGGTATCGAGTCTTGTAAGGACGGCCTTCCCTGCCAAGTGCACACCCACACTGTCTGCAAGTACAGTTACTCATGGATTATACACCTATTAGCTGCAGTATTCAGCTTGACTTAGACATGGACTAGGAATTCATTAAAACTCAGAATTGCATCTTGTGCTCTCCAATACATGTTTTACGCATAAGAGAGCATAAGAGAGCAGGTAACTGAAATTGCTAACCCAAATATTTTCTGTGCGCCTAGCTGTTCCTTATTAAAATTCAACAGACAATTTATTTCTGTTCAGTCTTTCTTGACCTTGAATAAATGAGCAAATATCCCTTGAATTGAGCTAAAATTGGTTTTGATGTGATAAATTGTGATTCAATAGCTGAGAAAACACAATTGCTCAAACCTGCAGACATGAGTGAAGCGTCTTTGATGTATGGCTTCGATTTTATCACATGTCGATTCTCAGCAAACAATAACTATTTTATAGCTCATGTTAGTCATTTTCGGTCCATCTCGCAACCAAATCTAATTACCTGTGGCACCCTCGTCCTTCACAATCAATCTGTCAAATCACTAATATTGAATGTTGAAGATTTGCAATCTTGCCTCAATTTACAGCAGAATGCAGTTATTTTCATCTCCTCGGCAACATCATTCAATGGTTTAGCCTTATCCAGATTTAAGGAGCAATTACTCCCATTAAAAGCGCAGCTGTTCGATTATAAAGACATCGTAGCATTCATATATAATATATATTACAGAGTGGCGGTAGCCCCTCTGCCACTCTCTAGATATAGTTAGAGTTCTAAGGTATAGGAACTCCTTGGATTTTTGCTCACTAACAACTTTGCACCTGTTTGGCGAATATTTACGAAACAATCAAGACCTATAGCTTTTTTCTACATTGGCGGATGATTGCAGTGATTGGTCAAGGTGGTGCAAACAAAAAAAAGGTATCAAAACACATTTTTCAATCCAATGCATTTTTCATAGACATTTCTATTGTACGTAGAGAAAAAAAATAGATGCATGGATACCCAAGATATTTGGCAGGATAATAGATTGTGGTGTGCAGATGATCCTTCTTGGTACCACAGGTAAGTAGGGTAAGTACTTTTTATGTTATAAGGCATTTTAACCCCTTCCGTGCTCAGGACGGCCGGGAGCCGTCCTGAGACACGGTGGGCGTGTGCGTAGGACGGCTCCCGGCCGTCCTCGCACATGTCAATAGAAATCCCTCTGATCCCTCTGGTGAGGGCACCAGAGGGATTTCTTTCCCCCCCCAACAGCCTCGGGAGCTGGGGAAGAGCTTCCTTAGCTCCCGAGGCTGTTTGTTTGGTTTCCCTGAAATGACGATCAGGGCGCACGTCGCGCTGACGTCATTTCAGTGAAACCGAAACTGAAATGAGCCGAGAGGCTCATTTCAGTTTCGCTTTCTACGTGCTCAAGGGGGCTATCTCAGCCCCCTGAGCACGTAGAAAGTCAGGACGGGTATCATTGGAAAGGGGGGAATCCCTTTCTCCCTCCCTAGTGGATCCCTGCTTGGTGATCACCCCAGGAGGGCAATCCCCAAGCAGGGACCCACCCACTAGGCACCAGGGAGGCGGGAGCGGCCCCTTGGGCAAGGGCCTTTGCTCCCCCCATATGTATTTGGCAAAATTCAGAAAGTCCACTATATACCAGGGATATTTTTTTCAATTTAGTTAGGGGTGGGGGCTGCCCAATATGGGCATGCCAATGCCCCCACCCCCCACAAAATTACAGTCTTTCTGCCCCCCTAGGGGGCAGATGGGGCAGCAGCCCCCAATCTGCCCACTCCGGGGGGCAGAAAGCACACTAGATGCCAGGGATCTTTTTTGTTGTTGAAATATTTAGGGTTGGAGGCTGCCCAAGATGGGCATGCCAATGCCCCCACCCCCCCCACAAGATGTCAGTATTTCTGCCTCCCTGGGCGACAGATGGGGGCAGTAGACACAAATCTGCTCCCCCGGGGGGGCAGAAAGCCCACTAGATACCACAGATTTCTTTTTCATTGAATTTAGGGGTGGGGGCTGCCCAAGATGGGCATGCCAATGCCCCCACCCCTGCAAAATTCCAGACTTTCTACCCCCCCTCGGGGGCAGAGGGGAGCAGTAGACCCCAATATGCCGCCCCCAGGGGAGCAGAAAGCCCACTAGTTGCCAGGGATTTTTTTTATTGGATTTAGGGGTGGGGGCTGCCCAAGATGGGCATGCCAATGCCCCCACCCCGCAAAATTCCACAATCTTTCTTATCCGGGGGGGGGGGAGCAGAAAGCCCACTAAGAACCAGGGGTTGTTTTTTTTTATGCGTAGGGGTGGGGGCTGCCCAAAATGGGCATGCCAATGCCCCCACCCCCCAAAAAAAACCTCCACAGCCTTTCTGCTTACGCTGGGAGGCATATTGGGGCACTAGCCCCCAATCTGCCCCCCCCCCGGGGGGCAGAAAGCACTCTAGGCACCAGGGAATTTTTTTTAATGTATACTCACTGACAGGTAACTGTTCCTATAAAACAAGCAATAACCTAATCGGTTACGCAGAAAGAAAAGATAAATGGTAGTCTCTATGGGGCATATTAACAACGGACGGGGATAAATAACACAAAGCGCGCTTAGCGCTTTGTTATTTATCGCCGTCTATCTCTGGAATTTATCGCCCTGGTTGCGCGTTATTAACAACGCGTTTCTCCAGGGCGATGAAAATTCCAGAGATATGGAAATCGTCGTTTGCAGGGAACATAGCTGGTTTTCCAGCGATGTTCCCTACAAAACGGCGATAACCTTGCTGATACGACCCTGTGGTCGTATCAGCATTATCCACCCCTATGTTAAGCATAGGTAAGTCAGGATTTTAGCAGATGTTAGTTTTTGGCGAAAACCGCCGTTTTCGCCAAAATCTAACGTGTGCTAAAATCCTGTGGGCTGCCTTGTAAATATCGCGATGTGAACATCAGCGATGTTTTACAAGGTAGTCCATCCGGGGTACGCCCAGTGATGCCCACTTTGCATCTCATTAGAGATGCAAAGGGAGGCGTCGGGAAAAGGGTGCTAACATGCGATTATGCATGTTAGCACCCTCTTGTAAATAGGGCGATAGTTTTATCTCCGCTTTTTTGGCTTTTTAAGCCAAAAAAGTGGAGATAAAGCCCTTGTTAATATGCCCCAAGTGTGGTGCCAGCCTGATGAAGGTGGGGGAATTTCTCTTTCAGAAAATAGTGCCCTCACACACTCTTGCGAGTGTCATGCTTCATCATCGGGCGTTGCTCCTTGTGGGGGTGGCGCTGCTGTCCTCCACGGACCCCGCGAGAGGGCTCTTTGTCGGAGATCTTTTAGGAGACGCCGCATTTGTGCATGTGGGTGTGTGGGCCTAAAAAAAGGTGTGTGTAAGTGTATTAAAATTACCCCACCGGTACCCAGAAGTCAAGTTTTATTCATGGGTCCGAGAGGTAAGAATAAAAGAATTGTTTAAGGGAAATGGAGCACCTCTAATAAACAAATATAATAGAGATAAGGGTATTACTCTGCTGCTCTCAGTACCCATGTTTGTGTGTGTGAATGTGAGATCTGGTCAACATGTTTCGTGCTAGGAAAAGGTCCCTAATGGATCCTGGTGCGCTTCGTCAGGACCGTGAAGTGTAAAAACTCATGAATAAAAATAGGAGCAGGGACAAAGACACCCTGTATTCCTATGGTACCTATATTAAGGTGTGAATGCGTCAAAAGCGCTCATGGGAACATCTCAATCGTGTTCCTGTTTTCAACCTGGTGGAAAAAAACAAGAGTGGGAGACAGACACATAGAGACAAACACAAGTCAAAGTGAATAAATATGTCCACTTTTAACTTAATTACAGCAGCTGCGTATCAGTTACAACATGTATCTTGTTGTGGCAAGTATGGGAAAGCATGCCCCTGACATCATCGTTATGCCACATGTACATGTTAGACAGAATCCACTGTCTTTTTTGTGATTTGTAGAGAGGTCTCATGCGCAGGCCTCGTGTTAACTACGCTTGGTTTTGCCAATGTGAATACATCAAATACACTCGTTCGAATCATGGTGGCCACCGTTATCATTGCTTAAAGTGTGAAATACGTAGGTGGAATGAAAAAAGGCATAGATGCCATGGTGTCAAGTGGCAGTCCATTACCGTCACACGATTGTGCAGAATACTCTCTAGAAACTATACGTTACATGACACACTGCATATGCAGGAAGACGCATACTATCACTCACAGCATTCATACAAATTACCCCTTCAAAAGAATGGAGTGACTCCTCGGCAAGTCCCCGCGGTCACGAAAGGAGAAATCTGTGGAACGATAATTCAGTTGTGAGCCCAAGGCGCGATCAGACATAACTGTGTTGCAGTGAGATGCAGCAGAGAGATACTCACAAGTTAGCCCCCTCGTCATGGCCCAATACCTGCCCTGCCGCTGGTCGGATGCCGGTGGAGTACTGAGAGGTGGCCGACCGGTTAAAATTGTGCTTGGGCGGAAGTGACGAAGCCCTTCCCAGGGGCGTTGTTTAGACGGAAGGGCTGAGGAGGTAGACTGGTACTGGCAAGTCTATCATGCCGAAAGGAGTGGCCATCTTGGAATGTGAACGTGTGTGTTCACATAAGTTCTAATATGCCGTAATTTGGTTAAAAGGCATGTTTCGTGCACATGTAACTGCTGCGATGCAGACTGGAATAAATACTCATAAAGACTCACTGAGTTAGCTGATCTTGTACAAGTGAGGGACCCTTAAACACGGATCAGGATTGGAAGATGCCGTGTTGGAATAATGTGGCGGCTCTCGGTATGTGTGAGGCTCGCCCTGAGATGCACGTAGTGCAAGGTAGTGGTCATGATTAGAAATAGGTTGTAAATATTTAAGTCACCCTGTCTCAACGGTATGTGTAGTGTACCCACATATATGTGTGGAAAATAAAAAATGCCATATCAGGATGATTGTAGATACCGAATGTAATGTGGTAGGGGTTTCTTCTAGGTGGTTTGGTACCCACAGCTGACAAGTGTACTGATGCTCGCTCAGTTCTGACTGGTGATTAGTGATTCTCTCTATTACCTCAGGTGCTGAGTTCAGCCCATGGTATTTCGTCGTTTTAATCCCATAGAATTACACCTTAACCGGAACACCCAACGTTGTTCCTGCCTGAATAGGGTGCTCGGGGTCCAATTGGGATTGGATTCGATGATGGTCCATCTAAGACTGTCCGGGCATGGTTCTTCTCAAGGAAGGGACTCAGTAGCTTTGTGCTAGTCTTCTTGCAGCGTATAGTACTCTTGTGTTCTCCTATGCGGATTTTCACGGGCCTGGTTGTCATCCCTACATATCGCATGTCACACGGACACGTGATTAGATATATGCAGTTTTTTGTGTTACAGTTCGTGTGTCTTTTTTGGACCCAAGGTCTGGCCAAACCCAGATCAATCTGTTTGGATATTCCTGTAAGGGGACATACAGAACATGACCTGCATGGGTGGTGGCCTTTGACAGGTAGAAGTGACCACAAGGTTGGTTGAGTGGTGATGGGCAATTTTGGTTGTGTATGGACCAAGAGGTCCTTGAAGTTCTGTGTTCTTTTGAACGAGAAGACTGGGGGTGGCCCAGGTTTGAATACTCCAGTCTCCAGGATGCCCCAGTGTTTTTTAATCAGTTATTGGATTTTGTTGGAGTTGGGAGTGAATGTAGTTACACACGTAAGTGCATCTGTCTGGGGTCTCTCCTTCACTTCCAACAGTGCCTCCCTGTGATTATTTCTAGCTCGTTTTTGTGCTTGTCGTATTGTCCTCCTGGGGTAGTTACGTGCCGACAAGTTGTTTGCCAAGATTGTTGACTGTTTTTCAAACTCGCAGATGGTGTTACAGTTACGGCGAAGGCGTAAAAACTGCCCCACCGGGAGGTTATCCCTGAGTGCTTTAGGGTGGTGACTCTCATACATCAGGAGACTATTACGGTCTGTTGGCTTCTTGTAATTTGTAGTCAGCAAGGTCCCTTCGTGTAGGGTAATCCAGAGATCCAAAAAGGCGACGCTATCATGTGATATCGTCCCTGTGAGGACAATACGACAAGCACAAAAACGAGCTAGAAATAATCACAGGGAGGCACTGTTGGAAGTGAAGGAGAGACCCCAGACAGATGCACTTACGTGTGTAACTACATTCACTCCCAACTCCAACAAAATCCAAAAACTGATTAAAAAACACTGGGGCATCCTGGAGACTGTAGTATTCAAACCTGGGCCACCCCCACTCTTCTCGTTCAAAAGAACTCAGAACTTCAAGGACCTCTTGGTCCATACACAACCAAAATTGCCCATCACCACTCAGCCAACCTTGTGGTCACTTCCACCTGTCAAAGGCCACCACCCATGCGGGTCATGTTCTGTATGTCCCCTTACAGGAATATCCAAACAGATTGATCTGGGTTTGGCCAGACCTTGGGTCCAAAAAAGACACACGAACTGCAACACAAAAAACTGCATATATCTAATCACGTGTCCGTGTGACATGCGATATGTAGGGATGACAACCAGGCCCGTGAAAATCCGCATAGGAGAACACAAGAGTACTATACGCTGCAAGAAGACTAGCACAAAGCTACTGAGTCACTTCCTTGAGAAGAACCATGCCCCGGACAGTCTTAGATGCACCATCATCGAATCCAATCCCAATTGGACCCCGAGCACCCTATTCAGGCAGGAACAACGTTGGGTGTTCCGGTTAAGGTGTAATTCTATGGGATTAAATGACGAAATACCGTGGGCTGAACTCAGCACCTGAGGTAATAGAGAGAATCACTAATCGCCAATCAGAACTGAGCGAGCATCAGTACACTTGTCTGCTGTGGGTACCAAACCACCTAGAAGAAACACCTACTACATTACATTCGGTATCTACAATCATCCTGATATGGCATTTTTTATTTTCCACACATATATGTGGGTACATACACCGTTGAGACAGGGTGACTTAAATATTTACAACCTATTTCTAATCATGACCACTACCTTGCACTACGTGCATCTCAGGGCGAGCCTCACACACATACCGAGAGCCGCCACATTATTCCAACATGGCATCTTCCAATGCTGATCCGTGTTTAAGGGTCCCTCACTTGTACAAGATCAGCTAACTCAGTGAGTCTTTATGAGTATTTATTCCAGTCTGCATCGCAGCAGTTACATGTGCACGAAACATGCCTTTTAACCACATACGACATATTAGAACTTATGTGAACTCACACGTTCACATTCCAAGATGGCCACTCCTTTCGGCATGATAGACTTGCCAGTACCAGTCTACCTCCGCAGCCCTTCCGTCTAAGCCACGCCCCTAGGAAGGGCTTCGTCACTTCCACCCAAGCACAATTTTAACCGGTCGGCCGCCTCTCAGTACTCCACCGGCGTCCGACCAGCGGCAGGGCAGGTATTGGGCCACGACGAGGGGGCTAACTTGTGAATATCTCTCTGCTGCATCTCACTACAACACAGGTATGTCCGATCGCGCCTTGGGCTCACGACTGAATTATCGTTCCACAGATTTCTCCTTTCGTGACTGCGGGGACTTGCCGAGGAGTCACTACATTTATTTGAAGGGGTAATTTGTATGAATGCTGTGAGAGATAGTATGCATCTTCCTGCATATGCAGTGTGTCACGTAACGTATAGTTACTAGAGAGTATTCTGCACAATCGTGTGACGGTAATGGACTGCCACTTGACACCATGGCAGCTATGCCTTTTTTCGTTCCACCTACGTATTTCGCACTTTAAGCAATGATAACGGTGGCCACCATGATTCGAACGAGTGTGTTTGATGTATTCACATTGGCAAAACCAAGCGTAGTTAACACGAGGCCTGCGCATGAGACCTCTCTACAAATCACAAACAAGACAGTAGATTCTGTCTAACATGTACATGTGGCATAACGATGATGTCAGGGGCACGCTTTCCCATACTTGCCACAACAAGATACATGTTGTAACTGATACGCAGCTGCTGTAATTAAGTTAAAAGTGGACATATTTATTCACTTTGACTTGTGTTTGTCTCTATGGACTCAGACACCTGCACTGGCTACCAGTCAAACAACGTGCACAATTCAAAGCGCTTTGCACGGTTTTTAAGTCTTTGACGGGCAGTGGCCCGGAATACCTGAGAAGACGCCTGCAATGGTATGTCCCTGGAAGAATGTTACGTTCCTCGGAAGGAAAACAAGTGACTGTTCCCCGAGTGAAAAAAGCTAACTGGGGTGGCAGCAGTTTCATCTTTTGTGCTGCAAAAGCTTGGAACAATCTACCATTGCATCTCAGGAATTCTACTGAGCTCCTTTCCTTTAGGAAGGGGTTGAAGACGTGGCTGTTCTCTGAATAAGCTGCCGCGCCCATGGAAACCAGTTAGACAGTGCTTAGCGCCAGGACACCTTTGGGTAAAAGTGCGCTTTAAAAGTTTTAATAACATAACATGTGTCTGTCTCCCACTCTTGTTTTTTTCCACCAGGTTGAAAACAGGAACATGATTAACATGTTCCCATGAGTGCTTTTGACGCATTCACACCTTAATATAGGTACCATAGGAATACAGGGTGTCTTTGTCCCTGCTCCTATTTTTATTCACGAGTTTTTACACTTCACGGTCCTAACGAAGCGCACCAGGATCCATTAGGGACCTTTTCCTAGCGCGAAACATGTTGACCAGATCTCACATTCACACACAAACACGGGTACTGAGAGCAGCAGAGTAATACCCTTACCTCTATTATATTTGTTTATTAGAGGTGCTCCATTTCCCTTAAACAATTCTTTTATTCTTACCTCGGACCCACAAATAAAACTTGACTTCTGGGTACCGGTGGGGTAATTTTAATACACTTACACACACCTGTTTTTTAGGCCCACACACCCACATGCACAACTGCGGCGTTTCCTAAAAGATCTCCGACAAAGAGCCCTCTCGCGGGGCCCTTGGAGGACAGCAGCGCCACCCCCACGAGGAGCAACGCCAGATGATGAAGCATGACACTCGCAAGAGTGTGTGAGGGCACTATTTTCTAAAGGAGAAATTCCCCCACCTTTATCAGGCTGGCACCACACATAGAGACTACCATTTATCTTTTCTTTCTGCGTAACCGATTAGGTTATTGCTTGTTTTATAGGAACAGTTACCTGTCAGTGAGTATATGCTAGTTCTTGGGAGCATTGGTACTGGACCTATCTTTTTCCTCATCGCTCCCTGTCCCCCCTCTTTGCAGTGTTTTGTGACTTTTTTAATGTATCTTGGGGTGGGGGCTGCCCAAAATGGGCATGCCAATGCCCCCCCAAAATCCTAAAGTCTTTCTGTCCCCCCAGGAGGCAGATGGGGCATTAGCCCCTGATCTGCCCCCGGGGGGGCAGAAAGCCCACTAGTCCCCATGGATTGTTTTTTTTTATATGTGGGGGCCACCCAAAAAGGGCATGCCAATGCCTCCACCCCCTCCCAAAAAAATTGCCACAGCCTTTCTGCCTCCCCCGGGAGGCAGATGGGGGCAATAGTCCCTAATCTGCCCCCACGGGGGGGCAGAAAGCCCACTAGGAACCAGGGATTTTGTTGTTTTATTTATATGTAAGGGGGCTGCCGAGAATTGGCATGCTAATGCCCCCACCGCCAAAAAAGACTTTCTGCCCCCAGAATGCAGATCGGGGCAATAGCCCCTTATCTACCCCCCACGGGGGTCAGAAAGCCCACTAGGCGCCAGGGATATGTTTATGGGCATGCCAGTGAGAAGCCCCATAGGCAAAGGTTGCTCCCTTTTTTTTAGGCACACATTTTGGCTGTTTCCGTGATATTTTTATTCTCATCTACACCCAAGCGGGGGCAGAAAACCAATAGAAACCAAGGAGAGTTTGTGTGTGTGTAAATTGGAGTTTGGCTGATGGTCTGAGAGTACTGACCTTTGGCTGGCATTTTCCTGGTGGTGTGTGTGAACCTGCACTTGGCTAATAGTGTGGGTGGACTCTCGCTTGATGACGGTGCATGTAGATTGGCGCTTGCCTGGTGGTGTGCGTGGAGTGGCGCTTGACTGGTGGTGTAGGGGACTGGTGCTTGGCTGGCTGTGTGCATGGATGGTGCTTGACTGGCGGTGTGTGTGGATAGCACTTGGCTGGCGGTGTGTGTGGGAGGCGCTTGGCTGGCAGTGTGCATGGATGGCGTTTGGCTGGTGGTGTGTGTGGATGGTTGTGTGCATGTACTGACTCTTGGCTGGTGGTGTGGCTTGCATGGATCCCCCAGCGTTTTCTTACCCAGAATCCCCCGCAAACCTCAAATTTACTTAGAAATTCACATTTTCCTCACATTTCTGTGTGGGTAAGTTGGAGGATCACCGTGCAGGCACAAATTTCCTACTACCCAGCATTCCCCTTGGTCTCCCGAGAAAAATGATACCTCACTTATGTGGATGCCCAAAGTAGCATCAGCCTAAAAACGTATAAACAAACTGCCTTTTTAAGCCCGCTTTTGGCCCCCCTCAATTTCTAAATGTTTTTGGCCCTTCCATGTCATAGGCACTTGGCCCATCCACACAAGTAAGGTATAATTTTTATCGGGAGGCTGAGGGGAACGCTGAGTGGTAGGAAATTTGTGCTGTGCGGTGATCTCACAACTTTCCTACACAGATATTAGAGGAAAATTTGACTTTTTAGCTAAATTTGATGTTTGCAGCTAATTTTTGGAAGGAAAATGTTGGGGGATCAACGCAAGCCGCATCTCCCTGGACTCCCATGGGTGTCTAGTTTTCAGAAATGTCTGGGTTTTTTAGGTTCCCCTAGATATCTGCAAACCCGGGACCAAAAACACAGGTGCCCATCTATCTATCACAAAACTACCTGGTTTTTCAAGGGGGGTAACCTGCATTTTTGGTCCCGGGCTCAGCGGCCATCTAAGGAAACCTACCAAACCCATACATTTCTGAAAACTATACACCTCACTTGTGTGGGTGTCCAATGCAAACTTGGCTAAAAACATTTTTTTTTTTAAATGTAGCACTTAGAAGTTGCTGTGCTATACCCTTAATGCCTATGTTTTTGGCCCTTCCCAGTCACAGGCCCTTGCCCCACCCACACAAGTGAGGTATAATTTTACTCGGGAGACTGAGGGGAACACTGTGTGGTAGGAGATTTGTGCCGGCACAGTGATCCCATGCAAAAATATGTGGAAAGTGTGATTTTTTCAGTTAAATTTGAGGTTTGCAGGGGATTCTGGGTAGGAAAACGTTAGGGGATCCACGCAAGCCATACATCTCTGGTATCCCCCGGGTGTCTAGCTTTCAGAAATGTGTGGGTTTGGTAGGGTTCCCTAGATGGCCGCCGAACCCGGGGCCAAAAACCCAAGTGCCCCCCTTGCAAAAACAGGTAGTTTTGTGATAGGTAATCTTGATGTCACCTCAATACGTTTTGGGCCCCTGCCTGTCGCGGGTACTTGGCCCACCCACGCGAGTGAGGTACCATTTTTATCGGGAGACCTGGGGGAACACTCGGTGGTAGGAAATTTGTGTCAGCCCAGTGATCCCACAACTTTCCCACACCGAAATTTGAGAAAAATTTGATTTTTTCAGCTAAATTTGAGGTTTGCAGGGGATTCTGGGTAGGAAAACGTTGGTGGGTCCACTCAAGCCATACCTCCCTGGACTCCTCCGGGTGTCAAGTTTTCAGAAATGTGTGAGATTGGTAGGTTTCCCTAGATGGCCACCGAGCCCGGGGCCAAAAACCCAGGTGACCTTTGCAAAACTAGGTCGTGATAGGTAAGTTTGATAGGTAAGTTGATTTCTCCACAATAGGTTTTGGGCCCTTCCCTGCCACGTGCACTTTTCCCACCCACACGAGTTAGGTAACATTTTTATCGGAAGACTTCGGTGAATGCGGGGTGGGTGGGATTTTGTGGATCCACGCAGATTCCAGAACTTTCCAACACAGAAATGTGAGGAAAATGTGGTTTTATTTACAAAGTTTGAGTATTGCAAGGGATTCTGGGTAACAGAATCTGGAGATAGCCACTCAAGTCACCCCATCCTGGATTCCCTTGGGTGTCTAGTTTTCAAAAATATATAGGTTTGCTAGGTTCCCTAGGTGCCGGCAGAGCTAGGGTTCAAAATCCACATATAGGCACAGTGCAAAAAAGGGGTCAGTTTTCACTATAAAAATGTGGTGTGTCCACATTGTGTTTTGGGCCGTTTCCTACCGCGGGCACTAGGCCTACCCACACAAGTGAGGTTCCATTTTTATCGGAAGACTTTGAGGAATGCGGTGTGGGTGGAACTTTGTGGATCCATGCAGATTCCAGAACTTTGCATCACAGAAATGTGAGGAAAATGTTTTGTTTTTTTTACAAAGTTTGAGGTTTGTAGGGGATTCTGTGTAACAGAACCTGGTGAGAGCCACACAAGTCACCCTATCCTGGATTCCCCTGGGTGTCTAGTTTTCAGAAATGTATAGGTTTGCTTGGTTTCCCTAGGTGCTGGCAGAGCTAGGGTTCAAAATCTACAGCTAAGTAATTTACAAAAAAAGGGTCAGTTTTCACTGTACAAATGTGGTGTGTCCACGTTGCGTATTGAGCTGTTTCCTGTCGCAGGCACTAGTCCTACCCACACAAGTGAGGTACCATTTTCATCGGAAGACTTTGGGGAATGCGAGGTGGGTGGAATTTTGTGGACCCACGCAGATTCCAGAACTTTCCATCACAGAAATGTGAGGACAATTTGTTTTTTTTACAAAGTTTGAGGTTTGCAAGGGATTCTGGGTTACAGAACCTGGTGAAAGCCACTCAAGTCACCGCATCCTGGATTCTTCTTGGTGTCTCATTTTCAAAAATGTATAGGTTTGCTAGGGTTCAAAATCCACAGCTATGCACTGTGCAAAAAAAAGGTATGCTTTCACTGTAAAATTGTGGTGTGTCCATGTTGCGTTTTGGGCTGTTTCCTGTCACGGGCACTAGGCCTACCCACATAAGTGAGGTACCATTTTTATTGGGAGACTTAGGGGAACAGAGAATTGTAGAGAAACTGTTATTACCTATTGACGTTCTGTGCATTTCTGCTTTCCAAATGTAAGACAATGTGTAAAAAAGAAGTCACATTGAAAAATGTCCTATAATTCACATGCTAGTATAGGCATCCACAATTTCGGAGATGTGCAAATAGCTACTGTTTCTAAACTCTATATTTTGTTCCCATTTTGGAAATACATAGGTGTCTTTGATATCTATTTTTCACTCTTTATATTTTACCAAATGAATTGCTGTATACCCAGTACACAATGAAAAACCATTGCAAGATGCTGCTCAGTTATTGGCTCTGGGTTCCTCGGGTTCTTGGTGCACCTACAAGTCCTATATATCCCTGCAACACGAAGAGTCCAGCTGATGTAACGGTATATTGCTTTAAAACATCTGTCTTACTTAGAAGAAGTTACAGGTGAAAACGTTGGGCACAAATGGCTGTTTTTTTCAACTCCTTTTCAATTTTTCTTATTTTCAACTGTTAGTTTCTATAAAAAACCTTGAAGGATCTACACAAATGACCCCTTGCTGAATTCAGAATTTTGTCTACTTTTCAGAAATGTATAGCTTTGTGGGATCCATTATTGCTTTTACACCTATTTCTACCACTAACTGGAAGGAGGTTGAAAGGACAAAAAGTAGCAAAAATACCATATGGCCGAGTAAAATGCCAAAACTGTGTAAAACATTTTGGTTTTCTGACAAAAGTCTGCTTGTCCCTGAAAGCTGGGAAGCTGATTATTTCAGCACCACAAACCCTTTGTTGATACCATTTGCAGAGAAAAAAACAGAGGCTTTCTTCTGCAGTACTTTTTTCCCATTTTTCCTAAAAAACCCAAATTTAGCTGTATTTTGGCTAATTTCTGGGTCCCGTCCAAGGGAATCAACAAACCCTGGGTACCTTTAAAATCCCCATGATGTTGGAAGAAAAGGGCGCAAATTTGGCGTGGATACCTTATGTGGACAAAAAGTTACAGGGGCCTAAGCGCAAACTATCCCAAATAGCCAAAAAAAAGCTTAGCACAGGGGGAAAAGGCCTAGCAGCGAAAGGGTTAACTTAGTGATATCTATGGTTGCTGCAATTTTGCAAATTTTTGTGGTATTTTATGAAAGTAGCGCGGTACATGGTAGTAGGTGGGGGAAATTATTTATACATTTCTATATATTAAAAAAAATGTATGGAGTACTGCAGTACTTCTTACGAAGTACCACTAATACTTAAAAAATGTAAAAATAAATATGTTAAAAATGTAAAAATACACTGTACTACCATATATTTTGCAAATATAATGTGCTACAGTGTATTTTCAAAGTTTTACAATTTGAATTCTTTACAAAACGTCTATGGAGTACCAGGGTAATACCTAAAAATGACTGTGCCACTCATAGCAATTTTTTTTTAAAGCATGGTTCTCAGTAAAGTTCTGTACAAATACGTAGAAAAATATAAATATATTTCTCTACCTATTACCACTTTAGTGAAGTAGTAATAGTTATGGAACAACAATAAAACCTACTGCTCACCTATATCTAAGGCCCTAACCCAAAACTAAGGGAAAGTGTTCTGAAAACTACATGGCTGCCTTTTACGTTTTGTAATGACAGCTATTTGCCAATCACATACTGCCTTCTAATCAGCATGTACCACGATACACTACAAAGTTACCACAGTATACTGCAGCACAATAACTATTTTAACACTGATATCTTTAACACTACTTACACTATTTACACCTCCTACTAAAAATTACCATGTAAACCTCAAGATCTATATTACTGCCACATTACATCTACATCCACTCACCCAGTTTCACACTACATCTGTTTCAAGTACTATTGTACGCTATTCCACTCTACGCCACTCCACTATACACCACTCCACTCTACACTATTCCACTGTACACCACTGCACACTACACCACTCCACTATGAGCTTTTCCACAGTATGCCATTCCACTGTATGCCACTCTACTGTGTGCCCCTCCACTCTACAACACTCCGCTTTTCCACTTTACACAAATCCACTATACACCACTCCACTCTACACTATTACACTCTATGCCACTCCACTGTACTCCACTCCACTGTACACCACTACACAATATGCTATTCCACTGTATGCCACTTCTCTCTACACCACTCTCCTCTAACCCACTCCTCTGTACGCCACTCCACTCTAAGCTATTCCACTCTATGCTATTCTACTGTACGCCACTCCACTCTATGCCACTCCACTCTATGCCTATCCACTATACGCCATTCCATTGTATGCCGGATCACTGACATAATATCGACGGACCGAATATCGACCTACAACAATATCGAGTCCAGAATATTGATGGACAGAATATCAATCAATCAATCACACAATTTGTAGAGCGCACTACTTACCCGCGAGGGTCTCAAGGCGCTGGGGAGAAAAAAAGGGGGGGGTGCTGCTACTGGTCGAACAGCCAGGTCTTGAGTAGCCTCCTGAAGGTCAGCAGGTCTTGGGTCTGTCGTAGGCTTAGTGGAAGGGTGTTCCAGGTCTTGGCGGCGAGGTGTGAGAAGGATCTGCCGCCGGTGGTTGTTCTTCGAATGCGAGGGACGGTGGCGAGGGAGAGGTCGGCGGAGCGGAGCTGGCGGTTGGGGACGTAGAAGAAGAGTCGTCTGTTGAGGTAGGCTGGGCCAGTCTTGTGGAGTGCCTTGTGTGCGTGGATGAGGAGTTTGAAGGAGATTCTCCTGTCGACGGGGAGCCAGTGCAGGTTCCTCAGGTGGGGGTGATGTGGCTGTGGCATGGTACGTCGAGGCTCAGGCGTGCAGAGGCGTTTTGTATGCGTTGCAGTCGCTTGATGAGCTTGGCCGGGGCTCCCGCGTAGAGGGCGTTCCAATAGTCGAGTCTGCTACTGACGAGGGCCTGGGTGACTGTTCTTCTTGTATCTGTCGGGATCCACCTGTAGATCTTGCGAAGCATGCGGAGGGTGTTGAAGCAGGAGGAGGAGACTGCGTTGACTTGCTTGGCCATGGAGAGCGTTGAGTCGAGGATGACTCCCAGGTTGCGTGCGTGGTCGGTGGGTGTCGGGGCTGCTCCCAGCGTCGTTGGCCACCAGGAGTCGTCCCAGGCTGAGGGTTTGGAGCCGAGGATGAGGACCTCTGTCTTGTCCGTGTTCAGCTTTAGTCGGCTGATCTTCATCCAATCGGCGATGGCCTTCATTCCTTCATGGAGATTGGATTTGGCGGCGAGGGGGTCTTTGGTGAGGGAGAGGATCAGTTGAGTGTCGTCGGCGTAGGAGATAATATTGAGGTCGTGCTGTCTGGCGATGCGTGCGAGCGGGGCCATGTAGATGTTGAACAGTGTTGGGCTGAGGGAAGATCCCTGTAGTACGCCGCAGATGATCTCGGAGGCTTCGGATCGGAAAGGTGGGAGGCGGACTCTCTGGGTTCTGCCGTCGAGGAAGGAGGTGGTCCATTCCAGGGCCTTGTCTCGGATCCCTGCGTCGTGGAGGCGTGCGCGTAGAGTGCGGTGGCAGACAGTGTCGAAGGCGGCGGAGAGGTCCAGCAGGATGAGGGCTGCGGTCTCACCGTTGTCCAGCAGGGTCCTGATGTCGTCGGTGGCGGCGATGAGGGCAGTCTCAGTGCTGTGGTTGCTGCGGAACCCTGATTGGGATGGGTCCAGGATGCTGTTTTCTTCGAGGTATCGGGTTAGCTGTTTGTTGACGATCTTCTCGATGACCTTGGCTGGGAACGGAAGCAGGGAGATGGGCCGGAAGTTCTTGAGGTCTCTCGGGTCCGCCTTGGGTTTTTTGAGTAGGGCGTTGATCTCTGCGTGTTTCCAGCTCTCTGGGAAGGTCGCGGTCTCGAAGGAGAGATTGATAACGTTGTACAGGTGGGGTGCGATGGAGTTGCTGGCTTTGTTGAAGATGTGGTGCGGGAAAGGGTCTGACGGGGAGCCGGAGTGTATTGTGCTCATGGTCTTGACGGTGTCATCGATGTTCACGCTGGCCCAGGCTGGCAAGGGGTCATGGTCGATGGTGTGCGGCGGGTCTGGTGTATCTATCTTAGTAGGGGCTGTCTGGGTGTTGAAGCTGTCGTGGATGTCGGCGATCTTGCGGTGGAAGAAGGTGGCGAGGGAATCGCACAGGGCTTGCGACGCCGGGATGTCGTTGGTGTTGGAGCTGGGGTTGGAGAGTTCCTTCACGATGTTGAAGAGCTCCTTGCTGTTGTGTGCGTTGTTGTCGAGGCGGTCTTTGAAGGAGATTCTCTTGGCGGACCTGATGAGGTGGTGGTGGTTACGGATGGCGTCTTTGTGGGCTGCGTGGCTGTCCGGTGTCTTATCACTGTGCCATTTCTTCTCTAGTTTCCGGCAGGTACGCTTGGAAGCTAGGAGTTCCGGGGTGAACCAGCTGGCTCTTTTGGTGGTGTCGCTGTAGGTGAGTTTTTTCAGCGGGGCGAGGGTGTTGGCACAGTCGTCTGTCCATCGTCTGAGGTTGCAGGCAGCGTCGTCGGTGTTGGATGGGTCGGAGGGAGGGCTGAGAGCGAGGTTTGCCCGTAGTTGGTCTTCGGTGACTTTGCTCCAGCAGCGGCGTGGGATCTGTTGGGTGCGGTGGTGTGTGGTGGGTTTCTGGAAGGTGAAGTGGATGCAGCGGAGGTCGGTCCAGAGGAGTTCCGTGGTGTGGCTGAAGGAGACGTGGGAGACGTCGTAAATATCGACATCCTATCTTTACAAAGGTAAATACAAAAATATTGAAACCAAAATATCGTTGTTTAAAATATCGTTGTATAAAATATAGTTTTTTTTAAATGTCTTAAAAATTATTTAAAATAAATATAATTAATAAAAACATAGTTACAATTATTTAAAATAGTTAAAAATGATAAACAATAAATGTAATATATAAAAAATAAAACATACATATTGAAAAAAAATTATATATATATTAACTTAAAAATATTAATAAATAAATATTTTATTTAATTATAAAATGTTAGAAACATAATAAAAAGTATAAATACATTTATATATACATAAAGCTGTAATATAAATATAAAAATAAATTATATAAATAATACATTAAAATATTAAAATTAATATTTATTTCTAAAAAAATATTTTACACTACATTAACTATAACAAGAGGAAAATGTTGAGTAGCGTAGGGAATAAAATTACTATTCCCACTCCAAAAACTGCAACAGTAGGGAAAGTTTTGGATAGCGGAGGGGAATAATTTACTATTTCCACTCCAGCAAGTGCAACAGTAGGGAAAGTGTTGGATAGCGGAAGGGAATAATTTACTATTCCCACTCCACAAAGTGTAACAGTAGAGAAAGTGTTGGATAGCGGAGGGGTTAAAATTACTATTCCCACTCCAGTTATTGCAACAGTAGGGAAAGTGTTGGATACCGTAGGGTAAAAATTACTATTCCCACCCCAGCAAATGCAACAGTAGGGTAAGTGTTTGATAGCGGGTGGGTAAAAATTACTATTACCACTCCACTGAGTGCAACAGTAGGGAAAGTGTTGGATAGCGGAGAGGTAAAAATTAATATTCCCACTCCAACGAGTGTAACAGTAGGGAAAGTGTTGGATAGCAGAGTGGTAAAATTTACTATTCCCACTCCAGCGAGTGCAACAGTAGGGAAAGTGCTGGATAGCGGAAAGGTAACAATTACTATTCCCACTCCAACAAGTGTAACAGTAGGGAAAGTGTTGGATAGCGGGTGGATAAAAATTACTATTCCCACTCCAATGAGTGCAACACTAGGGAAAGTGGTGGATAGCAGGTATGTAAAAATTACTATTCCCACTCCAGCGAGTGCAACAGTAGGGAAAGTGTTGGATAACGGGGGGTAAAAATTACTATTCCCACTCCAGTGAGTTCAACAGTAGGGAAAGTATTGGATAGCGGGTGGGAATAATTTTCTATTCCCACTCCACCAAGTGTAACAGTAGGGAAAATGTTGGATAGCGTAGGGGAATAATTTACTATTCCCACTCCAGCAAAAGCAACAGTAGGGAAAGTGTTGGATAGCGGGTTGGTAAAGATTACTATTACCACTCCAGTGAGTGCAACAGTAGGGAAAGTGTTGGATAGCGGGGGGGTAAAAATTACTATTCCCACTCCAGCGAGTGCAACAGTAGTGAAAGTGTTGGATAGCGAGTGGGAATAATTTACTATTCCCACTCCACCAAGTGTAACAGTAGGGTAAATGTTGGATAGCGTAGGGGAATAATTTACTATTCCCACTCCAGCAAATGCAACAGTAGAGAAAATGTTGGATAGTGGAGGGGAATAATTTAGCATTCCCACTCCTGCAAAATAATTAACATTAATTAACAAATAATTAATTTCTCAAAAATAATTAACCTCCCACCATATTCCCCTATAAACAACAACACCAACATTATAAAATATTACACAATTAACATAATTAAATATCAATTAATTAATTAATTAATAACAATTAACAAGCAAATTAAAAATCATCAAAAATTAATTAGATCACACAATTAACACTGTAAAATAACTTTAAATAAATATTATATATAAAAATATTAAAAAATTTATTACAAATAAATTACTTCCCACCCTACTCCCCTATCAACCCACAACCCACCCCTAAAAAAATTACACAATTAACATATTTACCAATTAATAATTAATAATTAATATCTAATTAATTTTTTTTAGCGCAATTAACACAGTGAAATATTAATTACGTAAATATTAATTAATAATAATTATAATTAAATTACTTACAACCCACACCTAAAAAAATTACACATTTACCATATTTACCAATTAATTATTATTAATTAATAATCAATTAAAATGCAATTAATAACCAATTAATTAACACAATTAACATGCTAAATTATTAAATACATTAATATTAATTAATTAATTTATTAATTAATTAATTTCAATTAAATTACTTCCCACCCTATTCCCCTATAAACCCACAACCCGCTACAAAACTAAAACGCAATATTTATTTATTTTGAAAATGAATTACTTAAAAAAAATTATTAATTAATATATTATAATTAAATTACTCACCCTATTCCCCTATAAATAAACCCACAACCCGCTACAGACCTAAAATACTCAAAAAAATGTTTACATAAAATTAATTACTTATAAAAAATTCAAACATACATTAAAAAAATAACCTATATTTTTAACACATATATTAACATAAAAAACACTAAAAAAAATGTCGATATTATTAACAACGATATTTTGACTTACGATATTACTAACTTCGATATCAAGTAAAACGATATACCTGCATGTCGATATTCTTGTAGTCGATATTCTTGCAGGTCGATATTCTGTCATATCGTAATTTAAACATCGATATAATGGCATATCGATATTTACAACTCGATATTATGTCTGCGTACCTGTATGCCACTACACTCTACTTCACTCCATTGTATGCCACTAAAGTCTACGCCACTCCAGTCTACACTACTGCACTGTACGCCATTACACTCTACCCCACTTCACTCTACGGCACTCCACTCTTTGCCACTCCACTGTATGCTATTCCACTGTACACGATCCCACTCTACGCCACTCCACTCTACAAAACTCCACTGAATGCTATTCCACTCTATGCCACTCCACTCTACACCTCTTCACTCTAAGTCACTCCACTGTACTCCACTCTACGTCACTCCACAATATGCTATTCCGCTGTACACAACTACACTTTACACCACTCAACTCTATGCTGTTCTACTCTACAGCACTCCACTCTCCCCCACTCCACTGTACGCCACTCCACTGTATGCCCTTATCAATGTATGCTACTCCACAGTACGCCACTCCATGCCACTGCACTGTACACCACTCTACTCTATTCCACTCCAATGTATGCTATTCCAGTCTTTGCCACTCCAGTATATGCTGCTCTACTGTGCACAACTCCACTCTACGTTACTCCACTCTATGCTATTTCAGTGTATACTATTCTACTATACGCTAATCCACTGTATGCCACTCCACTCTAACCCACTCCCCTGTACACCACTCCATTGTACCGTATTCCAATGTATCCACTCCACTCTATCCCACTCTACTCTGTGCCACTCCACTCTACAACACTCCACTGTGCGCTATTTCACTGTACACCACTCCAGTCAATGCCACTCCACTGTATGCCATTCCATTCTGTGCCATTCTACTCTGCGATATTCCGGTGCATGCAACTCCACTCCACCCCACGCCACTCTACGCAATTCCACTCTATGCAACTTCACTGTATGCCACTCCTCTGTACGCTATTCCACTGTACGCCACTCCACGCAACACCACTCCACTGTATGCTACTTCATTGTACACCAATCTACTCTACGCCTTTCCAGCGTACACCACTCCACTTTACCCAACTCCACTTCCCCCCACTCCACTGTACTCCGCTCAACAACACTGTACTCCACTCAATAACAGTCTACGCCCCTCCACTCTACCACAGTAATCTCCACTCTATAGCATTCCACTGTACTGTACTGTCAATGCAGGTAGTCCAGCAGCCTCCCAGCAACATTAAAAAAAAATAGTATGTCTCCTGGGTCAACAAATCCATGGTACGAGGGAAACTTACCATATTGTTTAAAAGGACTCCTAGCTGGAGCTCGATGCTCTTCAGCTTCAGTGCATGGCCCTCTTGTGGTTGTTTTTATGAATGCATTTTCCTGGCCTGAAAATTTTTAACGTGGGGGGAAAAAAACGATTTATTTTAACATGTTTTACCCACAAAAGTGTAATAATAAGAACTATGTTTAAAGAAAGAGTCACAGACTTTTTTATTAAAACTTTATTAAGCATTTATAAAATTATCAATATTAAAACACATTACATTGTGTGAATTACTGAAATATACATTAGATTAAAAATATTGGTTATTTTTAGGAGAAAGATGATAGATCTGCTTTAAACATATTGATATGCTCGCCCCTTGATAAAGCTACTAGGCTCACTTTTTATATTTTGGAGTTGTGACTCTTTGACAAAGTTAGTAAGTCTGCCTTAAGGTGGCCAGGACCTGCGAGATCAAATGCACGCTGTGCATAGTAGAATGACGTGCATTCATAGCGTTGATTGTTTGGAGGCCAGGCCCTACGTCCAACCCCATGCAGTACATGCTCTGTGGGGTGATGAATGCCTGCGGCCATCCCCACACATGTGGTCCCCTTCTCCAAGCCATGGTATGGCCCCAGGGACTCAATTCCCCAGGGCCAGCTCAGGGATGGTGTCCCGGGGACCCCAATCCCAGGGACACTGTCATTTCCCTGACCAAGAGCATGGGCATGGAAGTGCAATGTGTTTCTATCTGGAGGGAGCAGAAGCCTCCATTCTTGGGCAGGGAAACACAGAATTGCACCCACCATGTGGGAGCTAAAGGAAAGCAGATCCCGCTGGATGGGAGCAATGCTGGCTCCCACCACACCCTGGATAGGTGGTGGCAGAAGAGCAGGTGGGGATGCAGGGGACTCCCCCCACATCTTCCAGCATAGCAAATACTGTGGGGTGCCCCGGGTAAGTACCGGGACACCCACCAGATAAAAAAAAAATTAAAAAGAAAAAGTGTTGCCGGCTCCTGCGCTGCCCCATGGGGGCAATTGTGGGGAACCGGTGGGGCCCCGTGGCCCCCAATAAAAATGAAACATGTGGGTGTGCTAAGTCGTCACTGAAACTCCCCCAAAAAATCAATAAATAATATGAATAATAAATGCGCTGCAGGAGCCACTCATTTATTATTCACTGCTCCTTGCAAGGAGCACCCCATAATGCCCTGCAAGGGCTTTTAAAAAATATTTTTTAGAGCCTGGCGGTGTCCTTAGAAGAGGCACTACCAAGATTTTTGTTGATGTTGTGCAGGGCTGCAGAGAGTGCAGCAGGCCACCAGCAACATTGAAAAAAACCAGTAAGTCTCCTGGGTCATTAAATCCATGACCCCAGAAGAGCTTACCTTATTTTTTAAAGCACTCTTAGTTGGATCTCATTGCTCTTCTGCTAGAGTGCAGAGCTTTCTTGAAGTTGATTCTAAGGCTGCACTTTGTAGCTTGAAAATTGTTAAAAAAGGCTTAAAGATACAAATAAAATGTTATTAAACATTTTTATGACAATCACTTTGATTCAACATCTCACTGTGTGAACTATTGGAATATACATTTCATTAAATAGTGGTGATTTTTTGATAAAGACAATAGGTATGCTTTATATATGTTGAAATGCTGATCCACTCATATAGCCAGTCTGCCAACTTTTTACATTTTGCCGTTCTGACCCTTTGACAAAGTTAGCAGGTCTGCCTTACTTAAAATTACACCCCTTTATTTTATAACATCACATAGCCAGCCATGCATGTTTGCGGAGGGTTGGGTGCCAGGCCCTGTGCCCAACCTCCCAACCCGTTGCGGGTGTTGGATGCAGGGGCCTGGCCACAGGCTGCATGTGGCATCGGGTTGGCTGCTGACCAAGAGTTGGACACAAGGCCTGGCCGTACACCAGGCCCTGCAACCAACCCAATGCCGAGCACGGCCAAAGGCTGCTTGTGGGGGGTTGGACGCAGGGCACGAAGTCAAACCTGGACAAGCCCACACTGGGCACAGCTGTTACACATGGTAATAAAATATTACTTTACATTAAAAAGCCCCTGTAAATTCAACGAAAAAAAACAAAGGTTAAAGTGACCTTGAAGTTACTTATGGTAATAATATCTTACTTTGCAGTAATAAAAACCTTGGGAAATTCACTGGAAAAAACAAAGGTTAAAGGGACGTTATAGTTAGGTAAAAATGCCAGTTAAAGCATACCATAATAAACAAACAACATCACTGAAATTCACTAGTTAGAGCTATCTCAAGTAACAATTAACTTGTGCCCTAAAGTAACTATAACTCGCGATCTTACCATGCACTGCTTATGACCTCACACATTACATCAATTATGACATGTTCTGTGACATCATTGACAACATAACTGCAACATCTGAAATGACATAATTGATGACAACACTGTGCATGGTGGGGGTGAGAGTTATAGTTACTTTATGAAAAAAGTTATAGTTACTTGAAAAACTGGTGAATTTCAGTGGTTTTGTTTGTTTAAAAGGATCTACTAGAGCATGTTCGAAAAATTTTACTGCATGGCCGTCGAGTATGAAATGTGGGAATGAATGTCCAAATCTATCTGTTTTCTACAAGTCATGCAGAGATACTGCTGGTGTAGCAGAGATTACGGGGCATATTATCAACAACCGGCGATAAATATCGCTAAGCGCACTTAGCGCTAGGATATTTATCGCCGGCGATCGATGAATTTTATCGCTGAGATAGCGTGCTATTAGCAACGCTTATCTCAGAATCAATAAAATTCCTGGCGCAAGCCGCCAAATGTCTGATTATCGCTGGAAATCCAGCGATAATCGCACGACATTTGGCGATAGCTTGTTGATAGGGCTGGGCATACTTAACCATGATATCCACCTTCCATTGGATATCATGGCTAAGTCAAACTAAAAGCATGCGTAAGGAAAGTAGCGTTAACCAAGGTTAGCGCTACTTTTCTCATCGCTATGCTTGTTGGGGATTCCCTTGATAATTGGAGAAATGTCGGTTAACGACATTTCTCCAGTTATTTTGGGACGGAGCGCCCACTTTGCATCTCATTAGAGATGCAAAGGTGGCGTTATGGAAAAAGGGCGATAGGGCAAGGATTCACGCGATAGCGTGGCCTTGCTAATACAGCGATAAAATTATCACCGCTTTTCGTCTGAAAACAGACGCTAAAGCGACGATAATTTCTTATCGCCGGCTTGATGATATGCCCCCATATGACATAGATCCTGGTTCACTGTGTCTGGAAGACATTGCAGAGCTACACTGGAGGTTTTAGCATACAAAACAAGAAATATTGCAAAATACATGTAGCTGACTATTTGAATTCTATACAACATTACTCTTGTGTAATAAAAATGATGCCTGGGCTAGTCAATATGCTATCAAAGAGCACCAACCTGCATTTGTGTAGAAATGGTGTAAACTCATCATCACCCTGTTCATGTTCATCCATCTCAACACTAGATTTGATGGAAACTGAATGGAGGAAAGGACACCTACTAAATTTCATTACTTCAAAAGTATGAACCATGCCAAAAGAATCTATTGGGTGTGAGTTCTAGTTACCACTATAGTGTTATACTCTTTTGTAAAGCTTTGAAGGGGGGTAACAAAGGTACCATGAGGTACATAATCAACCCTTAACATAGGTTATCTTAACTGTAATGGAAAAGCTGTAGCTACCAGATCATTACCCTAATGCACCAATCAATAAATCAATCAGGAGTTTGTTAAAGCGCGACTACTCACCCGTAAGGGTCTCAAGGCGCATGGGGTGGGGGGGGGTGCAGGTTCCATTCCATCAAGGAGGGGGTCTGTCGAAGAGCCAGGTTTTGAGGTTTCTTGCGAAGATGGGGAGGGATGTTGTCTGTCTGAGGTGGAGCGGAAGGGCGTTCCATGCTTTGGCCGCGAGGAAGGAGAAGGAGCGGCCTCCCGATCTGGTCTTTCTGGTGCGGGGGACCACGGCGTAGGAGAGCTGGGCTGATCGTAGGGTCCTTTGGGGTGCGTGGAATTTGAGTCGGCTGTTCAGGTATGCTGGTCCGGTGCCGTGGAGGGCCTTGTGTGCGTGGGTGAGCATCTTAAAGGTGATTCGAGGGGGAGCCAGTGGAGTGTGCGCAGGTGCTGGGAGATGTGGCAGTGTTTTGGCAGGTTGAGGACCAGTCTTGCGGCGGCGTTCTGGATGTTCTGTAGCTTGCGGATGAGGTTTTTGTTTATTCCGGCGTAGAGTGCGTTGCCGTAGTCGAGTCTGCTGGTGACCAGGGCGTGAGTGACTGTCTTTCGGTGTTCGAGGGGGATCCATTTGAAGGTCTTACGAAGGAGGCGGAGGGTGTGGAAGCAGGAAGACGAGACAGAGTTGATCTGGCGGTCCATTTTGAGCTCGGAGTCCAGGATGATTCCCAGGTTGCGTACGTGGTCTGTGGGGGTTGGCGGGTTTCCGAGGGCGGGGGGCCACCAGGTGTTGCTCCATGCGTCGGGGTTTGGGCCCATGATGAGTACTTCTGTTTTGTAGGTGTTTAGTTGTAGGCAGCTGTTTTTCATCCATTTGGTGACGGCTTCCATGCCTTCTCGAAAGTTGCATCTGGCGGTGTTGGGCTCGTTGGATAGGGAGAGGATGAGCTGGGTGTCGTCTGCGTATGACACAATGTTGAGTCCGTAGGTTCTGATGATGGGGGCAAGTGGAGCCATGTAGACGTTGAAGAGCGTCGGGCTGAGGGAGGAGCCCTGGGGGACTCCGCAGGTGGTAGGTGTGGGGTCTGAGAGGAAAGGGGGGAGTCTGACCCGCTGCGTCCTGCCAGAGAGGAAGGAGCAGATCCAGTTGAGGGCCTTGTCCTGGATTCCTGCGTCGTAGAGTCTGCATATTAGGGTGCGGTGGGAGACTGTGTCGAACGCCGCTGATAGGTCGAGGAGGATGAGGGCTACTGTTTCTCCTTTGTCCAGTAGGGTGCGGATGTCGTCTGTTGCGGCGAGGAGGGCGGTTTCCGTACTGTGGTTTTTTCTGAAGGAGGATTGGGAGGAGTCGAGGATGTTGTGTTCTTTAATGAATGTGGCGAGTTGGCTGTTGATGGCTTTCTCGATGACTTTCGCTGGGAACGGGAGCAGGGAGATGGGTCTGTAGTTTTTGAGGTCGTTGGGGTCCGCTGAGGGTTTCTTTAGGAGGAGGTTGACCTCGGCGTGTTTCCAGTCGTCGGGGAATGAGGCGGTCGCCAGGGAGCGGTTGATGGTGTGGCGGAGCATGGGTGCGATGGTGTCGGCGGCTCTGTTGAAGATGTGGTGGGGGCAGGGGTCCGTGGGGGCCCCTAAGTGGATTGACTTCATTGTCTTCAGTGTGTACCAAAGGTATAACATACAGCCACAGAATCAAATTGACTGAATTGTACGCATTGGAGAACAGCTGGTTCAAACACCTTTCTTTGGAAAGAGTAACCTGAAAAGCATGTCCAGCAATAGCAGATTATATCATTCTTACTAAGCTTTTCATGACACTTAATAATATTTGTCAGATACCTCAAAATCACAGGAAATATATTTAGATGCATAAGGTCATTGCCATATTGGTTCTCAGTAATTCAACAATACAGAATAATAGGCAAAATCAAAAACAGACTGGGGCCCTCATTTAATTATTGACAGTAAGTATACTCTGCCTAACAGAGTATCCTTACAGGCAAGAATGTGGTCTGCCACCCGAATTTAGATGCAAGTGGACCTTTGTTTAATCACGGCAGAGACTACTCTATTTCTGCCATGATTAAACCCTCCGATGACCCTGTTGGATGGTTGTCAGATGCAGGCCTGTAATTCCACCCACCTAATTTAGATGGGCAGAATTAGAGTTCCGTTTTCACTGCCCATCACCGCCAAGAAAACCCTGGTGTTAAGGGGCAGTGAAAACTGCTAAATGCTCCCCTCGCCATAGGAGAGGATTCCTATGGTGAAGGGAGCATTTTATTTTTTATTTTCAAAAAGAAAATCCTGCTTCAGACAGAGGGACCAAATATAATTTCTTCACTTGGAATGTGAGAGAACTAAATAAACCTGAAAAAAGAAACAGGGTATATGCATGCCTCAGGAGGCACAGGGTGATGGTGTCCTTTCTTCTGGAGATGCATGTGTGGGGGGGATTGCATCAAATACTTGAAAAGAAGGTGGCACAGTCAGATTTAAACTACATTCTACTCGGGGTATGCGCGTGGGACCTTGATATGGGTTGCCGCAGGAATACCCTTTCCGAATTCGTCTACACAGGTAGAAGCAGATGTACGATATGTCATACTAGCGGGAACACTGGATAGCTATGAGTTATGCTTAATAAATGTGTATGCATCCAACATCGACAATGGCACGTTCTTTTGCAGTGGATTGGCAGAGGCCCGGCCACAACTGGAGAGAGATAATCATGACTGGCGACTTTAATTATGTAATAGATAGAGAGCTGTATAGGCCTCAAAGCTCAGCATGATGTCGGCCCTCGCACAGTTGCGAGCAGATATAGGACTGATCAATATATGGCAAAAACAACACCCACCTAAACATGCATTGTCATGTTACACCCCGGTGACACAAACACATAGCAGGTTGGACTATGTTTTTTATTTAATTCACTGCTTCACAGTGTGTACTGGATAGGAATTATTTAGGACGGTACATTTCTGATCATTCACCCCTCTTGCTAACATACTCACTGCTTCACACACCTCCCAAGATACTACTATGGTGACTCAGAGTACAGGCCCTCACATATCCAGTTTTCCTCAACACATTAATGGAGGCCATAGATCATTATTTTGAGACTAATTGGGAAAGCGCGGGAAGTAGGGCTATAGATTGTGACACAATGAAGGTGGGTATTAGAGGAGTGTGTATGGCTGTTACGGTGGGTATATGCCCAACATTGGAGAGGGACTTGACTCAGGGAGAAGAGATACAGTGAACTTTAGAATGGATGATCTCTGACAACCCCAGCGCCCCGGCAGAATGGGATAGGCAGCGGCACCTGGTGTGCGCGTTATGGCACCAACTAGATAAACACACCCATCTAGCTGGCCGCAGAAGACTTTAAATGGAAGGAGATAGGGCGGAGCGAATATTGGCTCGGCTCATATGGTCGGAGACCTCGACTCAGCCCATAAAGACGCTGAGGGATCGTACGGGACACATAGTAACCACCCAGCAGATGATAAATAGGGTCTTTGAGGATCCCTTGCAGGGAGTGTATGCGACCCCCCCATGGTACTGATATTCAATCCCTCCCTGATTATTTAAAAGGACTCCGCATGCCACATTTTACACCTGAGGGCAGAGAGTCTCTGAGGTCACCTTTGACTAAACAAGAATTATTGGGGGCCGTGAAATCGCTTAAACCAGCTAAAACACCTCGGGAGATGGACTACCAGCAGAGTTCTAAAAGGCCTACTCTGGAACCTTGATCGATAGAGACTTGAAGGCGTATACGGAGGCATGGGAAAAAAGGGGCCTGCCGGACACTGTGAGGGAAGCCCTCATCGTACTGATCCCGAAACCTGGAAAAGATCCTATGGAGGCAGGCTCATACCGCCAGCTATCTATGCTGAATGTCAATCAAAAAATTCTCAGTCACGCACTAGCGGCCCAATTACTGCCCTACCTGCCATGATTGATACGCATTGATCCATCGGGCTTCATCCCCCACCCTAACACCTTATGCAACCTCCGCTGCCTAGCACATGTCTTCCATACACCCCATTTAGCAGAAGACCTCTACGCACTTGCTTTTTTAGAAATAGAGCAGGCGTTTGATTCAGTCTGCTGGGGCTATGTCTGGCAGGTGTTAGATACTGTAGGCCTGGGTCACAATTCTATAAAATGGGTTTAGGTATTGTATGAGCGCCCAGTTACGAGAGTGCGAACTGGCTAATATGTTTATGCTGAGATTCAACTGTACCGCGGCACACAGCAAGGGTGCCTGTTGTAACTCTTGACAATGGAGCCTCTGTACTTTGTAATTGGGGTATACTCGTTGGTCATACAGAACACATAATTTCACTCTACGCAGACGATGCCTCTCTTTACCTCAGTCAACCATATATATAAGTTCCAATTTTACTAAATGTCATGCAAGAATTTGGTGAATATTCGGGCCTGCGAATTAACACTACCAAGTCAGCCCTGTTTCCGATAGGTTTTTTTCCTGCCCTGGACGTGCTCGACTGAATAGGACCCACATCCCTTGTGGCTCTGGTGTACGTACCATATGGCTAATATGCCTGGACAGACGTAGTGAACTGTACAACCCACTGCGGTTGTATGCAGTCCATACTGAACAGTCAGATTACTGGTCCAGTATCTAATTTTTGATTTATTCACGTGTTTTTTAAAAATTATATTTTTTCACGTACACACACTGTATAACTGCAGTAGCTGAATAAATTGACCCTGAAGAAGGCCGCGATACTACCTAGGTCCTCCTGGCCGAAACATGTTGGTCTAGCCACACATGTGCTTTTAATGTTGGCACGTGTGTCATCAGCTCCTCATTGTTTTTAATCCTGACACCGGGTAGCTGAATAAAGTCACAATATAGCTAACCCTGTAGCCAGTTTTAACTTTTCACTTCACTTTACAGCACTGCACTTTCTTGCTCCATACACACACACCGGCTCACATAGGGGTTTAGTATACCCTGCCTGACCAAATAAAAACATCCCTGAGCTCCTCCCTCGTAGAGAGGGGGTTGTAGCCCACACGAAGATTAGGTCTTCCGTGTGAGGAGGTACCCCCATGATGAAGCATGACACCTCTGGTGTGTGAGGGGAACCGTCCTAAAAAGGGAATCCTCCTTTCCTCCCCCTTGCATAACACACTAACCTCCTCCTAACCCGGACCCGTGGCTTGTTTCGTGTGCTACATTGCTGGAAAGACAACCCACTGCACAATTGCCAGATACAGATTTACTGTGGAAGATTGATGCTGTCAAATATTTGAGTATCTATATCACGCGAGGGGAGAAGAAGGCCTTCAAATTAATTCTAGGACGAGTAATTCGTAATCTCCATCCTTCAATAGAGTTTTGGAACTCACTGAAGCAATCTCTCATTGGAAAAATAGCCCTTATAACAATGATAGTGTTGCCCAGATGCTTGTATGTTCTGCAGGGAGCCATGTATGAGGTTCCGCAAAGGGGCTTTAAGGAGCTAGATAGTCTTGTGGTACAACTCTTAAGGGTGGGGAATAGATGCAAGATTAGCCTGCTACCCTTAAACGGGAAGGGCGGCATGGAGGTCCCAGAACTAGAGCTTTACTACTTTGCGGCCCACCTTCAGCATGCTATCCATTGGTTTGATGATGAAAACTGGGAGGGATCTCTCCAAGCAGGCACACATGATTGGCACCAATTGAGTGCACTGCTGATGAGGGGTGGATATATCCCCAAATCACTGCCACATGTGCTCCGGCTGTTGCGTCACCTTTGGGAAAGGACAGTGCAGTGGGTGCTGCAGCAGGCACCCTACACTCCGGACCTATATTTATGGATTGTGCGCCCCTTTGCTCTGATTGCCCAGACTATGTAGACGGATAAGTGGAAAGAGGCCGGATGTCTTATGCTCTCCGACCTCTACCCAGTGGGCCATTTTATAATCATACAGGACGCCTCTGAGTCATTTGGGCTTGGACAAGGGCAATTTCTACAGTATGTCAAGATAGCAGCTACTGCTAGACAGATATGGCTGTCATTTCCAAAGGCTTCAGACCCCACGCAAATCGTAGTTAGCATACTCACCCAAGCTGTAGGCCGTAAACATATAATGCAAATATATCGGGTGCTCCAGGCAGATTGACGAGTAGCACCACTCCGATTGTAGGAGACCTGGCAAAATGCCTGCGAAGAACCAATGACTTCTAATGACTGGAGAGCAAAGTTCATGCTGGAGACTGGAGAGCAAAATTCACACTCAGCAAAACTGAGCGTCTCCATAAACACTCAGTTCAAACTCATACAATATAATTATGTACACCTCGCCTATCAGTCCCCGAGGAGACTGCACGCTATATACGATGATAGATCTCCTCTGTGCACCAGGTGTGGTTGCGCCAATGCTGACTTTTTCACATTGTGTGGCACTGCTCGGTTATCACAATGTACTGGGCAGAGGTGTTGTCCCACATTAAGTCCATCACGTTATGGGAGATTCCCAATAATGTCAAACAATGTAAGCTTGGCCTGATCCTGGAGAATGCCAAGAAGAAATTAAGAAGATGGCTTGCAGTGCCAGGCATTGTATTGGCCAAGAGACATATTGCAATAGGCTGGTTGAGTACCAGGTGCCATACAATACAGGCCTGGAGAAACAATTTGCTGGAAAGGGCGGGTGCGGAAGAGGCCCACATGCAACAGACGAGAGGAGACGAGAGGGTGACAGATGATTTACTCTAGTGGGGGATGGTGGTGCAAGCACTGACAGCCCTACTGGAGGAAGCCACAACAGATTATAAGTGTGCTACACTAAATTAGGAATGATGGTTCCTGGAATTGGAAAGTGTTCCGAAACAGTGAGCTTTCGTCTCACAGGTCTACTGAAAAACCCTGTAGCCTAGGGTATATCCTCCATTAAATGCGACCACACCAATAAAACACCCAACTCTCATCTCTGATTGTATATTTAGTGACCAGTGTCTAGATGGAAGTCCAGGGGGGTGGAAGCGGTTAGAGGAGTAACCTTAAAAGTATTTGTTCCGGTTTTGGAAAGTATGAGAATGAGAACCTGATGACTGTTGCATTACTTGTATATTTGTAGACCTACCCGTATTTGACATGTATAGGACTGGGTCTGTAATCAGCAGTATGTAGACCATATGGTCTAATGAAGGAACAAATGTGTAAAAAAAAATTCATGCAAAGATATGTATACAGTCATACTTGTTGAAATGCTAGTAAAGAAATTTAAAAAAAAAACATTGGCTTATCCACAATTGGCATATTTAATTTACTTATAAGTCCCTAGAAATGTGTGCTATATGTGCCTAATGCCTGTAAATTGAATGCTACTAGTGAGCCTGCAGCACTGATTGTGCCCCCCCTCCCCCCATGTAGCCTATTAAACAGGTCTCAGGTCTGCCATTTCAGTGCCTGTGTGTACAGTTTAAACTGCCATGTCGACCTGCAAAGATAAAACTCTTGCCAGGCCCAAACCTTCCTTTTTAATACATATAAGTCACCCCCAGGGTAGGCCCAGGACAGCCCAAAGGCAAGGTCCAGCATATTTACAAAGTAGCACATGTACTTTTAAGTTTTACATGTCCTGGTAGCGAAACACTCTTAAATATGTTTTCACTACTGCAAGGCATATATCTCCCATAGGATAACATTGGGATCACCGTGTTCCATTTTATAAGGGTAATTTCCAAATGGGAAGATAAAGCTGATTCAAGTTTGGTGTCGCTGGAATCAAAATTTAAAATCACATCTTATGCGGAAGTCAGATTTTAAACTGCAATTCTGAAAAAGCCACTTTTAGGAAGTTAGCATTTTCTTACTTTAGCCATTTGGTGCCTGCTGCCTGTCTCTGCTCACTTGTCTGGGGTTGGTGATAGCTGGGCTTTGTGTATTGCCCCTAGACAGCCACACATAATGGGAGCTTAGGTGTGACCTGATGGGCCATTCTGGTAGGATGGGATGAAGGAACTGGGCACAGCCTTATGTACACCTGAATAGGCTGTGTCCTGTCCACACACAAAGGGCTGCATAACCCCCTGTAATGAGTCTGGAGTCAGGGCAGGAAGGACAATGGACTCTGTGCACTTAAAAGGCATGTCTTTGCAATCTACCCAACTTCAAAGGCAAAACTGGGTATAAGTACCTAACCTCTGGCACCATCACTTCAGTACACTTCTGGACCCCTGTGGATTCTCTGCCAGGAAGAAGAGCTACTGTGCTGCTGAAAGGACTACCACTCTGCTGAATTACTACTCTGAAGGAGCTGCTGCCTTGCTGTGCTGATCTGCTGTCCTCCTGCCTGGGGAAGAAGAACTGAACCTGGAACCTATCTTGAACCCAGGACCCCAGAGTGACTCAAAGAGCTAGTCTGCTGGGCTCCTGATCTGAGCCTCAGGGACATAACAGGCGCCCCACAGCTCCTGGACCCATTTTCAACAGGCTCCTGACTCCCAAGTGGTGCCTCTCAGGTTCTGGGCCCTTGGAAGTGGTCTTTAAGCTCTTAACATCAAGCTTTTGGACTCTGCTCAGAAAATAAGCGCAAACCGCCACAAGTACGTCTCTTTGCACAGCAAGTATCGTACTCCGGCATGGATCGCCACCACAAAGCTCCAGTCTGCTCGTCTGCAATGCCTGGACTGCTTTCTGCCTCACGTGGACCAGATCCAGAGTTACTCTCCTTGCTCCCGGCAACCTGCTTCTACGCGAACTGGACTCTTGGCACAAACCTTGAGAAGGTAAAACTTTGCGGTACTAATTTGGGACTGTATCCGACCCGCACTTCATTGCAGTCGGCCTGAACTTTTGGATTTGACCCTGTCCAGCATGACCAGATATCTTGGCTTGACCCTTTAATGCTTATAAGCACTATTTTACTGTTTATTCTTCAAACATTCATAACTCCGGTCCTACTGATTGGATTTTTGTCGTTTTGGTCTTGTTTTATTTATAAAATTAAGCTCTATTTTGCTAACCTGTTGTAGAGTTTTTGTGTGCTAATTACAAAGTTTTACTGTTTGAAGTGTTGCACAAATACTTTATACATTGTCTCTAAAGTTAAGCCTGACTGCTCTGTGCCAAGCTGCCGGAGGGTGAGCACAGGTTAATTTAGAGTATGCTTGTGCCTTACCCTGAGTACGATTGCAGTTACTGCTTGACCAGGGTTTATTCCCCAGTCAATCAGGAACCCACTTTCTAACATAGGTGGCAGCGGTGGGATAGGACTTGTGTTTGTACAGTACCATACAGTGATTTGGTCTAGGCTACTATTCCACATCTAAGACCAATTTGAGGAAATTCTCCCTGACTGGCCTTTTTGCATTTTCCAAATGTATCCCTTCTCTACATGGCTGTTGTGTCTGCGACCTCACCTGCAAAGATGGAATTTGAGCTGGCCAACTTGGAAAACTATGCAGTGGCCCAACTCAATGAGTTTTGTCAGGAGAAGTGGCTGCCCCCTAAGAGGAGCAATAAAAAGACAGAACCCCAAAAGGCCATAAGGGTGTGGGCAGACCCCAACAGATGATGAAGATGAAGAGTTGGATGATGAGGAGCAATTGAAGCAGGACCAATAGGAAGCTTTTGAAAGGCAGTCTGTTGAGGAGGGGGGTAACCTACTCCCAGGATTGGACATCCCTTCCCAGGTTGGGAGCAGTGTGTCGTCCAGAGCCCTGTCCCTGGAGGATCTGGAGGGCAGGAGGGAAGAGAGAAAGCTCAAGTTGGAACTGGCTAAACTGAAACTGGAGAAAGAAAAGGCTGAGAGAGACATATTGCAATAGGCTGGTTGAGTACCAGGTGCCATACAATACAGGCCTGGAGAAACAATTTGCTGGAAAGGGCGGGTGCGGAAGAGGCCCACATGCAACAGACGAGAGGAGACGAGAGGGTGACAGATGATTTACTCTAGTGGGGGATGGTGGTGCAAGCACTGACAGCCCTACTGGAGGAAGCCACAACAGATTATAAGTGTGCTACACTAAATTAGGAATGATGGTTCCTGGAATTGGAAAGTGTTCCGTGTTCCGATGAAGAAATTATCCATGGAGGAAAGGAAATAAGCCCATGAGCTAAGTCTCAAAGTACTGGACATCAAGGCCAGGCAGGAAAAGTCTAGCAGTAATGGTGGCAGCGCACCGCAGCGCCCTCTGCAGACAAGAGAGTCTACATCCCTAAAGAACTGGTGCCTGACTTTGTTATGGGAGACAATCTCGATAAATGGTCTGAGGCTTATTAGAGTGTCTTACAGATGCACAAGATCCCTGAGGAATATTATGAAGTTAGTCTGTGGAGGCAGATCACTAGCGAGGTGAGGGACACTCTACTGTCCCTAGAGAAGGAGGACAGAATGAGATATCCCCTCATGAAGGAAGCCCTTATCAGGAAATATGATCTGACCTCAGAAAGGCATAGGGTCAAGTTCAGGGACAGCCAGAAACTAGCCCAACGGACCTGGGTGGATTGTGTTGATACCTTGTGCAAGGCACTAGATGGTTGGGTGAAGGGCAGGGAAGTAAAATATTATCGGGGGCTGTACAATTTGATTGCAAGGAAGCAAATGTTCAGTCTTTGTTTTCCAAATCTACGCCAACACCTGATTGACAGTAAGTTCACTGACCCCAGGGAGCTTGCTAAGGAGACAGACTGCTGGGCCAGAACCAGGGTCCTAAAGAAGATACCTGGGAGTGACCCCAAGAAGAGTGGTTCAGGAGGGGGAGGTCAGGGAAGACACAGAGAGGTCCCAGAGTAAGGGTGGGGGAGAGGGTTCCCATGCCCCTTCTGAGAAACACAGGGGAGGTTCACAATTTAAAATCACAACTTATGGTGAAGTCAGATTTTAAATTACAATTCTGAAAAGGCCACTTTTAGAAAGTTGGCATTTTCTTACTTTAGCCATTTGGTGTCTGCTGCCTGACTCTGCTCATATGTTGTGGGTGGGTGACAGCTGGTCTTTGTGTATTCCATCCAGACAGCCACACACAATGGGAGCTTAGGTGTGACCTGAGGGGCCATTCTGGCAGGATGGGAGGGAGGAGCTGCGCACAGCCTTTCATACACCTGAATAGGCTGTGTCCTATCCATACACAAATGGCTCCATAAACCCCTTTAATGAGTCTGGAGCCTGGGTAGGAAGGACAGGGACTCTGTGCACTTCAAAGGCATGTCTTTGAAGTCTCCCTCCTTCAAAGGCACAGCTGGGTATGAGTTCTGGACCTCTGACACCATCACTTTAGTACACTTCCGGATCTGTGGATACTCTGTCAGAAAGAAGGACTGCTGTGCTGCTGAAAGGACTGGCACTCTGCTGGACTGATACTCTGGAGGAAGTGCTGCCTTGCTGAGTTGACCTGCTGCCTGCTGCCCTCTTCCCTGGGGAAGAAGAACAAGACCTGGAACTCATCTTGAACCCAGGACCCCAGAGTGACTAAAAGGGCTAGTCTGCTGGCCTCCTGATCTGAGCCTCAGGTACATAACAGGCTCCCCACAGCTCCTGGATCCATTTTCAACGTACTCCTGACCCCCAAGAGGTGCCTCTCAGGTCCTTGGCCCATGGATGTGGTCTTTAAGCTCTTAAAGTCATGCTTTTGGGCTCTTCCAGAACCACTGCAATCACACAGAGAATAAGCGTGAGCCACTGTAAGTTTGGCTCCTCACACAGAAAGTATCATCCGCCGGCATGGTACGCCACTGCGATGCTCCAGCACACCTGTTTACTACCCCCAGCCGGCTCTTCGTGCTATGCCTACCACTGCCAGCGACACTCCTTGCACCCGGTGACCTGCTTCTACGTGAACGGGACTCTTGGAACAAAACTTGAGAAGGTAAAACTTCAGCAAGACTTATCTGGGACTGTATCCGACCCTCATTCCATCGTGGTCAGCCTGAATTTTTGGATTTAGCCCGGTCCAGTGCGACTAGATATCCCCGGTTGGCACTTTATGCTTCTAGGTGCTATTTTACAGTTTATTCTTTAAAAATGTATAACTCCGGTCCTACTGATTGGATTTTTGTCGTTTGGTCTTGTTTTATTTATAAAATTAAGCTCTATTTTTCTAACCTGGTGTGGAGTCTTTTTGTGTGTCACTGTTTTACTGTTTGAAGGGTTGCTCAAATACTTTACACATTGCCTCTAAAGTTAAGCCTGACTACTCTGTGTCAAGCTACCAGAGGGTGAGCACAGGTTCATTTAGGGTGTGCTTGTGCCTTACCCTGACTAGGATTGCATTTACTGCTTGACCAGGGTTTATACCCCAGTCAATCAGAAGCCCAATTTCTAACAGGAATCTACCGTGCCCGTATTTGGATTGAAATAATCTGTAATCTGTGTCCTGAGAAATTCACTAAAGGCCTCATACTGTAGCCACCAGACTCACCCTTCACCTGTTAGGCAACAGCTTCATAATCTGTATTGTTGCATGGTCAGTCAGGGCTCAAGGACAGATTTGGACCTTCACCACCTTCGGCAAGTCTACTGTGAGCAAGAAAAAGTAGTCTATTCTGGAAGAGGATTTATGAGAGTGTGAATAGAACGTGTAGTTCCTATCAGTGGTATGCTTCACTCTCCAAGCATCTGGGAAGACAAAGGAGCAGGACTATAGGTTCAGTACAATTGATCTGCATGGACTTGAGTGCTTTTGGTGTTAGTCCCGGATCCATGAAGAAGTTGAAATCCCTCCCTATTAGGAGTGTTCGCCCAAGTGTGGATTGGAAGAGCACCCGTGTGACTAAACCAAGGCCAACGTCCATCGTGATTCTCCTATATGAAAAATTGAAATTTTGCTCCTTTACTCCAGGTGATTATCCCAAATATATCTCACTCTGCTGTCATAGGACTACCAAGAGTATAATTGGGTACTTCCCTTGGATTTTGTATGTGTTGCCACATGAAACTAAACCTTAAACTATCTAAACTGAAATATGCACCAACTCCCCCCACTCTACACTTCTAGTTTAGGGTATATGGCCTGAATATTCCCCCTTCTGGACGTCATCAATTAGCACGGTGAAGTCTTTACACAGCTGACCCAGCCATAATATAAGCAAAGACAAACTTGCACCCTTTTTTGAATAATAAACAAAACACAGCAAACCCCAAATCACCCATCAGTTATAAGGATACTGAGGTAAAATATTCAGCTAAGAGTAGTATGTCGAATGTATGAAGGATCATCTCGAGCATCCATTGCTGGAGTGAATTTCCTGTCACTTCCACTGTCTCCTCCATCTGAGCTTTGGCGGCAGTCTGGCTGCCCCCAGTCATCCACCTTTTGCAATTGAGGTTTCCTGAACTTACGGCCACCTCTTTTACTCAGAGTTAACAGTCGGGAACCCCTCTTTGCCCCCTTCGCTCCTTAGGGGGAGGGTCTGTAAATGAATTGTTGCATTGTGGGTGTCGCATCTCCAGTCATTCCCAGATGGCCTGTGGTGTATCGAAAACGTGTGCTGGGAATATCGCCAAATACATCAATGGCATGGCTTTCAATTTTTGTTTGATCTCAATGTACAATCTCTGCAATTACTGTACATGTGTAGTGTAGTCCAGGTAGGCACTGACATGTGAGGAATCTATTATCAAGTTGGCATGAAGGTGGGTCTACTTCAGGATGTTGTCCTTGTCTGCATAATTTAAAAATTGAGAAATTCATGGCCTAGAAGAAGAACCCAGGGGTGGCCCTACTGCTAGAGACCTATGAGTCCTCTCAATCGCGAAACATGCGGACAGTCTACCCATTGGCAGCAATGACTGCAGCCAGGTAGAAAGGGAGGGTTCTGGAGATGACCCCCACAGACACTTTGGGCACATCAATAAAAAACATATTATTTCAATGCAATCTTCCCTCTGCATCCTCAACTCTGCGGTCTAGATGACCCACCTTATTCCTTCAAGTGAGTGACATCTATGAGCAATGAGGACACCAATTTCTCCACTGTGGAAATCCGGTTATTCTCTTCAGTGACCCGTACTGCCATCTTTCTCAGGTCCTGTCGACGGAGCCCCACGTCACTACCCACAACTCCAACCTGTGTCTCTATGGTAGATCAGGTATCACACATGGTCTTAAAAATCTGTGATCCAGGTATCAGCAAGTTCACATAACATACTTATCTTGTCTGGCTTTCCTGTTGTGGTTTTAGTGTATTTTTTGATTTTGCTTTGTGTTTCGACCAAAGCTGCCTGTGCCTTCTGCATCCTGTCAAGAGCTGTGGCCGGGTTCAATGTCTATTGTTGCAGCGTATATGTTATAGCAACCGCCTTCTCCCCGAGGAGATACCTAGAGTCGGGCCACGCCTCTCCTGCTGCATGGGTAGACAATTTGCCAATAAGGGTTAAGTGGGAGGTATCTCTCACGGGAAGCTCATGAAAGGCAGAGTGTACCCGAAAAAACATACGGAGTCCGAAGAGCCTCCTTTTCCCCTCTGATGCCCTCAGTTGAAAATGTAAAGGCCAAAACCTACTGCCATAGTAATAAAGACACACTCAGAACTCAAGCAGTTAGTATCAGTGAGTTATTAGGTCACAGTAGTTCCATTGTTGACTTCACAAGCGTACCTTAGAAGGTGAAGGGGGAGATCACAGCCACATGGTCTCCTGACAGACCTCTGCACTTAGTACAGGGCGGGGATCAGGTCCCAATCTTTGGGCTGTCTGGTCTCAGAGTCTCACTCCAGCTCTTAGCAGTCTGTGAGGCAAAGCAGTCCTGCACCTTCAGTCATGGCATTTGGGATGGAGCAGTAGTCATGTGTTTCTGGGGCCCCTGCACCTTGACGCCGCTGTCCTCTATCGATCTCCAGGCCTCCCTCTATGACTGGCGTATCCTCCTGCCCACCACCATGGCAATGATCTCATCTCCCACAATGAAGCTAGTGGAGCTCTCCTCAGTTGACCCAAGTGTGCCACGCGGGGGGCAATCCCCATTCTCCCCCAGCAATTCCCCAAGGTCACCACACAGGCTCGGCAGACCTGCCCAGCCACTAGCAGGTCAGCATCGGTCTCCAAGCCCACCCAGCAGGAGAAGGGCATCTTCCCTTGGTTTGTGCAGCCCAATGTCATGGCAGGAGCCGCTGGCCAGCCGTCTTAACTCACAAGGTTCAGGCCCATCGGTCAAGCCCCATAATGGCCTGAGGCTATGTTTCCCCCCAGCTGATGCATCACATGGCAAGCAGGTGATTGTCGTCTTCACATTGTGAAGCCACTTTGCCAGAACTCCTGGGACTCTGAGTGGCTCCACTGACAGTCACAACATAGCAGGGTATCATTGGTGCTTAGGGCAGCCCCTCAAACATTCAAACAAATGCTAGGTTGGCTGAAATTTGAAGGATTTTGTATCACTCGGAGGAACGAGTTTAAACCACGCTAGCCATTATGTGCGTCAGGCCGCGCCACCTCAAAGAAATACATTTTCAACAAATTAGGCCACACAAAATTTAAAATGAGCATACAGCCCTCCCATCTAGGCACTAACCCATTACATGAATATTGATTCAGAAGGCTGAAATGTCATCCAGAGGCAGCAGAACAAACTAGTAACAAAACCAACAGTGAACCATTGTGAATGAAAGTAATGCTGCATGCAAGTGGAAGATCCTTGGAAACATTTTACATTAGTGAGCCCATGCTGGAAAGTCTTCATCGAGAACAGTGTCATTCAGAAGTAAACAAAACATGTCTTGCTTGACTACGTGTAGCAGATTTATAAACAAAGCACAAACATGATGAGACAACTATCTTAAACAAGATGGCATTGAGGCCAGGAAAATACACTTCAACATGTTTTAACAAATTTGTTTCAATTGCAATAGTAGCATTTTAACTAGGCCTGTGTGGGATTATTAATTCCGCTGGCGTAATCGGAGTAATTTGGTAATTTCTGTGATACTCTTGTAATGCGGAATTGCTTATAAATTCTGCACTTCTCCAGCGGAATTAATCTGCAGTAAATTGTTTCTAAAGAGTGCTGGAAGAGAGAGTCGTGCCTCTATGTTTAAAAATCACTGCAGATTAAAGTTTAATCTGCAGTGTGTTTTTAAACATTGAGGGACTACTTCCTCTTGCGGCCCTGTTTAGAATCCACTGCAGTGCATACATCTCGGCGCCCTTACATACGCTGCACTAATTATTGCAGAGTATGTAAGGGCACCAAGGTGTATGTACTGCAGTGCATACCCCTCTGCGCCCTTATATACAGTTCAGTTAATTTGCAGGTTTTTAAATATAGAGAGACTGCTCCCTCTTCCGACCCTATATATAAATTACTGCAAAGCACAGTAGTGCATACTCCTCTGCACCCTTACATAATCTGCCGTGATTACTGAAGAGTATGTAAAGGCACAGATGGGTATGCACTGCAGAGTGATAGCAGTGGTTTCTAATGTTTAGCCCGTTTAAAAATCACTGCACAGTACAGTAGTACATACCCCCTTTTATATACTCTGCAGTAAGCACAGCAGAGTATGTGAAGGTGCTGAGTGGTGTTTGACTGCGCTAATTCTTAGCGCAAAATGCATCTTTGCATCCATTTTTGGATGCGAGGGTGCATTTTGCGTTAAGAAAATAGCTCATAATGCCCGCCCCACCCGTTGTGAAATTCTGCAGTATTCTGCGGAATCTTGCAGAATTTTATTGCAATAAAATTCCACCAATACCGCCCACCCTTAATTTTTTTGTCAAAACTCTTTTTATTCAGCATTGCAATCAAGTACCACAAATTACGCAGTAGAGTGCGCAGGACCTCGGTCCAATACATTCCGCTAATATCAGTTCAGTTTCACATGTTGAGAGGTCCCGTCACCCCCCCCCGCCCCCCATGTTCCAAAGAATGCCTGTTTTATTACATCAAACAGTAAGGGAAACCCCTTAAACTATGGCATGAAACAAACCCCCCTGCCCCTCCCTCCTCCCCTCCCCCGGTGGTGATGGTATCTTAGAAGTCACTGATCAGGTCTGGGGCTATGTCTTAGGGGTAGGACAGTGAGAAATCAACAACCGTTTCTTAATGGGACACTACTGCTCCATCTGGCGCTATCTAGAGGTTTCCTCCAACCCGTATTAGAACTGAAAGAGGTGCATGGCTCGTATCGAAGGGGGGCATACCGCCGAGGGCAAGCCACAGGACAGAAAGTTTACCAAAGGGCCCCATTTAAACTCGAAGTTCTTGTACTCGTCCATGAAAATATCGGCCAACCTTTCCATGGTGAGGATTCTCCATAGCCGGGAATGCCACAGCGATATCGCTGGTGTGTCTTTTTTCTTCCATGCTGCTGCTATTGTGAGTTTTGCCGCCCCCCAAGCATGCCCACATTTTAGCCTTGTCTGCTTTAGACTGGTGTTCAAGATCAGGGTCCCTTATGCCCAGCAGAACTCCCTCAATGGTTGTCGGGATGGGGTACCCCAGCATGTCTTTGATGTGTGAAAGTATTTCCTCCCAAAAAGCACGGATACCCAGGCAGTCCCACCAGATGTGATGAAAGTCCCCTTGTAGGCCACAGCTCCGCCAACAGAGATCTGAGGTGTCAGGAAAAATCTGTTTGAGTTTAGTGGGATAAAGGTACCAGTCGAGCAGTGTCTTATAGTGTGCCTCCCTCAAAGCCACCGAGTGGTTGTGTCTAGAAAGGTCTCCCCATATGTGTTTCCACTCCTCCTCTGCAATGTCCCTTCCTATCACCTGTTCCCAGAAAGACATGTATCGTGCCCGTGGAGCGTGTATCATTGCCAATAGCAAGGCATACAGTGAAGAAATTTCCCCTTTCATGCAACCCGCCCACTGTACCAGCTTCTCTATCGTTGTAAGTTCTCTAGTGGCGGCATCTTTGATTTGTGGGAGGGAGACCCAATGTTTAAGCTGGAGATAGTGATAGTGCTCATTTTGTGGGACCTGGAAATCCCTTTTGCAGCCCTCAAACCACCCTTAATTTTAACATATATGTGTGAAATCAAGAGTAAATTAATATTTTGAACATGGATAATAACGCACATTCTTGATAAAATGTACAAAATCTTCCCCACTGTCGCCAAAGCACTGTGTGTTTGACCAAGACTTAAAGAGGTTGCATGCACTATTATGGTGTCTATTTGCGAAGCAGGGATTGGGTTTTGACAAACATCTGGCTGACAAAATGTTCCCAGAAGTAATCTCAGTACGAGGTAAGTCAGATTTTGTGAAGCACGAAAGATGTTAACGCAAAAACTGGAGGGTGTAATTCAAGAAAACGTAGGTGCTGAAGCAGCACCTGAAAAATAACAGCTCTTTAAGAGTGCTCCACCACCCACCGAAATTGTGTCATAGATTCTGGAACCGAGAGATTGGATCATAATCTGGATTTTTGGGGTTTTTTTTGTTTCAGAGCTGTAAGGGTAGTTCTAGGAGGCATCGCCGACTCCAGCCGGCAGCCTAAATGCAGTAATTTGTGCGCTATAAACTGGGACGGGCTTGGCTGCTGAGTCTGAAGGTCAGACATGGGGGTGAGGGAGCCTCAGAAAAGAGACTGCCTGAAAGAGAGTCGTGGCATCCAGTTAGTGTCTGGAGGGAGCCTTGAAGATGGGAAATGCTAAATGATGTCTAACTCTGGTGAGCATTGCCCTTGCAGCAGAGATCTGTACCCAGCAGGGAGTCCGACTGCTCATGCCAGGATGCTACAGGTACCACTTGTTATCGACTTGAGCTTGATGGTTGATGGCAGAGGAGCGTCTGGAACAGCTCCTCTTATGGTCCCCGTGGTTTAAACACAAAACTCTTCTCTTCACTGCCACTTGTTCCAGCTGAGACTTCCCTGAGAATCATTTGACCCAGATAGATAAAATGGGCTCAATGTAGGCGCTCCATTATCCCCAATTGGGCACAATGGGTAATATCCGTGTCTGCTGATTATGATGTTTATTTGAGAACCATTGACCCTAACACACTTGTATTTCCTTTATGGAGAAAAATGGTGGCATGTAAGGAGCATGCCTTCATAGTAGCATTTTGGGTGATAACATTTAATTATGTTGTATGTAAGTTTGCATATATGTTTTATTTGTATAGCTCAGCATGGTGGAAGCTTGGCGATGTACAGGGTCAAAGGCCAGGTTTTAGTCAATGAGTGACTGGATTTAGAGGGCAGAAGTGGGCTGGTACTGCAGGACTTCGGTGCTAAGCTTCAGCTCAGGTTGTCCTGGTGGATAAGGGCTTGGAGTGCCGGATTCTGAATGCGTAGATGTAGGAGCCCTGTTGCTTTGTTTTTTGCTTTTTTTGCACTTCTTCGTCTCTAGCCGGATGATATCTGGCCTGTGGATTATTATTATTATTATTTGCACTTATAAAGCGCACGGCTACCTCCAGCGGAGGTGTCCCGGCGCTAAAGAGGCAACAGCTAAAAGTTTAGACCATGATGTAAGTGGGGGAATTAAGGGCGATTAAATAGCCACGTCTTGAGTGCTTTCCTAAACAGTTTTTCTGTCTTAGCCTTCCTAATATATATAGGCATTGTATTCCAAAGGACAGCTGTTTTCACTGAAAAGGAACAGCCTCCAGTTCTGGATTTTTTTAAACGGGGGGTGACCAGCAGTTCATGTTGATTAGACCTGAGGACCCTGGTCTGGGAATATTTTTGTATTCTCTTTTTAAGGTATTTAGGGCCTTTCTCCCCCAAGGCCCTATATACAAATGTCAGTGCTTTAAATTCAATTCTTCTCCCTATCGGCAGCCAATGTAGGCTTTGAAGATGTGGGGCAATGTGGTGTCGTATTGGCACATTCCTGATCAGTCTAGCTGCCGAATTTTGGATAATTTGCAGCCTCTTAATCTGATGTGCCGGAAGACCTAGATACAGACTATTTGCATAGTCTAATTGTGAGGTTATGAGTGCATGCACCACCACTTTCCTACAGTCCATTGGGAGGTAGTTGAGGGGTTTTCGTAGCGTTTTTAGTTTCCAGAAACACTGGGAGGAAACATGATTAATCTGAGCTTTGCCAGATAAGGTGTTGTCAAATTTAAAACCTAAATTTCTTGCTGATTGCACCGGTACTGGGGGGGGGATTAAGCTCAGCCGGCCACCAGAGTTCTGCCTTAGGGGGGTGTGCTTGATTAAAGAACAACACATCAGTTTTATCAGTGTTCAATTTCAAGCAACTGTCTGTCATCCAAGATGATATATTAAGTAGACATTGCCTGAAATTGAAAAAGGCTGCCTCCGTGTTGTCCTCAAAGGAGAACACCAGCTGGGTGTCATCAGCATAAGAGACAACCTTTACACCCCATTGTTTGATTAGGCAGGCCAGGGGGGCAATATACACATTAAAAAGGGTCGGGCTCAAAGCGGAGCCCTGCGGAACTCCACATGACAGGGGTTTTTCTGATGAGGTGAAAGGATGGAGACACACTTGTTGGGTCCGGCCTTCCAAAAAGGATTTGAACCAAGTAAGTACGGTTCCAGATATTCCCAACTCCTCAAGCCTTTTTAATAGGATACGGTGAGACACTGTATCAAAGGCTGCGGAAAGATCCAATAACACAAGCACCGCACACTTTCCCTGGTCTACTGCCGCCCGCACAGTTTCTGCAACCTCCAGTAAGGCTGTTTCTGTGCTGGAACCAGCTCTAAAGCCTGATTGAGAGTCATGTAGGAGGTCATTTAATTCCAGAAAGGCAGAAAGCTGTTTCTGGACCTCCTTTTCCAAGATTTTAGATGGTGCTGGAAGTAGGGAGATTGGCCTGTAATTTTTTAATATGTTAGGATCCGCATCTTCCTTCTTGAGAATAGGCCTTACCTGTGCTATTTTCCAGCATGTAGGAAATACTCCCAGACTAAGGGAAGAGTTCCAAATGTCGTTAAGAAAAGGATTAAAACAGGAGGCCAAGAGATTAAAAAATCTAGGAGGGAAAGGGTCAGTAGGAGAACCCGACTTTATATACTTTAAATCCTGTAGGGATGCCTCCTGGCCAAAGAAACTAAACTTTGTGATGAGAGTCTTAAGAAATGACCGTGTCAGCCAGATAGGCAGAAGTTCTGTTCATGATGCTTTTTATATGAAGCTGCTTGGTTTGAGGATGTTGTGTGGCTGCAAGGGGAGCTAATGGAGTTCCATCAGGGTGGGGGTGGTGTGGTTATATTTTTCAGTCCATTCAAGGTGTCGTTAAGGGCGGACTATAAGACATGGTGGAGCAGGGTGTTGCAACCACCCAGATGTAAGAGTACTGTCTTATTGAAGATGACAATTTTAAAATTAACCCATTTTAGAAGCAAACACGTAGGCTTAATGATAGAGTAAGTAACAAAGTAAAACGGCCATCCAGTATACGGCCAATGGTTGTTCACAAAACAAGACTCTGGAAGAAATTCCCCTTAGCACGACATTGTGGCTAGATGGCAATGGCAGGTCTGCAGATGAACTGCGGCGCCGCCATCCGCACATTGTTTGCCTTCTTCATAAGTGTATTTGCCAACATGACGTATGCCATTTGGAAGCTTTCATGCAGTGTCACTACTAAAATATGTTGGTGACATTATTACCTTGATTCGCTGCTGTACAGGTGGTGAAGCATCGTTGCAAAGGGAGTTACCTTTATATACCATCCACACACTGGTTGCCAGTCATCCCAATATTCACTTATCATTACGAAAGTCCGTGTCTTCCATAAATAAGAAACGCTCACAGAGAGCAACATGTTTGTGTCTGGAGCAGAAATAATTGGCACTCTGGCAGCTTTTCCTGTCCGCCCTCTGATGGGTGCTACGTCACAGCTAAAGATAACTGCTCTGAGCATCACCCTGAAGAGGACTGGCATGTCGGTGCGCACTGTGACAACCACACACCCACACATGATACCTCACAAACTGCTTATTAGCCTTCCCAGAAACATACCATGTGTAAAACACCCATTATGAGGAAAGAGGCAGCTTCGCATTGTCATTGCAGCAAATACCCGTGATGCTATTGAAATAATAACCCCCTTTTTTCCTTGTCTCTATACTGTATTTTTCTTCCTGACTTGAATGTTGGATTTTTCTCCCGCCTCCTCTTCTCTGGAGCTGCATCTTTCTGTTTGTTTTCTGATGTCATCTCTATCGCTCTCTTTCAGTTCCCCTTGAATGTATCTCTATCTCACTCACTTTTTATATCCTAATTTTTCTTTATTTTTCTTTCACTTGACTTGCCTCTCCTCCTTATTCTCTCCTACCTTTTGTTCTATCGTATCCTTCTCTTATCTCATACTCTATACTATAAACTGTAATTTTATGGTCATCTCTGCCCCCAGCCGATTCCCTGTTCCATTCACACATTTTACACACTGCTCGTTTTTTTTCGAGCAACGTGTTCTGTTTGTGTTTGTCAAGGGAAAAATTGCAATTAAACTCATAAGCTTGCAAAAACTTATCAGAATTTGCATTCCGATAATGCTATCGAAGTATTGGTTGCATGGTTCTCAATTGCTTTATAGTAACTAGTGTTTTACATGATATGTTCTAAGTGTACTGTGAAGTGAGCAGTCATATGCAGCAGAATTAAAGAGGCACCGAAGATGTCTGTGTATTTATATGTGAAATAGAGTTGAGGTAGATAGAGAGACAGGCACAGTGGATGCCATGAAGGATGCATGGGTTAATTTCTGGTCAAGGAAAAAAAGCAAAAAAACGTAGGCCCTTATTCCAATGTCAGGCGGAGGGCCATCCGACAGCCCATCGGTGGTGGTCCGCCAGACATCTGCTGCTGCAGTCCGACCGCCACATTACACTGTGTGCGGTCGAAGGCAGTAGGCAGAGGGACCATCCAACGCTTTCCAATGGGTTCGAGGAGCCCGGCGGAATCCCTACAATAGGGGAAGTGCCTGCTCAGGCACCGCTGTACGGATTACAATGTCCCTTTCCGTCTGCCTGTCTACCGCCATAGAAAAGCAGATGGAAAGGGACTTTGGGGGCCACTAGCAGGGCCCCTGTCCCCTCTGGGCTTCCGCTATGGGCCCTGGGGGGCACCAAACATCCCTGCATCGTGTTGCAGGCACAGCATGGTGCCTGCCACACGGTGCAAAAATGTTTAAAAAGTGCATATTTCCTATTGTGGCTTATGGTGCACCTCGCAGCACAAGCCGCAATAGGAAATATTCACTTTCCGACCGCCGTGAAGCCGGTCGCATCATTATCAGGGAAGCGGGACCTCCGACTCCTTGTTGGGCAGTCCTGTTTCCAATACGATGCCGATCAGACGCTTGTCCGACCGGCATTGTAATGATGCCCTAAGTATTGGATGTAATGCTTAATTTAACCTCATCCATTGGCTACTTGGTGAGATGGGTATGTCCAAACGGGTGGTCCAGTTCTTCCTGTGCTATGGGATTCAGGCTGCACCTTACTGATGAGGCACGCCAAGGCTGAAACTGATCTGTTGTTGGCCAGTCTTCACAAAGGAATGCAAAATCTCTTGGTTGCCTCTTTACACAGGGTTGGTCTACTGTTCACTTTAAATGTGAAGACAGCCGCTTGTTAAGCAGTTTAGTGAAGCTGATTGAACTCTATTGCTTCCAAATGGGAGCATCTTTAAAGTGCATCTTAAGAAGCTTAAAAGAACCAATACACAGTTAACGTCTTTAAACATAATATGCCTGATTCTCAAAGGCACATTTGCACTTTATAGTACGTTTAGTCATTTTCGCTATTCACAAAGTATGTGCAGTGTTTTACGACTCCGCACTCCCTATACTTATGTGAGCAGAGTTCTCTGTGCCTGGAGTCTCTGTAGTGGGGGGAAAAACTCTGCATACATAAGTATAGGGAGTGCAGAGTTGTAAAGCTCCGCATGTAGTTTGTGAATTGTATTTTGCAGTACATTTTGTAGTAGTACTAAACATGCTACAAAGTGCAGTTTGATAATTAGTCCCAATTTATTTTTCCTGGTCTATTGATTATTAGTTATGTATTTATAAATATTGATGTTTTTAATTTACTATCACTAATGTTAGATTATATTAAGCTATTTAATGGTATGGTCTGTGGTTGCTTTCATTCCTGTTTAGAGTGTATATAGCATGGTATTTCGGGTTGGACTCTTGTTATTGGAGCAGGACCAAAGTTGAAGTGCATGGAAATGATTCTTGTCTGTAGCGGCACAGTGAGCAAATAAATAATGTGGCCTGCATAATTACCAGTGGCTGAGATTACTTCAGGCAATGTACCCATCACTGTTTTGTATGGTCAAAGTAGCCAAATGCAAGGCCATGCCACATGAAGCATAAGGAGTTTCGCAGTATAGGAGGTGATGGTTCAAAGGGGAGAACCATCTTGGGGTTATCCTACCAGATAACTCCAATAAGAACTGTAACACTGGATGATGAAGACAAAAACTTGAGTGGAGCGGAAGAGCAATAAACCAGAGTAATAGGGCTGGAAGCCCAGAATAAATCTCTCAAAGGAACCTGATTTGTATTGTTCAACCATAACTGTACCCTAAGTTGTATTCACAAATTACTTAGGGGCATATTATCAAGAACGGCGTTAAAATTAACGCCGCTTTAGCGGCAGAAAACTGCCGCTAAAGCTGCGATAATGGGCTTGATAATATGCCCTTGAGAATTCCAATAGAAGCCCATGTTGACACCAGAACATGGGCTTCTATTGGAATTCTCAAGGGCATATTATCAAGCCCATTATCGCCGCTTAGCGGCAGTTTTCTGCCGCTAAAGCGGCGATAATTTTAACGCCGTTTCTTGATAATATGCCCCTAATTTCCTTCTGTTACTCTCCGTGAGAAGCAAAGAGTAATGGATGGATTGCTTGAATTAATCTTATTCCATTGGTACACTGTGGCACATTCCAATCCACCATGTTTTTGTCAACTATGCTCTTGCAGGCAGGAACCAACCATGGTCATGGCAATCCTGGCCCCACCCAAAAAGAATAAACGTATAACAGGTGTTCACATTGAACTCGTTCCTGAAAAAAAAGATTTCTTAATGTCACAGGATTATCCTGTGTAGATTTAATCAAAGAGAGAGCAAGTAATAATAAAACAGAACGTATTTGTCACAAATGAATTGAAAAAATAAGTCTAGGGCTCAATTTTTGTTATCATCAGTCATAGAACTCAGTTCAGTCAAGCTGAGTTATTTATCCTATTTATAATACAAAACATGTAAGCGCATACTGTTTCAGTGAATAGTGATAAGATTAAAAAGTGATAGAGAACCCCAAGTTAAGAAACCATAACCTAACAAGTAAAATAGTGACAATAATGTGACTTTGTATTTAAAAGGGTTATTGGTATATACAAAAAGGTCGTCTGAATCATCACTTTGCAATGGAAATTGGCGACCAGACTGTTATCTGGTGCTTCTGTCTAGAGACTGTACTTTGGTTGGTGTCGACGACATTTTGACCCTACTTGCAATATGAGGGTCTCATCAGGACTGTAATGACGTGGGGACAAAACAATGTGCTACATTAGAGAGATATATATCTAAGGATAATAGTGCCTATTTTTTATTTTTTATGGAGCTGGTGACACCCAAAAAGAGACAGCCAAGGTAAAATTGCAACACTACATTCTTTCTTTCACCATCGCGCTCCTTAATTTCAAACAAACGTTTAAGGTGTAAAGTCACAGAATCCCAAAATTCCACCGGTACTGACCAGAGTTCATTGTTTCATCAACAATCAAACAGCACAGTCTAGTATTTTAGTTACTATTTTCAATAAACATATCCCTATTTGAAAAAAAACAACTTTCTCACGCTAACTACATGAAAATAAACATGTAGTACAGAAATGTATAAAATATCATGTGCAATGTGGTAGTATATCTTTTATATTTACAAACCATGAGGTACCTGTTATATTTGATACATAATAGGCAACTCCTGGTTTGTAAATGTCACAAAGCCCTGGTATGGCATTATATGGCCATATTACACACGTGACATGTCCTGATAGTAAAAAAAACTCTACATTTGTTTTTCACTATTGCAAGGCCTATCTCCCCCAAGGGATAACATTGGAGTTACCTTAGTACACTTAATAAATAAGCTGTAGCTTCCAAATGAGAACAGGTAGGCAGTTCATGTTTGGTGTATTTGGAATTGTAATGAACAATACTCTTTCATGGTGAAGTCGGATTTGTGGTAACAATTTTGAAAATGCCACTTTTAGCCATTTTGTGCTTGCAGCCTGTCTCTGGGTCACATGAATAGGTGTAGTTGGCATTTGTTTTTTGTGTATTCCTCCTAGACAGCCACACACAATAGACAGCTTAAAGATGGCCCTGGGTGGTCCTTCTTTGGCAGGATGAGAGGGTGATGTTAGGCGCAGCCCCACTTTCACCTGAATAGGCTGTGTCCTGCCTTCACACAAAAGATTGAATACCCACTGTTGTTAGTCTGGAGCCAGGGTAGGCAGGAAACGTGCACTTCAAAGGGAATCTTCTAGAAGCTTCTCCCACTTCAAAGGAGGCACCTGGTATACATTTTGGATCTCAGATACCAACTCTTCAGTACACTTCTGGACCTGTAGACTCTGTCAGGAGGAAGGACCAGGATTTAAGGTACTATTGTTCAGCTGGCCTAACTGGGTCCCTGTAGCCCACCCATGCTCCGTTGCTGTCGGCCTGAACTCCTAACTTAGATCCAGTCTAGTGCGACTAGATATCCACAGTTGGAGCTTTGTGCTTTTTGGTGCTATTTTCACTTAAATCTTTAAAATTGCACATCTCTGGTTTTACTGATTGGAGTTTTGTCATTTTGGTCTTGTTTTATTACTTAAATTTTACTATATGTTTCTGAATTGGTATGGGGTTTTTCTAGTGCTGTGTTTCACAGTATTTATGTTTTAAGTGTGACATAAATACTTTACACATTGCCTCTAAATTAAGCCTGACTGTTCAGTGCCAAGCTGCCAGAGGGTTACGCACAGGTTAATTTAGGGTTTCCTTATGCCTCAACCTGAAAAAGGATTGTGGTTGTGGCTTGAGTATGGTTTTACCCCCCTCAACCAGTAACCCATTGCCTGTACAAATTCGTATCAAAAGTTGAAGCATTTGGTAAACAGATGCAAATGATAAAATCTCATCCAAAATGCATTGGGAACTTTGGGAACTTTAACAAAGGCAGCACTGAATGTTATGATGAGGAGAATGTACATCCGAAGAGCCTAGCAGAGGAGAAAGAGACTTATTAGACAGAAGATGACCTTGGGCCTGATTTAGGGTCAGATGTACGACCCTATTTTGCATGCGACCCGTTTGCGCATGCAAAATGGCCCAGGGCCATGTACATTTCCTAAATAGCGAGTCTCAATTTATTTGCGACTCGCTATTTAGGAATTGCGATTCGCTATTTAGGCATTGCGAGTCGCTATTAGGAAGGGGCGTTCCCTTCCTAATTGCATCCGCAAAGCAATGTATGAATGTTTTGTGACCGCAATTGCGGTTGCAAAACACTCGCAAATTACCATCCTCTTCAAGAGGGTAGTAATGCAGTCGCAATTTGGAAGGGGTCCCCAGGGGCCCCTTCCACTTTGTGACTGCCTCTAAAAATATTTTTTAATGACAGGCAGTGGTCCCAGGGACCACTACCTGCCCTTAAAACATGAAACGAAAACGTTTCATTTTTGTTTTTTAAATGCATCCCATTTTCCTTTAAGGAAAACGGGCTGCATTTAAAAAAAAAAGTGCTTTATTTAAAAACAGTCCCAGACATGGTGGTCTGCTGAGCCCAGCAGGCCACCATCCCTGGGAGGGCCTGTCATTCCCAATGGGCTTGCAAATTGCGAGAGGCTCATTAATATTGATGAGCCTCGCAATTTGCGACCCCATTGAGAATCGCAAACAGTGTTAAACACACTGTTGTACATGCCAAATAGCGCCTCGCAAATTGCGAGTCGCAAATGAGTCGCAATTTGTGCAGCGCTATTTTGCAGGTCGTACATCTGGCCCCAAGAGTTTATGGGATGGGATATTCCATTACAAACTTGATGGATATCCCTTCTGTCGTATTACAAATGCAATATAGTCAATGGTGTGACTCATATATTTTTAGGCATTTTGCTTTATATAACCTTTTAGCTACAGGAGGGTTTAGAGATGGCTGGTTGCTTGATGAGAATACATGTTCAAGTAAAATATAGATTTAGCAAAATGAAATTATGTTAGAGCAGATTAGTAGAGGTACAGTCATGCACACCAAGAAATTCAATCTATTATTGAAAGCACATCAGGTTTACTAAAAAGGGAGGTGTCAGTGTTTGTATAAGGGTGAGGGTGCATTGGGGTATGTTCCTATTACGTTACAAGATTACTGTGCTGTACAGTGTTGCAATAACTAAACACATGCCATCTGAAACAGTTTTAGATGATTCAGACAACGTGGATGAGCATATGATTAGAGCTGCTCCTCCCAAACAGGATGCTTCCAAGCAGTTGAAAGTTAGTCATGCAGGACTGATGTGACAAACAAGCTTCTTTAGGTAAAGAAAAGGCAAACATATACTTTTGAAATTTAGTGTTTAATTATTGTAATTTATATTTATATGAAAAAAATTTACAATTTATTATTTTTCAAAACAAAAATGTCATTCCTTCGGCTACATAATCAAACTAGAAGTTTTGAAATGCATGTTAATATTTAACATTTTTAAGCAGAAATGTTAACTTATTCACATCTTAAACTCCTAGAAATAGATTTATCAATTTCACAAAGTATCATACTGGACTTTACCTGTGCACTTTGATTTCTATTTGTTCCTTTAGGGCAAGATTCGGTGTTGGATTACTAACTGATTTGTTGTCTACTACTACTTCATGCATAGAGGCCCTGTCTAGATCCAATTGTAACACTTCATATTGGAGATTCTGTGGTTACAGTAGATTTTTCAAGTGAAGCTGCAATAGATTCATCATCAGCAGTCAACATTGTATCCATGTCTTCATGAATGTTGTCTTCTCTGATGTGTCAATCATACAGTCTTGAAAAAATATCCAGTTGACTAACAACACAATTGGGGACCATTTAAAAAGGTTGCCTTATAAAATACACCACTTAGGAGTGACCTAACATCAGAGTTAATTTTAGGGGGTATTCAGATGTAACTGAAGATTTTTTTTAAATGCACAAGTTCAGGTAACCTTTTACTACATCAAAAAGTGCCCTTTCCTTAGCAATAGGAAGCATATCCAACATTCTGTGAGGGGAAGTGGACCTAATCAAAGACTAGGAACTGGTCAAAACTTGGTATGCCAGCGCTTAACGAGCAGCGCTCAAATACTATCCCCACCCACACATCTCAGTCTGATCGTGATCAAATCTCTGTGCATTTTTGGCTCACTGAGGCTATCGATTCCACTCTCAGCCAAACTTCAATTCAGAGTGCATCCTCCTACCCCGTGGTTGAATGATTCCCTTAAACAGGCGAAGAAACGTGGCAAAGTTTTAGAGAGACTATGGAGGAAGCATTATGCGTCTCCAGCTAAGCTAGCCTATCAGATAGCACTGAAAAAATATAATGTTTTGTGTAGATCAGCTCGTGCTATGTTTTTTATGAATAGGATCACGAACTCCCAACACTGTCAGAAAACTTTGTTTAAGGTTGTGAAACAACTTTCTGCTGCCAGTACTTTTTTGCTTTCTCCTTCACTTTCACTCCTACAGTGTAATGAGCTAGCGTAGTTTTTTCGTAATAAAGTAGTGGCTGTTCACCGTCAGTTAGATCCTGACTTATCCCTTCTAGATAATTCCACCTTTCCTGACATTTGCCTTACTGACCTGGCCGACTCACTCTCCCAGGCCTCCTCGTTTGATGAGACTCAACAAATTAGGGCCTGGCTCCCGCTCGACTTGGTCACCTTTCAACTTTTACTGGGTACCATTAAGTCTGGCTCCCCACTTGATCCTCATCCTCCATCTAAGCTCAGACTTCTGGATGAGTCTATCCTTAATGTGATTCTTAATCTTCTTAACATCTCTTTAAGCTCTGGGCAGGTTCCGCAGAACTGGAAGCATGCTTTGGTGCTCCCTCTACTACAAAAGACTGGTCTTGATTCTCTCTGCTTGTCTAACTATCGTCCTTTATCCCTTCTCTCTGTCTTCTCGAAAGTCTTGGAAAAGCATATCAACTCCCAGCTTTCCTTTCATGTGGCTACTCACAATTTACTTCATCCTTCACAGTCCGGCTTTCGATCTGGCTACAGCACCGAATCTGCTCTGCTTGGGGTTACTGAAATTCTCAGGCAGCAGCTGGATTGCGGTTGTACAGCAGCCCTTATTTTACTGGACTTGAGTGCAGCATTTGACACAGTCTCACATTCTATTCTCGTTGATCGTCTTGAAGCCTCAGGTATTGCGGGTGTGGCCTTGGAGTGGCTGATCTCTTTTTTAAGGGATCGTTCGTTCCAAGTTTTTTCACACACCGTAAAATTTAACCCAGTAGCTTTAACTTCTGGAGTGCCGCAGGGTTCAATTTTGAGGCCTTTGCTCTTCAATCTTTATGTCCGTCCTTTGGCGGGTATTGCAGAGAAGTCAGGACTGACTATTTGTTCCTACGCAGATGATACTCGGATCATCTTTTCTCTTTCAGCAGCACAGCATCAAGACACCTCCCTGCTCCAGCTTGGACTAAGATTTCTTGGCGGATGTCCAGCAACACCTTGAAGCTGAATGGCTCGAAAACTGCGGCTCTCATTTTGGGAAGCAATCCAGAACTCTGGGGAATTACCCATTGACCTGACTCTCTGGGACTTCTACCTGCTCCAGTCCCAAAAGTCAAAAATCTGGGCTTCACTATCGATAACAATCTTTCCCTTAAAGCCCAGGTGTCTGTGGTCACCGCGAATTGCTTTGCTGTCCTTAAGTGGCTAAAAAAATCCTCTGTTTAATTCCTCCAGCTGCTCAAAGAATGGTAATGCAGGCACTGGTAATATCTAGACTTGATTATGGCAACGTTTTGTACTTAGGTGCTGATAAATCTTCCGTCCATCGCCTACAGCTTATACAAAACGCAGCGGCCCACCTACTTTTTCAGCTGCCTCACCAGGCCTCAACCTCACCTTTGCTCCATCAACTCCATTGGCTTAGAGTGAACAAACGTGTTGAGTTTAAGGCCTTATGTTATATGTTTAGGGCCAAACATGGTTTGCTGCCCCTTTACATACAAAGTCTGGTCAAACCTTATGTGCCCACTCGACAGCTGAGATCAGCAAACCTCTCTCTGTTCTCTGTTCCCAGAGTCTGTCTTACCCAAATGAGAGGGTGCTCTTTTGCCTATCTTGGCCCCAGACTGTGGAATTTTCTTCCTTTGGAACTTAGGTTGTGTCACTCGCTCCTAGCCTTTCGCAAAAAATTAAAGACCTTCCTATTTTTTTAATGGAGTTTTATATAGCGCGAACTTGACCCGAAGGTATCGGGTATCAGAGCGCTTTACATGAGCACCAGTTGCATTACATGAGGACACATTCATTTTTGCTAGGCACGGGGAGAGTAAGTGATTTGTCGAGAATCACAGGATGTTGCGCGTCCTTGCCGAGACTCGAACCCGGTTCCCCAGATTTGAGGTCGACCGCCCTAGCCGTTAGGCCAACTCGTCTCCTATAATCAAGTTTAACTTCCCTTTGCTCCCTCTGCAACTTGAGGCTTACGTCTGGTCCTGCTCAGCGCCAGGAAACCCTGTCGGGTAGCTGTGCGCTTTATAAATCTTTATAAATAAAATAATCAGTTGGGCTTTGGCTGCTGATTTCCATTTTTTAACAATAGTTGACAACACACAGCAAGAACTTGTATGACTGTTTTGGCATCTGCTGAGGATGAGGTGATCTACACTGGGGAGACGGTGTAGTCTGTGAACAACACGAATTTCGTTGTTTCAGAGTTTTACAGTCATCTGCCAGGCCAGAAGAAGCCTAGAGCTAGGGGGCTCGCATGCAGGGTTTGTGATCTGAAGCTAAGCATGGCCCCAAGAGGGCTCTAGTCCTTCAGCACATAGACTATGAGAAGACATCTTAAGTAGAAAAAGTGTAGGAATACTTGAGGTGCCAACAGGAGAGATGGACTGCTGAAGTAAAGGACATCGAAACTCTGTCAAGCATTCTGAAGAGCTGCTGCAGCAAGTAGAGCAGGAAAACAATCAGCACCTCAAAATCTTTGCAACATACTACATAGAATGCAATATCAGCACATGGTGCAGAGAATAGAATCAAAGAATTGGGACGAAAAAGATGGAAGAACATTATTTTTAAAAAATCCATCAGTAAAAAAAAAAATCTGGGTTATGGTTTGCATGGCTGTAGTGTGAGTTATGGATAGCAGAGATATCCATAACTGGCGAATATGAGTGTTTTTAAAGGTTTTGATTTGTAACCATAACTGCATTTTAAGTGTGGCATGTAGAAAAACACTGACATTTGCCAGTTATGTTATGCAACATACATAACTCATGCCACAACTCACGTTGCCCACCATGTTGTACTCTTTCTTGACAGTCTTTTTTCCATTTCCTTTGATGAATGGGTGCTTTGTGCAAGGCAGGCAATACAAGTATGGCATGTGTGGTGCACATTTCATACCTTAGATGGGGAATTTCAGGTGTTTATTTGCATTTCATCCAGAAACATAACTCAGTTTCTAACTTTGTTTTTTCATTGACTTTCTAAGGCTTTTAATACTACACTTTAGTCTCAAACCACGCTATGCACAGCCTTTGGACGTGCCTAGCTGGGTTTGGTCACAGGGCTTAGACTACAGCCAGACCTTGTGCTGCGCCAGTTAAGGGCACCCAACCCCTGCTGCACATGGCCCTAGGCTGTACACAGTTGTGGTTGGCTGCAGGACCTGGCCTATGGTCAGGCCCTATATTCAACCCGTCAAGGGCAGCCAGCCCACTGCACATAACGTTGGGCTGCACACAAAAGGGTTGGTCGCAGGGCCTTGCCTACAGTCAGGCTCTGCATCCACATACCACGAAGAGCCATGCAGGGTTTAAAAGAGGCACATTCTTTTTTTAATTTGTGTTGGTGGTTCTAACAAGAACCATGTTATAGGCCATTTTAATGCTTTTGTTGCCACGTTTGAAAGGCACCACTGGGTGTAAGAACTGGAATTCTGTCCCCATCAAATCAGTACACTTCTGGACCTGAGGACACTTTGTCGAGGAGAAGGACTGCTGTGCTGCTGAAAGGACTGTCACTCTGCTGGACTCTGCTGGACTCCTGCTTTGCTCGGCCTGTCCTGCTGCCCTCCTTGCCTGATAGTTAGAAGGACTGGACCTGAAACTCTACATCCCCAGAGCCAAGTGACTCCAAGGGCTTGCTGGCTTGCCTCCTATTCTGAAGTCTCAAGGACATCAAAGACCTCATCCCACTCTTCTACAGCACCTGGACTCTGCCAACTGTGAGGCCTGCTCTGCCAAGTGGTGCCAATCCAGTCCTGGGCCTTTGAAAGTGGGTTTTCTGGCTGGTTCTGCAAAATCCATGCAGTGCTGACCTTGCGCCGGTCAGAACAGAGGCATTCTCTTTGACACTGACGCATCGTTGCTTCAAAGACACCACAGTGCTGACAACGCAGCTTGATGATGACGCATTGCCTACATCGCCAAGGGGTTAAATGCCAATGCATCCTTGAACTGCGCGACCCTAATCCGATGCACCGCCTACAATCCTTCGGATCAACGCCGATGCATCGCCTCTGAATGCTCCTCGCAGCTGCTCCTCGACGTCGACGCTTCCTCTGTGAAGGTACGGTTTCAGCAGGGCCTACATGGTTCCTGTATCCGACCCATGCTCCATCGCGGTCAGCTTCACTTTTCAGATTTGACCCGGTCCAGCGGGTCCAGATATCCCCGCTTGGCGCTTTATGACTCTAAGCACTATGTTTCAAGATATTATTTAAAATTCATACTATTTGGATTTTTGTTGTTTTGGTCTTGTTTTGTTCAATAAATCAAACTTTATTTTTCTAACCAGGTGTGGATTATGTTTGGGTGGCGTTTTCACAGTTTTTCTGTATTAAGTGTTGCACAAATACATTGCCTCTTAACCCCTTAACTGCTGGGCCTTTCCCCCCCCAGTGCTGAGCCCTTTTTTGGCTATTTGTAGTAGTTCGCGATTAGGCCTCTGTAACTTTTTGACCACATAAGGTATCCACGCCAAATTTGCGTCCTTTTCTTCCAACATCATGGGGATTCTAAAGGTACCCAGGGTTTGTGGACCCCTGGAGGGGTCCCAGATTTTAGCCAACATACAGCTAAATTTTGGTTTTTTGGGGAAAAATGGGAAAAAAGTCCCGCATCTGAAAGCGTCTGGGTTTTTCCCTGCAAATGGTATCAATAAAGGGTTTGTGGGACTGAAATCTCCATTTTCCCAGCTTTTAGGGAATGACAGACTTTTGTCAGAAAACCAAAAATTTTTACACAGTTTTGGCATTTTTCTGGGACATAGCCTATTTTTGCTATTTTTTGTGCTTTCAAACTCCTTCCAGTTAATGGTAGAAATGGGTATGAAAGCAATAATGGATCCTGGAAATCTATACATTTTAGAAAAGTAGACAAAATGCTGAATTCAGCAAGGGGTCATTTGTGTAAATCCATCAAGGTTTCTTTATAGAAACTAACAGTTAAATATAGGAAAAATTGAAAATTAGTTGAAAAAAACAGCTTTTTGTGTCAACGTTTTCACCTGTAACTTCTTCTAATTATGACTGCTCTTTGAAAGCAATATACCGTTACATCCACTGGACCTTACTGGTTGTGGGGATATATAGGACTTGTAGGTTCACCAAGAACCCGACGAACCCAGAGCCAAAAACTGAGCAGCGTCTTGCAATGGTTTTTTATTATGTACCGGGTATATAGCAATTATTCTGGGAAAATGTATACATGGAATATTCGGTATGAAAGACTCCTATGTATTTCTGGAATGGGAACACAATATAGAGTTTAGAAACAGTAGATATTTGCACATTTCTGAAATTGGTAATACTCATACTAGCATGAGAATTATAGGTCATTTTTCAAAATAACTTCTTTTTTACACATTGTCTTTCATTTGGAAAGCAGAAATGCATCGAAAGTCAATAGGTAATAACAGTTGCTTTACAAATCTGAATTACCATAAGTGTCCCGATAAAAATGGTACCTCACTTGTGTGGGTAGGCATAGTGCCCACAACAGGAAACGGCTCAAAACGCAACGTGAACACACCACATTTTCACAATGAAAAATTACCCTTTTTTTGCAAAGTGCCTAGCTGTAGTTTTTGAACCCTTGCTCTGCCGGCACCCAGGGAAACCTAGCAAACCTATACATTTTTGAAAACTAGACACCCAGGGGAATCCAGGATGGAGTGACTTGACTGGCTTTAACCAGGTTCTGTTACCCAGAACCCCTTGCAAACCTAAAAAATTGTCAAAAAAAACAAATTTTCCTCACATTTCTGTGGTGGAAAGTCCTGGAATCTGCATGGATCCACAAATTTCCACCCACCCCGCGTTCCCCAAAGTCTTCCGAGTAAAATGGTACCTCACTTGTGTGGGTAGGCCTAGTGCCCACGACAGGAAATGGCACAAAACGCAACGTGGACACACCTCAATTTCACAGTGAAAAATGACCCTTTTTTGGCAAAGTGCCTAGCTGTAGATTTTGAACCCTAGCTCTGCCGGCATCTAGGGAAACCTAGCAAACCTATACGTTTTTGAAAACTAGACACCCAGGGGAATCCAGGATGGAGTGACTTGACTGGCTCCCACCAGGTTCTGTTACCCAGAATCCCTTGCAAACCTAAAAAATTGTCAAAAAAAACACATTTTCCTCACATTTCTGTGGTGGAAAGGTCTGTAATCTGCGCGGATCCACAAATTTCTACCCACCCCACGTTCCCCAAAGTCTTCCGAGAAAAATGGTACCTCACTTGTGTGGGTAGGCCTAGTACCCACGACAGGAAATGGCACAAACGCAACGTGGACACACCTCAATTTCACAGTGAAAAATGACCCTTTTTGGCAAAGTGCCTAGCTGTAGTTTTTGAACCCTAGCTCTGCCGGCATCTAGGGAAACCTAGCAAACCTATATGTTTTTGAAAACTAGACACCCAGGGAATCCAGGATGGGGTGACTTGACTGGCTCCCACCAGGTTCTGTTACCCAGAATCCCTTGCAAACCTAAAAATTGTCAAAAAAACCACATTTTCCTCACATTTCTGTGGTGGAAAGGTCTGTAATCTGCGCGGATCCACAAATTTCTACCCACCCCACGTTCCCCAAAGTCTTCCGAGAACAATGGTACCTCACTTGTGTGGGTAGGCCTAGTGCCCGCGACAGGAAACGGTGCAAAACGCAACGTGGACACACCACAATTTCACAGTGAAAAACGACCCTTTTTTGGCAAAGTGCCTAGCTGTAGTTTTTTAACCCTAGCTCTGCCGGCACCTAGGGAAACCTAGCAAACCTATACATTTTTGAAAACTAGACACCCAGGGGAATCCAGGATGGGGTGACTTGACTGCTTCTCACCAGGTTCTGTTACCCAGAATCCCTTGCAAACCTAAAAAATGGTAAAACAAAACACATTTTCCCTAAATTTCTGTGGTGGAAAGTTCCGGAATCTGCGTGGATACACAAATTTCAACCGACCCTGCGTTCCCCAAAGTCTTCTGAGAAAAATGGTACCTCACTTGTGTGGGTAGGCCTAGAGCCTGCGACAGGAAATGGTGCAAAACGCAACGTGGACACACCCCAATTTCACAGTGAAAAATGACCCTTTTGTGGCAAAGTGCCTAGCTGTAGTTTTTGAATCCTAGCTCTGCCTGCATCTAGGGAAACCTAGCAAACCTATACATTTTTGAAAACTAGACACCCAGGGGAATCCAGGATGGGGTGACTTTACTGCCTCTCACCAGGTTCTGTTACCCAGAATCCCTTGCAAACCTAAAAAATTGTCCAAAAAAACACATTTTCCTCACATTTCTGTGGTGGAAAGTCCTGGAATCTGCGTGGATCCACAAATTTCTACCCACCCCGCGTTCCCCAAAGTCTTCCGAGAAAAATTGTACCTCACTTGTGTGGGTAGGCCTAGAGCCCGCATCAGGAAACGGCGCAAAACGCAACGTGGACACACCTCAATTTCACTGTGAAAAATGACCCTTATTTGGCAAAGTGCCTAGCTGTAGTTTTTGAACCCTAGCTCTGCCAGCACCTAGGGAAACCTATCAAACCTATACATTTTTGAAAACTAGACACCCAGGGGACTCCAGGATGGGGTGACTTGGCTGGCTCTCACCAGGTTATGCTACCCAGAATCCCTTGCAAACCTAACAAATTGTCAAAAAAAACACATTTTCCTCACATTTCTGTGGTGGAAAGTTCTGGAATCTGCATGGATCCACAAATTTCCACCCACCCCGCGTTCCCCAAAGTCTTCCTATAAAAATGGTACCTCACTTGTGTGGGAGGCCCAAGTACATGCGACAGGAAATGGCCCAAAACGCAACATGGACACACCACATTTTTACAGTGAAAACGGACCCTTTTTCAACAAAGTGCCTAGCTGTAGATTTTGAACCATAGCTCTGCCGGCACCTAGGGAAACCTAGGAAACCTATACATTTTTGAAAACTAGACACCGAGGGGACTCCAGGATGGGGTGACTTGGCTGGCTCTCACCAGGTTATGCTACCCAGAATCCCTTGCAAACCTAAAATATTGTAAAAAAAACCACATTTTCCTCACATTTCTGTGGTGGAAAGTTCTGGAATCTGCGTGGATCCACAAAATTCCACCCACCCCGCGTTCCCCAAAGTCTTCCGATAAAAATGGTACCTCACTTGTGTGGGAGGCCTAAGTACCCGCGACAGGCTAGGGCCCAAAACATATTGAGGTGACATTAAAATTGCCTATCACAAAACAACCTGGTTTTGCAAGGGGGGTCACCTCGGTTTTTGGCCCCGTGCTCGGCGGCCAGCTAGGGAAACCTATCAAACCCACACATTTCTGAAAACTAGACACCCGGGGGGTTCCAGGGAGGTATGACTTGCGTGGATCCCCCAACGTTTTCCTACCCAGAATCCCCTGCAAACCTCGAATTTAGCTGAAAAAATCACTTTTCCCACACATTTTTGTGTGGGAAAGTTGTGGCATCGCCGGGCAGACACGCATTTCCTACCACCCAGCGTTCCCCAAGGTCTCCAGATAAAAATGGTACCTCACTCGTGTGGGAGGCCCAAGTACCCGCGACAGGCTAGGGCCCATTGAGGTGACATTAAAATTGCCTATCACAAAACAACCTGGTTTTGCAAGGGGGGTCACCTCGGTTTTTGGCCCCGTGCTTGGCGGCCAGCTAGGGAAACCTATCAAACCCACACATTTCTGAAAACTAGACACCTGGGGGGTTTCAGGGAGGTATGGCTTGCGTGGATCCCCCAACGTTTTCTTACCCAGAATCCCCTGCAAACCTCAAATTTAGCTGAAAAAATCACTTTTTCCACACATTTTTGTGTGGGAAAGTTGTGGCATCGCCGGGCAGACACGCATTTCCTACCACCCAGCGTTCCCCAAGGACTCCCGATAAAAATGGTACCTCACTCGTGTGGGAGGCCCAAGTACCTGCGACAGGCTAGGGCCCAAAACGTATTGAGGTGACATTAAAATTGCCTATCACAAAACAACCTGGTTTTGCAAGGGAGTCACCTCGGTTTTGGCCCCGTGCTCGGCGGCCAGCTAGGGAAACCTATCAAACCCACACATTTCTGAAAACTAGACACCCGGGGGGTTTCAGGGAGGTATGGCTTGCGTGGATCCCCCAACGTTTTCTTACCCAGAATCCCCTGCAAACCTCAAATTTAGCTGAAAAAATCACTTTTTCCACACATTTTTGTGTGGGAAAGTTGTGGCATCGCCGGGCAGTCACGCATTTTCTACCACCCAGCGTTTCCCAAGGTCTCCCGATAAAAATGGTACCTCACTCGTGTGGGAGGCCCAAGTACCCGCGACAGGCTAGGGCCCAAAACGTATTGAGGTGACATTAAAATTGCCTATCACAAAACAACCTGGTTTTGCAAGGGGGGTCACCTCGGTTTTTGGCCCCGTGCTCGGCGGCCAGCTAGGGAAACCTATCAAACCCACACATTTCTGAAAACTAGACACTCGGGGGCCTCACTCGTGTGGGAGGCCCAAGTACCCGCGACAGGCAAGGGCCAAAAACCTATTGAGGCAACATCAAAATTGCCTATCACAAAATGTTTTGGGCCCTAGCCTGTCGCGAGTACTGGGCCTCCCACACGAGTGAGGTACCATTTTTATCGGGAGACCTTGGGGAACGCTGGGTGGTAGGAAATGCGTGTCTGCCCGGCGATGCCACAACTTTCCCACACAAAAATGTGTGGAAAAAGTGATTTTTTCAGCTAAATTCGAGGTTTGCAGGGATTCTGGGTAGGAAAACGTTGGGGGATCCACGCAAGCCATACCTCCCTGGAACCCCCGGGTGTCTAGTTTTCAGAAATGTGTGGGTTTGATCGGTTTCCTAGCTGGCCACCGAGCACGGGGCCAAAACCGAGGTGACCCCTTGCAAAACCAGGTTGTTTTGTGATAGGCAATTTTAATGTCACCTCAATACGTTTTGGGCCCTAGCCTGTCGCGGGTACTTGGGCCTCCCACACGAGTGAGGTACCATTTTTATCGGGAGACCTTGGGGAATGCTCGGTGGTAGGAAATGCATGTCTGCCCGGCAATGCCACAACTTTCCCACACAAAAATGTGTGGAAAAAGTGATTTTTTCAGCTGAATTCGAGGTTTGCAGGGGATTCTGGGTAGGAAAACGTTGGGGGATCCACGCAAGCCATACCTCCCTGGAACCCCCCGGGTGTCTAGTTTTCCGAAATGTGTGGGTTTGATAGGTTTCCTTAGCTGGCCGCCGAGCACGGGGCCAAAACCGAGGTGACCCCCTGCAAAACCAGGTTGTTTTGTGATAGGCAATTTTAATGTCACCTCAATACGTTTTGGGCCCTAGCCTGTCACGGGTACTTGGGCCTCCCACACGAGTGAGATACCATTTTTATCGGGAGACCTTGGGGAACGCTGGGTGGTAGGAAATGCGTGTCTGCCCGGCGATGCCACAACTTTCCCACACAAAAATGTGTGGAAAAAGTGATTTTTTCAGCTAAATTCGAGGTTTGCAGTGGATTCTGGGTAGGAAAACGTTGGGGGATCCATGCAAGCTATACCTCCCTGGAACCCCCCGGGTGTCTAGTTTTCAGAAATGTGTGGGTTTGGTAGGCTTCCCAAGCTGGCCGCCGAGCACGGGGCCAAAAACCAAGGTGACCCCTCTCACAAAACCACGTTGTTTTGTGATAGGCAATTTTAATGTCACCTCAATACCTTTTGGGCCCTAGCCTGTCGCGGGTACTTGGGCCTCCCACACGAGTGAGGCACCATTTTTATCGGGAGACCTTGGGGAACGCTGAGTGGTAGGAAATGCGTGTCTGCACGGCGATGCCACAACTTTCCCACACAAAAATGTGTGGAAAAAGTAATTTTTTCAGCTAAATTCGAGGATTGCAGGGGATTTTGGGTAGGAAAACGTTGGGGGATCCACGCAACCCATACCTCCCTGGAACCCCCCGGATGTCTAGTTTTCAGAAATGTGTGGGTTTGATAGGTTTCCCTAGCTGGCCGCTGTTCACGGGGCCAAAAACCGAGGTGACCCCCCTTGCAAAACCAGGTTGTTTTGTGATAGGCAATTTTAATGTCACATCAATACGTTTTGGGCCCTAGCCTGTCGCGGGTACTTGGGCCTCCCACACGAGTGAGGTACCATTTTTATCGGGAGACCTTGGGGAACGCTGGGTGGTAGGAAATGCGTGTCTGCACGGCGATGCCACAACTTTCCCACACAAAAATGTGTGGAAAAAGTGATTTTTTTCAGCTAAATTCGAGGTTTGCAGGGGATTCTGGGTAAGAAAACGTTGGGGGATCCATGCAAGCCATACCTCCCTGGAACCCCCCGGGTGTCTAGTTTTCAGAAATGTGTGGGTTTGATAGGTTTCCCTAGCTGGCCGCCGAGCACGGGGCCAAAACCGAGGTGACCTCCTTGCAAAACCAGGTTGTTTTGTGATAGGCAATTTTAATGTCACCTCAATATGTTTTGGGCCCTAGCCTGTCGCGGGTACTTGGGCCTCCGACACGAGTGAGGTACCATTTTTATCGGGAGACCTTGGGGAACACTGGGTGGTAGGAAATGCATGTCTGCCCGGCGATGCCACAACTTTCCCACACAAAAATGTGTGGAAATAGTGATTTTTTTTCAACAAAATATGGGCTAGCAGGGCATGTTGGGTAAAAAAAAACAGTGAGAACCACGCAAGTCATTCACCCTTGTACTTCCCCCTTTGTCTACTACTCAAAAATGTAAAGGTTTGCCTAGGTGACGACTGAGCTAGGGCAGAAAGTCCCCTGCTACCCATTGTGTAAAAAAAAAAGGCCATTAAACCGACACAAATATAAATCTAACACTCATTTGATAAAGCTAATCCACCACTTACACAGGTTGGTTTTAGCACCTCCAGAAATGCTGGCTTCAAAGCACAAATACTTATCAAAGTATATAAATATTGAAGCCAAGCCTTCTGAAGGGGAGCCATAAAGCCACATCACGGCACCAACCACTTTATGGTCCATTCACACGCCATTCACACACCACACACAAGACTTCCGTACCGCCAGCCACGGGCCCAAACAACCATATCACTTGCACTCACACAAACATACTGCCGCCATGCAAGGGCCCATCACATTCATATGCCACAAGACATAATGACTTTGACTATATTCTACCACCTGTCAAGTCTCCACCTCCTTCTTCCAGAACGTTACCGAACTCATGCCCAGTGAACCTATACTAATGACTTCCATGACAGCCAAATGAGGCTCAGGAAGACATGTCTTTCATGCACCTTTAGTGCACTCACTATGCTAAATCCAACTCCTTCCAGTTTGTGGATGCAAGTTGGGGGGTGCTCGAGTATGCCGCAAAAACATTTCTCGAGCTGAGCAAGCATATCTACCTTTGAAACTAAGGCAAACATGCTGGAAATTTTCAAAAGATAACATCATAAACTATGAACGGATGAATGTGAAACAAGGGTAGTCCGTGACAACGTAGCATATGTCCAATCCACCGTTATGTGCAGTGACTGTAATGCACTTATCATACAGCAAACTGACCATCTACTAAGTTCTAACGGAGGATGAACATGGCAAGCAGCATTGACCCATAAGTACTACAGTAAATTCAGTGTGAGTGTGGCAGCAATGGATTTGAATCCATGGGTGAAGAAGAAGTCAGGACGTGTATCTATACTACCTTTACTATCTGCCTTCTACCTTTGCAATATTCCTCGGAAAGCGTACCTACCGTAAGCTGTTCTAACCCGTTCATGTGTCTGTCCTCAGAGTCCTGACTAACCCTGTCCAATTGTTAAGAGACCCTATACTAATGCCTTTCATCTCTAGCTACTTGAAGCTTGAGTGAACATTTCTGTCACGAGCTATCAATGCTCTCACAATGCTCTATCCAACTCCTTCCAGCTTGTGGATGCAAGTTGGGGGGTGCCCAGTATGCCGCAAAAACATTTCTCGAGCTGAGCAAGCATATCTACCTTTGAAACTAAGGTAAACATGCTGGAAATTTTCAAAAACTTCCTAAAGAGAACATTATAAACTACGAAGAACGGTTGAATGTGAAACACGGGTACTCCATGACAACGTGGCATATGTTCTGTCCACCAGTATGTGCAGCATGGGGACTATAATGCACTTGTCAATTGGCGAACAGAACAACTACCACGTTCTGAAAGCAGATAAAGGTGTTGAGAAGTCCATGATTTCATGAAGTAGAGGAAGAAATATCCTGCAGCTGCTTGCGTAGTGAAGGAGTGGCCCACAGACAGTAGGTATCCATTCACACCAATTGAAAGGTTATCCTATTGGCAGCTCCACCTCAGTCAATTTCCCAGTATTTTGCTTTAGTGTGATACAACATAAAGCAAGTAGTAAAACAGAAGGCAGGCTTACTTGGGCACTGGGGACAGTAAACACGAGTCTCCTGCCTCTTTCCCTGCATCAAGCACACTTTACAACGACGACATGGTCGCTCCTTTTTGGGTGTGCAAGGAATTTTATCTACAAAGTGTCGCTCCTGCAGCCTTGCCACGTCCTCCAGAACACATGAAGTGGAGGCTTCTGCTTCTGTAGCAGTAAGACTTTCAATCACAGACAACTGAAAGTCAAGGAAAGACATGAGTCTTCCTGTGGTGGTCTCACGATAAACAACATACGCATTGTATGTTGCCATCTGGATCAGGTGCGTAAACAGTTTCTTATACCAAGTGCGAGTTTTACGACTCGCATTGTATGGCTGAAGAACCTGGTCGTTCTTGTCCACTCCGCCCATGTACTTGTTGTAATCAAGTATACAGGTGGGCTTGTGGACTTCGGCCATCTGACCCCAAACCGTGACAGGGGAAGTGCTCTCAGCATGAATTGTAGTGAGCATGTACACATCACGCCTATCTGAGAACTTAACTGCGAGCAGTTCGTTGGAACGCAACGCAGTGCTCTGGGATTTCTGGACCTTCTTGCAAACAAGCTCCTGCGAGAATCCTTTGCGGCGACAACGAATTGTACCGCAAGCCACGGTGCCAGCTTTATAGAGCTCACTGAACAGCTCTACTCCTGTATAGAAATTGTCCACATAAAGGTTATAACCTTTGTGAAGAAGTGGCTGGACAAGCTCCCATACAATCTTTCCTGTGACCCCTAGCATGGGAGGGCAACCTACAGGGTTAAGAGTTGTGTCCTTCCCTGTATACACTCTCAAGCTGTACACATAGCCAGTCGAGCTCTCACACAACATGTACAGCTTGATGCCATAGCGAGCACGTTTGCTCGGAATGTACTGCCTAAACAGCAGCCGCCCTTTATACAAGATCAAGGACTCATCAATGGCTATATTCTTTCCAGGAGTATAAACCTCTGGAAACCTGGCAGACAAATGTTCCACGACAGGCCGAATTTTGAACAACCTGTCATAGTCTGGATGGTCCCGGGGCAATGCAGCAGAGTTGTCATTGAAATGCAGCATGCGCTGCAATAGCAAAAACGATCTCTGCTCATGTATGGTGCGAAGATGGGGGTTAACCAAACCGTGCGAGTAGACCAGTAGGATAGCAAGGTTGGTTTATGCACTACCCCCATTTTAAGCGTGAGGCCCAAAAATATCTTCAACTCCCCTAGAGAAGTGGGAGTCCACTTGCGCGCCCTAGAATGAGGCCCAAGAGTGCCTCCTTGCTCCCTCAGAAATTGTTCGGCACACAAATTTGTTTGCTGCACAATTTCGTCTAGGAAGTCAACACCAAAAAAGAGATGGAAGTAGTCAATTGGCAAAACATTTGCCATATCTACTTTACATCCAGCGTCACCAGTGAAAGGCGGAATTTGGGGCTGAACTAAATTGGGAGGCTGCCAAGACAGCACTCCGTCTGTGCTTGCGGCCGCACGTGCCTGCACTCTGGGTTGCTCTAACCTGTTACGGGTGTCCTGCTGCACAGACTGTGCTGGCAAAGGCACAGCACGACTGACATCGTCTCCTTCAGAATCGCTGGACGATGAGTCATCGGATGGAACTGCGCCGACTGAAAAGTCACTCCCAGATTCGGCTCCATTGTCCTCTCCCTCAGATGCTGTCTCAGTATCTGCTGTCTCAGTCTCTGATCCTGCCTCAGAGCTGGACTCCAGAACCAGATTTAGGGCCTGGGCAGCATTCATCCAACGATATGCCATCTCTGCTAGTGCCTAAACTATCCTTTTAAAACACAATCCTACGTAGAAGGCAGATAGGTTGTTGGTTTTAAAGTGTAGGTGGGTGTGTGCGTGAGTGAAGTGTTTAAGTCAATAATGACGAAGTCACCTTACCTTTGCGAACTCTGTACGCTCGCCAAAAAGACTAAGAAAGAGAGAAAAAAGACACAGTATTACTTTACCTTGCCACATACCCATCATCGCAGCCTTTTAGCGCTTGTGGGAGCCAGTGCGACCATCATTTTGGCGCCAAGATGCCTACGGGTGAACGTGTGCTTTACAATTGCACACTATGACCTCCTTTGATGCGCCCACTACCATCCTTGCAAACGTGCCCCTCATCTCTCCATAGCCCCTCTCTCACATACATTTAGTCTGTTACAAAGTGTTTCTACTTTGTGGCTTTACTAATCCACTTAGCTGTCTACATAATACCGATCTGTTCGTTTCAGCATACCCTTTATGATGTCAAAACTGCCACTACACAAAAGGCAGATATCTCTATCTAGCAGAATTTTTTTTTGGTACTCTGCAGCAGTACCACACTTTACTGCCTTTCAGGTAACTTCAAAGAGACTCATTATAGTTCTTTCACAGTCTCATAATTTCAGCACTGAGAAATATCTCTGTAAATAAATATTTATATATATATATATATAACAATTAATTCCCAATGTCAGAGCGCTCAATACCTGGTGCAGGCAGCAACGGGTAGAATCCTTACCCGATATTTAAATTCAGAAACACAAAGGATGCCGCACTCCAAGACCGGTTTCAGAGTTGCTTTATTTTCACCACCACTACCACCAGTCGTGGTGAAAATAAAGCAACTCTGAAACCAATCTCTGGAGTGCTGCATCCTTTGTGTTTCTGAATATATGTATATATATATATATATATATATATATATATATATATATATATCCAAGCTCCGTTTCCTTGTTTCCCAAAACGAAAAACAGCCCTCGCGGGGGCCAATAAACTCTAGCAACTGCCCCCGCGAGTGCTGTTTTTCTTTTGGGAAACAAGGAAACAGAGCCTGGATAAATATCGCGGGCGCACCCCGCGTTTGTGAAGCACCGGTCCGCAAGTGCGCCGTTCACTGTGCATCAAGGAGTATATATATATATATATATATACACACACACACACACACACACACGGACACATATATATATATACATAGATTTTATCTCTACATATATTTATATATATGTATCTCTATACATATATCTGTATATAGATACATATATATATCATTCACTCTTTAGACTTATGTATATATATGTATCTATATACACATACATATGTATATAGATACATATATATACATATATCATCTACAGAGAGAAAGAGACTCTCTCTCTATATATATATATATATATATATATAAAGATCTCTCTCTTTCTCTATTTTTTTTTATAGCTATGGCTTCCCTGGGGGCCGATTGTGGCCCCCACGGAAAGCACATAGCTATAAAAAAATTGCCCCCACAGGGGTCGGCCACTGAGCAGGAGGACCGACCCCCTGCCAATATTGCCACCATTGTACTTTTTGGGGGCGATCGTGCCCTCCAAGGAAAGCCAACATGTCTACATAAAAAATATGCCCCCACAGGGAGTCGGCCACTGAGCAGGAGGACCGACCCCCTGCCAATATATATATTTTTTTTCATTTTTGGGGTGCGATCGCGCACCCCAAACAAAGCCAACTTTCAACAATTTTAAAAAATATGCCCCCGGCGGGGCCGACCCATTACCACGAGGGCTGACCCCCCCAAAGACATCCCTGGTGTCTAGTGGGGTTTCCTGGCCGTGGATCGCAGCGCTGCCGCGATCCACGGCCAGGAAACCCTTTCAGGAAGGCCTCGTTTGAAAGGGGAGACTCTCCCCTTTCAAACGAGGCCTCCCTGAAAGCTGGGGAGGCCGTTTTCGGCTGGATTTCCCCATCGGAGTCGAGCGCGGCCTTACCTGCTGCTGTCCTCGGCTCCGGTGGGAAATCAGTGACGCTGCAGAGCGCCTCGCGGCGCGCTGAGCGTCACAGATGGGCGGGAGGAGCGGGGGAGACGCGGAAAGCCTTCCACGTCTCCCCAGGCGGAATTAAAAAAACAATCTCCGGTGCGATGCACCGGAGGTTTAAAGGGGCCCTCCCTGGTGACGGCCAATGGACGTGCGCCGCACCAGGGAGGTAGTGCTTGCGTCGGCCATTGGCCGACGCAAGCACCAAAGGGATTAAGTTAAGCCTGCCTGCTCTGTGCCAAGCTACCATAGGGTGAGTACAGGTTAATTTAGGATGCTTATCTGACTTACCCTGACTAGGATTGTGATTCCTGCTTGGACAGAGAGCATACCTCTGCCAACTAGAAACACAATTTCTAACACAGAGTTTGATTTATCTGTTCAGATTTTCCATCACTCCATCACTGACAGGCTGAGGGTGACAGAGAGAGGAATGAGATAGCTGTATCTCCAATAACTGATTAATCTCCTTCCAAAAATGAATTAGAAATTGAAACCTTTGTTCCGAGATCATCTGTTTGGGAAGTCCTGAAGATATTTTGCATGACAACATGTGCATGTGTCTTGGCTGTGGGAATGTTTTTAAGGGAAGACCCTCAAGACCTGGCTCTTCGGCTAAACAGATCTGCGGACCCCCCTCCCCCCACCCTCAGTGCCTTGAGACCCTCACGGGTGAGTAGCGTGCTTACAATTCCCTGATTGATTTATTGATTGAAGGGATAGATGTATCAAGCATTTTTCCGGTCGCAACTTTATTTCCAGTTTGTGATCGGAAAAATGCATTTTGGTATGTATCAATCCCAAATTGTGATTCGGAAACATGTTACCGAATAGCAGTTTGAAACTGTGAATACATACCGATTCAGTATTAGAAAGGAGCATTTTTAGGGCATGCCCTCCTAATATCGAATCGGTATGGTATGTATTACTGTTTTGCGACCAAATTCCAGTTGCAAAACAGTAATACCTTACCACCAGTTTAAAACTGGTGGCAACCCATCCACAAAGGGGAAGGGACCCCCTGGGGGACCACTTCCCCTTTGAGAATGTAAATAAAAGTATTTTTAAAGAGCAGGCAGTGGTTCCACGGACCACTGCCTACTCTTAAAAAATGAAACTGCAAAGTTTCATTTCTTTCTTTTTGAATGAATCCCCTTTTCCTTTAAGGAAAACTGGTTGCATTTAAAAAAAAAAAAGATTGCTTTATTGAAAAGCAGTCAGAGACATGGTGGTGTGCTGACCTCAGCAGGCCACCATCCCTGTGATGGCAGCGATTCCTAATGGGTCGCAAATTGTGACCTACCTCATTAATATTCATGAGGTAGGTCTGTTGGTGACCCACTAGGAATCGCTGATGAAACTCAAAAAAGTCTCATACATTAGGAATACAGATTTCCTAATTACGATTCAAAGAGAATCACAATTGGGAAATCGGTATACCTAATGTTAGTACATCTAGCCCTGAAAGACATACAATGGCCTATATAAGGTATAAATCTACCTCACTACAGGTGGCAATATAGTCCCTTGTAGGAGGTAGATCTTTAATGAAGTCCAGAAAGAGGTATGTCAAGAAAAGGGGCCACTGAACTAGGTTGGTGCAAACCCTGAATATCAATCTTATAATATCGATTGTATAGAATATCGACAATATAACATTGTAAATACCAGAATGTCATGACTGGGAATGTGGAGGGTAAGTACATAGATTTTTACACTAATAGTCATGTTTTAAATATCAACAACATTAGTGCTGTGGTGTGTAAAATCAGTTTTATGTGATTTATTATAGTGTTTAAGTGTTATTTGTATTGTTGTTATTTTATTTTTTATTATTTTTGAGAGGTTTGTGCTTTGTAGGGATATTGGATGAGTAGAGTTTTATTATTGCAATAACATTTGGTTTAAAGTGTCATGATTTTTTCAATTTTGTTTGCATTTTACATTAGAAATCATATCATTGTTCAGGTTTATGCATGTGATAGAGGTACTGGGTAGGTAGTGTTTTACAATTATAATTATTTTATAGATTTGTTTAGCTCTTTAATTTAGATTATATTTTGAATAATTATATTTACAATCATTTATAATGTATTAATGCTCATTGTATTTTCAGGTTGTTGTTTTTTTTTTTTTTTTTGCTAGAATAGTGTATAAAATATTGAAAATGAAAGTCTTTTTAAATGTTTTTAAAAAATGTTAAACTACAAATATTTTATATAAATATTTGTAATTTTATATTTAGTCATTACTTTTTTGGTTGTTGGATTTTGTTGGAGTTTTGGGTGGATAGTGTATAAAGAAAAGTATTTAAATGTAACATTTATTTGATTTAAAATTGTTGGAATTTTTTAATTAAATTTCAAATACTTTTTCAGTACAGTGAATAAAATAAGTTAAATTGTTCAAAACATATTGTAATTTTTTATATTATTCTTTTATTACGTTTCCATTTAATTTTTTACATTTTTTAAATTTATAATGCTAGAATGTTTATTTAAGTGTTATTTGAATGAAGAAGTCTTTGGGATTGTATTTAAGTTTATTTATAACTGTTAATAAATATTATTGCAAGTATGTCTGTGTGACCTGTAACTAGGTGATATTTTTATAGAATAAACCAGGGCAAAAGGCAGCGGACCTCTCTACAGGGTGAAAGGCAAGCATAAGGTCAACGAGTGATAGGAGTGGGAGCTGGTTTGTGGACTTTCGTGCGATTCATTATAATGTACTGCTCTTTAAAGAGGTTACTTTTCAACCCTTTCCTAAATTAGAGCAGCATTAGGCAGTTCTGATGGACATGGTAATATTGTTCCAGATCCTGGGTGCATACATGGAAATGGTCTGCTGGCTTGCTTTTTTCTTCTTTAAACTTCTTAGTCTGCAGTTTGATGGTTTCCTGGTTGTGTGTGTGCCAGGAATCACCAGAGAAGGTATATATTGTATAAAAAAGAAAAACACAATTGACTTTGGCATATATATGTTGGTCTTGTTTTTCTGTGCATTATATGCAAGTTTTTGTTTTTTTAATTTGTTTTAAAAATATATTTATTTCCTGTAATGTTATTTTCTGTGGGGTGGTAAGTGCAATACTTTCTTCCTATGATGTTTAGGTTGGAGTGGGAGTAGTAAACCAAACCCCCACTCGTCCAAAGTTCAGCACTTTCCCTAATGTTGTTAGGTTGGAGTGGGAATATTAAATCACCCTCCTCAAAGTTCAACTGTGTTTCCAATATTGCTAGGTTGGAGTAGTGGTAGAAATGACCAACCTTTGCTTTTATGCCTTCTGTAGCTGAACAGTTTTTTTTGGGCATTTGAACTCTATGCCCTTTACCCCTGCTAACCAGAGGTAAAGTGCTTGCGCTTTCCCTTCCAAACATGGTAAAATTGGTATACACCTGATTGCTACAGTTAATTTACTTATACGTTCCTAGCATATGGTACTCCATATACCCAGGGGCAACAAATTAAATACTGCTAATGGGCTGCAGCATTCATTGTGTCATTAACTAAAGCAGCACTGTAAAACATGTCTCAGGCCTGCCATTGCATCCTGTAGTGTTGTTTAAAGCTGCTATTTCCACCTGGCAACCTAAACCTTTTTGTGGGTCTAAATCTTTCTTTTAAATACTTATAAGTCACCCCTGAGTTAGGCCTTAAATGGTCATAGCACACAGTGCATGGCACTTAAAAAGTAGGATTTAATGTCTGACGTGTTATCAGTGAAAAATCTCCAAAGTCGCTTTTTACTGTGGCACGGCTGGCTCTCATAAACTAATACTTGTTTACCCTATTACATTTAATAAGGGCTAAGATCAGTTTGGAAGGAGCTAGAACATTATTTCTAATACTCCCTTTAATAGTAAAAGACAAATACCATCGCACTCCTGCCAACAATCCATAAACAGTTATTTTAGAATTTTACTGTAGTTATTTAGTACAAGAAAATATTCAAAAACACGAAGTCAAATGTTTTTCACTGAAGTTTGTATTTTCAGTTGGTACAAAAAACAGCCAGTCCGGAAAGTACAGCTGACACGTGTTTCGTCATGCCAGTGACTTTTTCAAGGCTGTAATATATATATATATATATATATAGAGAAAAATATTATCTACTGGCGGTCGCAGTAGATAGTTATAGTTAGGACCTATTTTCCATAGGAAATCCGCAACATTCTATTCCCAATAACGTTGGCGCCGGTTGACGAATCTTCACAAAATTTTCAAAATTTGTGGGGCGCTCTGGTCCGCTCCTATCCTGAAAGTCTCGGGGTGATTCGTCAAGTGGGGGCCGAGAAAAAAGGGGGGTCCCAAAACGTGTTTTCCCCATGCAATTTTCCATAGGAACCTTTAGTCGCAGCTACAGCCCGAACTGCTGAACGGAATTACACCAAATTTGGCAAAAAGGTAGCCCTTGGTTCAGAGTCGTGCCTTTTGGTTAAATGGTGTAAATCCGTTCAGTAGTTCCTGAGAAAATCAAAAGTAAAATCACATATATATCTATGGCCGCGGAGGGTCCGCGCACCCTCCCAATCATGAGCTGCATGCTAATTGGCTGTCAACTGGCTGTCAACACTCCAAATCAGGAAGTGTTGGCAGCCATTTTGTGCCTCAAACAAGTGCGCAAAACGCAAAAAGGGGGCAGGGTAGAAACACCCTGACCCCCTAGGCTTGCTCAGGGGGTCCCACAAGCACCCCCAGGGCCCAAAAAAGCATTTTATTTTTTAAATCGGCGGGATGCGCTTAGGGTGCGCAGATCCCGCCATGAAAAAAAAAAAACGAAGCGCGGGCTCCCGCTCTTCGTTGTTATTTGGCCCTCGGGTGGGCCAAGTCCCGGGGGCATGCAGGGGTTAATAAAAATTATTATTGGGGGGGCCTCTAAGGCCCCCCCAAGCCCCGGGAACCGCCACCCCCCGGGGCTTTCAAATCAAAATGGTGCGGGAGGGCACTCGGCCCTCCCGCAGCCCCGGGGACCGCCACCCCCGGGGCTTCTTTTTTTTATTCCAATTACCTGTGTGGGGGGCTCGAGCCCCCCCACAGGCCCCGGGGACCGCCACCTCCCTGGGGCACTAAATATTTAAATATGGGGGTCCGTTACGGACCCCCAGAGCCCCGGCGACCACCACCTCCCTGGGGCTTTGAAGATGTTGGGAGGGGGGCCACGCGGCCCCCCTCCTGGAGCCAGTGATGGCCCTGGGGACCACCACCCCCCAGGGCCGGCTCCTGCAGTGTCCCAGGGTGCCCACCCACGGGACATTGTAGTTTGCTATGGCAGGGCGGGAGCCTCGCGGCTCCCGTCCTGTCATAGCAAACTTGCTTTGAATTTTGGAAGAGAGAGCAGGAAACCTGCTCTCTCTTCCAAAATTCAAAGCAAATTGCTTTTCCACATGGGTAGCTGCATCTAAGCAGTTCCCCGTGTGGAAAAGCAATGCCGGCTCCCGAGGGACGCCGGGAGCCGGCGGGACCGTGGGGGTATTGGGGACCCCCCCACGGTCCCCAACGGAGAGGGCCAGCCCCAGGGGATGGGGTCCCCGGGGCTACAAGTGGCCCGGGAGGGGGGCCACGCGGCCCCCTTCCCAAAATTTTGAATAAAAAAAAAATTTAAATTAAAAAACAAAGGCCGGCCCCGGGGGATGGGGTCCCCGGGCCATAAGTGGCCTGAGGAGGGGGGCAACGCAGCCCCCCTCCAAAACATTTTTTTTTTTTTAAGAAAAGGCCATGCCCCGGGGGATGGGGTCCCCGGGGCAGATTAAGACTGCCCTAAAACCTATGTTTTTTTCAGTGAATGAATATATATATATATATATATTCACTGAAAAAACCATAGGTTTTAGGGACGTTATAGTTACAAATTAGCATTTAAAAAACCTTTGAAATTCACTGAAAAAACCATAGGTTTTAGGGACAGTTATAGTTAGTTGGACATTGCACTCGTACAAAACCCGTGAAATTCCCCCGTTATAGTTAGTTCAGCTAACTATAACTCGCGCCCCGCAATGCACTGCTGATGACGTCACATATTACATCACTCATGACATGGTCAGTGACATCACTGATGACATCACTGATGACATCTCAAATGACATCACTGATGACATCATCCAGTGACTGTGTGTTTCTGTAAAGTTTAAATATTTTTTATATATATAGGGAAAGGCGTATTGAAGAATGAGTGGGTGTATAAGTGTCTGTATGGATGATTTAGTAGGTGCGTGACTAATTCTATAAGTGAGTGATTAAACGTATCTTACTGAATGCATGGGTTAGTGACTAAACTGGGTGAATGTCTGTATCTGTCTGTTGCTGTGTAAGTGGCTGCATGGGTTTGTGAATAGCTACATGAGTGTCTATAAGAGTTATTGATTTGTTGTCTGAGTATCTGTATGGGTGCCTGAGTGTTTGTGTGGATGGGGTGTGTGCGACTGTGCATAGATGTGTGAGTGGGTGATTCACTGGGTGGATGGTTTCAAGAGTGCATCTGTGATAGACTGTATGGGTGGGTAAGTGTGTGTAAGAGTGTGTTAGTGAGTGAATGTATGTCCCAGTGGTACATGTGTGAGTAACTACATATGTGAAAGGCAGTATATATGTGTGTTGGAGTATATAAATAGCTATAAGCGAGAGTGAGTGATTGTGATAGTGGCTGTATGGATGAGTGTGTGCTTGTATCAGTGATTGTATAAGAGCGTAACAATGTGCTAGTATTTGTATGATTAAGTGAGCTGGTGTGTGTATAACTGTATAGGTGAGTAAATGGCAGTGTGTTTAATTATTTGCATGACTGACTAGGTGTGTGAGTACCTCTATGGATGAGTGGCAGTGTTTGAGTGTCTATATAGGAGTAAGAGTGCATATGATAGTCCTGTATTGAGTGACCATAAGTATGAGTGACTGTACGGGTGAGTGAGTGGATGTGTGTGTGTAGACCTAAGAATCAGTGAGTGGGTATGTAGTTATTGGTGTTGGAGTGTCTATGGTTTTGCGAATGGCAGTCTGTAATTTAGATTGGGTGTATCAAAGGTTATATTAGGGTGTGAAGAGCTGCATCAGATTATCACGTGGATGATGTCATCAGTGATGTCATTTGAGATGTCATCAGTGATGTCATCAGTGATGTCACTGACCATGTCATGAGTGATGTAATATGTGACGTCATCAGCAGTGCATTGCGGGGCGCGAGTTATAGTTAGCTGAACTAACTATAACGGGGAATTTCACGGGTTTTGTACGAGTGCAATGTCCAACTAACTATAACTGTCCCTAAAACCTATGGTTTTTTCAGTGAATTTCAAAGGTTTTTTAAATGCTAATTTGTAACTATAACGTCCCTAAAACCTATGGTTTTTTCAGTGAATTTCAAAGGTTTTTAAATGCTAATTTGTAACTATAACATGTCTGAAACCTACGTTTTTTTCAGTGAATTTCAAAGGTTTTGTAAATGACAATTTTTAAATGTATTAATTGTTATATAAATTTTTTTCATACTAATTTCGAAATTTTTTAGAAAACATTTTTTTTTACATATTTTATTTTTTAAATTACATTGTAATTATATTATACATTACAAAAAATACTTTCTCTTAATGAATTACTTTAGTTTAAATACTTTGCAGATAGGCAATAGACTTTTAAGTACAGTAGTTACAGTTGTTGCAATGGGCAACACATTTTCAAACACAATGCAACATTCAGCTCAATGTGAATTTCTAGTTAAATGCAATTAGTTACTTTATGGATTACTTTTCTAACCACAGGACTGGATCCTAGATTCAGTCCTGGGACATCTCCTGTAAACAGTTGAGTAAAAGCGTTTTGGTTACAGTCGTGATTTTTAAGGAATATTATTGTATTTTAAAAGTTGACACTTTGAAACTTTTTCTCATAGAATCACCAATGTTATCCTATGGAAGGAAATTCACTTAGCAGGTAAAAACTGTTATCGTTACTTTTTCTTACTCAGTGTTGGATCCTGGATCCAGCACTGGTGCATCTCCTGTAAACAGTTGAAAGAATGCGTTTAAGTCATACTGTCGATTTTTAAGGAATATTTGTAGTTTGTGAAAATCAACACTTTGAAACTTTTTTGCTGAAAACCAGTCAATGTTAGCCTATGAAGGAAATTCAAGTTACCGGTAAGTACGGTTAAAATTACTTTTGAGGATCAGTACTGGGCTGAAACATGCAGCACTGAGGTCTCGCCTGATAACAGGTGAGTAAATCGGAATTCGTATTTCGGCTGATTTTAGAGGAATATTTTAAAGTTCCAAAACTCCACACTTAGAAGAATTTCCAAGTGAAACCAGTCAATGTTAGCCTATGAAGGAAATTCAAGTTACCGGTAAGTACGGTTAAAATTACTTTTCAGGATCAGTACTGGGCTGAAAGATGCAGCACTGAGGTCTCTCCTGATAACAGGTGAGTAAATCGGAATTCGTATTTCGGCTGATTTTAGAGGAATATTTTAAAGTTCCAAAACTCCACACTTAGAAGAATTTCCAAGTGAAACCAGTCAATGTTAGCCTATGGAAGGAAATTCAAGTTACTGGTAAGTACGGTTAAAATTACTTTTCAGGACCAGTACTGGGCTGAAAGATACAGCACTGAGGTCTCTCCTTATAACAGGTGAGTAAATCGGAATTCCTATTTCGGCTGATTTTAGAGGAATATTTGCACAATGGTGAAGGGAGGGGCGGGGCCTGAGGTGACATCTTTGCAAACGCGCCCCGTGGCGCGTTTTAAGTTGAGGGATTAAGTCCCCTTGAATCCTGAGGGTCCCTAGGGGCCAACTAGACCACCAGGAACCTCCAATATGCGCCAGGGGCTGCGTTGCAGAGACGTGTAGAGAGGCCACACCCCTTTTACACCTCTCTGCAACGCAGCTCTGTGGCGCATTCTGGATGTACCTGTTGGGCTAGTTGGTCCCCAGGGACCCTCAGGATTGAAGGGGATTTAATTCCCATCTTAAAACGCGCCACGGAGCCTGTTTGCACACATGTCACCTGAAGCCCCGCCCCCTCCCTTCACCACTGTGCAAACGCGCCCCGTGGCGCGTTTTAAGTTGGGGGATTAAGTCCCCTTGAATCCTGAGGGTCCCCGGAGTCCAACTAGCCCACCATATACCTCCAAAGCGCCACAGAGCTGCGTTGCAGAGAGGTGTAAAAAGGGGCATGGCCTCTGTACACCTCTCTGCAAGGCAGCCCCTGGCGCATACTGGAGGTACCTGGTGGGCTAGTTGGCCCCAGGGACCCCCAGTATTCAAGGGGAATTCGTTCCCCCTCTGCAAACGCGCCAGGGGCGCGTTTGCAGAGTGGTGAAGGAAGGGGCGGGGCCTGCGGGCCCGATCGTTTTTTTTTTTCTCCCCTGAAGGGGGGCTGTGTGGCCCCCTTCCTTTTTTCTTTTTTGGGCCCTGGGGACCCCATCCCCCAGGGCCTTACCCCTTTTTAAATTACCTTAAAAAAAAAACGGGAAGGGGGCCGCGTGGCCCCCTTCCCTGGGCCTGTATTGGCCCCGGGGACCCCATCCCCGGGGCATGGCCTCTATATTTATTTTTTTGAGGGGGCAGCGTGGCCCCCTCCTCTGGCCATTTTAAGGCCCCGGGGACCCCATCCCCCGGGGCCGGCCTTTCCATTTAAAAAAAAAAAAATTTGCTCTTTTTTGGGGAGGGGGCCGCGTGGCCCCCTCCCGGGCCACTACTTGCCCCGGGGACCCCATCCCCCGGGGCTGGCCCTCTCCGTTGGGGACTGTGGGGGTCCCCAATCCCCCACAGTCCCGCCGGCTCCCACGTCCCTTGGGAGCCGGCATTGCTGTTCCACATGGGGAGCAGCTGACATGCTGCTCCCCATGTGGAAAAGCAATCGCTTTGGATATTGGAAGAGAGAGCAGGTTTCCCTGCTCTCTCTTCCAATATCCAAAGCAGTTTGCTATGGCAGGACGGGAGCCGCGAGGCTCCCGTCCTGCCATAGCAAACTACAGTGTCCCGGGGTAGGCACCCCGGGACACTGCAGGAGCCGGCCCTGGGGGTGGTGGTCCCCAGGGCCATCAAGGGCTCCAGGAGGGGGCCGCGCGGCCCCCTCCCATTCAGTACACAGCCCCGGGGAGGTGGTGGTCCCCTGGGCTCTGGGGGTCCGTAACGGACCCCCATATTAAAATGTTTAGTGCCCCGGGGAGGTGGTGGTCCTCGGGCGTGTGGGGGCTGGAGCCCCCCACACAGGTTTAATAATATATTTAAAAAAGCCCCGGGAGGTGGTGGTCCTCGGGGCTGCGGGAGGGCTCTGAGCCCTCCCGCACCATTTTAAAAAAGCCCCGGGGGTGGCGGTCCCCGGGCTTGGGAGGCCCTTGAGGCCCCCACACATTAAATTATCCCCCCACCATGCCCCTGGGACTTGGGCCACCCGGGGCCAATTAACATCGAAGCGCGGGAGACCGCGCTTCGATTTTCCGGCAGGATTCGCGCACCCTGAGCGCATCCTGCCGATTTTTAAAAACATTTTTTTTTTTTTTGCCCAGGGGTCCTTGTGGGACCCCTGAGCAAACCTAGGGGTCAGGGTGTTTCTACCCTGCCCCCTTTGTGCGCTTTGCGCACTTGTTTCTGTCCCTCGGTTCTACCGAGGGACAAAATGGCTGCCAACATTTCCTGAATCGGAATGTTGACAGCCAGCTGACAGCCAATTAACATGCAGCTCGTGATCGGGAGGGTACGCGGACCCTACTCGGCCATAGATATCACTAACTTTTTACTTTTCATTTTCTCAGCAACTACTGAACGGATTTACACCATTTAACAAAAGGGTTCTTTCTGAACCAAGAACTACCTCTTTGCCAAATTTGGTGTAATTCCGTTCAGCAGTTCGGGCTGTAGCCGTGTCTAAAGTTTCCTATGGGAAAATGCATGGGGAAAACACGTTTTGGGACCCCCTTTTTCTCGGCCCCCGCTTGACGAATCCCCCGAGACTTTCAGGGTAGGAGCGGACCGAAGCGGGCCACAAAGTTTGAAAATTTCGCGAAGATACGTCAACCGGCAAGAGAGTTATTTCAAATAGAATGTCGCGGATTTCCTATGGATAATAGGTTGTAACTATAACTATCTACTGGCGACCGCCAGTAGATAATATATATATATATATATATATATACATATACAAACATATCAGAAGACGCATTTGATATTATAAGAGACACATTTAAACTTGATTGCATTTAACAGTAGTATCTTCAGTAATGTAATTTAAAATCCAACTTAATAGTAAAATCGGATTTTCCTTACTGTTTTGGAAATTACACTTTTAGAAAATGATAATGTTCAAGCCTAAACCTAAAACTGCCTTACTGCGGTCTCCCTGAAATGAGATGTGTATTGTTTCCAGACGGTGGACAAAGGGCCTGATTCTGGGAGTGGGGAGGTGTCGGTCAACCTGACAGGACTGTTGGGAAGGAGTTATGCCTGTGCCCTGATTACACTTCAGGAGGGCCCGCCCTGGCACAAACAGAATAATCTGACATCAGGCCTGACCCTGCCTTTGTTTCACTAGCCAGGCTAGAGTCAAACCCAGAGGAGGGGGAAAACTGAGCAGAACTAGCTTAGGAGGTAGACAAAAGATTGTCCCCCACCCATAGGCTGTCACTGGGCATAAATGTGGCATCTCCAGAACCTAAAATCAGAACATCCTGGAACTGTGAAGATTCAGATGGAGGACTCCCCCGCTGTCTGAAGGAAGAGTGGACCTGCTTGCCTTGAGCCCAGGTCCCCAGAAGTGACTACAAGGGTCAGTCGGTTGACCTTCTGTGTGAACTATGGTGATACAACTAGTTTCCAGAGGCCTTCCCTGCTACACACTGACCAGACCCAACTGGACCTGGTCTGGTGCTCTCTGGTAGCCTTTGTGGAGATTGTCTTGACACCCAAGTGCTGTCTTCAAAGTCCTGGACCTTAGACTGAAGTCAGAGTACACTTCTCCCTGCCTAACTAAAGGTTTCATCAGATCCGATGCTGAGTGCTGCAGAGCCATGCTGCGCAGCTCCTGACTGAAAGCTTTACCGGAACCAATGCATATCGATGCAGAGCCCCACAGATCCATGCAGCTCCTGACTGAAAGCTCACTGGATCGGATGCCGAGCAGTGCTGAGCCTGGTAGAGCCACATTACCCAGCTAGTGGCTGCAAGCTTACCAGATGCGACACACAGTGACGCAAAGCCTCCCCACACCACGTAGCTCCCAACTGAAAGCTTCACCCGACCCGACACAGAGTGGCACAGAGCCCAGAAGAGCAGTGCTATGCAGTTCCTGCACAGAAGTCAGAAGGGAAAACTTCCAGCAGGACGAACATGGTTCTGTATCTGGTCCATGCTCCATAGCGGTCTGCCTGAACTTGTGACCTTGTCCCGGTCCCATGTGACCCGATACACTTTGTGCCTCTTGTGCTATTTTTACTTTAAAACTTTATTCATTCATATTTCCAGTTATACTTATTATTTTTTTGTGTTATTTTATTAATTAAAATGTATTCTACTTTTAGGGTTGAGCCTGCAAGAGTGTGCACTCTTGTTTGTGAGACACTATTGTTTAGCAAAAAGGCTTGGAGCCCACTCATTGCCTACCATTTATTCACTTTAGTGTTTCTTTTCTTTGCAGCCTCCTTAATTGGCCAGTGCTGGGAAAAACATACTTTTCGATCATTTCACTGAAGCCCGGACCAAGCACAGATTGATTCAAGTTAATCAGTGCCCGTCCACTGCTGCCGAAGTGATTGAGGTTCTATTTCTTACCCCCTCCCTGTCTCACTACTGCTCCCTCCATAGCACTTTTTAGGTCGAAGCCTACCAGACAGCAAAGCTGTCTGGTTTGCTAAAGACCTCTTGGGGAGATTCAGAAAACTGCCCTAGAAATGCTTTCTGCCCATTGCTTACCATTGGCTTTGTTGTTTGTAGTTCATATTTTCTGGCTATCTATTTGCTGTCTTGATTTGCTTTAGGCTGTCCAGCTTGGGTTTGTCCCTCCCATTGCCCAAACCCTGTTTACTGTATTCTTCCACTAACTCGCTTTCCTTTAATCTTGTTCTTATCTTGTCACATTTGCTGTGCATTCAAAGACAGAGGTCAAATGTCAGACTCTCTCTTACAGGGAGCTTGGTGTTTATTTTAATTTCTCTGAATTCAAAGTGAGAGAATTTATGTGACAATCCTCCTGAATACTCATGTTTGAGGAGAGGGTATTGGATTTGTTTTTTCTAGCACACAACAAAAAAAATGAACTGTGCTGATGTTTCAGAATAGATCAGATCTAGTACAAATGAAGCACATTTTTTGTGTAATTCTGAAGTGTAGTGGAAATAAATATTTGAATATGATCAAAATATATCAATACACTAAGGGCCAAATTAGGGCCTTTCAGCAGAGCAGTGGTGCGGGGGTGCAAACTGCTGCGCCACCGCTCCACCGAACGTGTTCGCTGCCTGACTGCCAGATTACTTCTTTTCAGTGGTCTGGTAGGCGGGCGGTGCAGCGGTTTCCCCTGCGCTGCCCTTTAAAGACTGAGGTGCCTTTTAAAAAGGCACCGCAATGGGAACGCCTCACAAGGTTCCTGCACGGCATGGACTTGAAAGTCCATGCCATGCAGGAACCTAAATGCATGCACACATGGGAGCACATGTTATTCATCCACATATGTTTGAGGCACAGGGGGGCCCTGTAGGACCCCCTTTGTTTCCTCTCTGCCAGGATTTTCATGGCGGTGGAACGGAGAAAACTTGTAATATGCTTGGTGGGACTGTGGCGGTCCTGCCAAGCATATTGCCACCTCCGACCGCCGCTCCAACACCAGGGAACAGCAGTTCCCTGGCAGAGCCAGTGGTCCTAGTGCTGTCCGACTGCCCGAGTCGTAATCGGGTTGTGGTACCACCAGTGCGGCGGTGGCTGGATCCGCCACACCACCATGAGTCTGGCGGTCCTGGACAGCCAGACTCGTGATTTGGCCCTAGGTGATGACATTTGCACACATTAACGTTTGTGTGCAGTGAACTGTATTTTGGTGAAAATGTAATGGTCATTTCAATTTAAAATATGCTGTCTGTAATGGCAGTGTGCTACCACACCATGCATACTCCATACTATGCCACTCCACTCCACTCTATGCCATTCCACTCTATTCCTCATCACTCCATTCTACAACACTCCAATCCACTCTACGAAACACCACTTGACTCCATGCCTCTCTAGTCTACGCCACATACTCCATAACACCACACACCACTCCATTCACCTCCACTCCAAACCACTTAGCCCTCTCCAGTCTACCCCACTCTAATCTACCCCACTCAACTCAAATCTATCCCACTCCCCTCCACACCAAGGTACCCCAATCTACACCACCCCACTCCACTTCGCAACAATCTACCCCAATCTACTCCAATCTACCCCACCCCATTTTACCCACCCCACTCCATCCCACTCTAATCTACCCCACATCACTTCAATCTACCCCACTTCAATCTACCCCACTCTACCCCACTCCACTCCAATCTACCCCAATCTACTCCACTCCAATCTACCCCACTTTACCCTACTCTACCCCAGTCTACCCAACTTCACCCCTTCCCAACGCAATCTACCCCTGCCCCACTCTACCCCATTGCAATATACCCCACTCCACTCCAGTATAATACACTCCACTCAAATCTATCCTACTCCAAACATCCGAATTCCAATCATCCCTCTTCAATCTAACCCACTCCAATCTACGCCACTCCATTCCAATCTACCTACTCTAATCCACCCAATCTACCCCACTCCACCCTAATCTACCCCAGTACACTCCACTCCACTCCAATCTACCCCACTCCACTCTTCCCCAATCTATCTTGACTCCACTCCAGTCTATCCAACTCCACTCAACCCCATTCTACTCCACTCCAATCTAACCTAGTCCACCCGAACTCCATTCTACCCAACTCTACCTCCACTCCACTCTACGCCAATCTACCCCGCTCCACTCTACTCCAATCTACCCTGTTCCACTGTACCCCAATCTAACCCACTCCAATCTACCCCACCTCACTCCACTCCATGCTACTTACTTTTTTTTAGCCATGCTGAACATCAGCTACACTGGTGTACAAAATGACTAAAACACATTGCAAAGCCAGTAGCTCTTGCATAGGCGCGACTTATTGGCTTTGCCAGTGCTTGTTTTTGTTATGTCTGTTGTTGTTTTCAGCTGGTTGTACGCGAAGATTACACTTGCGGAATACTTTATGCTGATGTGCAGCCCAGAGCCGTCCACCAATGCTTGCAACAGCATGAAGTTTCCTTGCAGGGGAAGTATGCAGCACCGAGCTTCACATTCTCTCTTGCAACTCCACCCCATCTCAGGCAGTTCCCTACTCTACCCCTTAAGCTGTGTTTCAGTGTCGTGTATGCTGGACTTTGAGTGCCCCACTTATTTGGAAGGTCTGATAAGCGGCCAGTGAAGCATATTTTATTTGCATGGAGTAGCCAGCTGGACACACAGTCTGAATAATTAAACACATTTAAGCATTTTGCTAATCAGATAATGAGCTTTTGGGGTGGACACATACCTAAATGTTCGTCCCATGGGACTTTGGGCACTTCTTATTGTAAAAATAAACATGTTTGGCTTTCAGTTTTTTTCAAGCTTCTGCCCGGAAAGATCTGTGCACCGTTTCCTTCAAGCTGCAGGGTCTGCATCATCAATATCAATATAGGGCGCATCTGGTCGCGGCATGTCATCAGTGGGCTCCCACAATACCCGCCCTTTGGATCCCCGATTGTACTCTCGTCTCCAGCTCGCACAGTAAGATAACCATTTTTCTCTATCTCATATCAAGTACTACTTTTCAGGGGTCCTGAAGGCGCTGATCTTTAGATGTCCCCACTTCGCATAAAGTATACATATTTTTCAGGATTCACAAAGGTAAACTTAAACATTTGGTCTAAACTTAGACCAAACCGTCTAAGTTTACAACTTTGGGAAATCACAAGTGGGGATTTATGAGTACTATCTTTATGTCCGTTCTCAGTCCGGATCGCCGCCCCGAGTCAGGGCCGGCTCTAGGGCGGTGCGATCGGTGCCACCGCACCAGGTGGTGACTTGTGGTGGGGGCGTCATTTTTGCAAGTATATTAACATTTTAAAAGCACCTGCTGCTGTGTTCCTGGCCACCAGCAATTTTCAGGCATCAATTAAAATGTAAAGATAACTCCGGTGATTAATCGTCTGCCTGGAAATAGACCTGAGGTTTGTCTAGTGTAAGTTTTGACTCATTTTAAGGTAGCACAGAGGGTTAAATTGCCTGCTGCTAAGAACGTGTGATATGCAGATCACAAAGTGCATATAATGTAAATAGGTCAGTGGGTTACTGCTTCTGTCAGAGAGCTGGTTTTGTTACTTGTAGTTTATAAGTCAAAGTCCTAATATAGAGCAAAGAGCTGCATGCAAACTGCAAGGTATATGTTAGAACTATATGTTTTTTTGCCCAGTCTTTCATTATCCTAATCTTCCCAAAAGGGTACATTTGGGTAGAAAACAATTCTTATTATTAAAGAGAACCCCTAACAATGGTGTTACGTTTTAAATTCTCAATTTGTGCTTTTCCAGAATAAGGACTCTTGAACTATATTGCCTACCAGTATCGATGACATGTCACTACTACACTACACCTTGTAGTCCTGTCTGATGTAGCATTTCCTATACACTGATTTACACACATATGATTGTCTCTGTGCAATGTGTGTGTGTTGTACCACCTTACACTGGTATGAGTGGTTCTATAAAACAAAATGAATCTGAGAGACAGTGGTTATGGAGACTTGAGGGGTACTGTGAGGGAATCCGTGGCAGAGGTGGTCATTGGGGGGGAGCCAACAAACATTGTCACACAGGGCGCCACCAGCATTAAAGCTGGCCCTGCCCCGAGTGCAGACATAAAGATAGTACTCGTAAATGCCCTTTAAGAATTCCCAAAGTCCTAAACTTAGACGTTTACCTTTATGAATCGGGCCCAATATATGTGGCCTGTTATTTGGTTGCCCATCTCTTGCACATATAATCTACCCATTTGTACTCCTTTTCTCTTTTGGTAAACATAGTGTTTCAGCCCGAGTATTCACTTTCTCCTCAGCTCCCACAGTGGAAACATATAGACTTATTGGTTTGCATCTACCTTCTACAGTGAATGTTGGGATTGTTTATCTGTACAGTGGAGCAAACTGAGCCCGGCTGCTTGAATTGGAGAAAAGTGTGTTCTGGTGCTTGCGTGACAACACCAACACGTGTATTGCTTTTGTACATTTGTTATAGCTACCACAAACTTTAGTCTTCTTTTTCTATTATAAATGCAGAACTTACTGTGCCAGAGAGGAAAGAAAAAAGGCCTGGGTGAAATACGTATGCCTTCACTGGCACTCTGCGAGAGTCCTTGAGTTTCAACCGGTCAAGTTGGAGTCAGGGTCCTCTGAGATGGACATGCTGGTCCGAGAGGACCGACCTGTTGAAATGCTTTCAGCTAAATGCATCGGTTGCAGGGTTCAGCCTGTGCCAGTGGACAGTTTTCCAGGCCAGACTACCTTTGTCTGATCTTTCTCTGAAGCTCATTATAATAATCGGGTAATTACACTACCTGCAGGCTAGTTTCCAACATACTATATGGTCATAGATCCACCATATACTTGCTCATGTTGCGAATATTTTTGTTGTTTATTGCTTCGTGCAAATAGGACAGTATGAGCTTTGGCTCCCACCCAGTGGTGCTCCTTCACGGACCGTAGCACTGACTGAGGCCCCTCATTTCTAGAGGCCCTACTACCTCCATCATAGCCCCATGGCACTGTTCCTGTGAATTCTGGTAATTTCGAGCTCTTTCATGCATGACATCTATAAAACGACCTCATGATCATTAACTCCATCTGGAAACTTTAGGTCATTACCATTATTGGCGTTCTACCATGCATGACACTTCCTGGGCATGGTTTTTCCTATAAGGTTTGTATGTATCATTATATTAATCTTCTTGGTAATTAGCATCTTTCTGCCACCCAGGCATTGAAACTCCATTTTTTGATTTCTAATTTTAGATGCAGGTTGTGGGGTTTATAGGGGTACAGGGTGGGAAGCAAATTATTTATAAGTAATTAATATTTAGGGCCTCATTAAGATGCGGTTGGAAACGGCTCTGACAATCTGTTGGAGCCTTTTGGACCGCATCGTAATATTCCAGTCGGATTCCTTTCCGACTGCCTCATTATGATGGAGGCGGTCGGAAAGGAATCCGAACGATCATTACGACTGGCTTCAGACGGGCTCAGAGAGCCCATCCACCAGTCGGAATGCGGCCAGTAATCCCAAGGGTGGCTCTTTCCGCCCTTGGGATTACGATGTTGGGTTTTGGCAGCCTTTCCATGCCGATCTTTCCGAAGCAGAAAGGCTTTTGGAACTTGATTTTGGGGGGCCCCCTTGGGAGCACGGCCTCTGGTTGGAGGCCGAGGGGGCACCTATGGAGCCCCCCCTGTTGATCCATGCACCCCGTGGCAGGCACCTTGTGGTGCCTGCCACGGGGTGCAGGGATGAACTGCACCTCCTATTTTACAATGGGAGCATGCATTCCGGCCGGAATACATGCTCCCATTGTAAAGTATAGGAATGCAACCAAACAGTGTTCGGTCACATCCTTATTAGTCGATCGGACCCGCCTACCGGTTGTCGGTCGGTCCCTTGACCGAGACGATGTCAGGCAGAGGAAACTCTGCCCGACATCGTAATGAGGCCCTTCGTTTTTAATTAATAATAATTATTTAATTGATAATTAATTATGGTAGTTGTGCAATTCATTTTTTTTAAATTGAAATTATAGGTGTGGGTTTCATAGGGTATAGGGTGGGAAGTAAATACATTTTATTTAAGTTATAATTCTTTTTTTAATTGATATTAATTATTAAATTGATAATTAGTTATCTTAGTTGTGTAACTAAGTTTTTGTTATGTTACATTTTATGAGTGTTTTGTGATTTGTGTGGGGATATTGTGGGAAGTAAATTAATTATAATGAAGTCATAATTAATGTTTAATTAATGATAATTAGTTTATTGATACATATTTATGTTAATAGTGTAAATAACTTGTTTTTTAAAGTTACTTTTTAGTTTCAGGTTATGAGTTTTGTAGGGGTATACGGTGGGAAGTAACTGAAATCAAATTATTTAATAATTGTTTTGTAAAATAATTTTTAAATAAAAGTATTTATTTAAATGAAAATTGTTTTAATTTTAATTATAATAATATTTGTAGTTATGTATGATATGTATTTAACATTGTCATATGTATTTATTTTATTTTATTTTTAATATAAAATATAATTGTATTTTTTTAAATATTTATATTTTTGTTTACTATGTTTTTGCAATTATTTTAATGTATTGAAAAGAATTTGTTTGTTTCTAATTTTTTCACTAACTGGAGTGGGATTATTAAATTGTACCCCTCCGCAATCTAACACTTTCCTTCTGTTGCACTCATTGGAGTGGGAATACAAAATTTTACCCATCTGCGATCCAACAATTTCCCTACTGTTGCACCTATTGGAGTTGGAATAGTAAATTTTACCCCTCCACAATCCAACACTTTCCCTACTGTTACACAGAGTGGAGTGGGAATAGTTAATTTTACCCCTCTGCAATCCAACACTTTCCCTAGTGTTGCACTGGCTGGAGTGGAAATAGTAAATTTTACTGCTCCGCAAACCAACATTTTCCCTACTGTTCCACTGACTGGCGTAGGAATAGTAAATTTTACCTCTCTGAAATCCAACACTTTCCCTACTGTTGAAGTTATTGGAGTTGGAATAGTAAATTTTAAATCTCCGCAATCCAACACTTTCGCTACTGTTGCATTGACTGGAGAGGGAATAGTAAATGTTACCCCTACGCAATCCAACACTTTCCCTCCATTTGAAGTTATTGGAGTTGGAATAGTGCATTTTAGCCCTCTGCAATCCAACACTTTCCCTACTGTGCAATGACTGGAGTGGGAATAGTAAATTTTGCCACTCCGGAATCCAACACTTTTCCTACTGTTGCACTGACTGGAGTGGGAATAGTAAATTTTACTCCTCCACAATCCAACACCCCATCCCGACTGTTGCTCTCATTGGAGTGGGAATAGTAAATTTGACCCCTCCGCAATCCAACACTTTGCCTACTGTTGCACTGATTGGCATGGCAATAGTACATTTTACCCCTATGCAGTCCAACACTTTCCCTACTGTTGCTTTGACTCGAGTGGCAATAGTAAATTTGACCCCTCCGCAATCTAATACTTTCCCTACTGTTGCACAGACTGGAGGGGGAATAGTACAATTTACCCCTCCGCAATTCAACACTTTCCCTACTGCTGCACTCATTGGAGTGCGAATAGCACATTTTACCCCTCCGCAATCCAATACTTTCCCCAGTGTTGCACTGACTGGAGTGGGACTAGTAAATTTTACCCCTCCACAATCCAACATTTTCCCTACTGTTCCACTGACTGGAGTGGGAATAGTACATTTTGTCCGTACGCAATCCAACACTTTCCCTACTGTTCCACTGACTGGAATGGGAATAGTAGATTTGACCCCTCTGTAATCCAACACTTTCCCTACTGTTGAAGTTTTTGGAATTGGAATAGTACATTTTAGCCCTCTGCAATACAACACTTTCCCTACTGATGTATGGCTGGAGTGGCAATAGTAAATGTTACCACTCCGCAATCCAACATTTTCCATGCTGTTGCACTCATTGGAGTGTGAATAGTAAATTTGACCCCTCTGCAAACCAACACTTTCCCTACTGTTTCCCTGATTGGAGTTGGAATATTAAATTGTACACCTCTGCAATCCAACACTTTCACTACTGTTGCCCTGATTGGAGTTGTACTGACTGGCGTATGAATAGTAAATTTGACCTCTACGCAATCCAACATTTTCCCTACTTTTGTATTGACTGGAGTGTGAATTGTAAATTTTACCCCTGTGTGATGTAACAGTTTTCCTACTGTTGTGGTACATGAAGTGGGAGTGGTAAAGTTTATACATTTTTTGTAGAAGAATCTGCTTACTTTTGTATAAATTGTAGTGAGAATACTATATGTAATAAATGTGGAATTATATAATTTATTTTATCTTGTTACACTTGATATTACTATATTTTTGCTTGTTTAAAATTATAATATAATATTTATAATTATTAATGTCTTTAAAGTGTAAAATATTTATACAATTGTAAGTAATATATGTTGTTTACTTTTTTATTTTATATAAAATTGTTTGTTTTTTAAATATTTTTTATTATTGGTAGTTTTTTAACAATTTATGCGTAAATATATCAATATATGTTTCTTTAACTTTAAAAAAAATGTTTATTTGTTATATTTGTTGAAATATATATTAAATCTATTTTATTTTTATTCAATTAATGTTACTATTTAATATAAAACAAAATGTAAGTGGCAGAACCCAACTCTGCGCATAATCATTCACAATCTAACATATCATCAATCTCTACAATGCTCGAAGGATAAGGAAAGGAGCGGCCACCCAACGTTCCTAGATTTTGTAAGTTAACAGCCCCAAAATATCATATACAAAGAAATTCCTTCTCGTGAGCAAATATCCAATAAGATTCAGATCCCACAGGTATGCAGTTACTCCAAAATCTTTTTTTATTCCAAAACGTCCAACATATGTATTACAGCCAATTGATCAATATTATTCATGGAATGTTGTTGTTCGACACCACATGAACACTCCAATCTATTCAGAACATTAAAGTTGATGTAGCCAACACGTGTTTCATCTGGGTTCAATCTCCCATTGACTACCTCAGGGCTACAATGGAGCAAAAAGAAAAGTCTCATAACTTTTAATGCCATAACCCACCCACGGTTTAGTCCTGATGTGAAGTTCTGAATCAAACGTGAACATAACTGTTACAGTTAATGTATAAATAAATTAACAAGAATAAAAGGTTTAGGAAAATTATATAAGAAAAATTATATACACATGATGAGGCGAAAGAAGAATAAACAAAAAGAAAAAGAAAGTGAAATAGGAAGAATAGTTACTGCAACGCGTGCTTATCCAAAGTGCTATCAAGATAAAACACCAGTTAACACCACAAATAACGCCCATAATGAGCAGGTATGTTAAGACAATGTAAGACAAAACAGCATCATAACAGTTTGTGGGCCAAAATCAACTCACCACATTAGTCCATATGTAATCAATTTCACCACCACCATAGGACAAAAATCTCATCCAGTACCTAACCATCAAATAGTATACGTTTCAAAATTGAGTAATCAAATAGCCCGTGTTTAAGTATTAAGGAGTATTATACATACAGAACCAGATCTATTTCTCAAATGGTCCTTAGTCACAACCAGTTTATCGACATGTGATCTGTGAAAATTAAATGTTACATTATCAACATTTAAAACCGCACTCATGGTAGTAACCAGAAGCATGTACCCTGGCATGTTCCACGTCGCAGTCATCAGGAACTCAGTTTCACTGATCGCTTATATATTTCACAACGAACCCTTACGATATCTACATATTACAACCAAAAGGATTATTCTACGGGTATTAACAGTTGCGCTTTCTTAAGCGCTAGAAGACTATGTGATAACGTGCCCAATCCTATTGTTTAAAAGCGGCAAATATATACAAAATCAGGAACAAAGATAAAATGCTACTCAAACTAAGTAATATTTCTCTCATTCGCGATAAATATCTTATTAAAAGTAATTGTCCATACGTGAACCATTTCACAATATTCATCACTGCGAGAAAGCTTACCTCTTGAAACTCACGGAGAGTACTCCTCACTGAAAAAGCGGCGTCTAGCATGTGTGCCATCTTAGAATGTCCATATATGCCAGAAATCGGCATTAACAAAAACGGACTAACGCAAAACAGATAAAAAATACGGCGCACATAAGCGGCATCTTTAAATAAGAAGTCCATGCTTTTCGTCTACGAAGCAACCACTGTTTTCCTATAGCATTCTCATTGCAATTTGCTGAAAACGCAAGTCTTGAGTTTTCAATATTAAAAACACATTGAAAGTATTTTGTGTAATAATTTTCAATTCAGAGGGAGCCATAGCGAAAATTTTATCATTACCAACTAGCAAGTGAAACTTAAGGATTGAATCCGAGTATGGTGTGCATAATTATTGTATCTAAGGTGCAGTCATTCTCATCATCTACTGTTTAATACTGGCAACCTACAGACGTACCAGTGCCCTATCTTGTAACTAATAGTTACTAACCAACATTTACAGCTGTATCCGCATTAACTCGTAGCCTGAGTCAAATTAATAGGCATTCGATCTATTTCACTAAATATTTATCTGGCATATCGTTATCAGAATTCAACAGATTCCTCGTTGAAAATTAACACCAAAGTATATTTACAAATTTTCAGCAAGGTATCCAGATATATACACAAATTACTGATGGCAACCATGTCGCTCATTTCATATAAAAAAACTAGCGTGTTAAGATCTTACATGGTCACTATATTGCACCCTCAGGATACCAGTGCAGTAGCAGTACCCAATTTATTCACATCAAATTATCCTTGTTAGCAGATGGTCTGAGCTGGTAATCGGAGAATGTCTGTTAGTACGGAGAATGCAGTATGAGGGATAAGAGCATGCACTTTAGGTACCCAGGAAATATTGGCATTCATTATCCATGTTGAGGCCCCTATCAAAAGCATGTAATTTTATGATCCAACGAGTCCCATTTTGTCTCAACTTGAGCTCCCGATTTCCAATCCTTACATCAGGCATTATTGATTCTATACCATGAAATTTGAATGACAATTGCATATTATGTACTACACATTCCTTTGCGTGAGCCCCAATAGGATATCTGTCATCTTGGTTTTTAAAAGCTCTAAAGTGTTCCGCAGTGCGTTCCTTCAATGAACATATAGTACTCCCAACATATATCATTCCACAATGGCAAATAATTACATAAATAACATAGTTCGTCATGCAATCAATATGCATGCTGATCCGATACTTGCGAGAGTCATTGTCTTCAAAGTCCTTAATTCCATTCAGTGACATTCTACACATGCTACAGTTACCGCAAGGATATGATCCCTCGTTCAATTTGTGTAACCATGTACTTTCCGAAACCTGACCTTTGGGATAACTTGGACTCACCATATTTCGTATAGTTTTACCCCTACAATAGGTAATACTAAGGTGACCCATTAAATATGGCTGGAGAGTTTTATCTGACGTTAGTAGATGCCAGTGCTGTCTTAGTATATTGTAAGGTTTGTGTGACCAGGGATTGTAACTCGTCACAAGTCTAATAGTTGCATTCGTATTTCTGTTTCTTTTGTGTTCCCTCATGGTGTAATCAATTTGAGCTTTTTTTTTTGGGCCCTCAGAATAACATCCTTATTATAGCCTCTGGCAAGGAACCTCTGTTCTATGTCCTCAACATTACGTGTGAATTCTCTATCATCGCTACAATTCCTGGGTGCTCTAAACATCTCCCCAAAGTGGATAGAATGAATCTGATTCTTCGGATGTGAGCTCTTTGCAGCTAGTAATGAATTGCATGCAGTAGCCTTTCTGTACATCCTACTATTTATTTTGCCTCGGTCAATATACAGTTCAATGTCTAGAAAGATAATCCGTTCTAGATTCTGTATCATAGTAAAACATATGTTATATGCATTGTTATTCATATGCTCAAAATATTCCTTCAAATCTTCCTGACTGCCAATCCAAATCAGGAGGCAATCATCAATATATCGCCCAAAGTAAACTATGAAATCATGCCATCTAGCTCCTGGAGGGCCCCAGATATGCCTCGCCTCAAACCAGCCTATGAACAGGCAGGCAAAGGACGGCGCAAATTTGATTACTTAATTTTAAAACGTATACTATTTGATGGTTAGGTAGTGGATGAGATTTTTGTCCTATGGTGGTGACGAAATTGATTACATATGGACTAATGTGGTGAGTTGATTTTGGCCCACAAACTGTTATGATGCTGTTTGGTCTTACATTGTCTTAACTTACCTGCTTGTTATGGCCTTTATTTGTGGTGTTCACTGGTGTTTTATCTTGATGGCACTTTCGATAAGCATGCTTTGCGGTAACTATTCTTCCTATTTCACTTTCTATTTCTTTTTGTTAATTCTTCTTTAGCCTCATCACGTGTATACAATTTTTCTTATATAATTTTCCAAAACCTTTTATTCTCGTTAATTTATTTATACATTAACTGTAACAGTTATGTTCACGTTTGATTTAGAACTTCAAATCAGGACTAACCCGTGGGTGGGTTATGGCATTAAAAGTTATGAGTCTTATCCTTTTGCTCCATTGTAGCACTGAGGAAGTCAATGGGAGATTGAACCCCGATGAAACACGTGTTGGCTACATCAACTTTAATGTTCTGAATAGATTGGAGTGTTCATGTGGTGTCGAACAACAACATTCCATGTATAATATTGAAGAATTGGCTGTAATACAAGTTTTGGACGTTTTGAAATAAAAAGAAGAATTTGGAGTAACTGCATACCTGTGGGATCTGAATGTTATTGGACATTTGCTCAGGAGAAGGACTTTCTTTTTACTATTTAATATATTTAATATTTAAATTAATGTATATTTAAAAAACAATATTTAATACAACAATATTAATAACAACAATATTTTTGCTGATATTTTTGTACTTACCATTATAAGCATAGGATGGTGATATTTTTGACATCGATATTTTGGGCACGATATTTTGATATGGGGATATTTTCATAGGTGATATTTTGTCAGTGAACCAGTGAAAGGTCCTAGAGCCACTGGTGATGGAACCCCAGCCCATTCTGAATCTTTAAAAATAACAGCCCTGCTCCACATTAAAACCAGTCTGAATGGCATAGTTGTGTTCTACCCTGCATGAAGAATAACAGTAAGCTTTATGGCTAATCTTCCAGGTTGTGCGCTTCATGAGGTTGCCACTCTATGCTCTTGCATAAGTTTAAAAAAATGGTGAGCAATCATTACTTATTTTCTGGTATGTTAGGGCCTGGGATCCCTCTTCAGAAAACTAATATGAATAATTTTGTAATGCTGACATGCAAACATGTGCAATGATTTTTGCTAAATAAAAAAACTGTAATCCTTGCCAGTCGGAACCGATTTGGAATGACCACGCGGTTTACTTTCCGACCGCGAACATCGTTATCGGTCGGGCGGATTGTAAGCCGACCGAGTCGGTCGGAAGGGTTCCGACGCGGTTTAGGAAATTCCGACTGTCAAAAGGAGGCTTTTCACCCGACATCGTAATCAGCTCCTTAATGTAATGTTAAAAGTAAGTACCCTTTTGAATGATGTAATTTGTATCATCATCATTCTCTTGCTATATCCAATTTTTAAAAATGTGTCAGATTAAGGGCCTTATTTAGATTTTGGCGTATGGGTTACTCCATCACAAAGGTGACGGATATCCTGTCTGACGAAATATAATCCCATGGGATATTATGTGATTACAAATATGGATTTATTTATTTATATTTCGGTGGATAGCATATCCATCACTGTTGCGATGGAGTAACCCATCCACCGAAATCTAAATCAGACCCTAAGTTATAAAATTGAAGGTGTACTCAAATGTAGAAGAGAAACAAAACTCATTCTAGTGGTTTGTTGAATTGTTTCATTCAGAAACATGTACTTTTCATTGCCCATGGTTTTTGAAACTGTGGAGTTAGTTGCGAACCAATTTTTGGTGGGTCCTGAAGTTTCAAGCAATAGATGTGTTTATCTTGTCACATTTGTTGCTCTTCAAAGGCAGAGGTCAAATGTCAGGCTACATCTTCTGGAAAATTGCAGCTTACATTTTTTAAAGTGGGGATTGGTGTTTACAAACTCCTCTCATTTTGCAGTCAGAGAATGGATAGTAAAGTGAATTATATGACAATCTTGCTGGGGTACTGGGAGTGTGAAAGGAAAGGCTGTAGGATGTCGTTTTTTTGTTACCCACAGCAAAATGTAAATATCTGTAAATGAACTGGACACATTCAGCAGTGAGGAAGGTAAAAATGAATCACATTGTTTTTGTAATTTTGTAATTCTGAAGTGAGACCGAAACAAAGATTTTAATATGATCAAAACAAATCAAGACACTTTACTTGGTAATACACAAACGATAAATATTCACTGAAACCCAATTAGAACACATTATTCTGTGTGTGCAAAATAGATTTATTAGTAAAACCATGCATGTCCAAATTTAGTGGCCATTTCAAAAGAAAATGTGCTCTCTGTAAAGGACAGTACGCTATCACATTATGCTTTAGCTACATTAAAAAATCTCCCAACTCATGTCCCTTAAAGCTAGGTGGATGCAAAAGTTTGTTCTTCTAAAACTGGGTTGTGGTTCTAAAAGGTTTGGGAAGCATTGATCTAGGATATTAACATACAGGAAACATTATTACTGAACTTGTCAAATTGTTGTTCCCATGTGCTTTTATCTTCCACATTTTCTTTCCAATATTGTTCCAGTGAGGGTTCTAAGAATTCTGAAGAATAAATGCCCTTATGTCAGATAGCTAACTAAAACATTCTTAAAGTTGTCAAACCTATCTAAATATTAGTAAGCTGTTAGATCAGATCCATTATTATAATTAAAATATTGTAAATGTACCTGGAAATCCCTAAACAGTCAGTTGGCTGCGTCCCAAAGTTCTCCTACTGTGTAAAATTATGAAATTAACATTGACTCATTGACCGATGAGTGCATGATGAATCATGAAAGCAAAACAGTTCTTTGTCATTTTTAGCATCCAATAAGGATCTTCATTTTCCAATGAAGCATATGAATTAAGATCATCCATAAATTGCTTAATTCCATTAAGCTTTCAAAAGGACCTGGAATAACAATGTCATCTAATGAGATTCTTAAGATGTAGGGTATGTGAATGACTTTAGTATGGCCTGAAATTTGATATGGGTCATTTTCACAGAAAAAAGTGCTATATAAAGGATATGTAGGGATATTCACAGAACAATAATCTCTTCTGACTCTGTGTCAGGTAAAACGTGGTTGCATCTCATGTATCACAGCAGGCGGTATGAATCTTTCAGGAAAATAATGTGCATACATAATCATCAAAATTATAATCAACATAATATGCCCCAAAAGTAATGAAATTTCAGCAAAGATAAAAATATATGACCTTGGTGATCAAATATACCAGCCACGTCTTCAGCACTCTTTCAGAAGTTGGCATTTCTGGAAGAGATAGAAGAAAAATAACTTTTGTTGCTTCAGGATTTGGATGTTCTTCTCCTGACAGCGCAATTTCATGCAAAGTTACAGCAACAATACTTGATCTAGATTCTTTTGGTGGTGCAGATAGGGTTATAGTTGCAGCAAGTGGAGTTGATGTTGTAGCAGGTTCAGTCAATGATAATCTTGCACTACATCTACATAAGCTTGCACTACATCTGGTTCAGTATTTGGAGTTGGGAAGAATGCCGGAGAGTCTCAGACTCAGATGTCCCTGGGATGGGACCAGTAACTTCAACTAGCTGATTTGTTCTCAAGATAACTCCAGAATATGGAGAGGCCATACAGCACTAATCTAGAGGCACTTTGGCATCAGCAACACTCTGCTGTACAGAATCAGCCACATGATGCTTTTTTTATGTGATTGGTTATCACCTTCCAGTTTTTCTTCGCACAAGGCAATGGTAGCAGGATTACAATGTGAATGTCTTCTACTACAAGAATTGACACAGGTGGTCTGTAGGATGTCCAAGTGGTTGTTTGCCAGGAATCTTTTCTTGGATTGCTCTCCTGCATTTGGGAGCCATCTATTTGCTTTCTCTTCAGTGGAGGAGTCAGACAAACGCTTCATGTTTGTGAATTTCTGTCTCATCATTTTGTAGCAATGTAATATGCGAGAGCTGAACAGATAATGACATTTTTTACTCCACCTTTCTAGGGAAATCAAGGTTAGGAAAATAAATAGGTATTCCAAAAAGCATTTCTTATCATTTATGACCATTTAGTACTCCTCTAGGCAAGTTATTGAGCACACGGTGAGTGCTGTAAAGATTATAATACCACAACAATCCTGGGCCCAATACCCTAGCATTCCAGGCTCAACAATTTTGTTCAATTCTGGGCAGGAGGCATGCAAGAATAGAAGTTGTATTCCCGGAAGAGACATAGAATCCAAAAAAACCTTAGTCTCAGAAGCAGGACCATAAGTAAGAAATATGTGAACTGCTTTCATAACTACTAGGTACTGTAAGTCTTCTATGACTGCACAAGGAGTGGCAGTCTTTTGTGGCCCAACCCACAGAAGTCTAGAGCAAGATACAGTCACAACGAATCCCATTTATGCTGATTGACTACTAGCAAAGGGCCAAATTAATTGAGGTAAACAGTACCAAAGCATTTTTGGGATATTGTGAGGGGATTGGGCTCTGGTTTTCCAGTAGAATGTTTAATCTGTTGAAAACCTTTACATTGCTGTCTATATTTCTTGGTAAGTATGGCCACCAGTATCATTGCTATAGTATTGATACCATAGCACTGATATCAGCATGAGCAAAAACTAAACCTTCATGAGTTTCATTCAGTAAATCCAACGTAATACTCTCATTAGGTACCTGTATATGCCCAACTCCAGATATAAAAACCATAGGAATGTTGTCTTTATTGACACTATAAAAATACCTAGGGGTCGATTTTGATTTCGTCAGGAAAGGCTCCGAATGGCATTTGATTCGGTCGAATCCGATTCGGAAGCCTTGTTTCCAACCTAATCGGTCACCTTTCCAGACGACCAAGTACGATGCAAGGGAGCTGTCCGGGCTGCCCGAATTGGTTCCAAATGGGATTCAGGCAGCCCGAGTCATTCGGAGCCGAATCGTACAGCCTAATGGAGACGGTTCCCGAACGAGCAAGCACAATGACCGATTCAGACAGCCGTTCTGAATTGGTTTGGCCGTGACAAAACAGCTGTGGGAATCAGATTTCAGGGGCCTGTAGCAAGCCCCCATCACCCGTAGGCCTCCGGATGGGGCCCGAGGGGGTACCCAAGGGACCCCCCCCTTCCCAACCATGCACAGTGTGGCAGGCACCATGGGGTGCCCGCCACAGGGTGCAAGGTTTTCATCCGGAACACAGGCTCCCATTGAAGTCGATGGGAGTCTGACCGAACCGAGCCCGTAAGCATCCGGACACATCGTAATCGGTCGGTAGGACTCCCCGAATACGAATCGTCCGGAACGCATTCCTAACCCGATTCGGTGGGAATGCTTTCCTGACAACATCGTAACCGCGCCCTTAGAAGTGAAAACCTTCAGTGAGTTTTCCCCTTTCAATGTGTTTTGTGTGAGTGACTAGCTCCTTGATGTCACCATCTTCAAAAAATACTTGCACTACGTACAAGCAGCAGAATATTTCTGTTTAGTACCAACTGCAGACTGTGCAGAGCAGTCTGTTTACAACATGCTTTTATACTCATGCATAGGTACTATGGGGCCGATTACCATGTGGTCCGGAAGGCTCCGACCGTCGGTCGAAGCCTTCCAAACTGCATCGTAATGTGCCGGTCGGATTCCTTTCCCACCGTCTCATTTTGATGGAGGCAGTGGGAAAGGAATCCGACCGGCCATTTCAGCTGGCTTCTGACGGGTTCGGAGAGCCAGTCCGCCCATCAAAATGCATCAAGTAATCTCAAGGGTGGGCCTTGAGATTACGATGACATGGAAACATGTTGGAAAGCCTCTTTGGGGGCCCCCAGCAGACCCCCCTTGAATGCATGGCCCCCGGTTGGAGTCAGTCCTGCACCTTGTCGCAGGCATGAACCGCATCTCCCATTTTACTATGGGAGCATGCATTGCGGCCGGTTTATGGCCGGAATGCCTGCTCCCGTAGTAAAATGTAGGAATGTGACTGAAGAGTGTTCTATCGCATCCTAAATGAGGCAGTCAGGGCTGCCGACCTGGTGTCGGTCAGTCCCATGACCGATGCGGTGTCAGGCAGAAGAGATTCCGCCCGACATCGTAATGAGGCCTATGTGTGTAATTTGCAGTATCCTTTGCTGATATTGTAAACATCCCTGCGTTCCAATTGTATCATCCTCCTCAAACTTTAGACTGTTCAAATGTTGCGTTGAGAACGATTGCACTTAGCAAAAGTCTAGTGCTTGCTTTAATTTGTGCCTCAAGTGTAGGTATAAGAAAACTATAATAATATTTTTTTAACTGTGCTAGACGGTGTGCCTTCAAAATGGCCGTCCGAACTGCCATGAAAATGTTCTCGATTGGAGTAAATTGTTCCTCCATAGTGGAGTACAATTATGATTTGTACACTGTGTCTATAGGGATGTAAAGTCTATAATAATACCAAGCTGTGTCCGTTTCTTGTGCCTGTGGTTGTAAATTCATGCTCTTCTGCAATGGAACCCTTGAAAGAATCATGTCATAATTTGATTAATAATATTCAAATTGTTCTCACCTATAGACCAAGCTAAGCAAAATACTACATGTGATTGCATATGACATAGGTATGTGATGGTATGTAACTTTTTCTGCAGCCGATGAAGGGAAGTGTGCACAGATGTAGCGACCCTTTGCTTCTAGAGCATGTGTATATTCTTGAACCAACCTAGAATAAACATCAGTGGAAAATTTATCTTTTGAATAATCTTGAAATAAACCTTTAATTTGGTTTCATCTATTGTGTGTGTAGATGTTGCAGTTTCAGGTGTAGAAAAAATTCTCTCTTTTGCTGGTGAAAGATAAAACCCTATCAGTATTGTTATGATCACTAACACTGCTACTAAACATGAAATACCCATAATGATCTTGCATCTAGCCTAGGCCTGGGCTGTGAACTTCGCTCCGTTCGCGGAGTTTGCAGAGTTTTCTGCACTCCGCACTCCGCGGAGTGCAGAAAACTCCGCTTCGTGATGTGCAGCGGAGTTTTTTCCCCACTCGCGATCGCGAATGGTAAGTTCGCTAGCGCAAGCTGCCGCTCGGGTAGAATTTCTACCCGAGCGGCAGGAATACCAGCACAAACTGCAGTTCGCACTGCACTCGCGGAACTTCGTGGAGTTTTTTTGTAACTTCGCGGAGTTCCGCGTAGCAAAACTCTGCGAACTACGCCCAGGCCTGATCTAGCCCTGTTTAGAAAACACGTGTTTGTCTGTAGTTAGATAATTAAACAATAATCTAGCAGCAATAATTCAACAGTTCAGATATTCTTAAAGCAGCTTCTCGAATTTTCTTTTTGCAGCTAGTTCTTTTCAGTTTTATTTACAGTGATCTTCGTATAGTCCACCCTATCCCTACTCCGTCTTCTTCTAAGTGTGTTATCCCTACTGTGAGAAGTTGGCCTGGTATATGCTGTTCACTAGTTAAAGTGGACACCTTGCACCAGTACAATTCGACTCTTATGGTAGGTAGGTTTAAGACAACCTTTATAGAAAGCTATCCTAGTGGTAGCTGTGGAGAGCAGCCTTCAGGCTAAGTCTTGGAGGAATGTAAAGCAGCTTGTTTTACCACACAATCTCTTGAATCACCAAATGAAAAGACACCACACAGGTATATATATCAAATATATATGTATTTATTACTAAACAACTCTCTGCTAATCTCTTGTGAGATTAGAAGTCAGGAACATATGCACAAATCAACGTTTCACAATAAATTAAGCACAAATATGGCTGGGGCCCTAGGGGCGTACCAGACCATATACTAAAAGAGACTTGAGAACAACGACTTGCAAAGGATCAAGGCCCAGGGCCTTCAGAAGTGCTGGGGCCTCACGAAACCACCCAAGGTAGGTAAGTAAAGGACCCACGGGGGACGCGTGCAGTGAGAGAACACAGGCGCGGATCGCCGTAGACTTCAATGGGGCAAGTCGCGGTTGGAAATTAAGAGTTTAAGGGCACTTTGGGAGTAGCTACAAGCAAGTCACTTACAGGGTAAGTAGTTCTAGGGCCAACACCCACAGGAGCACCGTAGTGCTGGAGTTACCTCACCCAGGGAAGCCGGGTGCATAGGTGTCCTTTGGTGTCGGGTCGCGGCGTCGTTTTCAATGGGAGCTGATGAAGACTTGCTGCTTGTGAAGCCAGAAGAAGTGTCCGGTGGAATCCAAGCCTGGATTCGGAAGGAGGAAGACCTGAAAGCAGAGGGGACAGTGTTCAAAGTCACTTGGCAGTGACCCGGGGCAAGGAAGACGAATGCCCACCGTCGTCGACAGATTCAGGTCGTTCACAGGTGTCTTGACTCTTCAGCCACGAGGTCCAGGAGGCGTCGAGGACAACCAGGAGCTGGATTCAGTGTGTCCCATGAAGTCTGCAGCTGACTGCGGTGTCGGCGACCCGATTGGAGCCAACAAGCCTTGGTAGCAGCAAGTCTTGTGGAAAAAACAAAAAGTCAATGGTGCAGACCAGCAAGGTCTGGGGGACTCACCCAGCAAGGGTAAGTCAGGGCAGACCTGGAGCAACCAGGGGAGCGCTTTGGATTGGTAGAAAAGTCTTCAGGGGACCCACAAGCCAGCTAGCAAGGGTTTGCAAAGACGCCTCGGGAGGATTCATTCAACAGGGGCCCACGGTCACTCGGGACGTGGTAGGCCGCTGATTTTGGGAGGGATTTTTGCTAGAGGCTGGGACCACACGTGGTCCAAAGCACAGGTTTGTAGAACATCGTGAAAGGGTTGCACTTGAAAATAGTGCACGGTACCCAGGGACTGCAGTTCCTCATCACTCGTGGGGTCCACTTGCCTCAGCTTCGCTGGGGACTCACGATAGCCTTGGAGAAGTCAGGAAATCTTCTTTTTGGGCTGCAGGGACTTCGGGCTCTGGCGGGAGCGGCGTAGTTTGCGACCGTCGTTGTAGTTTTTGGTGCCTGCCAAGCAGGGGAGTCACTCCTTGACTCCAAGGGAGATTCTTCAGTCTTCCAGAGGTAGTGGAACGTCGAAGGTCCAGGATTCTTCTTCAGAGCGTCGTCCAGGGATATCTAGTTTGCAAGGTCAAGGGTTCCCTATCTTATACTAAAAGGAAGGGAGGGACTAGCTCTATGACCCGACCTATGGGAGGGTCAGGGGAGTAGTTGGCTACACCCACTTCCCTTTGTCCAGTTTCATGCCAGAGCAGGGGCAGGTAGCCCCTGAGCCGGGTTGAACTGGTGTATGCACAGAGGAGCCTTCTGCTCCCCAGTGCAGGACTTCAAAGCACTCTAGGAGTGCACCCACCCAGCCCCAATACACTAAACCCTGTCTGGGAGGTGGTCACACCTCCCTGGGACAGGATACCTATTGTTGGGCCTCCTCCACTGCGAGTTTCGGTCATCAGCAGGAGGGCAGCCCAGTGTCTGTGACTGGTGGCATCCATTTTGTGATGCCAGGGCTCTTCAGGATTCTATCGCGTTTCCACAGTAGGTACATGTCTATCCCTCTAGAAGGGTGGGATCATACTCCCACACCAGGTACTGGTGTGGGGTATGATTCCAAGGTGTTTGACACCAAACACGACATGTTTTGATGCAGCCATTCCAAAGTTAGCATTAACCGCGAGGTTATAATGCACTTAAGAGTATATGGTTTGACCGCATTCACAAACAGCCCCAGAGAATGGACTCTGAGAGCTGCAGAGGGCCCTGCTCAGGCAGAGGCACCCTCTCACATAGAAACTAAGCACCCTGCCCTCAGGATTGATAGGGCCTGCCTTAGGGGTGACTGATAGGTTTAAATGTGTGTGCAGGGGAGATATAGGGAACCTATATCTCAGTGAGGGGTGCTAGCACCTCCTCACCCAGGCTGCAGTAGCATGCCTGTGGTGTCAGATTTAGTCTGCTTCCCATGGGTGGCATAATACATGCTTCAGCCCCTGGTAGGCCTGTAAAGTACCTATGCCCTTGGTACCTAAGGTACCATATACTAGGGACTCATAAGGTACCACAGTATCCAATCACTAGTGCACCTAGAGTGCACTCCAAGTCGTTTAGAGAGAACAGAGAGGCTGGGGCCCTGATTGGCAGGGTCCCAGCCAGACTATAGCCAGAAACCAGTCTAAACATCAGAAAAAAAGTGGGGGCAACATAAGAGGCAGATCCTACTCTCCTACACAACCCCCCCAAACGCAGGGACACTAAACTAACCTTGACCAGTTGAGTCTTCGTGCTCTAAGTGGAAATACCTTGAGAGTCCATCTGCATTGGCATTTTGGGTCCCAGGCCTATGTTCCACTGTATAGTCCATCCCCTGTAGGGAAATGGACCACCTTAAAAGTTTTGGGTTTTCACCTTTCATCTGTTTCATCCATAGGAGGGGCTTGTGGTCAGTCTGAACTATGAAGTGAGTGCCAAACAAGTATGGCCTCAGCTTCTTCAGGGCCCACACCACAGCAAAGGCCTCCCTCTCTATAGCTGACCAACGTTTCTCTCTAGGGGTCAGCCTCCTGCTAATAAAAGCTACTGGCTGGTCTTGACCTTCATCATTCAGTTGAGACAGTACAGCTCCCACACCCAGCTCAGAAGCATCTGTTTGGACAATGAACTTTTTGGTGTAGTCTGGACTCTGTAAGATGGGGGCAGTGCACATGGCCTGCTTTAGGTCTTCAAATGCCTTCTGACAGCTAGCTGTCCACTGAACCTTTTTGGCATTTTCTTTGAGGTCAGATCATTCAAGGGGGTCACTATAGATCCATATCCCTTCACAAACCTCCTATAGTACCCAGTCAGGCCTAAGAAGGCTCTCACCTGTGTCTGGGTGGTTGGAGCAACCCATTCCATTATGGTTTGGATTTTGCTCTGTAAAGGCTGAACCTGGCCTCCACCCACAAGGTGGCCCAGGTACACAACCTGACTCTGCCCTATCTGGCACTTAGTGGCCTTGATAGTGAGGCCTGCTTTCTGCAGAGCCTCCAAAACATTTCTGAGGTGGACCAGGTGATCCTGCCAGGAGGAACTAAAGACAGCAATATCATCTAGATAAGCTGAGCAATAAGTTTCCATCCCTGCCAGAACTTTGTTCACCAACCTCTGAAAAGTGGCAGGTGCATTTTTCAATCCAAAGGGCATCACCACAAAGTGGTAGTGCCTACCAGGAGTCGAAAATGCTGTTTTGGCTTTTGCATCATCAGCTAACCTGATCTGCCAGTAGCCAGCTGTTAGGTCAAATGTACTCAGATACTTGGCTGAGGCCAAAGTATCAATCAGCTCATCTGCCCTTGGTATGGGATAGGCATCAGTCCTGGTGACTGCATTGAGGCCTCTGTAGTCTACACAAAACCTCATTTCTTTCTTACCACCCTGGGTATGAGGCTTGGGTACTAGGACTACTGGGCTAGCCCAAGGGCTATCTGAAGGCTCAATCACACCTAACTCCAACATTTTCTGGACTTCAGTCCTGATACAGTCCTTGACATGGTCAGGTTGCCTGTAGATTTTACTCTTGACAGGCAGACAGTCCCCAGTGTCCACCTCATGGGTGCACCAGGTAGTCTGACTAGGGGTCAGGCTAAACATATGTCTGTACTGCTGTAGAACTTGTCTGCACTCAGTTTGCTGATGGTCAGTGAAGATGCTTGCCAAAGCAACACCATCGACTGACCCATCATCAGGGTTCTGTGAGAGCAGGTCAGGGAGAAGGTCACTCTCCTCCTCCTGTTCCTCATCAGTTGCCATGAGCAAGCCCATGTCAGCCCTGTCAACATATGGTTTCAATCTGTTGACATGGAGCACCCTCAGGGGGCTCCTGGGAGTTCCAAGATTCACCAGATAGGTGACTTCTCCCTTTTGCTCAACTATTGTATTGGGGCCACTCCATTTGTCTTGGAGGGCTGCTGGGGCCACAGGCTCCAACACCCACACTTTCTGTCCTGGCTGGTACACAGTCAGCACAGCCTTTGGTCATGCCAAGCTTTTTGTAATTCTTGGCTGGCCTCCAGGTTTTTGGTTGCCTTCTTCATGTATTCGGCCATCCTGGAGCGGAGACCAAGTACATAGTCCATCACATCCTGTTTGGGGGTTTGAGAGGTAACTCCCAGCCCTCTTTTACCAAACATAATGGACCTCTTACAGGATGCCCAAACAGAAGCTCAAATGGGCTGTAACCAACCCCCTTCTGTGGAACCTCTCTGTATGCAAACAACAGGCAGGGAAGAAGAAGGTCCCATTTCCGCCTAAGCTCCTCTGGGAGTCCTTTAATCATTCCCTTCAGGGTTTTGTTGAAACGTTCAACCAACCCATTGCATTGTGGGTGATAGGGGTGGTGAACTTATAAGTTACACCACACTCCTTCCACATTGCTTTCAAATATCCTGACATGAAGTTTGTGCCTCTGTCAGAGATGACCTCCTTTGGGAAACCCACTCTGGAGAAAACTCCAATGAGGGCTCTTGCCACCACAGGGGCTGTGGTGGTCCTCAGAGGAATTGCCTCTGGGTACCTGGTGGCATGATCCACTACCACCAGGATAAATCTGTGCCCAGATGCAGTTTGAGGGTCAAGGGGACCAACAATGTCAATCCCTACCCTTTCAAAGGGTACCCCCACCACAGGTAGTGGTATCAGGGGGCCTTTGTGGTGCCACCTGCCTTGCCACTGGCTTGGCATGTGACACAGGAGCGACAAAACTCCTTTGTGTCCTCTGACATATGTGGCCAATGAAAATGTGGAACAAGCCTGTCCCAGGTCTTGTTTTGGCCCAAGTGACCTGCTAAAGGGATATCATGTGCTAGGGTCAAGAGGAACCCCCTAAACATCTGGGGTATTACCAACCTCCTGGTGGCTCCAGGGGCTGGATCTCTACCCTCAGAATATAGGAGTCCCTCATCCCAATAAACTTTATGGGACCCACTAGCACTCCCAGCAGCCTCAGCAGCAGCCTGCTGTCTGAGGGGTTCAAGAGAGGGGCAGCACTGTTGCTCCTTACTCAGATCTTCCCTAGAAGGGCCCCCTGCCCCCAAGAACTCAACCTGATCAGGCTCAAGTCCTTCTGGGGCAGTTCCTTCTTCAGGATCTGCTCCTCCTCCCTCAAGAGGGGAATCAGTGATCTGAGACAGAGGGGGAGGTTCTGCCTTACCCCTACTGCTCCTCTTCTTGGGAAGCATCTGGTCCATGGTTTCAGGATCCAGAGCTGGTTCAGTGTCATGCATTTTGGCCTGTGACCTGGTCACAGCAAATACCTCTGCAGGGATGCCCAACATCTCAGCATGAGTCCATAACTCTACTTCAGACCAGGCTGAAGTTTCTAGATCATTGCCCAATAGACATTCTACAGGGAGGTCTGCACTGACTACAACCTTCTTGAGGCCAGTTACCCCTCCCCAGGAGAAATTCACAACTGCCAGACTATGGTTGGTCCTGACATTGCTTGCATTGGTCACCTGGTACATTTCAGCCCAGGATGATCTGTCCAGGGTCCACAAGATCCTCTGCCACCATGGTGACACTAGCACCTGTGTCCCTAAATGCCAAAGCCTGTTTGCCATTTATTACAGGCTGCTGTTTGTATTTGCCCAGATTACTGGGGCTCACCAGGAAGGACATGTCAATGTCTCCATCACAAATCAGCATTGCCTGAGTGGGTACTCTGACTAGGCCAGAGTCCACTTCAGAACCCAGGGTCAACCCTACTACACCCTTATTCTGAGTACCACCTCCACCAGTAGCTGAACTAGGGGGAACAGTTGCCTTAGGGGCAGGAGTGGTGGTGGTTTGGTCTTTGGACTTGTTACAATCAGAAGTCCAGTGCCCTTTCTGTTTACAGAATTTGCACCAGGGCTTCTTTTGGCCTTTTCCCTTGTTGGATTGTGACTCCCCACCAGATGCAGCTTTTTGGGGCCCTTGTGAAGACTTCTGGTCTTTTGACTTATCCCCACTTTTCCCAGAGCCCTTAGGATCCTGCTTCTTTGTGTCACCCCCTTGGTTCTGGGTTTTCTGCCTCACCCTGGTTCTGACCCACTTGTCTGCCTTCTTTCCCAATTCTTGGGGAGAGGTCAGATCTGAGTCCACCAGGTATTGATGCAACAACTGGTTCTGGCAATTATTAAGGATCTGTTCTCTCATCATTAGATTATACAATCCCTTGAAATCAGTAACCCTGCTGCCAACCAGCCAACCCTCCAGAGCCTTGGTTGCACAATCTACAAAGTCAGTCCAGTCCTGAGTCTGTGCCTTCTGGGTGTCTCTGAACTTCAACCTGTACTGCTCAGTGGTTAAGCCAAACCCATCTATCAGTGCACTCTTCAGGACTTCATAGTCATCAGCATCCTCTTCTCTAACAGTGAGGAGCTTGTCTCTACCTTTATCTGAAAAGGAGAGCCACAAGATTGCTGCCCACTGCTTTTGGGTGATCTGTTGTACTCTACAGGCCCTTTCCATAGCAGTTACCCACTTATGGATATCATCCCCACTCTGGTAGGGAGGAACAACCTTGCTCAGGTTCCTATGGTCTGGAATATATTCTCTGCCTCTAGGGACACTGTTGCTGCCTCCAGGGGGTTCTAACCCCTCTTTTCTAGAAGCTCTCTGGAGCTCCAGGGCTTCCTTATCTAATGCCAACTGCTTGGTTTTGAGGGCAAATCTTGCTTCCTCATACTGCAGCAGTTTGTACATTCTGTCAGAGGAGGTCTCTCTTCTTGGGAAGTAGGAGTTCCTCTGGTAGACAGATTATCTGCCAGAGTGATAGGAGTGGTCAGATTCCCTAGAAAGGGACCTAGGCCTCTCCTCCACTATGTCAGTTCTCTTAGGGAGAATTCCTCTGTCCTGTTCAGACCCCTTGGGACCTGGCCCTACAACCACAGAGTTTTGGTCATCCTGATGTCCATCATCTGACCCAGACACTGTAATTGACCCACTCACTGATTCAGACCCATTGGCTCCTAGAGCTAATCTAAGATCATCTGCTGTCAGCAGATCTATCAGGTGTAGTGTGGAGGGACTCTGTCCTAGCTTCAGGTGCCTTGCAGCACACATGGCTTTCAAGTCAAAGAAAGTCATGTCCTTATACTGAGGCTGAGTGGATCCACTGGGTCCACCCCTTAAGGACATTCTAGTGTTGTGCAGTGTTGTACTACCTACACTAGTTTGTGGCCTACTGATACTAGCTTGAGCTGTAGAAAGGGTGTGCTATCCCTTGGCACACAGCTCTAAGTTCAGTAGAACTTATTGATACTAAGCTTGACTTTATATGTACCTTGAGTACCTATAGTGGTTTTCAGTTAGTAATTCAAATAGAGATTTTCTGGTAAAATAATAGCAAGCTGGAATCCCACACGTTGCCACCAATGTGAGAAGTTGGCCTGGTATATGCTGTTCACTAGTTAAAGTGGACACCTTGCACCAGTACAATTCGACTCTTATGGTAGGTAGGTTTAAGACAACCTTTATAGAAAGCTATCCTAGTGGTAGCTGTGGAGAGCAGCCTTCAGGCTAAGTCTTGGAGGAATGTAAAGCAGCTTGTTTTACCACACAATCTCTTGAATCACCAAATGAAAAGACACCACACAGGTAAATATATCAAATATATATGTATTTATTACTAAACAACTCTCTGCTAATCTCTTGTGAGATTAGAAGTCAGGAACATATGCACAAATCAACGTTTCACAATAAATTAAGCACAAATATGGCTGGGGCCCTAGGGGCGTACCAGACCATATACTAAAAAAGAGACTTGAGAACAACGACTTGCAAAGGGACAAGGCCCAGGGCCTTCAGAAGTGCTGGGGCCTCACGAAACCACCCAAGGTAGGTAAGTAAAGGACCCAAGGGGGACGCGTGCAGTGAGAGAACACAGGTGCGGATCGCCGTAGACTTCAATGGGACAAGTCGCGGTTGGAAATTAAGAGTTTAAGGGCACTTCGGGAGTAGCTACAAGCAAGTCACTTACAGGGTAAGTAGTTCTAGGGCCAACACCCACAGGAGCACCGTAGTGCTGGAGTTACCTCACCCAGGGAAGCCGGGTGCATAAGTGTCCTTTGGTGTCGGGTCGCGGCGTCGTTTTCAATGGGAGCCAATGAAGACTTGCTGCTTGTGAAGGGGAAACGACCTTAACAACGCGGTCAAAACACCGCAGTACATTTAGATCGCTGCTTTTACAACGCAAGTCGTTACCACGACTTGCACTGGAGGGCGCTCTAGACTAAGGAATAGTGTGATTTACTATTCCAACACCTTCCCTACTGTACGTAGGCTGGATTTGGAATAGTAAATCATACTATTCCTAAGTCCAGCGCCCTACAGCGCAAGTCATGGTAACGACTTGCGTTGTAAAAACAGCGATGTAATGTACCGCGATCTAAATGATCACGTTGTTACATCATACATCCCTTGTGAAGCCAGAAGAAGTGTCCGGTGGAATCCAAGCCTGGATTCGGAAGGAGGAAGACCTGAAAGCAGAGGGGACAGTGTTCAAAGTCACTTGGCAGTGACCCGGGGAAGGAAGACGAATGCCCACCGTCGTCGACAGATTCAGGTCGTTCACGGGTGTCTTGACTCTTCAGCCACGAGGTCCAGGAGGTGTCGAGGACAACCAGGAGCTGGATTGAGCGTGTCCCACAAAGTCTGCAGCTGACTGCGGTGTCGGCGACCCGATTGGATCCAACAAGCCTTGGTAGCAGCAAGTCTTGTGGAAAAAACAAAAAGTCAATGGTGCATACCAGCAAGGTCTGGGGGACTCACCCAGCGAGGGTAAGTCAGGGCAGGCCTGGAGCAACCAGGGAAGCCCTTTGGATTGGTAGAAAAGTCTTCAGGGGACCCACAAGCCGGCTGGCAAGGGATTGCAAAGACACCTAGGGAGCATTCCTTCAACAGGGGCCCATGGTCACTCGGGACGGGGTAGGCCGCTGATTTTGGGAGGAATCTCTGCTAGAGGCTGGGACCACACGTGGTACAAAGCACAGATTCGTAGAACGTCGTGAAGGGGTTGCACTTGAAAATAGTGCACGGTACCCAGGGACTGCGGTTCCTCATCACTCGTGGGGTCCACTTGCCTCAGCTTCGCTGGGGACTCACGATGGCCTTGGAGAAGTCAGGAAATCTTCTTCCTGGGCTGCAGGGACTTCGGGCTCCGGCGGGAGTGGCGTAGTTTGCGACTGTTGTTGTAGTTTTTGGTGCCTGCCAAGCAGGGGAGTCACTCCTTGACTCCAAGGGAGATTCTTCAGTCTTCCAGAGGTAGTGGAACGTCGAAGGTCCGGGATTCTTCTTCAGAGCATCATCCAGGGATATCTAGTTTGCAAGGTCAAGGGTTCCCTATCTTATACTAAAAGGAAGGGAGGGACTAGCTCTATGACCCCACCTATGGGATGGTCAGGGGAGTAGGTGGCTACACCCACTTCCCTTTGTCCAGTTTCACGCCAGAGCAGGGGCAGGTAGCCCCTGAGCCGGTTTGAACTGGTGTATGCACAGAGGAGCCTTCTGCTCCCCCAGTGCAGGACTTCAAAGCACTCTAGGAGTGCACCCACCCAGCCCCAATACACTAAACCCTGTCTGAGAGGTGGTCACACCTCCCTGGGACAGGATACCTATTGTTGGGCCTCCTCCACTGCGAGTTTCGGTCATCAGCAGGAGGGCAGCCCAGTGTCTGTGACTGGTGGCATCCATTTTGTGATGCCAGGGCTCTTCAGGATTCTACCGCGTTTCCACAGTAGGTACATGTCTATCCCTCTAGAAGGGTGGGATCATACTCCCACACCAGGTACTGGTGTGGGGCTATGATTCCAAGGTGTTTGACACCAAACACAACATGTTTTGATGCAGCCATTCCAAAGTTAGCATTAACCGCGAGGTTATAATGCACTTAAGAGTATATGGTTTGACCGCATTCACAAACAGCCCCAGAGAATGGACTCTGAGAGCTGCAGAGGGGCCCTGCTCAGGCAGAGGCACCCTCTCACATAGAAACTAAGCACCCTGCCCTCAGGATTGATAGGGCCTGCCTTAGGGGTGACTGATAGGTTTAAATGTGTGTGCAGGGGAGATATAGGGAACCTATATCTCAGTGAGGGGTGCTAGCACGTCCTCACCCAGGCTGCAGTAGCAGGCCTGTGGTGTCAGATTTAGTCTGCTTCCCAGGGGTGGCATAATACATGCTTCAGCCCCTGGTAGGCCTGTGAAGTACCTATGCCCTTGGTACCTAAGGTACCATATATTAGGGACTCATAAGGTACCACAGTATCCAATCACTAGTGCACCTAGAGTGCACTCCAAGTCGTTTAGAGAGAACAGAGAGGCTGGGGCCCTGATTGGCAGGGTCCCAGCCAGACCATAGCCAGAAACCAGTGTAAACATCAGAAAAAAAGTGGGGGCAACATAAGAGGCAGATCTTACTCTCCTACACCTACTCTTCCACAGCAGCTTTGGGCCTAGGGGAATCTTCTTAATTCTTTTAAAACAAAATACTTTTTATTTCAGTCTTTTGCACTCTCTCATTTAATAATGTCTCTAAACCCTTGTTTCTACTCAGAAAGCTTTTTCAAGTTGGTTTGTTCCAATTTGTTTCTAGTGTGATGTCATGGAGCCTCAAAATGTCCTAATCTCAGATGAAGCAAATCTTCCACTGACACATCTATTACTTGATTCATGTAGCATGTCCACCCAGGTGCAGAATACCTTTGACAAGGCACTCTATGCTCTTTTCAAGCCTCTTAGTGTCTGCTTATCTTCTTCTGTGTCACTTGCACTACTTGAATCTGTCTATTCAGCAATGGTTTGTGGTATGAGATCAACTGACACACTTGATCTCAATTTCCTTTGACCATACTTTTTTGGCAATTCAGCATTGTGGGTGACTCTTCTTTTTCGAAAAAAATTTTTTTACAGAGATTTATACAGCGCAAATTTGACTCGAAGGTATCAGGTATCAGAGCGCTTTACACGAGCACCGGTTGCTTTACATGAGGACACATTAATTTTTGTTAGGCACAGGGAGATTAAGTGATTTGCCCAGAATCACAGGATGTTGCGCGTCCGTGCCGAGACTCAAAGCCGGTTCCCCAGACTTGAGGTTGACCGCCCTAGCCATTAGGCCACATCATTATCTCTTTTCTTACAATGCCCTGGTCATAATTATATGACCCTGGCCATAAATCACCATTGCGGACTGTCATACCCTGCTTGTCAAAAATCATTTGATTGTCATAAATCATTTGCACATCTTAGATTCATAAACAACTCACACAGTTCGTGGCTCCACTCTTTTGCAGGCATAACTCATTTCTTGCCACTTTTGGGGTCATAAAATTGTTCTGGTGATTTCCACGCCCGGTGCGTGTGGGGGGTAGCCTCTCCCCTGAGTTAGACCCCCAACTCGCTACCTTGTTAGTCTCTTTTGTGCCCTGCTGTCTGGTGGGTCTGGGCTGCGAGCGCCGTCTCTGTTTGCTATCCTTTTGTCAGGCCTACTCGCCCTGCCATAAGGCATCCCAAAGTGAGAGGCCCCCTTCCTACACACCGCCCTGCCAGTGTGCCTCCATAAGCAACCATTGTACCCCCTCTTTTCCACCGCCTTGCCTTCTTGATCCAGTACTTGTCCCTTTACCCGGATCATCTATTTGTTCTGGTTTTGTTCTCTTCAACTGTTTTCTCAGGTTGAGATCTTGTCTCTTCTACTTCTTTTTTTTCTTCTTGTTCACCAAAAGCTTCAATGCTACTTTCTGAAATCACAGGAATTTGGATTGGTGCGACTGACTGTTGTTATTCACCCCTTTATCTTTCTTGCTGTTGTCTCTAGCAGTATCACTCCTTGCAATTGTCCAGCTTGCTGTGGTTCTGTCACCAGTGCTCTTGGTTCTGGCTCATAGAATACTATCTCCTAATATGTATTTCTTACTCTCTGAGTGTGTGATGCATGCACTCAGTTTGGTACTCTGGTGCACTTAACAGCAGTGTTCGTGATGAGAATCACTTGGAAGGGGCCTTTCCATCTTGGTTCCAGGCAAGACTTTTGCACGTGCTTCTTGATCAACACCCAGTTACCAGGGCTGAAGTGTGTCACTGTTCCTGATGCAGATTTAAGGTAGCAGCTTTAACCTGGTGAGAGACTGAACGCACCACATCAGCCAATCGAGTATCATGTCATCTGTGATGTTCAAAAGTGCATTCGCTGGTACAGCTGGCAGTCTAATTGCGCACCCCATCAACATGCCAGATGTACTGACATTAGTGTTTGTGATTACCAAATGGTGATTTTTTGCAATTCGCTGTTTGGTTATCACAAACACTAATGTACTAAAGTGTGTTTTACACTTTTTGCGATTCCTAGTGGGTCACAAATAGACCTACCTCATGAATATTGATGAGGTAGGTCTCAGTTTGAGACCCATTACAAATCGCAAAAATCACAGGGATGGCATGTCTGTGATTGCTTTTAAATACAGCAATCATTTTTATTAAATACAGCCCATTTTCCTTAAAGGAAAATAGGATGTGTTTTTTAAAAAAATGAAAAGTTTTATTTTTATTTTTTAAGAGTAAGCATTGGTCTATGGGACCACTGCCTGCTCTTAAAAAATATTTGTTTCCCATTCTCAAAGGGTAAGGGTTACCCTGTGGACCCCTTCCCATTTGTGAATGGGTTACCACCAACTTTGAGTTGATGGTAAAGTGCGAATGTTTTGAGCCCGTAATTCGGTTGCAAAACATTTAAACATTCCATTCAGATTCGGTATTTGGAAGGGAAGCCCTAAACACTTCACTTCCAAGTACCGAATCGCAAACACAAATTGCGATACGGTAACACGTTACAGAATCGCAATTTGTGTTCTGTACATATCTAAAAGCATTTTTGCAGTCGGTAAAGACCCAATCGGCCGTTTCCAACCACAAAAATGCTTCGTACATGGGGCCCAATATCTCATGTGGAGATAACTCTATTTTCCTGTCAGGAATACTTCGGATACTCATCAACACCAAAGGCAAAGCATCTGGCCATTTCAGTGATGTGGAGGTATAAACATTTGCAAACTGGGACTTTATGGTTCAATTCAGCTGTTCAACAATTTCAGAGGCTTCTGGTTGAGAACTACAGTGTAATCCCTGCTCGATCTGTGAAGCTGCACAAAGTTTCCTTAGGACTTCATTGTTTTTTTTTTGGATAAATCTTTTTATTGAAATCAAGTATGACAAATAGACAACAATCATCACAACCACATACGTTCGTAGTGATACAGCAAGTACATGCCAGCGGAAGTGCACCTCCCACAGGAAACACCAGCCACATTAATTACATTTTCAGCGTGCTCAACCGTTGTGCAATGGTATCTTCCTTAGTCAACGGGGGTTCGCAGATCCCACCCCTATATGTGTTCCAGCTATCCCAGACCTGTATCCATTTATTGGGGCACCCTCTTGCAACATAGATTGTTTTCTCTGTGACCATGCACCAGTCCATGTCCTTGCTCCAGTACACTAGTCCTGTGCCTTCCATAGCCTTACTATATTACGCTTCGCCACCATCAATCCCAAGGTTACCCACAGGCGCTCTTTGGCGGCGAGATCCGTTGGCCCCCAGGCGTTCAGGAGAACTAGCTTTATATTGCCATCAATCTTTTGGCCCAATACACTTTCCATAAGTCCCACAATTCCCGCCCAATATCTCTGAATAACCGCGCACTCCCAAAGTGTATGGATGAATGTGCCCTCCTGTCCACACCGTCTAGTGCAATTCTCGTCAGAGCTATACCCCATTCGGACCAGGACTGATCTGGATAGGTACAATCTATGCAGGACCTTGAGCTGCACTAAATGCAGCCTAGAAGAGATGGCCACTTCGCGAGGAGAAGCCACCGCCGCCAGCCATTCGTCATCGTCCTGGCTAAACTCCAGACCATGCAGAATTGTGCGGCAAGGATTCTCCTGGGAGTCCCGCGACATCATTCGGCTAAACCAGCTCTGAAGTCGCTCCACTGGCTTCCTGTTCGGGAGAGAGTTTCTTTCAAGGCCTTGTGTATAGCCCATAGGCTGATTAGAGGAAAAGGACCAGCCATTATAGCCCCCTTGGTTCAGCCCTATCGAGCTAACAGGCGTCTGCGTTCAGATGAGCTTCATCTGGCCGTGGTTCCTAGAATCAGGAGGGCTAGAAGTGGGGGGCGGCTGTTCTCTTACAATGCCTCTAGGCTCTGGAATTCTCTCCCTCTTCAGCTACGCAAAGAATCCAACCACCTCGCCTTTCGTAAGGCTCTGAAAACCTGGCTCTTCCCCAAATAACCTGTAGGGACTTCATCTGCCTGCTTAGCGCTGGGATGCCTTCGGGTAGCCATGCGCTCTATAAGTATCACTTCATTCATTCATTCATTCATCGTCCAGACCAGCCACCTCATGGTCCCACTTAGCACGCAGGTGGTCCAGGAGGTCCGGCAGGTTATTTATCCGTTTTTTATAGATGAGCAATATGGCTTTTTCCGGCAGGTCCCCATCCAGCACTCTATCCTCCAATGGAGAGGACTCAGGGAGCAGTTCCCCTCTAGGGAGTTTTGCAAGCAGGGCATGCCTTATTTGCAGGTATCTAAAATGTTCGAAGCGTGCCATTTCATAGTCCTGTTGCAACTGGTCAAACGTGACCACGTCTCCCGACTTCCACAGGTCGCCCACCTTGGAAATTCCACTAAGATCCCACCGATCAAAGCCCTTCGAACGAATCAAGCGTCCTAATTGGTCGCATCGCCAGATCGGCGTGGCCTTTGTGATCTTGTCATTGCATCCCAGACTCTGCAAGGCAGTCTTCCATACTCGCACCGCATGCGCAGTGGGTCCTGTCAAGTTGGGGCTCAGCGCGCGCGCATATATTGCTCCTTCAAAACTCCCACCCGGCAGCAACCACCTGTCAATCTGAAAGGCTGGGTCACCTTGGGGTCTGTACGTGCATTGATTGATAGCTGCAAGGTGAGACGCCCTGTAATAGCGCTTTATGTCCGGCAACCCGATTCCCCCGTCAAACCATCCCCGTGTGAGCTTATGGATAGCTATGCGCGGGGGCCTGCCCTTCCAGAGCAGGTATCTCAGGAGGCCGTCAATTTCTTTGAAATATAAGGGGCTGACATAGTTTGGGGCGTTCTGTAAAGTGTAAAGAAAGCGGGGAAGGGACATCATTTTAAAGAGGGCAGCACGACATAATAGGGAGAGAGGAAGCGTCTTCCAGTGCCTAACGTCTGATTTGAGACGTGTCAGAGGCGGTAGGAGATTTGGGGCATATTATCAAGGAGTAGCGATATTTATCGCTAACCGCGCCTAGCGTGAATTTTTTTAACGCCGCCTATCGCTGGAAAATATCGCTGAGATAACACCCTATTAACAAGGTTTATCTCCATAGCGATAACATTTCCAGCGATAGCGGCAAAATGTGAGAATATCGCTGGAAAAGCAGCGATATTCTCGCATTAACGCAAGGATGGATTCAGCCTGACAATCCACCTCCTATACTTTAAACAGGTAAGTCATCCTCAGTAGCAGGTGTTAAAATCTAGCGATAAACGCGCTTAGCGCGATTTATTTTATCGCTTCGCCTGCCTTGTTAATAGGGGTTAGTTGTGTTAACGACTGTTTTCAGTCACTTTTAGTGGGGAACGCCTACCTTGCATGTCATTAGCGATAATTATCGCTGGCATGCAAGGCGATGGTAAAACCGGCCGCTAACGCCTGAAAGCTGTCGCTAACGCCTGTTAGCGACAGCTTGCTGATAGGGCGATAAAATTATCGCCGCTTTAGCGGCAAAAAGTGCCGCTAAAGCGGCGATAAAGCCCTTGATAATATGCCCCTTAGTTTGTAGAATCTAGTGGGATCCTTAGAGACCCTAATCCCCAGGTACTTAAAACTGTCGACTGCTTCGACTAGTGTAAGTCCGTGAGGGAACAGAGGTAACCTCCCGCTAAGGACGTAAATCACCGATTTGGACCAGTTTATCCTGTAGGCAGCAAATTCTCCGAAGACCCAAAAGATGTTAAGGACCCTGTTGAGGGAGGCAGCCGGCAAAGGCAAGTAGAGCAAGATATCATCTGCATACAATGAGATGCCATCCTCCCATCCTGGAGCCCATTTAAGGCCTCTGACAACGGGATCTTTACGAATCCACATAGCCAGTGGCTCGAGAGTCAGGGCGAAGAGAAGCGGGGACAAAGGGCATCCCTGCCTGGTGCCCCGGCTAAGAACAAAGGTGGAGGAAGTCCTATTATTGACTACTACCCGGGCCAGAGGTTTATGGTAGAGAAGTCGGACCCACCCAATGAATTCCGGGCCCATTCCCAATTTACGAAACATGGCAAACATAAAGGGCCACTCAATGGTGTCAAATGCTGCAGCAGCGTCCAGCGACACCAGTACTGCATCCTCATCTATCGTTTCCGCTCGGCCGAGCACGCTGTGGAGTCGGCGCAGGTTGAGGGCGGTATTCCTTGCGGGCATGAAACCCGACTGGTCCGGATGGACCAGGCGGGTAATGACCCTTAATAGTCGGGAGGCCAGGATTTTCACCAAGATCTTAGCTTCCCCATTCAACAGCGAAATTGGTCTGTAAGAGGAGCATTTGCTTTGGCTTGCCCTCTTTATGAATAACAACGATGTTAGCTAGTCGTTGGTCTGCCGGCAGTAATCCCTGCTCTTTGCTTGTCAAGAACATGTTAGTGAGGTACGGTGCGATTTTACTCGAGGTGAGTTTAAAGAGCTCTATCGGTAATCCATTAGGGCCCGTCTCTTTCCCCCCGCAAGTCATGAATAGCTTTCCCCACCTCGATGTCCGTAATATCTAGATCGAGCTCAAGGCACTCTTCCTCAGTAAGGGACGGCAGTGAGATGTCTCTCAGAAAGGAGGCGGCCTCCTCCTCCGAGTGTGGAGTTTGCGCTGTGTAGATGGACTGATAATATTGCCCAAATGCATCTGCTATGTCTTGTGGGGCAGTGAGGCGGGTGCCAGAGTTAACCTCAATCTCGACCACCACCCGATGTGCCTGTTCCCACCTGCCTAACCAAGCCAGCAACCTACCTGCCTTGTCGCCGACATCATATATTCTGCTAAGCGTGGCTCTATGATACAGTTTGGCTGCCTCTGTTGCCAGGTCGGTGTATTCCTTAGTTTTGATGTGGAGTTGCTGATGCGCCTCCCCCTCATCCCGATCGCTGAGTGTCTCCTTCAGTTGCAAGATTTCCCCCTCCAGTCGGGTCAGTGCGGCGCACTTCTCCTTCCGCAAGCCCGCTATTTGGGACAGGGCCACCCCCCGGATAACAGTTTTGTAGGCCTCTCATAGCACCACCGGTGACTCAACCGATCCCTCATTTTCCTGGAAATATAGTTCGGAGTCACCCAGTAGTTTGTCGCTGACTTGGGGATTCTTGAGGTACCAGGGATTAATCGGGGCCATGCGGCCTACTATAGGTTCCCCAACCGCTATGTGACAAAGTATCGGAGAGTGGTCAGAGATGCCTCTGGCTAAGTGTTGAATCTCCTTGACGCTGACAACTTGGTGTTCTAATGTTAGGATATAGTCTATTCTAGACATGCTGCGGTGGGCGCCTGAATAATACGTGTATTGTTGCTCACTGGGGTGCATTCTCCTCCATACATCAACCAGGCCCATGGCCCAGAGGAAGCCGTGGATCTGTGTACGAGAAGGCGGTAGAGCTCTCTGGGGCCACCGATCAATCGAGTCCGAGACAATCGAGTTAAAGTCGCCCCCAATCCATACTCTACCCTCTGGTAGTGACAAGAGGAGTTCTCCTAGATCCCTAAAAGCCTGGGCCTGCAAACCCGGTGGGATCCAAACAGAGAGGAGGTTCAGTGTTTCCCCCTCCCAAGTCCCAGTTATGACAGTGAACCTGCCGAGGCTGTCTGTACAGACCTTATCTATCACCATGGGAAACGACTTCCGCACCATCACACCCACTCCCCGGGAGCCAGACCCAAACGCCGAGTGAGCCACCAACTTGAAACCCCATCTGGTCATGGCTTTGCATGCGTTGCCTTGCAAGTGTGTTTCCTGCAAGAGGACCACGTCTGGGGAGTGACGCTTGAGAAACTGCAGAACCACACCCCGCTTGATCTTGTCCCCCAGCCCATTAACGTTCCAAGACATCAATTTGAGCCCAGGTCGATCTGCCTTGTCACCCATTGTCTAAGGTCTGGAAGCGTGAGCACAGGGGACACCTCCCCCGGGTATTGTCGGGCTGAATCTGCACCACAGAACCCCCTCCCCTACCTGGCTCAACAGCACAAAACCGTTGTATAGTGGTTATCGATGCTCGATTGCACTCATATTCGTCACACTTACAAAATACAAAACAAATCTGAACAAAGCCCCTCCCCCCAACCCCTCACCTGCGCCAAAGAGAGCAACCAGAATAACGATCTGACAATGAATCACAGCGGATCGACACATGGCACAGGAACCCAACACACCAAAAGCAAAAAACAGAACCCCCCTCCCTGCCTCCCTGCATGGCAGTGTCAGAACCTCCCGCCCACCCGAACTTGCAGAGTACCTATCGCCCACCCCTTAAACTTGTGGGTGCGTGCGTCCAACCGGGCACCCGTCCCAAAGACTAAGGCAACTGGTTAACACATTATTGAATCAAAGAAGGGCATATGACTACAACTCAATGTCCAATTCACAGTGTGTCCATTATGAAGAAGTCCCAGAACCACAGTTCCATAGTGAGTTCAATCGCCAAGAGGGCAGGAACCCCACCCCAATCAGTCGGCAAAGAGGTAAATCCCCCCCCATGATAAGAGTAACTTACGGACCAGTTATTCAGACCCTCCTGTCGCCACCTCCTGTTCGCTGGCCGGGGAGCCTCCGCTGGATTCCTCAATGCCCCTCTCTATTCTCGCCCCCCGGACTCGGTTGCCCTTCCGGCCTGCTGTGCGCCAGCCGTCCAACCAGTCCCAGGTCTCCTCAGGGGTGGCGAAGAACCAAGCCTTTCCGTCCGATTTCACCCTCAGCTTGGCCGGGAAAAGCATAGCGTATTTCAGATCCCGCTCACGAAGTGCCTTTTTGACATCGAGGAAACTGCGCCGCTGTCGCGGCACCTTGAGGGTGAAGTCAGGGAAAAAAATGATTCGACTGTTTTTGAATTCCAATGGGGGCGCAGATCGGGCAGCCTGCAGGATGATGTCCCTATCTCTGAAATTAAAAATCCTAGCCAGTAAGGGTTGCGGGGGGGGGGCCCCCGGTTTCGGTCTGCCGCCCGGCACTCGGTGCGCTCTTTCCACGGAGAAGAAATTGGATAGACCGCTTGGTTTGAGGTAGGTGGTGACCAATTCCTCTACGAACAAGTCCGCTGCCGGCCCCTCTGCCCTTTCTGGAACTCCCAGGATGCAGACATTGTTGCGCCTAGAGCGCCCTTCATAATCATCCAGCTGTGCTTCTAGCTTCGTGCTTCGTGTGGGCCTGAAGGTCATCCATCCTGCGCTGTAGCTCGGAGGTGTCTTCGACCAGGGAGCTTGCTTTGACTTCCACTTCCTTCAGTCGCGAGTTCATGGAGCGCATATCCGCCCGAATAAGGGATACTTCAGTGGACACAGAGTCGATTCGCGACTCCAACGATGTACGGACAGTCGTGATGGCCGTGAGAATGTCCTGCAGGGTAGGTTCTCTCGCATCCTCTCCGGGCTGTTGCCTCTCCATTACGGCCGCCCCCGCTTGCCGGCTTGCCCCAGGGGCCTTGTCCCATGCGAATTTATTCAGCTTGGCCTGGACCGCTGTTTTCGTACCTCGACCCCCGGCCATGACTACGCCGTTTTGATCAGTGTGTGCTCCGGGCGGGAGTAGGGAAGCAGACCAGTTCAGCTCTGCAGGTGAGCGATACCAATTGTCAATGGAGCTTTTCCCACGGGGCTGCGTATGGTGACGTGGGCCGAGGGCTATCGGGGGACAGGCAATATTGACAGGCCGTGACACCACACCCCCGGGGACAAGGTGTCAGACCCTCCTCCAATCCGCAGGCCAATGCCTCTGCTTTGCATAAGGCACCAAGCGCGACGAGTGCGCAGAATTAGTGATGGCAGCCGGGCTATATCCTACAACGACTCCATCTTCAGCTCCCCCCGCCTGTTCAATGCCCAATCCGACCGCGAGGCCTCGCGGCAGCTTACCTCACCGCCGCGGGGGCCGAACTCGTCATCTGCGCAGCATCCAGTAGCAGCCGCCCCTGCATTTTGTGGTGGCCCTGGACCGGAGCAGCGATCAGCCAGTAAGACAGTCAGTGGGGCCCAGGCACCGAGGAATAGTCGGGGCCGCGTACTGTCCTACGTCTCCCGCCTCAAACAACGGGCAGCGTTCAGGGCCGGAACAGACCGTCCCGGGGCATCCGGTAATCTCCCCCACCTTATGGCCCAGCAGTTGGTCTCCGGGCCACCCCCCAGGATCAGCGATGCAGGCAAGCGCCCTTTACCACCGGCGACTGCAGCACCCGGCGTCTGAGCGGGCGCCGTGCCGGTCCGCACCAATGTGCTGCGTAGCGCAAGCCCGGGGGCCCGCACAATGCTCGATGAAGCAGCGGTGTGGCACTATCAGCAGCCAGCCACCGCTTATCACACCTGTCGCCCCAGGGCCGCCGCCCAGTCTCCAGTCAATCCCCGGCGCCTTTTCCAGGGAGGCAGAGATGGGGCCGCCTCCGGCGAATCCGACCGCCCGGGAGGGAGCCTCAGTAGGTGGTTCGGGTTACTCCCACACGCAGTCCCCACAGCACCTCCGCCAGGCCGCGGCATGCGTCTTCAGTCCGAGAGCCGGAACCGCTAGTTGGAATCAGCGGTCTCACGGCTCAATCAGTCCGTGGCGTGTTCCGGTGCCTTACTGTGTCTTTGATAACCAGTTTAGGAACGGGTTTATGGGCGGATTAATGCTAGAACGGGCGCGCTCGGTCGGAGCCACCTTAGAAAGCGGCCATGTCTCTCGGCGGTTGGCCACGCCCCCCGACTTCATTGTTGAAATGAGTCCTACGATCTGACTCAGGAGAAACCAGTAATCTGTACCTATGTATCAACTCTCGTAACAGCAATTTTGTTACAGTGAAACTATAATTTCTCTGTGTTGGGTAGGATTCAACCCATCAAGAGAAAATACACACTATAGCCAGGACGTATCTCAGCCTGTTACAAACTGGCATCTCAATAAGGTCCATCTGCATTCTGTTAAAGGGACCACATGATCTTCGTAAGTGACTTAATGTTACTGGTGTGCTTTTCCCAACATTCATCTGTTGGCATGCCATACAGCTATGGCACACTTCCTCTGCAAGCATCCAAAATCTAGGGTTAAACAAATTCTGTCTGAATAATCTCACCATTGCATCTCTTCCTAGATATGTTGGGTCATGGAAATGTTGTGTCATGGGAAACAATAAGCTGTCTGGAAACGCTGGTTTTCCAGCTGCAGAAATCCAAATGTTATTTGCATTTTTCCCACATCCTGCTTTGACCCAACCCTGGTGTTCTGTTTCTGAAACATCTTCCTGCATTCCTTTGAGCTCTCCCCATGTGTCAGCTACTGACAACATTGAGAAAACAGTGTCCTCCTCAGATCCATTTGTATAAGCCTTGTTAAATGTGCAGGCCACAAGTGCACGCTATTGTGCAACTTCATCTGTAAATCTGTTACCAACTGTGACATATCCATTGCCACTTCTGTGAGCTTCACATTTAACAACTACAACTTCTGTAGCCATCTGCAAAGCATCAAGCAATTTCCTCACATGTTCCCCATTTCTAATGGGTGTGCCAGATAGGGTCATAAAACCCCTTAGTGACCATAACTGTCCAAAATCACGGACCACACCAAAGCCATATTGACTATCTGTAAATATAATCACCCTCAATCAGGCCATTAGACTGCAAGCTCTTGTAAAGGCAATCAGTTCTGCAACTTGTGCTGAGGTAACAACTTGAGCCCAATGAAGCTTCCACAACTTCTTAATTTGTATAGACAGCATAAGCTGCTCTCAAGGTACCTTCATTATTTCTCAGATATAAGCCGTCTACAAAGATTACATAATCAGGATCAATCAAAGCTTTGTCTTTTATGTCGGGCCTTGGATTGGTACATAAATCTGTGACATCTAAACAATCATGTTCAACTTCGTTTCCACTGGAGTCCTCATTTACAGGTAACAAAGTAGACAGTTTCAAGATTTGTCATCTCTTAAGAATGATATTTTCATTAGCAAGGATCTGCTGCTCGTACTTTGTAAGCCTGTTGTTTGTCATGTACTGGGTTTTTATTTGAGTGAGTAATATTTCTACAGAGTGTGGGACCATAGCAGTTAAGGAATGTCCCATTACTATGTTCTCACATCCCTCAATACTGACACCGACTGCAGCTACCGATTTAAGGCAGCTGGGCAGTCCTGCTGCTACATGGCCAAGGGTAGTCAAAAAATAAGCCACAGGTCTTCTTGAATCTCCATGTATCTGAGTAAACACTGAGAGAGTGCAGCCTCCCTCTCACTGCAAAACAATGTGAACATCTTACTGTAATCAGGCATTCCTAGTGCCAAAGACTTTCTCTCAGATCTAGGAAAGCTTTCAAGCACTCATTGTCCCATTGAAGCTGATCAGGCACATCTTTGTGTGTCAGCTTCAGTAAAGTCTTAGCCAGTAAGGAAAAGTTTGGTATTCACTGTCTACAGTAGCCAACCATTCCCAATAACATCCTGACTTCTCTTGACTTCTCTTTGTGTTCTGGGAGGGTTCATCTAGAGAATAGTCTCTACTCTTTCTTGTGACACCTTTCTCGTTCCCTTCTCAATGATATGTCCCAAGTATTGGACTTCTTTTTGACAGTATTGCAGTTTACCTGGAGACACTTTATGTCCTTTCTCAGCTAGGTGATTTAACAATGCAATTGCATCTTGTTTGCAAGCTTCTCATGTATCTGATGCAACAATCAGGTCATCTATATATTGCATGAGAACTGATCCGTAAGGCATCTCCAGAGACTCAAGATTCTTTTTCAATATTTGATTGAAAATGGATGGGCTTTCTGTATACCTTTGTGGAACTCGGCACCATACCAAAACTTTCTCTCTGAACACAAAAGAGAACAATAACTATCTGTCCTCATCCAACTGAACAGAGGAAAAGGCCTGACACAAGTCCACACCAGTAAACCATTCTGCAGTGCATGGAATTTGGAAATGGATGGTGGATGAATTTGGTACCACAGGACAACATGGAACAACAATACTGTTAATCTTTTGAAGATCTTGCACAATCCGATATTTAACATTGGACTTCTGCAAACCCATGATCAGAGAGTAGCAAGGGCTTCTAACAATTTCTTTTACAATCCCTTTTCTCTGGATGTCTTCAGTTATATGCCTTATTACTCCAACTATCTCTGGGGTGAAATTGTATCATGGTATTCTCAGATATACAGCATTCGGTTTCACTGTGATTTGGACTGGATCTATACCTTTAATTAGTCCGATATATATCCCTGTAAAGTCCCATACTTCTGGGTTCATGGTTTCTTTTAAATCAAGAGGCACATCATCTACAATCTTCACTGGATACAAACCTACAGCTGTTTCCTGTTGGGTAATTTTAAATGTAACATCTTCATCATGAGTCTGAAACTCGACACCATCCGGCGTACAGTAAAAAATGCAATTTAACCTAATTTAACTTACACAACAGTTCTCTCCCTAACAGGTTTACGGGACTAGAATCACAAACAACAAATTGATAGTTTTCCTCAAATCAACCAACTTTTACCTGGACCTTTTCTGAATTTGGGTTCGTTACCCGTTTATTTGTAACTCCTACAACTTGGATCTTCTTTCCCAAGAGGGATAGGTCTGGGACGTCCACTGTTCTAGCAGTGAACGGGTAGCTCTGGCGTCACTTAGTGGCCATTAACTTTTCCTTCTACATATGGTCCACTCTAGCCTACTCCCCCCTCAGGCACCATCACTGGGAATTGTCAGAGCCAAAACTGTCATGGTCTAACATGGTGTATTGTTAAAATGTGTTTTGATTCTGGTTCTGAAATGAGTTTGGATTTGCCTTGGGGATGATATTCTGTGTGACCATCGGGCCTTGTGTAACTTGTATAAATGTAACATGTCTCTCCATTGGCACTTGCATTTGCTGAACGGGTACATTCTGCATTTGTACTTCAATCAATTAATCAGGTGGCTTATAAAGCATGACTACTCATTCGTAAGGTCCCCAAGGATCTGGCGGGGGAGCTGCTGGTCCGTCGAAGGCGCTGTGTTTCAGTCAAAGAGCCATGTCTTGAGGTCCTTCCTGAATTGAGGCAGTGACGGTGATTGCCTGAGGTGGAGAGGCAGGTTGTTCCAGGTCTTTGCTGTGAGGTAGGAGAAGGATCTTCCTCCGGCCGTGGCTTTGCAGATACATGGGATGGTAGCTGGGGCCAGTTGGGTGGAGCAAAGGTCTCTGGTGGGTGCATGGAATGAGAAGAGGTGATTAAGGTACGCAGGTCCCTTGTCATGTAGGGCTTTGTAGGTGTGTGTAAGGAGCATGAAGATGATTCTTATTTTGACGGGGAGCCAGTGGAGGTCTCTTAGGGGGTCAGTGGTAGGGGATGTTGAGGATGTGTCTGGTGGAGGCGTTCTGAATGTTCTGCAGTTTCTTGAGGAGTTTCTAGGTGATGCCGGCATAGAGTGTGTTGCTGTAGTCGATTCTGCAATGATGAGTGCGTGCGTTACCATCTTTTTGGACTCGATGGGGATCCACTTGAAGGTCTTTCGGATCAGGCACTTAATATCCTCCTTGCATTTTACCATTTCCACTCATTCTATTCTGGATTCAGCCTTCACTCCCTCTTCCAATGCCCAATTTTATTACAGAAATGATAAGGGCTGGTCTCTTCAGCACCTACACTATAATTTCGATGAATCGGAACACCTCTACCCTGTGAAACACCAACTCCTCATTGAATCCCTTGAGTCTGCAAACAACACCTTGCATCCCACTCTGGTTCCCTGCAAATGACTGATTCTGAAACTCTTTCTGAGTCAACATCGTTTGGGTCTTGTGAGGTTCTTTTTATCTTTATCCAATCAATATATTTTGGAGAACCTTACCTTTCAGAAATGCTATCACTTCATCGCATTTATTCATTTGCACAGGAGATGGTGCATTAGTACGAGCATCTCTAATTGGTTCTACATTGCGGCACTTGTACAGCAATTTTGCACTTGGCCCACAAATCACTTGGCCCTACAATATCAAAGAACGTATTCAAATCAGTCCACAGTACTTTTGAAATCTTTACAAATCTGTTAACTTGTGTATAACTCTGTACAACTTCACCCTCAGTTTTGGAATGTCCAAAGTTCTCCTCTGCTCGAAGGTACATGAACAAATCTGGTATTTTCCTCAATGGAAAAGCAGAGGCTTCTCCTTCATCTAGGAACCTGTCGGTGGCTTATTATTTGTTTCAGCTGCCTCTAATTGTTCCTTTTTCTTCTCATGCTTCTTTGCCCATTTGCTCTCTAATTTCTCAAAATCACTGCATTTATGAATACATTATACTAATTCAGTAAAGTGTAATCACCTTCCTGAGGAACCCATTATGCCAATAGCTTCATCATCCAATTGTACCATGAAACTTTTCTGCAATGGGACACTTTTTGAAAGATTAACTTCATGTTTTTGAGCTAATTCAGTTAGTTTATCATGAGTAGTCGCTGCACGTCTTGTAATTTCTTTGCTTAAATATATTAGCTCTTTTTCTTGGTACTGATTCACATGCTCAAGATCTAAACATCCTCTGATTATTTGTTCTAGCTGCGTTTTTAACCTCAGGACATTTAGCTGTCTCCCCTACTCTGTCTCTTGTGTAGTGGAAACCTGATTTTCTGCATTTCTTGCCTTTTTATTCTCTGCAGTTTCTTCAAACCAAGGGGAAATCACATCTTCAAATAGGTTAGTCTCACTCTGAGCTACTGGTGTTGTAAAGACAATCCTTATGCCTTCCCGCAATGACTGAACAGTCTGCAGTGGTGTCTAAGCAATAATTTGTGAGTTCTGTCATGTTGGGATAAACCCTGTCACAGTTGCTCCTCTAACATTTTCTTGAACTACTGCCTTTGGAACAATATTGATCGGAGCAGCTGTTGTGTGAATCTCTATTGGTTGTGCTGTTATGACCCTTGCAACAGGTGCTGGTACAGTTTCAATGAAAGCTGTAACACCTGGAGATATCACTGTAGGACAATTCTCAACTCGGGCAGGCACAACATTAGATATAACAGGCTGTCATCTGTAATTGTCTTTTGAGCTGGATTGCATTTGGGTCAGTAGGGGCTGTAACAACTGTCACATTAGATGTCAAAGTACCCTCAGTGTTTGTTACAGGGGCCGCATAAGATGGTGTGCGCACAGTTAACAATGCATCCAAAATTTCATCCCCCCGAATCACTATTGGAATCTGATTTCTTCTCAACTTTTTCATCTTCATTCCCCTGTGCTTTATTCTTTTTTAACTTCTCTGGTTTTTCAGTAGTAATGGCTAGGTATATTCTAGCCCCTTCGGCTATGGCTTTCCTCCACCTCTGTTGTTCGTCATCCCATCAAGCAGCTGCATAATTACGCACTGCTCTCTTAGTTCTATTCTGGCATTTCTCTCTCACCCTAACATGTGCTGTTTTCTCCCAAACATTTAATGCTTTATACTGTGTGGATCTAGGTGGTGGCTTCATTTCATATAGCTTTTCTCTCAATCTTTCAATTATTCTCCATTCATATGTACCATATCTTGGAAAATTCAAATTACCTCATTTTCACTGATCTTGCACCATTGACGGAGCCACAAAAATGTATGCAACCCCATATTCGTTGAGATATAATGTGCTAGTGCACCCTCTGGAGGTGTCTCTTCACCTTCCCATACTGGAATTGTTACAACACCTCTCACAAAACAATTAAGAGATTTAAAACATTTCATAATTTTGAATTATTCAACAAGTAGCAAACTACATAATTCAAATCTCCAATATTTTGATTCCATTTCGTATACATCAGATCCCTTTTTCTCCAATCCTGTTATGACTTTAATACTTGAAAACTCGTTAACAAATCTCAATGCAGCACTTGCACAACAATTGACCTATGCCAGTGTGGCACTCTGTGTCGTCATCAACCAATAGTAGAGTAACACTACACCAACTAAACAATACCAGTGCTGCACACTATGATGTATGATCTCACTCCTTGCAGCTGTTCACCCTCCTTTACAATTTTTCTTATACACACAATTCTACAACTCTAAGCAAACATAAAAATAAACAATCTTTGTCTGCTCCTCTAAAGAAAATAAAAGCAACCCAATGATTGGAATATTAAGGTTTTGACGCTCTCTGACTTTTCCACACAGTAAGATTTTTCACACATGCGACTGAAATCTTGACCAGGGGAAAATCAACCTAATCAATGTAGCTTCACCTTTGCACAATAGGTTCTGCCAACACCAATCGATATTAGTACATTGACAAAAAATGTGTTATAATCCCTATGTCAATTGTGCAGTCGATAGCACATCACAACCTACACCACAAATCTTTAGCAGAGATGTAAACCATAAATCGACTCTTATTTATCTATCCCGGGATCTTGGGCTACTTGGGAGTCCAATAACCTCTTCAATTACTTCACAATAAGCACATAAACATCACCAATTCATTCAACACACATACTCCAATACCTCACAAATAAAACACATCAATGAAATGATTCACAAGGCATAACCTTATTGATACTCACACATTCAATACAACAATCACCTTCTAACCGCACCTTGTCAGTCTTCAAATTTTGGGCTTTGGGCTTTGGGCTATGGGCCTCAGGCATTACTCTAACTTACAGTAATTATTTACAGCTGTTCTGATAACATAAGCCATCAATCTGCTACCAATTTTGCTAGAGCGGTATTGGTTTCAATTCAAAATCTCAGTTTACGATCATAAGGGCGAATCCCCACTGTTAGGTTGATGGACCTTTGACATTGAGTGAGATTAATCAGGAGCTGTATATCACATAAATTATAATCACAATCACTAATCTATTTTCAGCCAAAAAGGAGAGTTGTTATGAATTAAAGGGTTTTATTAATACAATATTTTAGTAATTCATCTTTATTAAAAGACACAAGTTAATTATTAATAATCGCAATCATCAAATATGAACAGAAATCGATAATCAACATTGGTCAACCAAATAATCATGAGAAAAGCATTAAGTGCATTCCATAAAGGAAAAAATCCCTATTCTAGGAATGGGGAAGAAAAGGTGTCAGTGAGAACCCATAAAGAGTCTAGTTGGAGAGAGTGTGAGTGCAAGCCTAATGCTTAAGCATCAGAAATCAGCTCAATAAACCAAGAATCAATCAAAGCAGAACTTCTTATAAAGAGAGGTCCAGAAGAACTCAGTAGAGTGTCAGAGCAATGTGAAATGGGTGGATGTGGGAAAGTGGGAAAATCTGGGGCTACTCTAGAAACACATGTTGTTATAGACAACACATTTTATCAATGTTGCGGTTTGTGTTTTTTTCTTTCTTTAGCCATCTGGTCATCTTTGGATGCTCTCATGGGAACAGGATCACTCCTCGTCTTCTCACAGGAACACAATGACTCTACATAGCAGCTTTCAATGTCGTCTCTTTCTTATCATCTATCGGTTTCATCTGGACTACTTGTAATTAATGTTCTTGCTAAAAACGACTTTCCCATGAGGGACTTTTTCATATCTATCTTTCTAAATAACAAACGCATTCATTTATTAGCAACAAAAATTGTGTAAAACATTTGCAGAATTAGATGAAAACATTTATGCAACTATTATTCATTATGAAAAACATGTCCATGAGAAGGTCAAGAAATAAACATTTCAGGCAATGTTGCTTCAGCCATTTCATACCTAGTATGAGTAAATATTGTTGCCTACTACAATTTTTGCATCTAAACACATTTTATTGTTCATTAACGTCTACATATTAATTCCGCACATTGTATTATTTTTCTTGATATTATTAAATGCTTCCCCAATTGTGTTCATTGTAACCAAGTCTGAAGCTCTAAACAAGAGTGTGACTGGTAAAAATCACTTTATTTTTATTTGAAACAGAAATATCATCTGCATGAAGAGAAGGGGCTATCTTACTTTCACCTTTATCAGCATTAACTATTTCAGCAATAATTTTAATCTGCTTTTTTTGATAAAAACACTTTCGGATTAACTGAGTTTCTGGCCACCCACCATGTCCTGAAGAAGGATAGGAATTACTTTTTCTTTTGCAGGAATATACGCTCAAAGTTGTTTTTTTGTTAAGGGCTATTTTCCTGTGTGCATCCGCTATACCTGGTGGATAAGATAAGGAAAGTTTTGTGGTGCTCTGAAGCTGTTGGGTCAATGTCAGATGGGCTAATGGTGAAGGTTTTTCCATTGCAAAGCTGGCTAAGACTCCGTCAAGGGTAAATCTTGTGGTTCCATGACCTCTAAAGGTAGCAGGGTAATCACAAACTGGTGGGTAGGAGAACCTAACATTTACAGCACCTCAAAAAGATGCCTTTAGTGGGTACCTTTAAGTTTTTGTTTCTGTAAATGTATTTTTGTTTCCTTTATTTGTTGCACACATTTTTGCTAAAGAAATGATGTACTAGTCAGAGCAAGCTACCAAATATCAGGCTTTATTTTCCTTATTTAAAATTTTTTACCACTGTGAATCTTTCTGTCTCCTTTGTAGGTAATCTATTGATTTTTATGCGATTCTATTTTGTGATGAACTTGCTATTTCGGAATCGAAATCGGATTTCAACTTGAGTGCTAATGGCTCATATTATGTTGGTGGTATTAAGTTGCTGATATTCAGCATTGTGACTTCTACCATTTAAAATCCAAATAAAGGGGCATGGGCAAGTAGCCCAAGAAGGCAGACGCCCAGTGCTAAACTGCAGGTCACCTCTGCATTATCCACCTACATCCCACGTGCTGGAACACTTGTTTCTATCCCTCCCCACGCTCCCTGCTCTCTTCTGAGAGCCCAGGAAACGCTGGATGCAGTTTTTAAGCCCAGGCTCAACTGCCGACTTGTTTTACTTTCGTAGAGGCCGCAAGGATGAGGCAAGATGGAGGGCACCATTTAGCAAATCTCCTGGTGCTACTCTGCGGCTTTTTCCTCCAGATCCTGCAGCTTATGCGGGAGGGGGTGGCAGAGCCCTGCATGGAGTGATCAGGGCCCAGTAAGGACCGGGTGGTGGAGGATCCTGAGCCCGAGAGAATGCTGACATCGCGGCAGTGGCTACAGGCGGCCGAATGGGGCTGCAGGGAGCATCAGATCCATCCTTCTGAGCTGCCCAAGTAAGAGCAATGGTGCCCATCCTGTGTCCTGTAAGCCTCGGGGGCCTAAATGAGGAGCTGCTGTGGTGGAGAAGGGGAGAGGTGCTGTAGATCCCCGTCAGGCTGCCTTGGCTTGTTCACGGGGCCCTACTGGGATGGCTGAGGCATGGGCCCTTCTTAGAGGCCTGTCGGGTGACATCGACCTCTGGGACCCGTTGGAACTGAATCCACGCTACTGTCCTGAGGACCCACTGAGTAGAATCAACATTTGCTCCCTGGTATCCTGCAGCTTCTCCCCACCCCCAATTGCACTGACTGCTCTTGTGACCACCTAGAAGCGAAAGGGGCCTCAAGGTACTTGCACTGCCCACTGGAAGTGAGGCTGACTGCTCGTGCTGCATGGGCCAAAGAAGCAAGCAAGTGGAGCAGGAACTGGGGTCAGGACCACCCTGCAGCGAGACATCAGCCTGCCTACACCATTGCTTTGCCCTTTGTTCCGGGGGAGGGGGCGCCTTGGCACTTGAACCCTGGCTTACTTGGTTGGTTCTTAGTCTACTAGCCTTTGTCATCCTGAGCCCCCAGGACTACTTCTAGGGACATGGGTCACAACAAATCCCACCCCACAGGCACAAACCAAGATGGACTGATTCACAGCCCCAGTGATGGGCTCTTAAGAGGCCGCTAGAGGGGGAAATTAGCCCGGTCGCCCACCGAAGACTAGACATACTAGTGTGATCCTGCAGGCCATTTAACATTTGAATATTGTGTTTGAGTGCAAGATTGGGGAGGTGCAGTTCAACTTTACCCTGCTACAACAGGACCTACGGAATTCGTTGGGCAGGGTGTCCTGGATAGAAGGCCATATCTCTGAACTTGAAGATACAGTACATAAACTTAAAGCTGAGGTGTCCCACCTCTCGAGGATGTCCAAAACCCTACTAGATTGCACCGAAGATGTAGAGATTATTGCCCACAGAACTAACTTCCACTTTGTTGGCTATCAGGATGGCGTAGAGGACTTGGAGCCGGAGAGGTTTCCTCATGACAGTGGAAATACTCTCACCTTGCTTCATTATTGAAAGGGCACACATATCGCTTGTCCAGAAGCCCTGTGCCGGGTGCCCCGCCCCAAACCATGACTTCAAAACTGCTCAAATATAGTGAGCGGGGTGCTGTTCTTAATGGGGTGAGGATCGCGGGTGGCTCTTGTTTCAGGCTGGTTCCATCATGATCTTCCTGGACTACACGCATGCAGTCCTGCGGAAATCCTTCAACCAGGTCAACCGGAAACTTTGCACTATTCAGTACAGGCTTCTCTACCCGGTGAAGATCTATAAAATTCATGACTCAAAATCCCACTTCTTTGACTCACCTTGGCAGCCTGGAACTGGTTAATGGAACAATTCCCTCTCCAATGTAATCCTGTCCCTAGGTGGAACTCGTCTGGACCTGATTCATGAGCTTACCAAACTGGGAAATCCGGCAGGAGAGGTGGAAGCCATTGGAGTCCCAGAAACCCTCCGGTTCCAAGGATGGGCAAGGGGGAAGAGGCAGGGGATGGTCCCTTGTCGGCCACAGACCTGCCCTCCCCTACAGGTCTTGACCAGTAGGAGCAGGTATGATACTTGCTGTACTCACTCTACCAGGATGCCCATGTATGTATGCTGTGCCAGCACCACTGTATCTGTCATATGTTGGGGTTCCCCACAGGGGGCAACTGGAAGGATTGAAGCAGACTGCCACCTAGTTTCATTTTTCTCGTTCATAGGGTGACAGATGCTTCAGGGGAAGAAACAAGGGGAAAGAGGAGTTGGGGGAGGAGGTTTCTCTGTTGGTAGGACTGTATTATTTTTTCGTTAGTTTGGATTCACTCACGCCATCTATTTTCATTTCGACGAATGCCCTTCGGGCATGTCACACCTTACAGCTGTGCATTCCACAGGAGGTCAAGTGGTTCCAGCCTTATTCTGCCACCGCTTTCATTGTGTTATTCCCCACATATTTGCCGTACAGCTTCCCCCAACCAGACCCATGTACACAGATGCAAACCCCAACCATCTGCTCACTGCTTGGGACCAGCTCACCACACCGAAAACCACAGCCATCATATACTCTGTCCACTCAGGAGCACCCACAGACCCCTGTCCCCACCACATTTTCAACCTCGAGAGCAAGATGATCAGCAATGAACTGGCCGCCATTTTCAATGCATCCATCACCACAGCCACCTTCCACGATGAATGGAAACACGCAGAAGTAAAACCCCTTTCCAAGAAACCGTAACAGACCCCAGCGAACTCAAGAACAACCGTCCCATCTCTCTGCTCCCCTTTCCCTCCAAAGTCCTCCAAAAGGCCATCAACCACCAACTTATGGATCACCTGGAAAACAACAATCTTCTGGACACCTCCCAATTCAGATTCCACACCAACCACAGCACAGAAACCACCGTATCGCTGCCTCCAACAATATCAGAGCCCTCCTTGACTGGGGAGAAACAGCAGCCCTGATCCTCCTCGACCTCTCAGCAGCGTTTGACACCGTATCCCACCACACCCTTATCAAGAAGTTTCATCACATTGGAATCCAAGGAACTGCCCTAAAATGGATTGCTTCCTTCCTCACCGGTAGAACCCAAAGAATCTGCCTACCACCATTCACCTCGGAACCCAAGAACGTCATCTGTGGAGTCCTTCAAGGCTCGGCCCTCAATCCTACGCTGTTCAACACCTACATGAGCCCCTTGGCCAACATCGTCAGAACCCATAGAATAAACATTATGAGCTACACAGACGATGCCCAGCTCATCCTCTCACTATCAGAAGACCCCTCCACCATGAGGGCCATCTTCCGTGGGTGCATGATTAGTGCTGCCAACTGGATGAAAAATAACTGCCTAAAACTCAACACAGACAAAACAGAAATGATGATCTTTGGGAACAACACATACCCATGGAACGACTGCTGGTGGCCTTCCATACTAGGACCCTCACCCACTTCGACAGACCATGCTGGAAACCTGGGAATTATCCTGGACAGCAAGCTCAACATGAAAATCTAGATCCACTCAGTTTCTTCTGCCAGCTTCCTTACTCTTTTCATGCTGCGTAAGATCTTGAAATGGCTCCCTGTCAGCACCAGACGAACCGTCACTCAAGCCGGCTGGACTACAGCAATGCACTCTACGTAGGAATCACCACGCACCTCCTGAAGAGACTGCAGACCATACATAACTCAGTGGCCAGCCTAATCCTCAAATGGTCCTAAATGGACCCACATCACCCTTCAACTCAAGAAACTCCACTGGCTCTTCATTTAGAAGAGATGTCAATTCAAGAGGATGATCCACACCTACAAAGCCCTTCACAATCAAGGACCAGCATACGTCAACCACTGCATGAACTTCCACCAACCCTCCAGACACCTGCTCTCCGCTTCCCTCTCCCTCGTGCACACACCACGCATCCTCTAAAGCAACAGTGGAGGATGCTCCTTCGCCTACCTTGCTACGAAGTCCTCGAACAACCTCCAGCTTCACCTCCGGACCTCACCCTCTCTTCTGGAACTCAGGAAGTGACTCAAGACCTGGCTGTTGAACTGATCCCTCCCTAAGCAGCAAGGTTCTCAGTGCCTGCATACCCTCGAGGGTGATTACCCTTTACGCTTTATAAATCCTGTTTGATTTGATTTGATTTGATGTATGCCTTCTCTGTTATGACCTGGAATGTAAACGGACTTCTTGATAGGATCAAACAAGGAGCCGTCCTCTATTTTGCAAAGTGCCAGGTGCCGGCAGTACTGATGCTCCAGGAGACCCATCTTCTTGGTGCTGCATGCCCCTTCCTGTCCCAATATAGGTATGATAGGGTGTATCATGCCGGATATGTGCGGCGGTTTAGTGGTATGGTGGTTCTCCTTCACAGCGCATTCCCACTGGGTGTGTCCTGCTCCTCCCTTGAACCCTGAGGGGGTATGTAGCTCTTCAGAGCTCTATGGAGGGTAGACATTTTAATTATTTTAGTGTGTACATCCTCCCCTCACTTCCTAAACCCACACTTCAAACTCTTGGGGGGCAGCTATTGTGACTGCCACAGGATGCCACGATAGGGCATTTAAATGACATTATGGTGCACAAAACGTGTCAAGACCCTCCAGTACAGGGCAGAGGGAGATGAAGGGCTTGGTGGAGTGGGTGAATGGTTTGCTTCTATGTGACACCTGGCGCGCTTGAAACCCATGGACCTGGGTACACTCACAACTCAGCGGCCCACAAATCATTGTCCCGCATAGATTTGCTACTGCTCCCTGGCACTTACATTAACCACACTACAGGCTCCCAGATCCTCCCTACGAGCATCTCAGACCATGCACTGCTGACGGTGAACCTGGAAGAGGTTGGGGCAGGTGTTCGCTCACTGTGGCCCCTCAATGCTTGGTGCTTGATAGATGTGGGGTTCACACACTTCCTCCTTCAGAAGCTCCAGGCCTTCCTTAAAATCAATTGAGGTATGGTGGAATCCCGAATGACACTATAGGCAGCAGGTAAGGCCGCCATATGGGGAATAGCCCGATCCTACCTGTGAGGCAAAGAGAGGGAAAACAAGCTCAGATCACTGATTTAGAAACATCTATTCTAGCCCTGGAAAAGGAAACCATGGACACAAATCAGAGCAGACACAGTGCTGCCTAGAGGTGGACAGGGCCACTTTGTTGGAACTCTGCTTGTGGGAAGCTCATCAATGCTGGATGTCATCCCACAGATGTGTGCATGAGTGGGAAGATAAATCCAGCAAACTCCTATACTGGTTAGCAACAAGAATTGTCAGGACCCGTGTGGTGCCCCACCTCACACTGAGGTTTGCAGGCAGGTCTCTGGGGTCCTGGACATTGCATATTATAGCTCCCCAGACATGGCGGTACCCGCTGCACCTGTGAATGTGAGTCTCCGCTCATTGCAGATCTCCATATGCCCTGCCTAATGCCTACTGAGATATATGATCTAGGCCAACCCCTCTCGCTAGCGGAGATTGAAGAACTCCTCAAGGATATGAACCTGGGTAAGACAACTGGCCCAGATGGTTACTCGGTTGGGTACTTCCAAAGATTTTGCTCAGTGCTTCTCGCAATGTGTCATGAAGCCATTGACAGAGGCCACTTTTACCTGGAGCTAGACCTGACTACAAATACAATAGTGGTCCTTCACAAACTAGGATGGCCATAGTATCGGTGCATTCCTATCGCCCGATTTTGCTTATCAACATAGATTAAAATCCACGCAAAGTAGATGGTGGGGAGGCTCCTTCTGGTGCTGACATGCGGGGTCCATCCAGATCAATGTGGGTTTGTCCTGTACAGCCATTCCCGCCATTGCAAGCATAGAGTCCACAGAGCCCTTGCACGTGTTCATTGCCTGGGGTGCCCTAGCACCTTGATGCTCATTGACTTTGAAAAAGCTTTTGATTCCCTGGACTGGACCTTCCTAGCTGGATTACTGTGCAAATTTGGGTTCAGCCTTAAATGTCGGTCCTATGTCCAGTTGCTCTACACACACCCCCAGGCCCTGGTCCGGATGAACGGAGTCCTCTCGCCCGCATTCCCAGTCTGCAAGGGCACCAGACAGGGGTGCTCCCTCTCGCCCCTCTTCTCCGCTTTGGCCACAGAACCATTGGCGACATGGTTCTAGTGTGACGCCCAGGTTTGATTTTGGGTTGGCTGCACTGTATGCAGATGACATTCTCTGGTTCTATCCTGCCTCTCTATTACGAGGCCTCATCTGATGCACATGTTACAGGCATAAGGTGAGGCATCGACACTTCGGATCAACTACTGCAAATCCTTTTTGGTGTGCAGGAGGGATGACGTGGATTATAAGATCTAGAAGCTGCTCCTTCCGATTAGTCACCTCAGCTTTCAATACCTGAGAACTTATATTGTGCTCGAGCCAGAACTCATCAGGAGCCTTAATCGAGACCAGTGATGTTTTAAACTTGTGCTGACCTGGATAGATGGTCCAAATTACTGCTCAATATTCTGGGTAGGGTAACTTTGTTTAAGATGATGGCCCTACCACATTTACTTTATGTGCTTCAGAACTACCCACTACTTATTCCTTAACTCAATGAGTGGTGAGGGGGTGGGATGATCCCATGTCCCTGAGGGAGGTGGCATTGATCGGCCGGGAGAATATCCTAGGAATTCTCAATGAAGATCCCATTCCCTGAGCCATCCCGGAGGTCACCAGAGCTATCCTACTTGCATGGAGGTCCATGCGGAGGTGGATTTGGTTGGACCACAAAGTAATTTAGGAGACAGCTCTTTGGCAGTGCCATTGGTTGGCACACTCCGCGTGCCTTGAGGGCTTCCCTGGGTGGGATCTTGTTGGGATATCAAAGATCGGGGATGTATGGGCTGGATCACAGATAAAGTCCTTCCAAGACTTGCAGGAGGACTTCAGGCTACATTAATCCCAGTTTTATCATTACTTGCAGCTGTGTCAGCCCTCATCTGCCACTGGGAGTCCATCACTATCTCTCCAGAACATAGCCCGCTTGAAGAAAAAATTCAGATGGGTCCACTTGGGAAAGATTTATAGGATGTTCATTCACCGGACCTAATGCAGAGACTGACCACACAGTGGGAGGGATAGTTGGGCTTCCTGGATGATACTGATTGGTGGGACACCTGTATGGCCCCACGCACACTGGTTATCTCAGCGAGACTGCAGCTTATCCAGCTCCATTACCTCCACCACACTTATCTCAATCTCCAGCGACAGTGGAAGGCCAATAGGATCCCGGATCCCACATGCTTTGGTTGGTGCACTCAAGTTGGGGTCTTTTGTCATCTGGTTTGGGAATGCTTTCATAGTGAGGTACCGTAGGGCTATCTTTACCGCACTCTACCAAAGCCTACACAGACCGATTGACCCCTCTCTGTGTATTGCTTTGTCATCCTTGAGGAGATGGGAGGTGACGGAGGGGATCAGGATGGTGATTGCTAAATGGGACGTCGCTTAGCACTGGAAATCTGCAAAACCTCCCTCTGTGACTGAGTGATGATCTGATATGGAATGGTGCACAAAGCAAGAATGCAGCAAGAGGAGGCCGTCAGAAACATGCAAAACTCTGGGGGGTAATTATGGCCTGGGATAGGTTGCCTGGGACTTCATAAGATGTATAGTATGTGTATGTATGACATGTCAGGATAGGACCATACTGAGGGCCAGATGTACGACCAATTACTTTTGCGACACGCAAATTGCGAAAAATTGTGAGTCGCTATTTGCGAGTCGCAAAAGCAAATGTACAACAGTGTCAGAGACACTGTTATCGATTCCCAATGGGATCCCAAAATGCGAGGCTCATGAATATTAATGAGCCACTAGCAATTTGCGACCCCATTGGGAATGGGTCCCCTGGGGACCCCTTCCCGTTGTGACTCCATTACCACCCTCTTGAAGAGGGCAGTAATTTGCGAGTGTTTTGCAACCGCAATTGCGGTCGCAAAACATTCTTACGTAGAGTAGAGACTCGCTATTAGGAAGGGACGCCCTTGGCACGCCCCTTCCTAATAGCGACTCGCAATTCCTAATTAGCGAGTCACAAATAAATTGCGACTCGCTAATTAGGAATTGTGGGGCACATGCATCAAAGTAGGGAATTGCAAATCCTTAATAGCGATTATTAAGGAATCGCTATTAGGGAGTTGCAATTACCTATGCATGTAGGTTTTGCAAAACAAATTGCGATTCCTACATATTCCTTGATAGCGAATCACAAATTGCGATTCGCTATTAAGGAATGGCTTCCCATTCATTCCTATTGGCCTAGAGGTATTCGCAAATTGCAAATGCAATTTCAAGGGTGATAGGGGGCCAAAAGGCAACCCTGATGCACCCCCAAAACAGGTAAGTGTGCACATGTGGCGCATATACATGCCATAAGGGCATGTGTGTGCGCCACATGGCACTTAGAAAAATGCAAAAAAGTGAATTTTTCAAAGGATTTGCAATTTACCACCAACTTGAAGTTCGTGGTAAATTGTGATTCCTTAATGCAGGGTCGCCATTTTTTCATGCTTCCTGCATTGCATTTGGGGAATCGCAAATTTCGATTCCCTAAATGCATTTGCAAAATAGGTAATCGCAAAAATTGCGATTCCCTATTTTGCAATTTGCTTTGGGCTTGATGCATCCCAAATGGCAAAATACCGGTCGCAAAGGGGCAAATTCTGCGAATCGGCCCGCTTGCGACCGGTATTTTGCTTGATGCATGTGACCCTGTACATGGCTCTGTAACATTTTGCATGTGCAAACGGGTCGCGCATGCAATTTAGGTTCGTACGTCTGGCCCTGAGTGTATTGTTTTAACATGCTTTTCGAAAACAATAAAATTTGATATATAAAAAAGGGGAATAAATCTCTAAACATAAATGACTCTGTGTATGCACTCAGGGGCACATGCATCAAAATTCGGCAAAGCGATTCCTTATTAGCGAAAAATAAGGAATCGCAAATAATGATTCGCCTATCGGGATGCATGTACAGATTCCGTAATAATTAGCGATTCGCAACAAATCGCTAAAAAAGACCGAATACACGATTGCGAATCGCAAAAAGACAAATTAGCTAATACCGAAATCGGTATTAGCGAAATCGGTAATAGCGAATTCGGTAATAGCGATTTCGCTAAAAACGGGTGGCGCCAGAAGCAGGCTGATGACATCACAACCAGGAAGTCCTCCAGCCCATGCTTCATTCAGTGCCCTGAGGAGCTCAGAGGAGGAGGCAGAGGACTGAAGACGAGCTGAGAGACTTCACCCTCACAATCCAGCTACACTACACCTAGCCAGGATGGACAAAAATGCTGCAAAGACAACTGCCACGCCCAGGAAGAGGAAGAGAAAGTTCTCAGAGAGGGAACTGGAACACCTGATAGAGGGGGTGAGCAGCAGCCATGACAAACTGTTTGGCAAGTTGTCCCTGAAGGTGCCAGAAGCTGAGAAGCGCAAAATATGGCTGCGCATTAAGGAGAAGGTAAATGCTGTGGGAGTCACACACCGCAGCATTGACGAACTGAAGAAAAGGTGGTACGACCTTAGGAAACGTGCCAAGGAGCGCATAGCAGAAAGCGTGAAGGAAGCAGCTGGCACAGGAGGGGGACCATCCAAAGTACCTGCCAACACAGCCCTGGAGGATCTCGTTGAGGGGACGATTGAGCCTGAGGCAGTTGTGGGAGTCACCCAAATGGACACTTCCGGCACAGCAACCACACAACAAGGTAAGAAGCATGCCTGCGCTAATACGCTGCGTATTGTATACCCATGCACATCCCCCCAGGCAAATCACAGTGTGCAGGAAGAACTCAATTACACATATACCCTCACATACGAATAGCATCATGGGAGTTGTAGTCATGTTAGCCAAGTGTGCATGGATAATCGCCAATGCGCAAGAAAAGACACCAGCAGTACATGTCCGACAGTGTGTTTAAATCTGTGATTTATAATGTGTAAAATAGGCTAAATGATAAACAGATAGAGGAACAAACTAAAATAACAATGCACTGTTCCACACACAGATGCATCTCCGGTGGACTCAGATGACAGTGAGCGCCTCATGATTTCGGAGACACCGGCAGAGACGGATGGAGAGACTCCGCTGGACCCTCAATCCACACCACCACCACCACCACCAAAACGCAGGGCACATGTACCCGCACTGCAGGAAATGGAAACTGAGCCGACCCCAGCACCCACAACAGTCCCCAGCCAGACACGTTTCCCTTCAGCAGCTCCGACACCAGCACGTGGCCGAGTCAGACAACGGCGCAGGTCCAGGAGCAGTATTGCGTCAGATTCAGGACAGGCTCCGAATGTCTATGCTGGGTTTGAGTCGCAGATGCGACGTGTTCAGCGCCTGCAGGGGAGACATATGGGCACAATCAACCTGCAGATCTCCAAGCTGGCCAAAAACATGAGCACGATGTCAGACTGTGTGCGTCACCTAACGACAGTTGTTGCAGAGGGGAATCAGGAAATAAACAAGAGCCTACAGGAGCTCACCCGTGCCGTTATAGCAGGACAACGCACTAAGCGCAGGAGGCATCGGCAGGGCTTGCTTCGTCTTTCTGCGAATACTAGGGCCATCACCAAGCTCTGCAACAGCACTGCTGTCTTGTCACGCCGCTCCGTGTCACTGCAGATTGACCTAGGACATTTCTGCGGGGATGTTGCTAAGGCCTTAGGCCAAGTGACCACTGCTGTGGAACATCTACAGTCTGGGACAGTGAGTGCCAGCAACTTGGAAGGGGAGGAGGGTAGTGAGGAGGCATCGAGCATGAGTAGCGTGTCCGTGCCGGAGACCACTAGCAGGAGGCGCAGTTCGCGCAGCTCAACAGCCACAGGCACACATCAGGGTGATGTCGAGGAGCCATGCGACAGGAGGCTGGGGGTACGTGGCAAGAGGCGCTAGACATGCATTTCTGCCTCTTTGTCCATGGTGGTGTAACCATGTTCCACTTTAATATTGTGATTGCACTCCCGTGCTGTTAACGATTAGATTTCATTTCATCAACCAATGCAATCACCGTCATGTTTCCTAAACATGAATATTTACTTTGACCTGTGCTTATGTGAATAAAACATTAGCATTCAAAGATATTGTGTGATGGCTCATTCTTACCAGGCTCAGAAGTGATGTTGTGTGATGTATGTCCGCCTCCTCTGACCTTCAGCTGTGTTTGACATGTGTGACTGTCGGTGTTGTGCGGGTGGTTGGTCATCCCGATCGTTGTCATTTCCGTCCATCTCAATGGGAATCCCCCTTCTGGTTGCAATGTTGTGCAGCATGGCACATACTACTACAATCCTGCAGCAGGTCTCGGGGTTGTATTGCGATGCACCACCAGTCTTATGTAGGATCCGGAAGTGACTTTTCAGGATCCCGAATGTTCTCTCGACCACATTTCTTGTGCTAATATGTGCCGCGTTGTAGCGCTGTTCCTGTGGTGTTGCTGGGTTGAGGTAGGGGGTCAGGATATATTCCCGCAAGGCGTATGCGCTGTCACCTACAGGGTGGGAAGCAAAGGGTTAGCCGCAGTAATGCAATTACATATGGGATATTGATGTAACAAATAGGTATATGTAGGTCCCAAGTAGGTGTCCCTCTCCAAATTCACCGTTGAGCAGACGCCTGTGGATGCCACTGTGCCGAAATATATATGAGTCGTGTGTGCTCCCTGGAAATTGTGCCACTATGTCTGTGATTATGTGCTTGGCATTGCACACGACCTGGACGTTGATCGAGTGATAGGACTTCCTGTTACGGAATATGTACTCGTTGGCTGAGGGGGGACAGATGGGGACATGCGTGCAGTCAATGCATCCTATGACATGGGGGAATTGTGCCACCTGGTAGAACTCCAGTTTGGTCTGGTTCAACTGCTGTGGGGTTGTGGGGAAGGTGATGAGGGTATGTATCATTGTCAGCATGGCATCAATGAATTTACGGAAGAAGTGTGAAATTGCGCTTTGTGAGACGCCTCCGACTACCGCTACGACCCCCTGGAAATTTCCGGACGCCAGTAGGTGCAGGCTGCATAGGACCTGGATGTGCGCAGGAATGGCATTTGTCCTACGGGTCTGGTGCTGCAGTAGTGGTTCCAGGTCAGCAATTAGGCGCATTATCATGGCACGATTCAGGCGGTACTTGTCATATACTTCCTCGTCATTTTGGCCCAGCAATGTAATGCGCACTCTGAATACCCTCTCCTGGATCCTCCTCCTGCGCTGTGCTGCTGCATTTATTCTCATCCTCCTTGCAAGCACGTAGAGGGCTGCCATTTTGAAAAACTTACGGGGTCTCCAGTGGCATTTTTGAAGGGTTTCAGATAGTTTACACCTGTGAAGTTTTTTTATTTTTTTTTATTTGTGTTTCATCAACTTTACCTCCTGGTTGAGATTCCCCTTATTCTGCTCATGCTAATTAGCGATTTAGATGAAATTCGGTATTTGGGAATTTTGATGCATTCCTTTGCGATTCTTTATTTGCTAATCGCTATTGGCACGCGCAATTGATGATTTCGCTATTTTCGAATCGCTAATTTGCGATTCGGTAAATTACCGGGGGCTTTTTTTGCGATTATGTAGTTTTTTCGCTATTGGGCTTGATGCATTGGAATATGTTGTTTTGCGCTTGCTAATGGCCTATTTTAACGATTCGCAAATTTAGCGAGGGGTATTTTGCTTGATGCATGGGCCAGTCAGTGAGAACAGTCAGGGCCTCATTGCAAGGTCTCTGTACACAACATGGAGGTAATGATACCTGCGGGCCCACTCACTCTGGGATGCGGAATTAACAGGGATTCCAGGATGAACCCTGATAGTCCTGTGATGAAAGGGGAATTACGGGGAAATCACTATTCCAGTTCTGAATAACTAGTAATTCCTAATTTTCCAGATCTCAGGTGGAAAAATAAAAGATCCGCAGTAACCCAAAAACCTCGTAATCCCACAGAGCGTCGTTCAATAGTTAAAGTGGCCCCTTCTGAATTTACGGACTTCTTATAAAAGGGCCGTAACGTGTATAAATGTGTGACACACAGAACAGAGTCAGTGTGGAATCTGTCATTAAACATTTTGGGGGATACAGCCTGAATTGTATCATAAAAAATACACGCAGAAAAAGAAAAAACGAGTGAGCACAAGAAGATGAGAACGCGTCATCGATGCAAGGCGTGCCCATCTTTCATCACAGACTGCACAATTAAACAAAGTGGGGCCTTGAAGAGTACAGAGGAGGGTTCTGCTAAATGCACAAAATGAAGGTAAGAAAACATAACCTTTGATGGATTGGTGGCTTTGTAGTCTGTTTCCTCAGGTGCTTTGTTTGTGAGGATTATTCTGTATCTGCAGGTAACCGCAAGCCTTTAGAACCAGGGCCAGGTAGGCAAAGCCAGACCCAATGGGGGCCCAGGTAAAACGCCGTCCGGAGGCGGGAGGCCCTCCCCCCCCGCTCCTATTTGCATGCCGGCTAAGCCGGCGGGGGCCAGGATTGGTCCCCCTCCATACAAGGCAAACCCCCCAATCAGGTGGCGAGCTGGGTAGGGCGAGGGGGGGATAAAAAGGGGCCAACGGCCCAAACAAGCACATACACCCTCCCCTCGCATTTCAAGGAAGGAGAAGAATTACCTGCTGATCGACGGGGCTGCTGGACGACACTACGGTGGACGACTACTGAGGACGGCGGATAGACGACGGCGGGGTTTGGGTTTCGCGCCCATTTCTTTTCCAAAAGCGTCCGCTCCTGCATTCCGCGGACCAACGGACAGTCTTTGGCCCCCGGGCTTGCTTCGCCCCATCCAGCGGGATCAGCAGGACCTTGGCCGGGAGCAGCGGGAGCAGCGTGAGCGGAGCCTCCACCCCCGCTAGCTCCAACAGGCAACCTCTGTCGGCGGGGACGGGGTGAGAAGAACCCCCACCCCCGCCTCCTCCAACAGCTGATCGGCGGGAAGTATTCGCGGCGGGGGTAGCGTGATCGGAGCCTCCACCCCCGCCTCTGCTGCAGCCGCCGAAGTGACCGGGGTGAGCGGCAGGGATTACCGGCGGGAGCGGATCGGCGGGAATACTTCGAAGCGGGGGCAGAGTGATCGGAGCCTCCACCCCCGCATTTACTTCACAGCCAAGCAGAGATTTCTCTGCGCACCCTCCCCTTAGCGGCTACAGCAGGACCGGACAGGCAAAGCAAACACCGCAGCAGGAAACGAGTCAACGCAGGGGGGGGCGGCGCCAGGGAGCACTCGGCTCTTAAAGGGAAATGAACGCTATTCAAAGTGTGCTGGACCAGGACTAAAAAGAAGAGCAAAGTTGCCCTAGCTCTCCCCCAACTTTTTGGGATATTTTCTGGTGCACACTGGGCACGGGAAGCAAGGTTAAACAGGCTCCAACCACAAAAGAAAGAAGAAGGAAGTTTCCCTCGCGTTTGGGGACATAAAAAGCAGGCAGAACAAGACGAAAAACGCACTCGGCAGGAGCTGTGCCGGGGTCACGTGAGCCTCAGTAGGCGAAGGAGGTCATACGACCGGCATCAACAACACAAGGGAGGGCAAGGATGGCAGGCAGGAGCAGATCGGCCGGGAGGAAAACACAGCCCCCGGCCCGTTTCAGGGAGGACCAGGAAAGGCCAGCACCACCGAAGAAAGGCCAGAAAAGACGCGGCGAGGGATCGGGACCAGAGCTGGATGATGACCTGCAGGCCATGCTGGAACAAGCCAGGGCCCTGGTAGCGCTGAAGGGACGGAGCTGGATGGACCAGCAAATCAAGGAGGGGGCCCAAGGAAAGAAAAAAAGGCAGCGGCAGGCATCCCCAGCACCACCGCCCCCTGAGAAAGCAGCAAAAAAGGGGTCTGAAGCCAAAACGGCGGCCCCTAAAAAGACCAGAAAGGGGGCAGGCAACAAAGGAAAGGGCACCCCGAAAGCCAAGAGCAGAAAAGCGGCAACGCCAGAGCGAGTGTCTAGCTCGGAGTCGGAAGAGAGCAGCGATGAGGAGGGGTCTGTGGCCAGCACGGCGGCCCCTCGGGAGAGTCACGAGAGAGAAAGCAGCGCAGGCGGCAAAGGACATGGTAAGCATGGCACGCTGAACAGCGAGCGCAGGAGAGGGCAGAGGGCCCAAAACAGCCTGGGGCAAAACGTTAATATGGGAACCCAACTAGGGGGGAACAACGTGGCGATACAAGGAGCATGGCCCATGCACCTGCTGTGGCAGACAGGGTTAGGCCAGGGGCGACCAGAATTCCAAGGGGAGGCCTAGACCGAGGGGGCAGCGCAGCCAACAGCATGGATGCCCTGTTGGCAATGGCCAGGGATGGGGGCTCCATTTAGAAACATCTATTCTAGCCCTGGAAAAGGAAACCATGGACACAAATCAGAGCAGACACAGTGCTGCCTAGAGGTGGACAGGGCCACTTTGTTGGAACTCTGCTTGTGGGAAGCTCATCAATGCTGGATGTCATCCCACAGATGTGTGCATGAGTGGGAAGATAAATCCAGCAAACTCCTATACTGGTTAGCAACAAGAAATGTCAGGACCCGTGTGGTGCCCCACCTCACACTGAGGTTTGCAGGCAGGTCTCTGGGGTCCCGGAGATTGCATATTATAGCTCCCCAGACATGGCGGTACCCACTGCACCTGTGAATGTGAGTCTCCGCTCATTGCAGATCTCCATATGCCCTGCCTAATGCCTACTGAGATATATGATCTAGGCCAACCCCTCTCGCTAGCGGAGATTGAAGAACTCCTCAAGGATATGAACCTGGGTAAGACAACTGGCCCAGATGGTTACTCGGTTGGGTACTTCCAAAGATTTTGCTCAGTGGTTCTCGCAATGTGTCATGAAGCCATTGACAGAGGCCACTTTTACCTGGAGCTAGACCTGACTACAAATACAATAGTGGTCCTTCACAAACTAGGATGGCCATAGGATCGGTGCATTCCTATCGCCCGATTTTGCTTATCAACATAAATTAAAATCCACGCAAAGTAGATGGTGGGGAGGCTCCTTCTGGTGCTGACATGCGGGGTCCATCCAGATCAATGTGGGTTTGTCCTGTACAGCCATTCGCGCCATTGCAAACGTAGAGTCCACAGAGCCCTTGCACGTGTTCATTGCCTGGGGTGCCCTAGCACCTTGATGCTCATTGACTTTGAAAAAGCTTTTGATTCCCTGGACTGGACCTTCCTAGCTGGATTACTGTGCAAATTTGGGTTCAGCCTTAAATGTCGGTCCTATGTCCAGTTGCTCTACACACACCCCCAGGCCCTGGTCCGGATGAACGGAGTCCTCTCGCCCGCATTCCCAGTCTGCAAGGGCACAAGACAGGGGTGCTCCCTCTCGCCCCTCTTCTCCGCTTTGGCCACAGAACCATTGGTGACATGGTTCTAGTGTGACGCCCAGGTGTGGGGGTTTGATTTTGGGTTGGCTGCACTGTATGCAGATGACATTCTCTGGTTCTATCCTGCCTCTCTATTACGAGGCCTCATCTGATGCACATGTTACAGGCATAAGGTGAGGCATCGACACTTCGGATCAACTACTGCAAATCCTTTTTGGTGTGCAGGAGGGATGACGTGGATTATAAGATCTAGAAGCTGCTCCTTCCGATTAGTCACCTCATCTTTCAATACCTGAGAACTTATATTGTGCTCGAGCCAGAACTCATCAGGAGCCTTAATCGAGACCAGTGATGTTTTAAACTTGTGCTGACCTGGATAGATGGTCCAAATTACTGCTCAATATTCTGGGTAGGGTAACTTTGTTTAAGATGATGGCCCTACCACATATACTTTATGTGCTTCAGAACTACCCACTACTTATTCCTTAACTCAATGAGTGGTGAGGGGGTGGGATGATCCCATGTCCCTGAGGGAGGTGGCATTGATCGGCCGGGAGACTATCCTAGGAATTCTCAATGAAGATCCCATTCCCTGAGCCATCCCGGAGGTCACCAGAGCTATCCTACTTGCATGGAGGTCCATGCGGAGGTGGATTTGGTTGAACCACAAAGTAATTTAGGAGACAGCTCTTTGGCAGGGCCATTTGTTGGCACACTCCGCGTGCCTTGAGGGCTTCCCTGGGTGGGATCTTGTTGGGATATCAAAGATCGGGGATGTATGGGCTGGATCACAGATAAAGTCCTTCCAAGACTTGCAGGAGGACTTCAGGCTACATTAATCCCAGTTTTATCATTACTTGCAGCTGTGTCAGCCCTCATCTGCCACTGGGAGTCCATCACTATCTCTCCAGAACATAGCCCGCTTGAAGAAAAAATTCAGATGGGTCCACTTGGGAAAGATTTATAGGATGTTCATTCACCGGACCTAATGCAGAGACTGACCACACAGTGGGAGGGATAGTTGGGCTTCCTGGATGAAACTGATTGGTGGGACACCTGTATGGCCCCACGCACACTGGTTATCTCAGCGAGACTGCGGCTTATCCAGCTCCATTACCTCCACCACACTTATCTCAATCTCCAGCGACAGTGGAAGGCCAATAGGATCCCGGATCCCACATGCTTTGGTTGGTGCACTCAAGTTGGGGTCTTTTGTCATCTGGTTTGGGAATGCTTTCATAGTGAGGTACCGTAGGGCTATCTTTACCGCACTCTACCAAAGCCTACACAGACCGATTGACCCTCTCTGTGTATTGCCTTGTCATCCTTGAGGAGATGGGAGGTGACGGAGGGGATCAGGATGGTGATTGCTAAATGGGACGTCGCTTAGCACTGAAATCTGCAAAACCTCCTCTGTGACTGAGTGATGATCTGATATGGAATGGTGCACAAAGCAAGAATGCAGCAAGAGGAGGCCGTCAGAAACATGCAAAACTCTGGGGGTAATTATGGCCTGGGATAGGTTGCCTGGGACTTCATAAGATGTATAGTATGTGTATGTATGACATGTCAGGATAGGACCATACTGAGGGCCAGATGTATGACCAATTGCTTTTGCGACTCGCAAATTGCGAAAAATTGTGAGTCGCAATTTGCGAGTCGCAAAAGCAAATGTACAACAGTGTCAGAGACACTGTTATCGATTCCCAATGGGGTCCCAAAATGCGAGGCTCATGAATATTAATGAGCCACTAGCAATTTGCGACCCCATTGGGAATGGCTGGCCCTCCCAGGGATGGTGGCCACCTGGGCTCAGCAGACCTCCATATCTGGGACTGCTTTTCAATAAAGCAGTTTTTTTTTGTTTTTTTTAATGCAGCCAGTTTTCCTTAAAGGAAAACGGGATGCATTTAAAAAAGAAAAAATGAAACGTTTTTGTTTCATTTTTTAAGGGCAGGTAGTGGTCCTGGGACCACTGCCTGCCCTTAAAAAATATTTTTGGAGCCAGTCACAAAGGGGAAGGGGTCCCCTTGGGACCCCTTCCCATTGCGACTCCATTACCACCCTCTTGAAGAGGGCAGTAATTTGCGAGTGTTTTGCAACCGCAATTGCGGTCGCAAAACATTCTTACGTAGAGTAGAGACTCGCTATTAGGAAGGGACGCCCTTGGCACGCCCCTTCCTAATAGCGACTTCACAATTCTAATTAGCGAGTCACAAATAAATTGCGACTCGCTAATTAGGAATTGTGAGGCACATGCATCAAAGTAGGGAATTGCAAATCCTTAATAGCGATTATTAAGGAATCGTTATTAGGGAGTTGCAATTACCTATGCATGTAGGTTTTGCAAAAAATTGCGATTCCTACATATTCCTTGATAGCGAATCACAAATTGCGATTCGCTATTAAGGAATGGCTTCCCATTCATTCCTATTGGCCTAGAGGTATTCGCAAATTGCGAATGCAATTTCAAGGGTGATAGGGGGCCAAAAGGCAACCCTGATGCACCCCCAAAACAGGTAAGTGTGCACATGTGGCGCACATACATGCCCTAAGGGCATGTGTGTGCGCCACATGGCACTTAGAAAAATGCAAAAAAGTGAATTTTTCAAAGGATTTGCAATTTACCACCAACTTGAAGTTCGTGGTAAATTGTGATTCCTTAATGCAGGGTCGCCATTTTTCCATGCTTCCTGCATTGCATTTAGGGAATCGCAAATTTCGATTCCCTAAATGCATTTGCAAAATAGGTAATCGCAAAAATTGCGATTCCCTATTTTGCGATTTGCTTTGGGCTTGATGCATCCCAAATGGCAAAATACCGGTCGCAAGCGGGCCGATTCTGCGAATCGGCCCTTTGCGACCGGTATTTTGCTTGATGCATGTGACCCTGTACATGGCTCTGTAACATTTTGCATGTGCAAACGGGTCGCGCATGCAATTTAGGTTCGTACGTCTGGCCCTGAGTGTATTGTTTTACCATGCTGTTCGAAAACAATAAAATTTGATATATAAAAAGGGGAATAAATCTCTAAACATAAATGACTCTGTGTATGCACTCAGTGAGAACAGTCAGGGCCTCATTGCAAGGTCTCTGTACACAACATGGAGGTAATGATACCTGCGGGCCCACTCACTCTGGGATGCGGAATTAACAGGGATTCCAGGATGAACCCTGATAGTCCTGTGATGAAAGGGGAATTACGGGGAAATCAGTATTCCAGTTCTGAATAACTAGTAATTCCTAATTTTCCAGATCTCAGGTGGAAAAATAAAAGATCCGCAGTAACCCAAAAACCTCGTAATCCCACAGAGCGTCGTTCAATAGTTAAAGTGGCCCCTTCTGAATTTACGGACTTCTTATAAAAGGGCCATAACGTGTATAAATGTGTGACACACAGAACAGAGTCAGTGTGGAATCTGTCATTAAACATTTTGGGGGATACAGCCTGAATTGTATCATAAAAAATACACGCAGAAAAAGAAAACAAGCATTGGCATAGCCAATAGGTCTCGCCTTTGGGGCCTTATAAGTGTTTAGCCAGAGCTATTGACTTTGCCAATGTCTTCAAGCTGTGCTGTAGAGAAGTGTGGCTGCTGTGCAGCATGCTGAAAAGTTATAATAAAAAAGTGTCAGAAGCATTTTTGTTACTTTATATATGACCAAGCAGGCATTATGTAAAACTGAACGACCATATTAAAAAAAGTATTTACAATAAAAAATGTCCTCAGTTTTCTTTTGTTCTTGCAATGCTGGCAACTTGTTTCTGCCTATTGCAATGGTTGTTTGTTAAAGCTTCCAAAACCCGCTTACTAAAACTCTCGGCCAGACCAGCGCAAGCGCTGGTGCAGGCCGAGACCTAAAAAGCATGCATCTAGGAAATAAAGAATATAATGTTTGATAAATTTAGTGTAGGTTTAAGAAGTGAAATAGTCCTTTGCACATTACAATAAAAGCACTCCACTGAAGGTGGAATGATACAACAAGCAGCCAGTAGCATGAGGTGAGAGAGCAGGAGAAAGATAAAGACTTCTCTGGGAAGAGTCACGGCTCAGTCTATTCATTGACTGATAACAATAGATCATGCAGACCTAAAAACTCTTGGAGAACAACCCAAGACGTACCTCTGGAAAACAATCTTTAAATACTTTATTTCCAGTGCCCGTGTGCTCTGAAATATTCAATTTCCAATTTCCTAAATAGTTTACTAAAATGCTCAGGCCTGGCAACCCATCGACATACTATTCCAATTCCCAGTTAGAAATTCCTTACTATTCCCCTATGCCAGCTGCAATCCACATGTGGAGCCCCCCACAATGCAATCTTCAAAGGCTTGCCAGACTGTCGGAGGGGTAAAATGCAGTGCACACGTGCACAAACTCACCTGCCAGCTGTTCTCCACGGAGATCCCTCTCTGAACACGGATGATGTACTCCTGAAAAAAATAACAGTGTAAACATGAGGAGATCGAACCGTTCACGTCTCACAGTCAAAAGCAGACTTCACGCCTGCAGAATACTTATTCAAACACGTTCATTTGAAATACAAGTGTTCAAACTCGAGTCTTGTTCCCTTTCACACAAGTGTTCACGGTCTGAAAATTCTCACTTGTCGCAAATCTGCGCCGATTGCTGAAATACAATTTACTAAATATTTTTATTGGGTTTTGAAAATATAAGTGAATAGGATTTTAATTATTTAACTCGAAAGGAATAACCAAGTAAGCTTTTGCGCGCTTTTTATGGCGTAGTCTGTGCCTGCTTTAAATACTGAATTTCATAATTCCTGCAGTCCTCGGGTAACACAGCTTTTGTACCTATCGCAAGCAGATAGCCTATTTGTAACTTGAGCATCACCCCTGAGCTGCCAGACCTCACACGCCTGTCTCTGCCAGTTTGTGCCGTTGTAGGTACTTTCAAGCGTCACACAGTACATGCATATGCTTATTCTAGATTCGCTTCTCCCTAAATCACAGTGAAGCAGAGATGCTCTTAACATCAAAGAGAAAATAAATAACAAGCATAAAGTCTGTTGAAATACCCCAAACAAAATACGATTTCTATTCAGTCAAAATGGACGGCAATATGGAGGTCTTAATGTGCAACCTAAGCACTTCCAGGTGAAGGGTCACACTCAGCACTGGCTCTTACGGTCGATAGGAGTTTAACACTGAACGGTCCAGTGGGACAAATAAAGGCCGTAATTTGAAATGAAAAGCTCTGCCGGGAACAAAACGAGTTATAATCTGGTTTCGGAAATCTGTTTCCAGCTCTCTGATTGGATGAGACCTGACTGCATAGAAGCATTATCTGGATAGAAGATGCAATAAAGAACAGGGGCAAGGATGGCACCCATATGTGACAAAACTAAAAGCGATCCGCTAAGGAAGAGAAAGGGACAGCAAAAAAGACATTAGTGATATCTGCAGAGTAGCCGACGTTAACGATATGAATAGAACAAGCATTGGCCGCGCGGCCGTGAAACTGACACGGCCGCGCGGCCGTGAAAGTGAAAGTAATCGCGAGCGTCCAGATGGCGAGGGAAGCCATATGGCGCCTGATCGCGCGTGCACGCTCGCGTGAACGCAAGCTGGTCGCCAGCAAAAGCCACTGTTTGCACTTCCAAAACCCGCTTACTAAAACTCTCGCCAGAGCAGCGCATGCGCTGGCTCAGGCGAGACCTAAAAAACGAGTGAGCACAAGAAGATGAGAACGCGTCATCGATGCAAGGCGTGCCCATCTTTCATCACAGACTGCACAATTAAACAAAGTGGGGCCTTGAAGAGTACAGAGGAGGGTTCTGCTAAATGCACAAAATGAAGGTAAGAAAACATAACCTTTGATGGATTGGTGGCTTTGTAGTCTGTTTTTTTTTACATTTTTCCCTCAGGTGCTTTGTTTGTGAGGATTATTCTGTATCTGCAGGTAACCGCAAGCCTTTAGCTCTGCCGTGCCTGGCCTATAAATACAATGCTTCCTGTAACTGTGCATACATTGTTTTAAGGCTTTCAAATTACACCTCAAATTGCACGTTTTGCTGCACATAATGGGTCTGGTATGCCGTTACAGTGTGTTTATTTCTTGGTGTTAATTTGTTTCTGTTTTTGCTGTAGTGTTTGTTTCGTGCGTGATCCCCCTCAGAGGCAGGACCCCCGTTCCTCGGGATCGGGCTGTCAGAAGTGTGTCTCAAATTAGTACAACTCTTGCCCTCTGAACTGCCATTTCACGTGAGTGCTGTTTAGCCAAGGGTAAGATGGAGCTGCTCGCTTAGGAGCAATCACTCCTTACTTTCATCCTTATCTTCAAAGCCGCAAACACTGTCACCTGCCTTGTGTTTTAGAGGGCGATTAGTGAGGGGCGCTGGCTTTGATGTCTGGAGATGAGTGCAAAGGCTAACACGCTCCCGACGCTGTTAAGCAGTGTGTGGGCCAACACCAAACAGTCGATGTCAAGGCTGTCAAGAGCTGGAGAAGGAATGCAGCGCCCAAGGAGTGGAGCTCACCACAGTGCACATCAAGGGCAAGGCAGAGCCCTATGGGTGATCTAGGTGAACACACAAGCAGTAAAAATAGATTAAAGTCGCAGAGGCACTCAATAAATAAACATCAGAGGGGTTGGGAGACCAAGGTGCAATGAAGGGCTTCTGACAGCGGCACTTTTCCATGGGTGTGACGTGTCATCAATACCTGCACACCTGCTTTGTTGATCAGTTCTAGGTCTTTATGTCTGGGAAATGACTGACTCTCTCAATGCCAGCAGTATTATACACCGAAAATAGCATAATCAGATTATCTTTTGCCCTCCTTCATCTGCATTTTTTACACATGCTTCTCCTATGTTCTCCAAATGATGAGTTTACATAAGTGAGAAGAAGAGCGTGTAAGATTTCGGTGCCCAAGTCCCATACTTCAGCTTCATGGAGATTTATGTGGGAACTCCACATCAGAATTCCCGCACCAGAAAATAACAATACCCAGAGTAGTGTATTTTCAGGTTGTGGGGATACCGGACAATTACAAAATGTCCCATGAGAGATGTGGAACATCATACAAGGATCGGCAATACCATATAGACTCTGGCATGTTGTTCATCATTTGCTGGTGCTTTTTCACTCAGACATTTTGACTGCTTTAAGCAGGTGAAGTCTCTGAGTAAAGTCTCGCAAGCACAGTGTTCACGTGGTATTCCTGGGAATATTGTAATCCAGATGCCCAATAAATCTTTTTTACCTGCCGCACCAGGATTACCAGACCTATTGGAATCCGACCCTTTCGTGAGGTGGAAATTGAGGGTCCTCAGTAGGATTAGAATTTTACAGATAATCACGGCAGATATTTTCCAGAGAGAGGCCAAGGGTTCTCTGTGTGAATGTTGTCTACACCCTGGGACGTCCAGTCATTCATCGTACTTCTTCTACTTCCACACAGCTTTAAACCCTTCAAAAGGCCTTCTTTAGAAAACTGGAGGAGCGTGCACCTAGTTAAAAAGAGACAACCCATCCCCAAGCACTCACACAGTCACTCTAATTTTAGCTCCCCTTGGCCAATTGAATCAACCTACATCACCCATAAAGCCTGTGATGGAAAATTGAATTGTATTCTCTTCACCCACATGGACTCTTGAGTCTCTGACATTGGCCTCATAGTGACTCTACAAAAGAGAAGCACATTTTTTGAGCCTATTTTATTCAAATCTCCCCAGCTCTTTAAGATAAGAGCAAAATCACCTATACCTTTATAAATTATTGCAGTAAAAGCTCTACCAGCAATTCCTTCACACTGTTTCAATTAATCCAACCTTCAGGCCTCTCCTTCTCTATGTTCTTGCCTAGGCTCTGTTTGTCTTGCTTGCTCCTTACTTCTCTACTGAGTCCAGCGCTCAAAGAAGGTTAGTTGTGTGATTCATGCACTAAGTTAAATATTCTCACTCCACTCACTGACTGAGATCTATAGATATCCTCTATTATGGGTCCCACAGTATTTGTTCACAGTTTTTCAATATTGCAGTCCAATCCACCTCACATTTGACATCTTCTTGTCATCCAGATTCAGCCATTTTGAATGGAGTTCAAAGTTTGTGGCCCCAGGACCCAAGACCACATGTAGGGCCGCATGTAAGAAGCTTTTTTGAGGACACAAACAGTCCAATTAGCAGAATCGGGCAGTTTGCCACTGCAAAAAATGCTTTTTTTGGTGTACAAGCACCAAACAGTGATTTGCAGAATTGCAATTTTGATTTGCATTTCGGTATTTGGAAGGGGCGAGTTTAGGGTGTCCCTTCCAAATATCAAATCGTAGTGGTATGTATTAATTAATGTTTTGTGACTGAATTACGGTTGCAAAACATTAATTTTTACCAACTATTGAAAGGTAATGGTAACCATTCGTTAAAGGGAAGGGTTCCCAATGGGATCCTTCCCTTTTAAGAATGTTGAAAAATGAAACTTAAACAATTTCTTTCTTTCTTTCGAAACACATTCCGTTTTCCTTTAAGGAAAACAGGATGTGTTTCTAAGAAAAAAGATTGCTTCATTTAAAAGCAATGACGGACATGGTGGTCTGTTGACCCCAGCAGGCCACCATTCCTGTGATGGCTGTCATTCCTAATGGCACTCAAACAGCTACCTTCCTTATTAATATTCATGAGGTAGGTCCATTTGTGACCCAATAGGAATCGCTATTTTAAAACTTAAAGTTTGGTGCATTAAGAATGGCGATTACCAAACAGCGATTCAATAAAAATCGCTATTTGGAGATCGCTATTCTAAATATTCGCACATCTGGCCCTTATTGTTTCAGACGTACCTGAGTTTTCTCTGGGGCCCCGCTCAGTGGAGAGAGACTAATGTTTCTGAGATTTCTATTTTAAGATACGTCAGAAGTGCCCCAGAACTAGAAATAAACAGATAGACTTGTAAGTACTCATAATCCGAGAGGGCCTGTATGGTACAATGAAGCAACAGTGCCCCGTCTCAGGATTTGCCTCCTGGGCATGCAGAGGCCAACAAGGACTTTACCAGTCCTTAGCAACCAGAGCTCCAGGTGCCAGGTCATAGGAGAATGTTGGCTTCACTGGGAATTCTTGACTTTCTGGGTTGGCTTACATGAGCAGTCAAGACCTATCAACCGGAGGTGGTGTGGGGTAAGTTTAGGTACAGTACAACACTCTTTATCACTGTTGCAAAACACGTGATTGTCTAGCCAGAAGTTTGTTATAACACAAAACTTTAACAGTGTCTCACAATATCTGAATATACTTACAACATAGGTGAAAGTAGAAATTACACAAAACACAACAAACTGCACGATGCACAATACACAATGAAAACAATGATGAAGACAATCACTCGCTATGCAAACCATATGAAGTGCATGAAGCTGTAATTATCACAATGCTTAAAACACACCTGAACAGAAAAGACACTGCACTAAAACCAATGCACATTGACAGGGTTAACCCCTGTTTACAAGCAGACAATTTGTGCGAACAGTAACTATGCGCAATTCCCCTTGCCCATTGTAACTTTTGGATAAAGTAAGCCTTAGTTAGGCTTCTTTGACTCTCACACAGATAAACTGCACTGAGACCCACAGAAAGCTTGATAGATACTGCCCACAAATCAAGCATTGTGTTTGACTTGCGCATAGAAGGCAAAGGGGCAGATTTACTACATTTAGGGGTATATTCACAAGAACGTGTGATAACTACCGCAAGAGTAGCTTCACGCATCTTTCAATATCGCAGCCCATCGCGGGAAAATAACCCTGTGTCAACGTGGAATTCACAATAAGGCGGTACCATGCGATAGTCTGCCGAAACCACGGACAATGTCCGCGATACAACCACCACGATGGAGATAAAAACACAAACCACAACACCAAAAAACACGCGATGGGCCAAAGCGCGATGAGGAAACAGCGACAAGCAGCGCCAGGCCTGCAACACACACCTGGCAGGCGTCAAAAATCTCCATAAAAGTAGAAAAAACACCCACACACAAACTGACCAACACACAAGCACCATGGAGGCAGCCGGAGCAGGCGCAGAGGACGAGCGCAACCCCACAAGCACCCCGGACGACCAGCCTGGGACCTCGGGGACAGGGAAGGGCAAGGACAAGAAGACGAGGAAGACAAAGTTCCGTCCGCAGGCGAACAGGATCATAGTCACGGAGGTGATGGAACACCATCAACAACTCTTCGTCACCTCCAACGTGTCATTGGGCACCAAAACTGGAATATGGCGGGACATCGTCGACAAGGTGAATGCCGTCGGAGAGCACAAGCGGACAATGGACGAGGTCAAGAGGCGATGGAATGACATCAAGCGGAAGACCAAGGAGAAACTCTCCGCCAACCTGAAGGCAGCAACTCAGACTGGAGGTGGGGGCCCAGCGCAACAGCTGGAGCTGGATGACATGGAGGAGCTGGTGTCGACAGTCATCAGTGTGGAGACTGTGGCCGGAGTCGGGGGACCGGACACTGCTCGACAGGACACAACACAACCGCAACAGGGTGAGTGACCACCAGGTACTGGGGGACGGGGGAGATGGCCACAATGGCACACATGCACAAGCAAGCAGGGCACAGTGCACACCCACAATCACTCTGGGTCCTCGCCCAGACCCACAGACTGTCACAATGTACAATGCCATGCTGTCTGAATGTCAACCTGTACCATGTGGCTACATACATGTGGACACATTGTAATACACCATCTCCCCTTCACATCGCAGGGGCATTTTCAACACCTCCTGCAGAGCAGTCACAGCCACTCTTCACTGATGACGAGGAGGAGGACAACACCAGCATCGACACCCAAACCATCCAAGACCTCATTGACCTCATCCGCAACTCACCTCCAAGATCAGGGCAGCCCAGCTACATCCATGAGACCCCACCCACCACCCAAACCACCCAGCAGGAGGCGCCCACAGCCCCGGCACCCTCCCAAGACCCCCAGGAACAACACATGGCCTGCCCACTGCCGTGTGCTGGAGGGCCAGAGGGAGACGGCAGAGCAGGTGCGGGTGGGGTTCGAGCTCATGGCTACCAAACTGGACGCCATCCTTGGGTGTCTATGTCCGCCCCATGGACTCCAGCGAGCCCTGACTGACATCTCTGGAGTCATGACGTGGAGGGAAGAATACCTGTCCGCTCAGAGTGGCCCCAGCGATGCCAGCCATGAGCTGGCACACATGCGGAGGCTCATGGAGGACATGGTGCGGATGGAGGCGGAAAGGATGGCAGCCGCCGCTGCACATCAGCGAAATGTAGCTGGGATCTACCGTGCCCTGCATGTGCTCATCATGGCATTGCTGCCACAAGGCGTGGCGATGATGAATGCTGCTGCCCCCACACCATCCACATCTCCGCCCCCTGGTGTGTCAGTGCCTCCCAGTGCGGCAGGCGTATCCACTCCGGCACCTGATGTGTCACTGCCACACAGTGCAGCCGACAATCCTCCTCCGGCCCCTGATGTGTCAGTGGCACACAGTGCCGCAGCCGGTACTGCAACACCCACAGGTGGGGCAGGGCACACACACGGGACGAGGACGTGGATGGGACTGTGGTCAGGAGGGCCAGGCACTAGCATCCATTTCCGCCACCTTGCCTGTTTCTGCTTGGTGCCGCACATGGCCTCATGACCTTCCACTGACCCCCGATACACTCCGATGCACTCACCTTGGACAGCGACATGGACTGTCACATCCTGTTTGACGACCAATGACATGGCGGACAGACTGCGGACTGTACCCTTCCTCTTCCGCAGTACAGATCATCCCCGGATGGACACTGGCTGGCCCTCCACGGGCCCATATTGTGTAGTGTGCTCGGCATTGCCCTGTACCGCTCCAGCTGCATGACTGCACTGGATGTGCAAATAAACATCCAGTGACGCACTGCTGTGTAATGTCTTACGTCATTCCTGTATGGATGTGTGGATGAATGTGGGGACAGTGCCATCCCTTGCGTCAATGATGTTCATCCTGTGGGATGGCAGTCAGAGGGTGCGACATTGCATTTTGTGTACCGGGTTCCGTGAACACTACAACAGGGACACACGCATCAGTCACTTCCTTGTCCGAACATGGACTGGACCACGCCCAGAGCCCACGAGTCATTGTTGCAAGCCCTGCGCTGGTCGGGCGTACGGCAGGCCAGACCACTCCGCTAACGCCCCGATGGGGGGCCCTCATTGCTACCCGTCGCAGCCGTACTCGCTGGTGGTGTGCAGGTCACTGGTCTAGTTGTCAGCATGTCACAGCCACTCCCTGAGGGCAGGTTTTCACACACACCACACCCATCCGGCACAGGCTTCACAGGCCATGTGACTCCGCCAACATAAGGGGCCGACGACGTCACATTCCCCTCTTCCGGTGGTGACTGGATGACGGCCGCTCCACGGTTCTCACTCATGTAGGGCCCATGAGTTGTTGCGCACAAGGTTAGTGGCATCCGAGGCCTTGCGGAGGGCATGGGCCTACCACCACGTGGCGCAGACTGGGGTTGCACAGGGTTAGTGGCACCCGGGGCCTTGCGGACAGCACAGGCACCCCGCCACGGGACGGTGACTTTGGGTGCACTGTGTCAGTGGCACTTTGAGCTGCTGAGCGGGTGTGCAGCATGCGATGATGCCCCGTCCCGGCGGTCCGGACAGCTCAGGTTTTGTGTGCCTTGCTGGACCGCGGTGTAGGCCAGAGCCAGCGGGCAGCACGGGCCTACCGCCACGTGGCCTCGCTTCCGGGAACCCAGAGTTGGTGGCACCCATTGGGCTGAGTGGGTGTGCAGCCTGCGATGGTGCTGGGTGCACTGCTATGTCCTCTGCCATGGAGTAATCAAGACCCAGCACCAAACGGGAGACCTGGTGGCCTGCGGAGTGCGGCTGCATGATGTGGAGGGTGCCATGTCTGCGGGCCCCGGGCTTGTGGCTTGCAGCGGCACGTGGTGGGACCTCCTGTCTATGCGCAGGTGGTGGAAGGTGAGCATTGGGGCCTGGGTGTGCATGGGCGGGCATGCTCAGATGGGCGGCGGGTGAGGTTGGGGTGCCTCTGCCTGGGTGTGCATGGGCGGGCAGGCAATGTTGTCTTGTGCAAGTGTGTGTACTGTGCCAGTCATGTATCTGGGCTCTGTTTCAGCTGACGGCTCTGAATGAGATGTGTGACCTGGTGAACTGCACTACATACCGGCACGTGGTTGGAGACACACCGCTGGCAGCAGTTGAGCAGTGTGGCCTGGGTGCGCAGGGGCGGCACTGTCTCCCTCTCACCCTCTCTTCCTCTCTCTCTCCCTCTCTTCCTCTCTCTCTCTCCTCTTCTCTCTCTCTCTCTCTCTCCCTCTCTTCCTCTCTCTCCTCTTCTCTCTCTCTCTCTCTCTCCCTCTCTTCCTCTCTCTCTCCTCTTCTCTCTCTCTCTCTCCCTCTTTTCCTCTCTCTCTCCTCTTCTCTCTCTCCCTCTCTTCCTCTCTCTCTCCCTCTCTTCCTCTTTCTCTCCTCTTCTCCCTCTCTCTCTCCCTCTCTTCCTCTCTCCCTCCCTCCCTCCCACGCTTCCTCTCTCTCTCCTTCGCTCTCTCTCTGTCCTCTGATGTGCGCAGGACACACCTTCTGATCATGTTTTTTGTCTTACAGGCTGTGACCTACGTATTGTCCGGAGGGGAGCGGCCATGTGTCTTCATTTCATTTAGTTGTTCTATTTTAATACAGTTTCATTTGTTGCTTCGAAAGTGAATGTGTGCTGGTCATTTCTGTGATGACACATCTATGTCACCAGTTGTGATTGTGCGGCATCAAGCGGAATATTTTGTACATGTTTAGGTGTGGCTGATGTGGCATGTCTTTGGTCGGGGGGGTGGCTGTGGGTGTTGTGGCCCTCTTGGGTGTCCGGGCCCATGATGGGTGGCTCCATGGCATCTGTTGCCCATCCGATGTAGCCCTGGGCTGTGCTCCCTTTTGGTTTGCAGGCTGCCATCGGACTTTATACCAGGTCAGAGCAGGTGTAGATTTCCTGGTGCTAACGCGCCTTATCGCCTGTTTTGTGTTTTTATCGCGGATGTGGCTGGTCGTTGTGAATGTTGTGGTGCGCTGTTGTCTCGACTTTTGTCACGGGAACGCCTACTCTGCATCTCATTAGCGATATTTGCGGGGGTCCTCTGTGGCGATGTTTTTTGCGGCTGCTATCGCGGGTAAACTGGTGCTGTGGGCTGTTAACACAGGCTTGTGAATGGGGAGGTAAATTTATCACGACTTTGGCTGCGATAAAGTGCCGTTAATTCGGTGATGGCTCCTTGTGAATATGCCCCTTAGCACACAGCAGCTACCAATGGTGCTGTGCTACTTTGTCCAATGGGGCGACAGCTGCACAAAGCCAACTTTACAAAAAAATGGACTGCTGCTGCTGTCTTCGCCTGAGCTGGTACACAAAAAGGCTGCCCAGCGCCACTCACAACTTTTGCGCAATAGTGTAAACGTTTGTGATGTCTAGCATACATTGTGGGATGTGAGCTGTACAATGTAGCACAAATGTAAAGTGTGAAATGTTTGGAGAGATAAATACATCTTTCCAACTATGCCCTTGCTTCAAGTAGGCGTTATTTCCTTTTACTCATAGCGTGGTCTGAAACCCTTAGTAGATCAGGCTTTTCGCCCAAAACTAAGGGTGTTTGGCTGTAACACCCATGTATCACCCAAGTAGCATCCTCTTGATGCACCAAGAAAGAGGCACCTTTCCAACAAACAATACATTTTACATTGAAAGTAAATCCTCTGCACAGACATTGTAACACTTTGCATCCCTTTGAATGGCTTTGCAGTGGCACAAAGTCGAAGTAAATCTGCCCTGGAGACTTCCGGAGTACAATTAAATGAAAGAATCTTGAGCAGAGAACTTTGGAAGAAGGCCTGAGTTTCCTTGTACGACCAGACTGTGTTATTGTTTATGGGCATAAATCACAGGCCCAAACAATATCTTTGAATGCATGATTTTTTTAATTCCCAGGGACCAGGTTGTTCTTTCACATTGGGCTTTTGCCAGATGGTGATGAATTTGATCATGTTTTCCTGAATGCTGCCTATGACTTTAGAGTTTTCCTTATTTCTAAAGGATTGCGCCTTTTTTGGTTTCTACTTGGACCCCCTCCCCTCGACAACAGTATGTTATTTAATATCGACCTGCACTTTTATGGCAACCACAATATTGACTACCAGCATATCATCATGGAAAGCATATGTAAGGGAGTATGGGTTTACAATTCTTACCTCTACGTCTGCTTACCTTGACAATATGTTGGTAGTTAAAATCTAGGAATCAGTGTAAGTACAGATCAATATTAAAACTTAGATATTGTAGCATAACATCCCATGTGTATGCCTTTTTAACTTTTTCTGTCCCTGATTTCCTTGCACAGGTTGCAACTAGATAATAAGGACAGCTGCCTGCTGAAGATTTGGTTAATGAGTAGGCCCAGCTGAAATTTTGTTTACACCAGCGAAATCTCAAATAATTGCTAGCATTTTGCATTACACTTGCTATGCGAAATGCCAAAGATTATGTCATTACCCCATGTCATGTAATTGAGCTTTAGTTTAGGTTAAAATCCTATTGATGGAATACGGGTGTCAGAACCCCATTCAGAAGGCCATGGGGCAAGCAGGAGCTACTGGGCCCAACAGTGGGAGTTTAGGCCTTTTACTCCTGATGTCCCAGGACCTGATCTGCTGTGCGTCCGGAGCAACTAGCCAAGTACTAAGGGTGGGTAGGGAACCCCGTTTCGACAGCGGAGTTGGCGGAGTTTTGCCAACTCCGCAGGGAGTGCGCACTTGGCAAAAAAACTCCGACTCTGCCTTGTGGCGGAGTATCCCCCTGCCACCCACCCCTAAAGCCCTCCCCTGCCCGAGTCCTCTTTACCTGAATCTCGGCGAGGCATCCTCCGTGCCCGGGATGCCTCCTTGGCGCAGGAGGATTCTTCTTCTCCTCCAGTCCTGACTCCTGGGCTGTGAAAGTGAAACCCCTTCCTGCAGGACTCGCAAGGACTGCAGCATGCGCGCATGCAGAGTGGAGACCGGGCTAAGGTCTCCACTCTTCATGCGCAGTCCTCACGAGTCCTTCAGGAACAAGTTTCTATTTTACAGCCGCCAGGATTGGCAAAAATATTCTGCACTGAGGAGCAGCTAGGAGTCAGGAAGAACTCAGAGTCGAGGAAACACCGCCAGCAGAGGTAAGCTAAGGTCTGGCCTAGGGTGGAGCGGAGTGGAATTCCATGGAGTTTTTAAGCAACTCCACAGAATTGCACGTAGTGCCACTCTGCCAACTCCGCCCACCCCTGCCAAGTACCCCTTCAACATTTGACTCTCAGCCGCAGTGCTGGTCGAGCAGTCCAAGGCTTCTCAGGGGGTGGGAGGGAGAGGTAGATTCAGGGGTTGAACACAGGCTCACTACTCAAATTATGGTCAATAGCAGCAATAAATGATTGTCAAGTCAAATACTTTCTTTTATGACAAAAGTAGTATTTATTTATGAGCACAAAGTGAAATACAGCATACACATACAATACACATCATCCACTGAGATCAGGACTCTAGTGTTCAATACAACAAAAACAAGAGCAACCCATATGTCCTTGTGAACTGGGTATAGCTAATCAGCCAATTTACAGTTGTTCACAAGGAACTCATTTAAATCAGAATTTTTTAAATATTATTAGCAAGGTATTACTGTCTTGCAGCGATTTAAGCGAAATTAGCATACAATGTAGTCAAAATGCGTTACATTTCTTATTTTCTTTTAAGTGATACTAAGTAATTGACTTCAAAGAACACATAATACTAGAGAGAAAAAAGCCCCACAAAACAGATCTTATGCAACACTCACTTCAGCCAAAGTGCTTTTTATTTTCAATTTTAGTTTAAGAAATTAGAAAAATATCGTAAACTTATACTGTGTATTGACACTATTTACACATAGATCTATGAAAATTTGTGACTTATGTGACCCCAGTGGAGTGACCATAACCAAAACAGTGAATATAGCTACAGTGACAATTCTTAAAAAGGGGAGTTGGTTATTGGAGTAGACAGGATGTCCATAAAGGTTTCAGAGTAAATCATAGGTACTAGAGTATGTTCTAGTGTTTCTTGGACTATCTTTTATCAATTGTTGACGACGTTTCGACCCTCTATGCACACAGCTCCTGCTGCGCACCTCAGGAAAGATCAATTATGAAATAACTGCGCCCGCGGTTTTTCCTAAGTGTGACGATGTTCACGGCTCCTGCCGTACATCAAAGGAGGAAACAAGGCAGAAGAACCGCGTACTGCGATCAACCAGGAAATGAGGTGCTAACGGCTCCAGCCGCGCACCTGAGGAGGTCAAAGAGCAAGGAACACCATCCGCGGTTCTCAGATTTCAAAAGTACATGCGGCTCCTGCCGCGTTCGGGATAACAAGGAAAGTAGAGAGACGACGCTGCTGCGTTCTCTCGCAGCTGGGGTTCAAGAAACACGAAGTCCAATAAAGCCAAGCAATTTGAATATGGGTGTGAGTCTCTTAAATAGCGTGCTTTCTAATCACATGGGGGAAAGTTGTCAAAGAGAAAGGCAAGACATGGAAAAAAGGGAAAGATAGAAAATGTGGCCTGGAACAAAGTTAAGTTAAGCAAAACGGGGCATGACAGGGACGAGAGTGGTAACAAGTATGGAGGAGGAGGATTATCACTCCTTCCATAATTGCTAAAGTATTATGGTGACAACTAATTCAGTTCACCATTGTTACAGAAGGAACACGCCCGTAGAGGGTAGTCTATCCATGGGAAGACCGCACAGACTGGACCCTATTCTGAATATTGATGTTAGATGACTATATTAAATTATACCACCGGCATAACTGAAGTGCCTAGGGTAAGCATAGGTCATCTCTATTCTAATTACAGCCCGCACTTATCAATGCAGTCACACTAATCCCCTATCACATTTACAGTCCCCAGAATCTCCGTCCTGAAGAGACCCCGTAATGATAGAGGGTCGAAACGTCATCGACAATTGATAAAAGATAGTCCAAGAAACACTAGAACATACTCTAGTACCTATGATTTACTCTGAAACCTTTATGGACATCCTTTCTATTCCAATAACCAACTCCCCTTTTTAAGAATTGTCACTGTAGCTATATTCACTGTTTTGGTTATGGTCACTCCACGGGGTCACATAAGTCACGAATTTTCATAGATGTATGTGTAAATAGTGTCAATACACAGTATAAGTTTACTGATATTTTTCTAATTTCTTAAACTACAATTGAAAATAAAAAGCACTTACTGCTGAAGTCAGTAGCGGCTCGTGGAGGGAGTGCCGCGGGGCGGTGGGGCGGGGCGGGGGAGGAGCAGGGTGGGGGGTAGTAAACTACGGCATACGGCCAAACAGAGGTGAGTAAACAAATAAATAAATAAAACGAATTTCGTTGCGCGCGCTGCATCGCATTTGGCAATGAAATTCGTTTTATTTATTTATTTGTTTACTTACCTCTGTTTGGCCGTATGCCGTAGTTTACTACACCCCCACCCTGCTCCTTCCCCGCCCCACCGCCCCTCGGCACTCCCTCCACGAGCCGCTACTGGCTGAAGTCAGTGTTGCATAAGAACTGTTTTGTGGGGCTGTGTTCTCTCTAGTCATATGTGTTCTTTGAAGTCAATTACTTAGTATCACTTAAAAGAAAATAATAATTGCAACACATTTTTACTACATTGTATGCTAATCTAGTGTTTAATAGGCAGGCCCCTGAGTCCCACTTCCCTCTCACTAGAGGTAGTAGCTATTCCTCCTTCACTATAGGCAATATTTAGCTTAGGGCCCACTAGTGGTCTGAGTCTCAGGAGTCCCACTCCAGCTCTGATAAAAGTCAAAAGAGTTCCATCTTTCGCAGAGCTATTGTAGCAGAACAAGTTCCTCAAGGGACTTCTGGCCCTGAGATCAGTCTTACCCACTCCTGTAAGGATGGTGCATCCGGAGTCTCTGCAGCAAGTGGCAGTGGCTGCTGTTGGTGAGTAGGACTCATGGCTCGGCCGTGACAGCGGCTGGGTATCCACAGCATTTCTTCTTGTGAGATGGTAAGTTCCCTTGATCTTTACCACAGGTGGGGGTGGGGTAGGTTGCTCTGGTTTCGATCCTCAGTCGGAGCTCAGGACTGTACAGGTGACTACAGCAGCCTAACCTCATGACGGCAGCTTGAACTTGGCAGTGGTGCTTGTCCTTTCCGGTTGCCCCACCCGGCATATGGGGTTACCATCCTTTCTCTGCACATGGGCTGTGGCCTGATCTGCAAAGCATTGATCTTCATGGCGGCCCAATCTGGCATATAGGGTCGTGACTGTAGCCTGCACATGGGCTACGGCCTGATCGACATTTATGATGACCTCACCTGGCAGATGAGGTCGCCAACTGTACGCCACACATGGGCTATTCCTTGATGGGCACAGCAGTAATATTCATGGCAGCCAACTTGGCATGCAGGGTTGCTGACTTTCTTCCACACCTGGGCTACAGCCCAATTGGCACAGGAGTAATCTTCACATAGGCCCTACCTGGCATATGACCCTGCTGACTTCACGCTACACCCAGGCTATGGCTCAATCGGCATGACAGTGATACTGACCACAGATAACTTCATGATGGCTCTTTTTTGGCATGCAGGGGTCGCTGACTTGAACCTGCACATGGGCAACGTCACACATGGTGCAGCACCTGTCTCTTCACACCTCACTACAGGAATCCACTCACCAGGATCCCCACTGGACTTTGCTTCCTCCAGCGCCCTCACCTTCCTCACAAGGCACACTGGTCTTGCAAGCAGGCAGGCAGTGGTGCTTCAAGCTCCAGAGACAGGTGGTCTTGGATGTTCCTGGGTGATGTCTCTTCACCCAGCTGGGCGTCTTGCAGACCTTAGCCTCCATCCCTGGTCACAAGCAGAAGTCTTTCAGAAATTCTCCTCCTTGCACATCCAGATTGACTGCTTGACAGTTGACAATTTTGGTCCCTCGAGCTCCCCTTCTTATAGTCTATTTCCAGACACCAAATGTCATTTAGGGTCTGAGTCTTTGAAGTTTGTGCTGTCCTTTTGAAGTGCCGTCTCCTGCCCTTCCTCCAGAAAGGAGTCTGTCACAGCAGGAGTGACTCAAAATCTGATAGCCCCACATCACCAGCCATAGGATATGTGTATCAAAAAGTTACCCCAGTGCCCCCAGCCCGCATCTTTATGATTCTCTTATCAGCCCTGTTTCCTTCCTGAGATGTGTACAGGCCCTTTTGCAGTGACCTCTCTCTGAATCAAAGAGCACCTTTTGAAGTGTACTGAAGAACCTGGCTCTTCTTTCTCCTGTGTGTTCCACCCAGCTCACTGCAATGCAACAATCCACACATCTGTCTTGAGGTATTCCTCTGCCTTCTTATGCTCCTCCAGTTAGCCCTGGGTCTCCCGAAATGGAACTCAGCATCTTCCATGTTTCATTCACAGCCACACATGAACCCAGCACATGCATACAACACACAAACGCTGCACATTGCTACATACTAACTTGATGTGAGCCAAGAGAGAGTTCAGCACACAGCAGCAGAACTTTACATGAGTGAGCCTCTAGGCCTCACTTCAGTGACACATGTAAAAAGTCCAGGTCACTTTCACTGATCACTACACGGTATGGCGGCACCACTGTGCTTGTGTTACTTAACTCCTGGCAAAGGCAGCAGTCTGCTATGGGTGCTCCTCCCAGTCCAACAAGCCCTCAATCTGTGAGGTAGGCCTATGTCATGGCGCACATGCATGATCCATGTTCACTCATGACAACAAAAATCAGCACCAGTGGTCGAGATATTGTTGCAACTAGGGCACTCAGGGCATGGTTGCATGTCCATGTCACGTCCCAACAACAGGAAAAATGTGAATGAACAGAACATGAGTGGCCCCTGTTCTTGGCATGCATCTTTTTGTGCTTTTTTTAATGTATGAAATGCGTCATCACGTCCACAATGGACACAAGTGTGCATTACAAGCTAAAAAATAGCATAAAATGCCAGACCGGCAGTTCGTGTAATCTCATGTAATTTTTTTGTATTTCCACGGCGTAACGCAGGCCCCTGCAGACCCTGCAGTGCTATAAGGTAGGGGGGGGGCAGCCTTTTAGGGGACCCTCACCCCTTCAAGGGGGCCCCATTACGCCCAAGGTCAATGAATATCTGTGAGATATGGGAGACTCAGGGGCCCCTCATCACATTATGCAACGGAGCCCCATCAATCAATCAATCAATCAATCAATCAATCAATCAATCAATCAATGAAGCAGTATTTTTATAGCGCTACTAATCACCCGTGAGGGTATCCAGATGCTAGGTTGCAGGGATCAGTGGAACAGCCAGATCTTGAGTCTTTTTCTGAAATCAGCCAGCAAGAGTGCTGTCCGGAGGTGGAGAGGAAGGCCGTTCCAGGACATGGCGGTGAGGTAGGAGAAGGAACAGCCTCCGCTGTGGCTTTGGAAGATACGCAGTGCCTGTGCAAGAGAGGCGGAGTGAAGGTCTCTGGAAGGCGGGTGGAAGTTCAGGCGGTGGTTGATGTATGCTGGTCCTAGGTCTTGAAGGGCTTTATAGACATGTGTCAGTATCTTGAATTGCCATCTTTTCTGGACGGGGAGCCAGTGGATGTTTCTGAGGTGTGGGGTGATGTGGGTCTATTTTGGCAGGTTGAGGATGAGTCTGGCTGCTGAGTTCTGCATCTTCTGTAGTCTCTTCATACGTTCGGTGGAGGTTCCTGCATACACTGCATTGCTGTAGTCCAGCCGACTGGTGACTGGAGCTTGAGTGACAGTTTTCCTCGCGCATATGGGGAGCCATTTAACGATTCTTCTGAGCATGTGAAGCTTGTGGAAGCGGGCGGAGGACAGGGCGGAGGACACTGCGTTGATCTGTCACTTCATGGTGAGTTTGCTATCCAGGATGATGATGAGGTTGCGGACATGGTCTGTTGGTGTGGGAGTGGGTCTGAGTTCGGCTAGCCACCAGGTGTCGTTCCAAAGAGAGGCATTGTTGCCAAAGATCAGCACTTCGGTCTTGTCAGTGTTGAGTTTCAGACAGTTGGTCTTCATCCAGTCGGCGACGTTCTTCATGCAGCTGTGGTAGTTGGTCTTCGTGGCGGTGAGGTCTGCTGAGAGTGAGAGGATGATCTGGGTGTCATCAGCGTTGGATACGATGTTGAGGTCGTGGGTCTGATGATGTCGGCTAGAGGTGTCATGTAGGTGTTGAAGAGGGTGGGGCTGAGGGGTGAGCCTTGAGGAACGCTACAGATGGTGCTCTTGGGTTCTAAGGTGAAGGGCGGTAGGCAGATTCTCTCAATTCGTCCAGTGAAGAACGATGCAATCCATCTAAGGGCATCTCCTTGGATCCCACTGTGGTTCAGTCGCTTGATGAGTGTGTGGTGGGATATGGTGTTGAAGCTGCAGAGAGATCAAGGAGGATCAGGGCTGCTGATTATCCTCTGCCGAGGAGGGTGTGGATGGCATCTGTGGCAGCAGTCAGGGTAGCTTTGGTGCTGTGGTTGGCGCGTAAGCCAGATTCGGAGGCGTCAATGAGGTTGTTTCACTCAAGGTGTTCAGTGAGCTGCTGGTTGATAGCCTTCTCAAGGACTTTGGCAGGGAAAGGGAGCATTGAGATGGGCTGGTAGTTCTGGAGTTTGCTGAGGTCAGCAGAGGGTTTCTTGGGAAGAGGTTTGACTTCTGAGTGTTTCTATGCATATGGAAAGGTGGCTGTGGTGATGGATGTGTTGAGGATGGTGGTGAGGTGTCGACTGATATCCTTGCCTCGGTGGTTGAAGAGGTGCTGGGGGCAGAGGTCTGTGGGTGCCCCCTGAGTGGTTGATCAGATGACGCTTCAGATGGAGTGAGGAGGGTGTGGAGGACAGTGGGTTGTGGCTCAAAGTTCTTGTAGATGGTGGATATCTTGTTGTGGAAATGGTCAAGTAGAGCATTGCAGAGTTCCTGTGAAGGGGGACTGTGTTCTCGGTGGCAGTAGGGAAGGAGAACTCACTGACAATGCTGAAGAGTTCCTTGGTGTGGTTGGTGCTTGCTTCGATGCAGTTTGCGAGGGCATCTTTTTTCGCGTCATTGAGTCACTGGTGGTATTTGTTGAGGGCTGACTTGAAGGTGGCTCAGTCTGTGGTGTCCCTGCTGGAGCTCCATCTTCTCTCCAGTTGTTTGCAGCTGTGTTTCATTGTCCTGAGGTCGGGTTTGTACCAGCTGGCTTGTTTTGTGGATCTGCGAGTCTTGGCTTGTTTGATGGGGGTGACTCGGTTGGCAGCATTAGTGATCCAGGCAGTGAGGTTCCGGACTGATTATTCCAGGTTGGTTGTGGGGTCGGGCTGTGTGCTGTTGAGGCTGTCTATCCATTGGGTCTGTGTCACTCTGTTCCAGCTGCATAATGGGGCATTGGGGTGGCTGCTGGCGGTGCATTGTGATCCTGCAATGGTGAAGTGGGCGATGGAGTGGTCGGTCCAGGTGAGTTCTGTGGCATGGCTGTATTTGACTCTGTCACTGGCCATGAAAATCGGGTCCAGTGTGTGTCCTGCTCTGTGTGTGGGTTCGGTGACCAGCTGGGTGAGACCGATGTTGCTCATGCATTCTAGAAAGTTAGTGGAGCTAGTGTATGTGGGGTCATCCACTTGGAAATTGAGGTATCTGAGGAAGATGTAGTGCTTCGACTTAAAGGCTAGTGGGGCAAAGACGTTGGTAATGGCATTGCATAAGCCAGTGTGTGCTCCTGGGGATCTGTAGGCGAGGGGACCTCTGATGTTTGTAACTACAAGATGGGTGATATGGCACCAAGTGGTGTTGGCGCTCACTCTTAACGGTAATGTTACCTCTAGTGATAATTATTATGGTGCTCCGGGGGGGGTGGGAACCACCCCAATCCCCCAAGTGTGATCCCTAGGGATCTGCCTTAGAAACGACCCAATGCCCGAGTACACATATGAGAGTAAACATCAGTGGTATTCAGTATAGATGCTCATAACAATATTCGTTTTCTTGTGCTTTTTATTCTCTTCTTTGATGATCCAGCCAACACGTGTTTCGTCGGTCGGGTGATGTACACCCACGACTTCCTCAAGGCTGTCTTGAGGCAATATGCCCCTTGTAACCTCCGCACCGGTTGTACTTCTGTCCCGGGCAGTAGGTGGTGGCAGTAGATTCCTAATCTGGTGAACTCTTGTATGCAGTCACTTGAAAAGTAATGTTTCCAGTCTTCTAATCTGACACGCACGCCAATCTGCGTCGCGTCGTCAGGAAGAAAGGTTACGGGCAATGAGTGTGGCCCGAGTAAGGTCTTCGAGGGACGTCTATCCGCGTCCGCTGTATTGGCTCGAGTGTGGCCGTTTCCTGATTTAAACAGGAAACGGTGTGGAGTTGGAAGTTGAGATGTTCCATGATTAGTGTGGTGTTGTCTTCTTTGGTGATGCAGCGATGCCTTCTCCGTGTTTGTTGGTGCAGTCACAGTGTGTCATCTTGTAGCCATTGGGCATTGCAGTGGCGATGTTGGGAGAGGAGGAGAAGTTGAGCCAGCTCTCTGTGATGGAGATCGCGTCTGGGGAGAGGGTGGAGATGGTGTCCCAGATTTCGGTGGTGTATTTGCAGATTGGGCATTAAGCAGTAGGCAGCGGGGTGGTTGTGGTCGGTGAAGTGGGGGTGGCACTGGTTTTCGTGGAGGCAGGAGAGAGGGGTGGCAGGTGAACGGTTCTACTGTTGATCGAGGAGATGTGAGGCAACAGTTATTGCGGTGCCCGGGGTGCAGTGCTCAGATCTGCAGAGGATTATTTGTGGGTGCCCAGAGAGCCAGGGTTCCTGGCGCTGAGCGTGGTCCAGGCATGGACGGGTGCAGACTGGCTTGCCTTTGGTGAGCTGGCAGCGAAGCTGCGCTGTGCCTTCTATTAAGTAGGTCCTAAGAGCGGGGCTTATAGTGGCGGGAAGCGGGAGGGTGAAATGGGCGGGAAAGAGCAGGCAGGAAAGGAGTGAGCAGCTCCTAATGGCGTGGCAGTCAGACAGGAAACCGGAGAAGAGGAGTCCAACACTGCTAAATTCAGGTAGAGTAAACTCAAAGAGAAGAATAAACTAAGGCAAAATAAAACTTGAGGCAAAATGAACTGGAAGCAAAATAAGTCAATACCAGGCAAACTCGGCGATATCAGACAGACACAGTAGACCTAGGCAGAGTCCAGGAGACCTGCTACAGTGAAGCCGATCAGGGTTCTGCTTAATGGGCTTCATGCTGAGGGCTCCATTAAGTATACCCGGGGTGGGAGAGCGGCGGACGCGGGGTGGTGGTAAGCGGGAGGGAGAAACAGGCAGGAAAGGGCAGGTGGGAAAGGAGTATGTGGCTCCTAACGGCGTGGTGGTCAGACAGGAAAACAGAGCAGAGGAGTACAAAACTGCTAAACTCAGGCAGAGTAAACTCAAAGACAATAATAAACTAAGGCAAAATAAAACTTAAGGCACAATTAACAGGAAGCAAAATAAGTCAATACCAGGCAAACACAGTGGACGTAGGCAGAGTCCGGGAGACCTGCTACGGAGAAGCCGATCAGGCATCAGCTTCAGCCCCATCATTTTGCTTTATGCCTCTGAGCATTTCTCATAATTTCCACAAAGCAAATTATGCAAATTTTGCCCAGGCTTATTAACGACTTCCCTACAATGAATCCTGCAGTTTCCTGCATTGTCTGGTGAAACACATATCAAAGTCTGGGTTGTTTAAACAGGATCAGACGATTAACTTCTATGGTGTGAAGTAGCTGAGGTAGCAGACAGAATTTCACCATTTCCTCCCCTTGAAGGAGAAATCCTTTTTATTTGGCATCTTGATATCCTTAACATAGTAATCATTTGTATTTCATAAGAAATTAGAAAACTTCATGTGTTTCCTCATGAAAGAAATCGGTGGAGAGTCCTTACTGTTCAAGTGGCTCAGTGAGAACCAATCAAAAAGCTTTTCCCTGGGGCTTATGGCAACACACACTGAATGGCTTTGCGCTTCATTGACCTACAGTCCAGATAATTCTTGCAAAGTGACTGAAACCGTTAGGATTCTATGCAAAGACTGATCATTTAAAGTATCTCAAACTGCATTCTCACGTCAAATGTAAACAGGAAAAACCAACTGATAATAGTAAAACCGTGAATCGTCTCACATGCCATATGTGTCATTTTCCAGACTTTTTCGAGATATTGAAACATATCAGGCGAGAATCACTTGGGCGATTATCTGCTCATAGACAGTTATGTTGAAAGATGTGATTCGAGTACAAATCTCACACAATACACTGCTTGCTCGCATTTGCACTATCTATATCGAAATGCTAATTCATGTGTAGCACTTTGCTAAGATTGCATTTTTGTTCAGGCGTTGACATCATTGGCATGTGATGCATACTAAATATGGTGCTGGCCTATATTATATCAATTGCAAAATGCTGCAGGTTTCTGGGCAGTGTTGCACTACCCTTAGTAAATCTTGACCTGTGTGCTTCATGAGGTTGCTTTAAAAATTGATTCTCAACTTTGCAGTTCCTGTGGATTTTTACCCAGGCTTACATTTTCTAAGCGCTCTATTATCCCTTTAACAAGTACTTGACAATCATTATTAAAACTCTTTTATTTAACTTATTTTCTTAATGATTCCTCATTAGTTTCATGATTGTGATTGTATTGTACCGAACACATCACACCTGACATTTTCCCGCTCTGCCCTTACACCCACTTTAACCTCCTCAGATTCTCTTTCTTACAGAAATTTTTCTATCTCAGCTCGTGCCCCCATTAGACTTGCAGAACTCTGTAATATCTGTTATACACTTCCTTTATATTAACTGTAAAATCCACCCTCAACTCCAATAACTTAACTATATTTGTTGCCACTGAGATTGGACTTTATCAAGACTACCTGCTTCTTAAACTTTGTTCTCCTACTTCTCACTTTTTTTTACACAACCATATCTCACCAATTCACTCCTCCACCTCTGCTTTGTGTCTTATGTCAGTGACTGAAGTCAGCCCCGTTGGTGATTAAAACAACCATCCTACACCCTCTGTAACTACATTCTTCCTTTGATGTCACATTTTACATGAGCCTTGCTGTCAGACTTCTACAAAAATAGCTTCAAAACTACCAACATTTTCCCAATTCTGTAAAGCTTTGCATTTCCCCTTCTGCCCTCTCCACTTTTCTGTTCTCCCCCCAAACACTCAATTTCCTTTTCTTCAACCTCTTGCTGCTACTTTATGCCCAGTAAGATCAGCCTTCCCCGGATCTGGCCTTAAATAAGATGCACCCATATCTACATCTTAAACGTCATAGTCTCTCCCACTACAGTCGTATTTCTTTCATCCTGATCCTTCTTGACCAGTGAGCTGCCTCCGATACATTTCATCACAATATGTTAGGGACAGCGTTTGAGCATCAACTCTCTTGGTTCTCATCTTCTCAGGTGACTGGTCTCATTTGGTTTCCTAGTGATCTGTCGCAAAATTATTATCACATTTGGTGTTGTTGCCTATGTTAGCTGACAACACTCAGATCTGCTCCTTGCTTTCCTTCATAGACACATGCACGTCTTCTGTAACAAACTGTGGGGTATATTTACAAGAATTGCCGCTAACCAGATTTTGCGTTAGTTAGCGGCAATTTTCTTAACACTGTCTATCGCCGAAAACTACCGCCCTGTTATCGATGTATTTACAATACGTCCCTACATGGCGATAGTATCAGCTAGCTGGGGAAAAAACTGCCACTAACACTAGCATCAAGGCGATAAAAAATTTGACGTTAGCAAGAGAAAAGTGACAAAAGGCCAATTAGCGGCAAAACAATTAATGTTAGTCAGCCCAATGTCACTTTTCAACCTCTAGAGGCAAAAAGAGCCTATAAATACACCTCTAATGAAAAAATAAAATAAAAATAATGGAATGCAGAATGGAGCAGCCAGGGTCAAGTTCAGCTCAGGTCAATAACCCCTCCAAACCCCCCAACAGCCAGGATGACCCGCCAGAGTACCAGGGGAAGAAGAAATGCAGAATTGGGCCTCATTTATGAAAAGTGCGGCATCGCTGGGCAAAACCAGTGATGCAGCACTTTTCATAGCGCCATCCTTGCAACATCATGGCAGCTGATGCCTTGAAGCGCGGACAGTCTCCGGCAGGCTCAGCGAGGCCTCCGGGCCTGCAATGGAGACCCAGAGTGGGAAGCGGCGGGGCAGTGGAGTCGCTGAGGCCTGATGGTGGAGGTGGCCCTCATCAGGCCCAAGCCTGTGGGCCGTGGTGGTAGCCAATGAGGCGTCGGCGATCGCCCTTACCTGGTGGGGAAGTCTGGCAGGTCGCATGGAGACACGTTGCTGACCTGTGTGAGAGGACCACCTGGCGTCCCTTGGAACTGTGATTGGTAGAGGCATTTCTGGGCATTGACGTAGGGAGGTCTGCATTGCATAACACGCGCCACCACTACAGCTGGGTGCACGGAAGAGATTGCCAATGTTGGGCCTCGCCTCTCTGCATCACAGGCTGGAGGATGTGGCACTGCCAGGACGTTGTGGTGGGTGGGGCCTCTGAGCTGCGCTGAATTTCTGTGGCGGGAGCGCTGCAACTTCATGCCTAAGGGGTCCTGTTGCATCACCAGCATTGCGAGGATCCCCAGTGGACTTGGCGGCAACTGCTGTACCCAGGCTTGTGAAATCCCGCCTGGCTGAGGCTCCTGCTGGCTGAGTCACAGATTCGGAGAGAGCGCGGTGGACTGAGCCCCGGTGTCGATGTCCAGGTGAGGAGAAGGTGGGACACGGAGCGGAGGAGGCCCGGTGGTCGGTTCAGGCCCAGGGACTTGGGTTCGCCCCTTGATCTGCCATCACTCACTGGGGCACTGGGGAACACGGAATCTGGTTGCCATTGTTAGATCGGAGGAGGCGACTAGGTGGTGCTGCCTTTCTTTGCCCCCTGGTAGTGAGCTCCTGGGTGTACTGGGGATTTCCATCGGTGCCACCCAAACAGAGATTCCTGGTTAGCATACATCTGACTGGAGGAAAGGAGCCGGCTACCCACACTGCACTGCCTCGCATGTCATACATAGTGCTTGGGTGTCTGGCGCAACGATGGCCCCCCTGCAGACGTGGGTGGCTTCGACATTTGGCTGCTCCTCCGTGTCAGTGAACTGAGTGGCTGGGGATTGCTGTCCACCGGGGCAGATGATAGTGGACAGCCTGGACTCCAAACTAGACACTGTACTCACAGCGGGTACCTCCCTCAAACAAACGGCACTTCTTTTGAGGGTCGCATAGACAAAATCACAGTCGACTTCACTCTGGAGCGTGCAGATCATCACAAGCTGACTTACAAGGTACACGAAATTGAGCAAGAACTGGCCAAAGTCCCTCTGAGTACCCTGATCGCAGCTTTGGAGGTGTAGCAGCTAATGGCACATGTGAAGTCACTGGAAAGAACAGTGGTAAATGCGGAGGGCTGCTCCCAGCGTAAAAACCTGAGGGTGTTGGGTTTGCCTGAGGGAGCAGAAGGGGCTGATGCAATGGCATGTACTGAGACATGGTTGTGTGACCTACTGCCAGCAGGTGCACTCTCCCCATTCCTTGTTGTGAAGCAGGCCCATCGAGTGCCGGCGAGCCACACGCTGCTGGGGACAGGTCCTAGACCCTTTCTCTTCCGCCTCCTACAGGGATCGTGATGCTGTCCTGAGGAAGGTACGCAAGCTGGGAGAGGTGAAAGTGGATAACGCCACAGTTATTTTCTTCCCTGACTACGCCACGGGGTGCAGAGGCAGAAGGGCTCATCTCTAGTGGTTAAGCGATGCCTCCGAGAGTTGTGCATCAAATACTCCCACCTCTACCCGTAAAGGCTGCGAGTGATCTCAGATGTTGACATGCAAATCATTGACGCCGCTGAACAGGTCTGGACCTGGCTGCAATCTACTGGTCACCAAGTGCTGCAGACAGGGAGTGAAGGGTCTGCGCAACTAGTTGTCATCCGTGGAGCCAGTTGTACTTGGAGCCGTAGGAGGAACAGGCATCCCCGCCACAACAACAAGCCACCCCCAATCTGCAGCAGGTTGTACAAGAGAGGTGGAAGGAGCTGCATGCGGCGCCTACTATGCGCAATTGCACTCAGAGACAGGAACCCAACACTTTCCCTGAACACTCCCCAGCGACGTGGGCTCCACTGCGACGTGGTCATCCGGTACAGAGTCTGTGCAGCCCCCGGATGTGATTCCTCAGACGGCAGCTAACCTAATTTAATGTTGACTGGTTGTGCATTTCTCCTTCTTCCACGGTTACAGACAGCTCCGGAGAGTCTCTGGCTTTCGGCGGTCCCTGGTCTCCAGCTTCCTGTTACTAAACTTCCAGTCTACCGAGGTCGGCACTTAGAGGGGATCAGGTCCAGTCATCACCCAAAGGAAATGGAGCAGTTGTCCAGGTGAGCGATGCATGTCTGGGGTGGTGGTGGTCTCCTTGGTGCTCCTAGCTGCATTGGCATGAGGTCCATGGCGTCGTTGACCTTGCCAAGAATGAATTGTGGAGTTCTTCAATTATCCAAGGGCCTCATTTATGAGGCCCTAGTGGCACTCTTGCAATGCTGTGACATCACATGTTTGACGTTACTGTTGCGCAATGTGCCTCAGCATGTTTACAAGGCCACGCAAAACCACTTTATGGACTTACTTTTTTATGGACTTGTGAATATGTGCCCCTTTAACAAATTAAACAGTGTGAAAGGGGCGTTCCATGCAGTGGCGGCCGGCACGGCTCGCGGGTGGCAGGGCGGGTGCGGGGGGTCGCTGGGGATTTGCAAGGGAGGTCGCGTTTGCGTGAGGGTGCGCATATTAAAAAATACATATAAAAAAATATATAACTTAGCTTGCCACTGGGTCCTGTATCTCTGCTCCTGCTCTCCCTGAGGCAGAGAAAGCACAGCCAGGCCCCACTGACCAATCACAACACTGCAATGCAGCATTGTGATTGGTTTTAAGCATCCTGGTAATGCAGCCTGCATGGAGAACGGGGAAAGTGAGCATGACTGGTTTGGGCTGCCCGAGAGGGCCAATCAAACAGTCATTGTGCAATTAGGAGTGGGAAAACCACTCCTCCCCTGCCCTGCTCCGAGAGCAGAGCAGCCCCGCCCACCCGCAAAGCAGCACAAACATAAAATGATAATAACTGAAAGTTAATATCATGTTATGTGTCTACTCCTCGCACTGCTTGAAAAAGCAGTGGGGCGACGCTCCTCCGCCACTGGTTCATTGGGTGTTGCTGTGGGCATTCCCACACCAAACCAATGGAATATGAAGCATTCCCAGGTTTACGAGAAACTGTAAACCTTCGGAATGCGTCAGAATCTAATGCCACCCCAAGGGTGACGTGTGGGAGGCGCTACGAGGATAAATGTTTTCATTTCTCCTCTTTTTTCACTTTTTCAATGTGTGCAGCATTCTACAGCACACAGAGAAAGAGGAAATACCCTGGATTGATAAGTTTTGTGCAGGTAGGTGTCCCTTCCTGGGCAACATCAATCAACTCCGCAACACAGTCACCCTTGCACCATGGCGCAAGGGTGCCTGCATTGGTGCATGGCAGCCATTGTGCGTCATGGCAGGCGTAAGGGTGACGCAGTGCCATAGAGATAGGCTGGCCCCATGCACTGCTGGAATTGCTCATGCTTGTGACACAACTGCAGCAATACGTGACTTTAGCCCTGACAGATACGTCAGGATTCCAGATGTATCTGTCATTGATTGCGACATTGAGCGCCGTACAGTAAATACAGCGCAGCCATGGTGTCGCAAGGAGGGAGCAGTGAAAAGTGTCCAATGGCTGTTTTATCAAACTGATGCGACACTTTTCATGAACGGGGCCCAGGAATGCGCGCTATCTTATTGCATTCCTTACCTTTTGTTTTGGTGCCGAGCAGCAATATTGCTTGCAGCGCTGTCCAGCACCCAAGCATCTTATATTTCGGCCCAAGTGTTTGCACAAATTTTAGGACCAGCTATTTTCTGGCCTTAAAAAAATGACTCTAATTGGACTTAGAGGCAGTTTTGGGGGGGTTATCGACGTACTGGGATTTCCTTGTAAATGTCGCGAAGTGTGTTTAGCAGCAGTTTTTTCACGGGAACGCCCACCTTGCATCTCATTTTCATTAAGTCCCACTAACAGAAGTGGCGATCTTGAAAATTCCCGTTTACGCTGCAGTTGGCGGCAACTTGTAAATAAGGCGATAAAAAAAAGCTGCCGAAACGTCAAAAAATTGACGCTGCGGCGGCATTACGTTCTTGTAAATATGCCCCTATGTGTCTGCCGCTTGACACTAAATGGCCACATACTGACTGATTATTACTCCACCAAGACAAGGGTAAATCTAAGTCTCCATCGTCCCCCATTGCACCCCAAACCATTCAGTCTCCGACCTCTCGCTCTCCAGGCTCTACTCTGAGATCTCCTTCTGGATTCACTACAAGAGCATAATGCGTCGCCTTCATTTCCCAACCTCCACATCTGCCCAATACCACCTGCTCAACCTTCCACCAGTTCTCACATTTCACTGGGGCCAAGCCCCTGATTACAGATACAGCCTTCAACTGAAACACCTGCTATTCCCTGCTCCATATTCAGGTCCTCTGAAAGTCTTTTAATCGGCCTCCATACTCTGCTGCCTTCCGAGATCCACCCTATCCCTGGTGATGAAACACAAGTCACGCTGGCTAAAGGCACACGAAGGGGCTCCATGAAAGTCCCTCACTTAATCACCCCCCTAGGCTTGCCTCCCACTACCCTGCACAGAGCATCTCCTGTTTGACCCTATCTGCCGCCTCCCCTCCCCCAGCCTCCTTTGAACACCCTGGTGTTTTGGATCATTCCACTCCACCGGTCCCCCACCCCACACCCCCTCTTTACACCTCTGCCTAATATCTGATGCTGTCAGGCCACTGTGAAGAGAATAAGCCGACGAACTGCCAATGATCCCTGGCTCACACAACTGAAGCTACAAGGACCTGACTGTGCATGCCTATTGTGTAAATAACACATCCTTTTGTACTGTCTGTGTTTATATTCATTAACATTTAGGTAGTGATTCAGCTGGTTGTTGTTTTGCGACCCTCGCGCAAACCCCTGTTAGTGCAGGGGTCGGAATACCGTGTTTTGTGGTAAACACCACACTGAGGGGCATATTATCAAGGGCCTTATCTCCGCTTTTTTGGCTTTAAAAGCCAAAAAAGCGGAGATAATGTTTTTGCCCTATTTGCAAGCCGGTGCTAACATGCATTAGCGCATGTTAGCAGCCGCTTTGCCGACGCTCGCTTTGTATCTCTAATGAGATGCAAAGTGGACGTCACTAGGCGTACTTCTGACGGATTACCTTGTTAAATATCGCTAAATGCACATCGCAATATTTACAAGGTGGCTCTAGGATTTTAGCAGACGTTAGTTTTTGCGAAAACCGCGGTTTTTGCCGAAAACTAATGTCTGCTAAAATGCTGACTTACCTATACCTGTCATTGGGGTGGATTATGCTGATACGACCACAGGGTCGTATCAGCAAGGTTATCGCCGCTTTCATGGAACATCGCTGGAAAACCAGCGTTGTTCCATGGGAAACGGTGATATCCCCGCTATCGCTGGAATTTTTATCGCCTGGTGATACGCTGTTGTTGATAACGCGCTAACCGGGCGATAAATTCCAGCGATAGACGGCGATAATAAAAGCGCTAAGCGCTTTGCGATATTTATCGCCGTCTATTGTTAATATGCCCCTAAGTAATTACAGAGGGGCATATTATCAAGCGGCAGCGATAATTATCGCTGGTCGCTCTTAGCGAGAAATTAATTATCACCGGCTATCGCTGGCAATTATCGCCATGCTATCGCTGTATTAACAACGCATAGCGCAATGGCGATAATTTTCCAGCAATAGCGGAGTTTCATGGAACATCGCTGGTTTTTCAGCGATGTTCCATGGAAAACGGCGATAACCTTGCTGATACGAACCCTGTGGTCGTATCAGCATAATCCACCCCCATTGTTAGGTATAGTAGTCTGCATTTTTGCAGATGTTAGTTTTGGCGAAAACCGCGGTTTTCGCCACAAACTAACGTCTGCAAAATGCGTGGGCCTCCTTGTAAATATTGCGATGTACATTTCGTGATATTTAACAAGGTAGTCCGTCAGGGGTACGCTCAGTGATCGCCCACTTTGCATCTCATTAGAGATGGAGTTAGGCGTGCTGGAAACGGGCGCTAAGTCAAGGAAACACGCGCTAGCGTGTCCTTGATGATATTGCGATAAAATTATCGCCGCTTTTCGCCCGAAAACGGACGCTAAAGCGGCGATAATGTTATCGCCAGCCCTTGTTAATATGCCCCCGAGTTTGTTAAATAACCTGCCGGAATTAAATAGGGGAAAACAATAGAGTATTCATATAACATGCAGATGTAAGCACCAAAATCTGCATGTTATTCCCAAAAACGCGGACTTGGTGCTATTCATGTCATCCAATAAATTCCAAACCCCTCGATGTCGGATTTTTTCAGGTGCAATAAATAGTACCCACTGCTCAGAATCAGGGCCTTTGAGTCTGTCTTTCTATTTTTTATTGTCCCTCTTGATTTCTTTTAGACGTGCAATAAAATATAATAAATTAACATTAAAAAGCTAGCGACATAGTACAAATGTGCGATTGTGGTAGCTGAATATTTCACAAATTGGTAAATGAACAGATCTAAATCTAAGTGGTGGGATATGCATAAGGATTTTATGCATAGGGTACATTATTTAATATTAAAATGATATATCTACATTACTTTTTCATATTATTTTACAACAGTGTGTCATGTTCTTAAATGTGGTAATAATATATTACCATTAAAATAATGGATATTAATTAGCCACCCGCGTTTTATGTTGTTTTTGTGGAAAAACACACTTTGCAAAAATTAGAAAGAAACAAAGAAACATATAAGAAGTAATACCAAAGAGGCACATTGAAAACAACAATAATCTATATACATTTTTTTAAATGTATACATATTTGCCGAAAACGGAGATTCTCTAACGTTACACAAATAAAATGAACTCATCGTGCATTTAATCACCTCAAATTACAGACGTTTAACCCAGACATATTCAGTATGTTTCAACACTGCCCCCTGGTGGATTTATGGTGGACAGGGTTATTATTACACAGCCTGCCGTGGCCTGGGGTTATGTGGTTATTGCATATTTATCATGAACAGCACGTTTTGATCTGAATTGGTTGGAAGACACGTTTGTGCGTCATGTCTATTCGAAAGCAACATACTTGCTCAGAAGTGTCATATTGCTATTAGAATATAATAAATATATAATCTGATACAATGTAGTCAAGAATTAACAGAAGCATGAAGAGTTAGAAGGCATGATAATAAAGATATGGGCGACAGGACTAGAAGGAATCTTGAATCTGATTTAAAAGAGAACTTGTTCGTATGTTGATAATCTAGAAACAAGTACACGGTAAACTATGCATATAGTTATAAAATATGTGATTGTCTTTAAAGCAGAAAGCTTAGTGGATTAGGATAGATGAAGGAGAGAAAACAGCAATAATACGGAATCATGTGTGTTAAGTAGGGACTGCCTAAATCAAATATAGAGAAGATTTACAGCGAGATTTAAACGAATAAGATAAACGAGGGGACTACGGAGCAGGCCATGGTGCCAGTCAGTGATAGATTCATTTGTTCGAAAAAATGAATAAAACAGGAGGGAGTGTCCCTCATTTCTAACAACTAATTAATAACACAAATGACCCCAAACGAAATAAAACATAGGCAATTTTTCATTCGGAAAATGAAAATACAAATGTGACCCTAAAATGCAACTACATTTTAAATTAATAGTAGACATAAACAAAAAATGTTCAGCCCCTGCCCCTCCCCCCTCACTCCAAATTCGAGAGTGAGGCAGTGCCTGTTCTCGAATGACCGTAAGCAGCAGCTGACTCTGCACTCTCCCTCCAGCCCTCCCTTCTCATTCCATGGCTGACTCTCAACACATCCATTTCACCTCTCCTTCAAGGTTGTCCAGCCCAGGGGTCCAGTGCAGTGCACAGGTGATAAGAGCATCTCCTGTGGTGCTTTCATGGGCAGAGCCTCTGACTATCCCCCTCTTCAATACTTTATCTCCTCCTCTTCTCCCCTCTGTTGCTTCTATAATCCTCCAAAACATGACCCTACTCTTACTTCTACTCTCCCGTGCACCTTGGCTCTCTCATCTTTCACCACATTCTGGGCCTGAATCTGGAATGTAAATTTACATGTGCAGATCTCCTTCTACACCTAAGTGTAACTCTCCAGATTTTTGGTATTCATCATTTCCGAATGGAGATTTACACCTAGGTGTAGACGAAGAGGACTCCAACTCCTCAGATGAGGAGGTGGAGTCTCCTATGAATTAATTTATGGGTGTAAAGTTACTACAAGTATCTTTTCACCTGTTGATCAAAAACTCTGGCACGGGGCAGATATCTTGACACAGAAAAGGTAGAAGAGGCTGAGATCTCCCCCCACATGTTTGTAAATTGCATTTTGTAGTAAGTAAATAGTACTACAGCAGCACTACTTTAAATACTACAAAATGCAGTTTGTGAATTGTGTTTATCCTATTGTGCCTTGAAGCTGTTTATTCCCACCAATATGGGTTAGGATAGTCCCTAGCGTCCATTATTGCGATTCACCTGTCTTCCACACTTTGCTGCTTTTTGTTTGATATTAGCAGCTGCACCTGCTAATGCATTCTGCGACTCACCGAGCCTCTCTTTTTAATATCTATGTTGCTCCTTGGAATGTCCATTCTCCTGAGAGGACCCATCAACCCTTAAGTGTGAGGTCAGTGCATATCCTTGAGTTGCAGCATCCTAGCACAAAGTGGTGTTCCTTGTTATATTGGTCATAACATTACTTTTCCTGGGTAGACCTCTTAGTTCCCTTCTAGGTGTGAGCTCCTAGATTTACTGGGACACACCATGCCATGTTCTTTCTACTCCATCGAGAACCTGTAAACAGACATCTGCTTTGGGTGACTGCATTCAGTAATATCTCTTTTTTCCAAGGCCTGTGCCAATAGGAGACAGTATATAACTGTCAGTTTGGCACTTATTTTGGATAAAGGTTAAAAAACTATACATGAGGCCGTCTCCTATTGGAACAGGCCTTGAAAAAAAGAGATATTACTGAATGCAGTCACCCAAAGCAGATGTCTGTTTACAGGTTATATATACATATATATACATAATACAAAAGGAGTTGCCTCTAGGTGGGATGCACTCCCAGAAGGAAATTAAGCCAAAGCAAGGGCACACGCCATGAACAAAGTCCTTTTCTGGTTTACCTGCCAGACGCGTTTCGGGCCAACGCCCTCTTCAGTGGCAGACCATGTGACGTGCCGGCATGCGGCAACCACCAGTAAATCCCCATAATAATAACGCTCAGGTGAACCACCTGAAGCAATGCTTCCTGGGACTGGTGGTTCAGTAAAACCCAAGTGGCACGTCACAGGGTCTGCCACTGAAGAGGGCGTTGGCCCGAAACGCGTCTGGCAGGAAAACCAGAAAAGGACTTTGTTCATGTCATGTGCCCTTGCTTTGGCATAATTTCCACCTGGGAGTGCATCCCACCTAGAGGCAACTCTTTTTGTATTTTGTACAGCGGCCTGCCTGGTCGCGGGATTGCACCACCGCGAAACTCTTTCGGGTCCGCGGCTGCTTTATTGGGGCAGCTAACTGTGGAACAGGAGGTGCCTGTTATATGCAGGGTGCCGGCGCGAACATCGGCAATCCTTTTAAAGACATTTTTGAATGTGAGTGCCGGCGGCGACCACTTGGGTTTTACTGAACCACCAGTCCCAGGAAGCATTGCTTCAGGTGGTTCACCTGAGCATAATTATTATGGGGATTTACTGGTGGTTGCCGCACGCCGGCACGTCACATGGTCTGCCACTGAAGAGGGCGTTGGCCCGAAACGCGTTTGGCAGGAAAACCAGAAAAGGACTTTGTTCATGTCATGTGCCCTTGCTTTGGCGTAATTTCCAACTGGGAGTGCATCCCACCTAGAGGCAACTCTTTTTGTATTTTGTACAGCGGCCTGCCTGGTCGCGGGATTGCACCACCGCGAAACACTTGTTGGTCCGCAGCTGCTTTATTGGGGCAGCTAACTGTGGAACATGAGGTGCCTGTTATATGCAGGGGTGCCGGCGCGAACATCGGCAATCCTTTTAAAGACATTTTTGAATGTGAGTGCCGGCGGCGACCCACTTGGGTTTTACTGAACCACCAGTCCCAGGAAGCATTGCTTCAGGTGGTTCACCTGAGCATAATTATTACGGGGATTTACTGGTGGTTGCCGCACGCCGGCACGTCCACATGGTCTGCCACTGAAGAGGGCGTTGGCCCGAAACGCGGTCTGCCAGGAAAACCAGAAAAGGACTTTGTTCATGTCATGTGCCCTTGCTTTGGCGTAATTTCCACCTGGGAGTGCATCCCACCTAGAGGCAACTCTTTTTGTATTTTGTACAGCGGCCTGCCTGGTCGCGGGATTGCACCACCGCGAAACACTTGCGGGTCCGCGGCTGCTTTATTGGGGCAGCTAACTGTGGAACAGGAGGTGCCTGTTATATGCAGGGGTTCCGGCGCGAACATCGTCAATCCTTTTAAAGACATTTTTGAATGTGAGTGCAGACGGCGACCCACTTGGGTTTTACTGAACCACCATTCCCAGGAAGCATTGCTTCAGGTGGTTCACCTGAGCATAATTATTACGGGGATTTACTGGTGGCTGCCGCACGCCGGCACGTCACATGGTCTGCCACTGAAGAGGGCGTTGGCCCGAAACGCGTCTGGCAGGAAAACCAGAAAAGGACTTTGTTCATGTCATGTGCCCTTACTTTGGCGTAATTTCCACCTGGGAGTGCATCCCACCTAGAGGCAACTCTTTTGTATTTTGTACAGCGGCCTGCCTGGTCGCGGATTGCACCACCGCGAAACACTTGCGGGTCTGCAGCTGCTTTATTGGGGCAGCTATCTGTGGAACAGGAGGTGCCTGTTATATGCAGGGGTGCCGGCGCGAACATCGGCAATCCTTTTAAAGACATTTTTGAATGTGAGTGCCGGCGGTGACCCACTTGGGTTTTACTGAACCACCAGTCCCAGGAAGCATTGCTTCAGGTGGTTCACCTGAGCATAATTATTATGGGGATTTACTGGTGGTTGCCGCACGCCGGCATGTCACATGGTCTGCCACTGAAGAGGGCGTTGGCCCGAAACGCGTCTGGCAGGAAAACCAGAAAAGGACTTTGTTCATGTCATGTGCCCTTGCTTTGGCGTAATTTCCACCTGGGAGTGCATCCCACCTAGAGGCAACTCTTTTTGTATTTTGTACAGCGGCCTGCCTGGTCGCGGGATTGCACCACCGCGAAACACTTGCGGGTCCGCGGCTGCTTTATTGGGGCAGCTAACTGTGGAACAGGAGGTGCCTGTTATATGCAGGGGTGCCGGCGCGAACATCGGCAATCCTTTTAAAGACATTTTTGAATGTGAGTGCCGGCGGCGACCCACTTGGGTTTTACTGAACCACCAGTCCCAGGAAGCATTGCTTCAGGTGGTTTACCTGAGCATAATTATTACGGGAATTTACTGGTGGTTGCCGCACGCCGGCACGTCACATGGTCTGCCACTGAAGAGGGCGTTGGCCCGAAACGCGTCTGCCAGGAAAACCAGAAAAGGACTTTGTTCATGTCATGTGCCCTTGCTTTGGGGTAATTTCCACCTGGGAGTGCATCCCACCTAGAGGCAACTCTTTTTGTATTACATATATATACATATATATATCTATATACACACACACACATATTATATTATATTATATTATATATGAACCCCTTATTTATGGATCTTATGTTCCTAAAAAAGTCCCCGGAAGTGCACCAAGAGGACATTTAACATTAATAAAACATCTATGAATACAGTTGTTCGGCCCTTCAATGCTTTACACAATTTTATTTTTCAGGCAACATGCTCAACAGCACACTCAGTCAATATCAATTAAGTTAAAAACCAGCATTTCAATGGGCATTACCCATAGATATGGGATCACAAGCTCATTGGCAGGATCTGCAGCACACATTTCTTACTCAAGGTCAGTGTCCACCTTTACTGACGGTCATACTTCAACAGCCTATAGGGATCTCCGCAATATTTTTTTTTCTGGGAATTGTCTAGATTCCAAATTAACACCAAGGCCATCGCTTTAAATTTGAATTCCTTGTTGCTGTAGAGCATCATTCTGAAGAAGTACTTTTCAGTTGCACAAGGCTGCGTGTATAATCTGTATTTGTGAGTGAGTAGAAGGCATAAAAAATGTCTTCACTGGTCGTTTGCTGTTGTAATTAGGGGTTTCTATTTGGTACAAGGCAGATATGAGAATGGTTCCAGCACAGAGCCACTGCAAGAAGGTAGAACCAAAGAAAGACTCCAAGGTCCCAAAAGTTCACGAAGGAGAGAAGAGTGCTCACGGTGATGACAGACATGACCTGCCATACATGCTATTGTTGTACATGCTACACACAATTTCTGCGTCGCAAAGCTTTTTTTTTTAAACTGAGGGGCTTATTTACAAGCCCATTGCGCCGCCGGTGCATCACTTTTTTTGACATACCGGCAGCGCAATGGGCTTGCCCATATTTAAAATGCCACTTAAAGTCACCCTGCGTGACTTTTCATGGCCTTTTAAATATGGGCCCCTTTCACGCATTTCTTTGCGTGAAAGGGGCATTGCATGGGTGTTGCTGTGGGTGTTCCTGTGCAACATCCGTGGAACTTGACGCATTCCCAGATTTACAACATTTTGTAAAACTGGGAATGCGTCAGAATCCTACACCTCCCAAAGGGAGACATAAGAATGGCGCAACGAGGAGAAATACTTTTATTTCTCCTCGTTATTCCCTCTTTCTATGCGTGCTGCATTCTGTAGCACGCATAGAAAGAGGAAAATGCCATTAATGATTGTTTTTGTGCAGGAAGGTGTCCCTTCCTGCACAAAAACAATCATCCCCTCAGCGCAGGCACTCTTTCAAAATGACGCAAGGGTGCCTGTGCTGGCGCATGGCAGCCAATTGTGTGCCAGTGCAGGGGAAAAGGACAGGGATGCGTCATATTATTGTCAATATGACGCATCCCTGTGCTTTGGAACTGACGCAGCATGGCGCTGCTAAATGGCTTACAGTGCCACACTGTGTCATTTTCTTGTGATGAGGCCCTGAATTTGTTAGGAGTTATTTTCATTTTACAAGTCATAGAGGCCTTCATAAATCTTATTTTCATGATCATTAAATTATACTGTTTCATTCAGTATACATAGTTGGATCAAAACAGTGGAAATAATCTCAATAGGTTTTAGGTTTTCTATAGGTTCTTTGCATGATTAGATACTAACTACAGGCAATCCCATCTATACATCATTAACACACGTGCACTGACACACCAGCCTCCGCTCATCACAACTAATGTCCTACCATTTCTTAGCACAAAGGGATTATTACACTAGGACATAGAGCTTTTATGAGGAAAAATGTGGCCGGTAATGACTCCCCAGTCATAACCAGGCATCCAGACTTACACTTTATATAACAAGAACCCATTATGTTTCTATAAATAAGTTCTGTTCCAAGAATTATTCACAAGCAAAGATTGTGTTCTAGTTCAAAAGTGTTTTATCATGTGTTCTCTACAAAATGCTGAGCCAAAATACAAAACACATACAGATAGATATATGTAGACTAGCACATCAATTCATAGAATTAATTGAAACTCATTTCTGAGAAACCAAATGATCAAAACTCTTTTAGTGGCAAAACAAACTAATTGAAGTACACTTTGGTCAAATATAGAACAAAATAATAAAGAAAAACTGAAAAACAGTACAAGATATCGTGTTGATTACTTAAAAATATTAAAATAAATTATATAAATATAAAAATCCATTATGCACCCCAAAAGAAATTCTGTTTGGGGAATACAGATTTGAAAATAACATGGCAAGAAAGTAGTATGAATACAAAAGTGATAAAAGGATCCCACAAGAGTGACCTCCAGAAGAAAAAATAAAAGGAGAATCATGGTGGAGAGGGAAAACACAATTTTCATAAATGTGTGAAAGAATCGGAGGTGTCCTCACTAAAACAACAAGTGAGGGAGGGAGGAAGTCATGAAGAGGAGGAGAGTGCAAGGGGGGGGAGACCGTGGGGGGAGGCAACAGGGTAAGAAAAAGAAATCAGTGTAAGAAGGGAAGGGTGGGTTTGGTGGTATCCCTCCAACGTCCCACAGGAACAATTTAAAAAAAGGGAAATGTTGCCCAGTGAGAAAATGTGGAAATTGAAAGGGGGTGAAGGGCAGCATTATCTGTACCATTGTAGAAAAACTACCAGGGAGAATTTATACCTTAAAAACATACAAAAGAAAATTTGAAAAAGCCATTCAATTAACTGCTTTCGACCAATTGATAAATGACATTCATCTTGAAAATTCTGATTAAACAGTTAGATGAAATAGTTTAACAGTATTGGTATACTATGAATGTGTTTTTCTTTGAAATCATTAACGACTCTGCATAGTTTGGGTGAGTGACGAGAAGTCCTACTCATCACAATGTATAGCAAGCCCACCCTGAACACATTTTTGGAAGTTCTGCCTTCTCTCTTGGGTCATCAGTGAACACTGTGGAAGTAATACTTCTCTGTATATATATTCTGCCGGATTCTCACTGAACCAATAGCAAGCATATAAAAGCCCAGTTTGGATTATGCATATTGAGGAGTTGTCTAATGTGACTCGTCCTTTCTAGCTTTCTGAAGATCTCAACGAGAAGAAGACCTGCAGGATGCTTAAGCAAAGACGGACCCTTCAGTTCTGCACAGTACATGCATCCATATTTACACTTGTATACATTTCTCCTCTTGCCTGCCTCCCCAGATGCAACTACTCTCCAAAGGTCTGCCCAGGATAACTTTAGAAGCTAGTGGAGCTTAGATGTAAAGAACAGCAAGAGGTACTGTGGCCAAAAGGCACCTCCGCCCATAAATAGAGTGATACTGAAGCAAGAAGGGCCACTACCCTGCTCCTAAACATCTAACACTGCCACACATAGTCTGGGTGGAGTGAAAAAAGAATTGTTGTGAACTCCTAAAAACTTCAATATTTTGTCCAAGCACAGACGTAACCATAAGTAAGAAAATTTCCAAAATCTTTTCTAAATATTTTATGAATTGGGCCCATTCTCCTGAAGAACTAATACTTGGTACACTGTGTAAAGGTGTACCATTAAAACCCTGGTGGGCATCACGATTTCTTCACTATAGCTGGAGGCTTTCTAAAACTTTGTAAAAATGCTGCCCACTCCACTAATGTGCCTTATCTGTCTGTAGAATCAATGATCGTTCACATCTTGCTTTTGTACATGAAAGCACCATAACATTTCTCCAAGAATAAGGGAATTCCAGTTTAGAGGCACAATGTGTAAAGAGATTGTCCAATACTAGGCCCTACGAGCCTTGGGTTTCTTTACGTGTTTTCTTTGCTAATAGGTTCAGTCATGGAGCTTTTACTGCCCTCAACTGTTAGATGGCACATCTAACATAGGTTTCTTTGAACCAGGAGGTAGCATGGTCTTTATATGACTAAGTTATATCATCTATTACTTTCTCTACCACCACTGTTTTGGTTCCGAGACTTTGAAAACATATGGACGTGAAGTAATTTATATAGGTGTACATTGGTATGATATCTTTATTATGTCTTTTAGTGCTGTTTACTCCAAAGACTATGCTATCAGAATGATTTTATTTCTCTGTGTTGGTTATTGTTCTTTCAAGCTTAACCCATTTTCACTTCCAGCATGTAGGCAGCTCTCCACCAGCTACCTGGATATTGTCCTTGATCTGTGAAGGGATGTGTTGCCTCTTGTTGCTATATTTACCTGCTCTCATTTTTTCACATTGCATTTTTAGTCAAGCCATGTCATCCCCTGGAACTTTCACTTACTTGGTCTTTTTTTGCTCTATTATCCAACGTTGGCTATTTTGTAGTTCACGTTTTGCACTCTTCCACTAGACTATCAACTTTTTTTCAAGATGCTGCTTGCTCTTGGTCCTTCCCACTTAGGTATTGGAAGTTATTTCTTCTCTTCTCAGCTAGACTTTCGCAATGGCAGGACAGTGATAATCACCATTTACTCTGAATGCCCTTTCTCCTTTCTTTTTTCACACTACCAATACACTTGCTTCTTTTGCACCACATGTTACCCCACACTGTTTTTTAAAAAGAATTACTGTTCTGAAATGGCCATCAGCCGTCTTGAAACATAAATACATTTTAAAATATGCCAAATAGCCAATGGTGCATGATAAAACAGACACACGCTTCAGAGGCCACCTTGGAATGGGCTTTCCTTTATTAAGACAATAACTCCAAGATAGCTGCTGATGTGTATCAACTTCCTGTGCCTTTTCTCAGCATTTAACCCCCACCTTTAACCTTGAACTTAGAGGGATGTCATCACTTTTCAATCTCTGCATAACAGTATATCTATTGTTCTTCTACTACTAAGTGCAGAAGAAGAGCAAAAAGGACCCTTGGCTAAAGCAATAAGGAAATAAATAGCCAGAGGTAGATGGGCGGGAGCACCTGGCCCAAGCGGCATACCACCAATGTTGTACAAACAGGATCCTGAATTTTGGTGCAACGCACTAGCTCCAGTGATAGGACATGCTCTAAGAACTACAGCATTCCCAGAGTCATGGAGAGGCTCAATTATTAGCCCTATATATAAGCAAGGAGCGAGGTCTGTTCCAAACAATTACCGCCTGATAGCGCTTATAGATACTGAGGCCAAATACTATGCAGGGATTATATTAAATGATCTGGTTAGCTGGTGTTCCATGAACCGCATTATACCTATAACTCAAACAGGTTTCCGTCAAGGGCATGACACTACAACAAATATTATGGCCTTAACTATGCTTATGGACGGTGCGAAGCAGGGCAAATACCCCCTATACCTCTGCTTCATAGACTACTCAGCTGCCTTTGATCACGTTGACCGTGCCAGGCTCTGGCAAAAGCTGAACAGATGGGGGATACCATCACCCCTCTTAGATCAACTCATACAACTGCATACTAATACATGGATCAGAATTAAACTAGGCACAGGGAAGCATCTTTCAAGCAGAATCACCACTACAAAGGGGTTAAAGCAAGGATTTGTTATTTAGCCTTTTTCTGGCGGACTTGCCGGCAGAACTGGACAGTTGCTCTTCACACAGTCCGAAGCTAGGTGGCATGACATTGACAAACTTGTTATATGCTGACGACTTAGTTCTGATCAGTCAACTCCTATTGGACTTCAGCACCTCCTAGATGCAACTTACAAATTCTCGCAACGGAATGCTCTAAAAATAAATTTAAAAAATCCAAAGTTATGGCAGTAAACCATCACAAGAAGGCAAACCCTAGCTGGTATTTGGCCGGTAAACGTCTAGACCAAGTAACAAACTATAAATACCTGGGCGTGCTCTTAGATCAAAATAACTCCTTTAAGCCGCAGTTGGAATCCCTACGAAGGAAGGGAGCTATGACCTACTTAGCACTAAAACCTTTGAAGAAGTTGCTGCCGGACCTAACACTTGAACCCTTTTTAAAAGTCCTGCGAGCCAAATTGCAGCCCACAATCACTTATGGGAGCGAATCTCTGACTGGAAGAGAAGCAGCAACTCTCGATAGCGTAATAGCAACCTCTTACTGAGCGATTTTCCAGCTTCCCAAATATGTTTCACCGGCCCAAATTAGGCTGGAATTTGGCCTCCAAAACCAGGCAACAGAAAGAAAGGGAGCCTTTGTAAAAAGCTGGCATAAAATTAGAGCTGCTGATATAGGGTCCTTGAATAATCAACTCTGGGTTGAGCTGTCCCGCACTGGAAAACTGCCAGCCAACGTGTACCTTCAGGAATCTATTTACACTCTAGGTCTGACAGATGCCTGGAACACCTCAATGGGCCACTCGGCTTTTAAAAAACTAGTAACAAAGTCAACAAGCCATAGAGGACAAGAAAGCAGTATCCAAACGAGCTCATGGCTGGGTTGTGCTCAATAATTATGATGTCCTCAAACCCCAACCCTATCTCAAGGCCGGAACTAAGATTGCGACTAAGGAAACATTTTTAAGACTCCGCTTGGGAGTCGGTTCAATCAATCAGTTTTTACCGCCATGGGAAAGAAGAGGGGGAGCCCAGCCTTGCCGTCTGTGCGCTTGCGACACGGAGAATCTGATTCACATCATATGTATCTGTAACAAGCTAAAGGACATACGGAAAACTCTGTTAAAACCATTGTTTAATCAGCACGGAGTAAGGTCCTGTAGGCAGGCGGTGATGCTGTGCTTTAATCCAACTTTAGTACAGCTAAACTGCCGCCTTACAAAATGTTTTGACCTAACAGCATTGAGACTGAAAAAACCTATCCTCAACAGTTAAGATCTAGCCCCGCACAATGGTTTTGGGCACTACATGAGCCAGCCCCGTAATGCAACACAATGGCTTATTATAATGGCATCTGGTCGTCTCAATCAGGGGTAACAGAGTGCCGTAATTTGTTGCACTGGAACATCTCGTCAGCTCAAACAGATAGCTTTTATCAGACTGACTTTTAACAGACTGAGCAATAACTGTGTCAGTGATGCAAGTACCTCCGAGATCTATTTTAAGTTTTTATGCATAAAACAAAGCAATCCATTTTAATCTTTGTAATCCTTGTATTAGTGCATATTCTTTGATTTTATTGTCAAGGAACTGTATGCAATGGTTTTAATTAATCACGCATAATAAAATTTACTTACTTATTGCTCTTCTAAGAGAAAGACAGGGTTTATATCTGGGTTGCCATAGCCTCTGCTATATGACAGGATTGTTGGTATCAGTCCCTCACTAGTATATATTGCTGAAACCTGTTCTCTGCTTTAGCAGGTATCCCCAGCATCTTTCCTTTGTTGTCTCATGCTAGGGAGTGTCGTGCAGTTTCCACCCTACGGGAGGAACTGCACATTTGTGGACAGCATAACCATTGGGATGGTGCCAGACTGATTCCATGCACCCCCTCATGTCCCCCCTATAGGCCAGTTAGCTCACAGTGCCACCATAAGCCCCCCTAACCATAGGCGGGTAGCAAATGGTTCTGGCAACCACTGAACATGACAACCCTTATCCCCCAGGAATCATGACAACAGAACTAGAACCCTTTTGTTCAGTCACTCAGCTTTCTTTCTTCTCAGAGAAATATACTATGAATACACATTGGGGTGTTTTCAATATTTATTGAACCAACGTGATTCTTGTATAAAATACATGTGCTGCAATGATCAATAGACAGAAGCAAATGAAAGTTATTAGAAGAGGAAAGTATTAGGAAAGTGAACAGAATAAAGAGTTCCACCATTGTGCTAAAACAATGTATATATGCAAGCATATTAAACAATATAGAAATCTGGTGTACTCCTACTATGCGTCCCCTAACCTAAGTGTCTAGGATGTGTGTGTGTTCCGCCAAGAATCCCCGTACTGGATGATCCAACCCCTGTTACCTGAAGGGAAAGAATGTAGGTCCCCAATGTGGTCACGAGCTGGACAACCCTCGTAGAGATATCAGCAAGCTGCTGGGCTGAAGCATCAGCATGTAGAAACTTCGTCAATGACAGCAATGCACTCCTCTGCCAACACCCAAAAACAGATGTTTATTTGTAACAAAAGGCATTCTTGCCTTGGACAGTGATCTTGGTCAGGCAGCCATTGTTTTTGTGTTATAGATAGCTCTGTCGCCATATGTACGAAACAAATAATCACATTTGCACAATGTATGTATTAACCTTGTACATGATGTGTCAAGGTATCATGATAGTGTTCTTGCGAACTTGGTTTCTAAGCAAGTATAGTTTCCTAGAAACTACTCTGCACTGTCACGGTTGCAAATGTGTGGCAAAAGTCATTGGGGCCGATTCCGATTCGGGCCGGAAATCTCTCCGACCGAGCCGGACCCGGAGAGATTTCCGACCGACCGGACCCTGCAGCCCGACCGAACGAGTACGATGCGTCCGTATGCTATCGTACTCGAGTCGGTCGGACTCCCATCGAAGTCAATGGGAGCCAGTCGCACAACGCGTACGCGGCTCCCATTGCCTCAATGGGTGCGAGGCGAACAAGGGTGCCCCCTACAGTGGGTACGCGGCGAAGTGACTCGCGCCGTACACGCACAGGTAGGGGGACCCATGGGTCCCCTCTGTGTGCGACTCGCGCGGCTACGCTGTACAGGGGGTCCGACACGGACTCCCAAGCACGGCTCCGACTGCTCTTTCGAGCCGGACGGCGCGTGTCGGTCGGACTGCTCGCGGCGCGCATCGTACTTACCCGGCCGGGGAACGTCTCCATTGCGCGGTGCGAGTCGTGTCCGTGCGGTTCGACCCGGGAATGAGTCGGTCGGAACGGTTGGGACGCCCGAACGAGTCGGTCGGCGATTTCGCATCGTACTCGCTCGTCCGGACGCGCGTACGAATCGGTCGGGAAATAGGGCTCCGAATCGGATCCAGTTATGCCGAATCCGATTCGGAGCCCTACCGGCCGAGATCGGAATCGGCCCCATTGTGTGAGAGTGAAGGCAACTTTAGGAAGAATCTCATGTACATGTAAAAATGGCACTGTTCCCCTCTAGGCCTAACTGGAACACATGACAGGAATGGGTGTGCCCTGAGTGGTCCATCCACTACTCTCAATGCTCCTAGACAGTTTTGTTCTTTGGCCCACTCTTACATTTTGGCAAATTGACATGATTTCTGGTGTCGCTAATTTGCCTTTCTGTGACAAATACGATTCAAGGTCATTGTGAGAATCTCTATCTCCTCTGCCGTTTGGGCCTACATATTTAATAAGATTATGCCACCACCATCTAGAAATGTAGTATTTATTTCTAGGGTGTGGGTTTAACCACACTTTACCACTGCATTGTTCCTGTATTTTACTATTGCTGTTTTTGTTTGAAGGCATTCTGAATTTCTCTCCCTTAAATTAATGGTGTCTATATTGAACTGTAATAGAGGCTATATAGGTGAGACTTCCCGTGAAATAAGAATAAGACTCAATGAGCATAAATCTGCAATCTGTACAAAAAAGAAAAATGCTCTGTTAGTGGATCACTGGATAGAGAGGAGTCATAAAATAGATGAGTTAAAATGGTGCATTGTAGAAGCAACACAAATAAACATAAGAGGTGGTGACTTAGTGATTAAAAGGAAAAGGAGAGAACAATATTTTATGTATAAATTCAACACCTACAAAAACGGTTTAAACAGTAAGGAAGAATGGGAGAGGCTTATATGACAATGCAGTTATTTGAATCTCCAATGCTGCTTAATCTGATTAGAATAAGGATACCAACGATATTAGTAGTTCAGTTTAATCTACTTCCAGAAATATTGATATCATCGTTGAAAATATTATAGTAAGTTAAAACGAGTACGGTACTCGTAGCCATTTAGATTTTGGATTTTATATAAGGTCAAAGCTGGGTGAATTGCTCTGACACTAGTATTTAGTCTGTGTAGATCACGATAAGGCATCTTTATGCACTAAATTCAAATAGCATATCTTGCCCTCTATGCATGATGCTGATTTATCATTTAAATGGCTGGATTCTCTTTCGAAATTATTTCCGAAATCTTTGTATATTATGCCTTTGCGTTTGATTAATTTCTAAATATACTATAGTTAACATTTTCCGTCGATTTAGGGCTTGAACATCATATTTTAAAAGGCTATAATATGACCATTAATCAATAAATTGCTGGTTCCGTACTATCATCTCACATCGAGTGTGTAAGATCATTTAGTGAGATTTTATATTGTTCTTGAATTTCCCTTATAGTTTTATCTATACTTTCTAGATGATAGCTTGGATATATTCTTCAGATAATAGCCACATAACTCAATATAATGGGCTCCTGATATAACATAGTTCAGCTTGCGACAATAAACACTATTCTAAGATGGCCGACTTAGTTTTAAATCATCTCAAATATGGCAGCCAAGTGATCAGGCTCGGCCAGCGATAACAAAGACTACTTCAAGATGGCCGACTTAGTTCGGGAATACGTTAAACATGGCGGCCAAGCAACCCCACAGTAACTTCCATGGAATGCAGATCAGTATATTAGTCTACCTCGGTATATCCTGTTATAAAAGGAAACAGCTCCCAGTAGGTCTTGTTTGATACACTTGGAATCAGAGTATAGAGATGCACAGCCGGTAGAGCTGTGTTACGGTGAGTTTTCGATTTCGGCATGCCCGACATATCAAATTCAAGCGAGCGTTACTTTATGTTTGAGTTTACAAACAGTAGTTAGATAAATCGCTTTTGCCGCCTTTAAGTTAATATAGTATTTTATTAATGGAATTCGAATTTTGTACTCGAGTTATTTATTTTTCCGCAAAGGATAGCGTGACACATCTTTTGGTGTGATACACGTAATATGATTGGTGATTTGTCGTGCATGGCAGCAGAGATGATTCACCTATATTTTGCTTGACGTTTTTAGGAATAATACTAACCAGATTGTAAAAATTACCCTGATTAGCATTAAAACTTGAGGGCATGTTGTAATCGTATAACCATACATTTAGGAACATTTTTTTTATCTTTGATTGTTCAGAGTCCAATGACTGTCCAATCTGGTTATCTGTAACCAAGCCACACAGCAATACGAAAAAGCGAAGTGGTAGTTTGGCAATACCGATTGGATTGCCAGGTAAGAAGCTAAGCTATTAGATAACTATCTATAATTACTTAAATAAAATCATTCGAGCTTTCGCATTAAAAACACCTCTATTTTTATCCACAATAGGGTGGGCCAATTTTGAAGAATTATATGGCCATCCGTTTGTAGGCAACACTACAATATATAAGCTTTCTGTTTGACTCGTTATCATTGGTGAGTCTTTGTTTTTCAGGAGAGTAGCATGGTCATTATGTTGGGGCAAATATTTTAAACTGTGTTTTTGCCTTGTAGATACTCTCTACGCTCTACCTAATTTATTTGGATTGACAACATTTAGTCGTATGTCGTGGTAAATTAACTGACGACGTTAAAGCGTGGGTCGCTGAAAGTCTACAGACGACCACATAGGTGGGTGTATTCTTGTTAAAGTTCCATGAAAGGTTGCTACTTTTTATGTAATGACTAAATAGCACTCTATCTTGTGATAGAATCCTTCGTTTATTGCATCACGGGAGAAGAACACGTTCTCCTCCTTTGGGTGCTTTGCCATTTCGAGCAAGAAACGACTCTTTCAGGGTCTCTATACAATTTGACTTGGTAAGGCTCTTTCTCTTAGTTCTCTTCATTTAGAGGTAATGAATGGGTAAACAAGTAAATATAAAACTACAAGGATCATGAGATATACACACAAAATACCATTTGGATAAATGTTTGGGAGGCATTTTACACGGTTTACACTGTATATGTAATAAGTTAACAGTAGGCTATGTGAAGTTAAAAGTAAATTCAATGTTGCTGTTATAGAAAATGTGTTTCAAACGTTGTATGCCTTTATGTACTTATAATTTTAATAATAAATGTTTCTATTGTTATTCAGATAAACTGAAATCATTTTTGTCCTGAAGAAGGCGAAGAACTACCAAATTTTCGCCGAAACGCCGCGTCGACAGTTTTTCTGTTTTTTATGCTAGTCTTTTTAAATTTGCATTTGTCATTTGCTTTTTGAAATAATGAAGTGGATAAAGGGAATGACATCAATATGTTAATGAAATTACTGTTTTGAGTTTTTCTGGTGATTATATGTACGTGTATTTAATAAATCTGCACTTTAAGAATTTCATAACAATTTTTTTTTAGATTAATAGTGTTTTTAAATAAAATAACTCAAATTTGAGCACATTATTGTTTATTGTGTTTTGAGTAATATTTGTTACACATCACAGCAACTTGTAAACTAATTTGTTTTCCTCTTCGTTCTGTAATAACGTCAGGAACTTTGTTTTTGTTATGTCAAGTACCTATACCACATGATCCGAACTGTAGGAAGGTTATTATATCTACTCGTATATCCATCTTGGTTACAGTTGATCTCTCTGAAAAGGGATTACTTTGTTTTTGTATATTGAACTTCATCTAGACCCCAGCCAGGATCAAATAAAAAGAGTGCTGATGGCCTGTTAAGAGAGGCATTTGTCTTCATCATAGGTGGAACTGAAAGTAAGAGACCTCCTCCTGCAGTTAGGTGCTCTGAAGAAAAGGAAGGAAAGTGCGGGCATGCTGAATGTGACCAGGTTTTGGTATATTGTACATTTCACTGAGGCCAGCCCGGATCCTTCATCCAGCTCAATAAAAGCTGCCGAATTTTAGATCCTGACGGATCCCTTTCATTACCAGCCTGAGAGTGAGACAATTTCTTGATAAGGACAAGAGATCAACGTGGGCGGGATCCGAGGGGCATGATGTGCCCATACATTTTTGATTTATGTAAAACCATTCCCCTACTTTTTGTAAAAAAACAACCATCCCAGAAAGTTTAATTCCGATAGTTTAAATGCCTCAGTTGAAGTGTCATTCAGTGAGTCTCTTGTGCTGTGAAACTGCAGCCGCTGCAGACAGCTAAACAAGCCTTCCTGCCAGGGTGCCTGAAAGAAATGAAAATGTGCACAGCGAGTTAATCTGGAAATGTAAAGAGTAAACTGCAAATGTAAAGAATGCTTGAGAGCCGGAACTGGCTTTAAATGATCGAATCACTGGAAGCTTTGTGATGAGAAAGATTTATTATTTTTGAGTGGCAGTGCAAAGAGTTAACAACTGACCTGTGAAGTGCATGCTTTTAATTGCAAGTGTATTTATATAGTGCTTACTATCCCTGACGAGGTGCTGAAGGGACAGTTATGTGCATTATATACAGTCTGGGTATTACTAAAATCTATATTTTGGAAGTATCACTTTATCTTAAACCTTTTGCGCATTTTGTAGCAGTCTATTTTATACTGTGTGTAATGCAAGTTTTAAATGATAACTTACATATTCACAGTGCTTTTTGCCATAGGTTGTGACCTCATAGCACTGAAAATACACGTCACTATTCTCCACTGCACCAGCCAAGATTTAATTCTGTGTCTCTCTGGTTACACACAGACCTCTGCAGTGCATTAACGAATAAAGGTTTTATAATGTACTATAGCGCATTTTCCACTGAGTAAAAACGTTTTAAAATTTAGTTTTCATTTAGGCTGCGCATTATTTTATATGTAGCTACCTGATGGTGAAAAACCCCAAAAACTTACAGAATATTCTGTTTTTTTAGCCACATCTTTGACTCCGCCCCCACACTTACTGACCCCGCCGCATTGCATGCAGCATCACAGTTCCCACACTTTTTTTAATGCACTTCTTCCTCTGATAAGGACTACTGTAATTTCTTACAAGGATAGACAGTGTAACAGTGTATGTTCCACTCAAACAGTGCCCGTGTCTTGTCTCAGAGGCAGGGCGGGTCCTTCCTGCTGGGCTAGCTTGGGCCAGGGGAAGACTGACGGCCCCCGGGGGAAGTGAAGGTCACAGACCAGTCTTCCCCCGGGGCTATTCGCGCAATGGCCGGAAGGGCAAGGTGGGGGAGGGATTAGAAGATTGGGGAAGGGGCGGGAGTTAGGAATGTATATAGGGTGTCGGAAGAGGAGGATCTGGCCTCTTCCTGACACCTTAGCACCACCGGGGGGTTAGAGGAAAAAGTTTGTGCAGGTTAGTTGGGTCATTGGGCAAGTTTGCGAGGTGCGACGTGCGCCCAGGGGTCTCAGGGATACAGTACGGGCTTACCATGACACTTTAGGTGTCCATGGCGGGTGCGGTGAGGGTCGCGTGCTCCCAGCTGGGCTGGTCTCCTGAGGCCAGTCCGTGTCCAAGGGGGGGGTTTGGGGATCAGGGCTTGAGGGCACTCGGGAGCGGAGCCTGAGTTTTTGCGTGGGTCTGGAGGGCGGGGGGCGACAAGCGGGACATCAGAGCCGCGGGAGGGCGGGGTGGGAGCCAGCCAACAGCCAGTGTCTGGGAATCTGCCAGCTGCGGCCCACTCCGGAGCATAGTAGGGGGCTGGAGAAACGTTCCCAGAAGCGGGGTGCGGCCGGCGGAGGCTGCAAATTAGTCGATTGTGGCAGCCGGTGTCTCCCACCCGGCCGAATCACCCGTGGGAAATGAGGGCTTTCCTGGAGCCAAGGTGGGAAAAACGGAGGCTGGCCAGGGCCCTGCCAGCATGCCGCCTGCCCACGCGTGCGCGGAGTTCTGCGATAGACTTTGGTGGGGGTTTTGTCATCGGGGTGAGGGAGCCGCTGAGCCCGCATACAGGGGGTGGGCGCTGGGATCAGGATGCCCCCGGATGTCAGATGGAGGCGGGGATTTAATGCGCCCGCACAGTGCTGAACACAGCAGACTGCGCCATAGCGTGGGTGCCTGCGTGCCCCCAACCAGTATTGAGCCTCGGCGGGAGGACGAGCAGCCAGCTCCACCCCAGTGAGGGGCGGTAGGCTTAGGCCAGGCAGCCCGGCCCCGGGTTTTCAGTGGCTGGGGGGGCTCAGTGGGGGTAGGCTGTGCTGGGGAGGGCGAGGCTGGGCCAGGTTTAGGAGTTTTTCGGCTCAGGGTGGAGGAGGAGGGCCCCCAGGAATGTCGGGTAGGGCTTGCAGCAGGCGGCAGGAGCTCGGGGAGGGATGGAGAGGGTCCACCCCCCCACTCCCTCTCAGCCAGCACAGCAATGCGGGGGACCAGGGTTGGGGGAGGGGATCCGCAGGGGCCCGGGGGGTCGTTAGCTGCTCCGGGGTAGAGGTGAGGGACTGCCAGCATGGCATGAGGCCCGGTGATGCTTGGGACCCTCCAGGTCGGACCGGCCTGGGGGGGGGGGAACCAGGACCGGCAATTGATCCCGGCAGAAAATGGGGCATTGCCAGTGGGGCGCACAACGGCCCCGGGGCGCTGGCCAGAAGCAGTAGGGGGGTCCACGGCGGCCTACCCTCCAACGAGGGATCGCGCAGCGCATACTACACCGTGATGAATACAATTTGTGAAGGATGATTTGGATGGTGAGAGGATAAAGACTGGGGAGTGTGACATTGTTTGAAGGGATGGGAGTGTTGGATGACAGAGGAAGTGCGAGGACAGATGCGGCTGAGTGGGGTTTTTCGGGGGATGGGGGGGAGTTGAGGTAACCAGACTGTTTTAGTTTTGCAGGAGGCGTGTACAGCCTCAGACAGAACTGTGGACATGGAGCAGAAGGGCGTAGCAGCGCCGGTCAGGATGAGGAGATCCCAGACGGACTCTCAGGTAAAGGATTAAGGCCGAGGGCAGGGGTGGGTGGGAGGGATTTGGCACGGAGGCAGGTGCAGCTGCGGCATCCTGCAGGGAAAATGGGGGGCCTGGCAATTTGGTGGGGATGGGTCCAGATGGACAATGTGGTACCACACGAGAGTGGGGTTCGACCAATGGGTCACATCTTGTTGTCTGCCAGGTTGGACGGGAGTGTCGAATGGGCCGGGGGTGCCAGTTAACGTGAAAGAGGACATCGGTCTCCACTGTTGGGCTCACATCTTACGGTGTGGGTGGCTCGGGGGCAGGGCGATTGCCCTGCGGAACTCCATGGATGGCAGCTGAATGGCAGGAGGGATGGGGGTTTCGCATGGCTGAGCAAGGTGGGAGGAGGGCTAAGGTCCGCCCAGACTTGCCTGAACCAGAAGGGGCATCAATTCAATGCTCAGCCTCTCCGCAAAGGCGGGGTATGATAGCGACCTTATCGGCTTTCCAAAGGATCACTTAACCAGGGGCGGGGGACTTGAGAGGCATCCATTCATATGAGGTCAAACTGGGGCCACCCTGGAAGAAGAGGGGAAGATCATGAAAAGGGGGATGGGTTGGGGGGGTAGTCCGGGACAGGAGGTCCTTACCCGGGTAGTTAGAGGCCATGGACCTATGGCGCTCAACGTCTCCAGATAGGAAGCCGGTGCTACAGCACAGAAAGGAGAGGTTCTCAGAAGTGGGTTGGGTGTGACGACGAGTTCACGAGGGCCGAGAGAGGCAGGCAATCTGCAATAGGTTGACTAGGCGAGGGATGGCAGATTATGGGAGGAAAGGGGTCAACAACAGAGGTGTTGGCGGTCCAGTTGATCGGCCACCTTAAGGGTGAACTTGGTCAAGTTCATCGAAAAAGGGGGGCAAGGACTTGCCTTGGGGCTGGGCAGGTATGGGAGCTCCTTGACGGACAAGTTGTGCACACTTGGTGGGGTTTGACAGGAGGAGCTGCGGGGCGCCGGGGTCATGGGAACTGAGCGCAAGCGTTGTGCAGCAGGGTGGGGGAGAGGTATGTAGGCAAAGACCTGGAGGGGGGCCAGATGGATGTGGGGTACCTAGTCGGACACTGGGTAGCATACTCAGTGGTGGAGTTTTTTGTGTTCTGAGGAGCGGTAGGGGTTTTGGGGGGTGCCACAGTAATTGGGCACAAAAGGGGCAAAAGACAAGGAGCCCACGAGGTAGGGGACGGGATAGGCCAATGCTTGGGTGAGATATACATGGGGGAGGGGGCCTGGGCCGCGAGAAACGGTAGGGCCCAAGGCAGGTTACATGGTTATTTGACGGTGGTAATTTCAAAGGAGTTACTCAAAGGGTATGCGGGGAGGAGATAACAGGGAGACAGATTGCTGACACCCAGGCATGGCTGGGGCAGGCCTGCGGTACCATAGAGTGGTTTTATTTATTTAATTTTATTCATAAAGTTTTATATAGGGTTAGCTAGACCCGTGGGTATCAGAGCGCTTTACATACACACAGGAAGGGAAAAAAATTGCATGACATCGCAGGACATGAGGATGCATAAAGATATATGCAAAGACTTAATACTTATGTATACAGTGAAGGGGAGAAATAAGCAGGGGGTTGAAACAGTCAGATATCCACCATCCTTGAAGGTCAAAGTGAGAGGGGAGTCCATTAGGTTATTGATGCCTAGGTTGGTTGACTTGGTCGGTAATGTATTGGATGAGGAGCAGGAGTTTCAGGTCCTTTTTGAAGCAAGAGAAGGAGGGGTTGCATCTGAGGTCAATAGGGAGTGCGTCCGCATCCTGGGGAAAATTACCAGAGAAGGATCGGCATTGGGTCGTTTTTCCTTTTCAGTTTCGGGGGGATGAGAAGAAGTGAGTTAGTGCTTCTCAGAGTTCTGGATTTTCCTGTTTTTACCAGTTTGTGGTTAGGTAGTTGGGCGATTGGGGCTGGGGGAGAACAATTCTGAGGTGTGGGAAAGTGAGGCAGAGTGCAAGGGTGGCCTGGGATGTTGCGGGGGAGGACGTTGGTTTGTCAGGTGCAACGTTGGTGTAACCAACATGAGCCTGTGAAGCAGGGTATGGGCGGGGAAGGTTGAGGATGTAGGGAGGGAGGGGCCGCACCCAGTGGTAGATTCGAAAGAACAAGGATAGTGGTATTTTCCGGAGGTCAGGTTGAACTGGGGTGTCGAACCTTGGAGACGGGACGATATGGTTAAGACGGAGCGTAGGCAGGGGGCCATGGGCTGGGATGAAAGGGTTGTGTAGTGAGCCTGGTGTGTTGGAGGTGGTCCATGCGCAAGGGTTTCTCAGGCAGAACAGGGTCAGCGCAGTTGAAGCGTTTGTGAGGACGGGGTTTGTGCCTGGGGCAATGGCGATTTGGGTTGGTTGAGTTGTTAATTTGGATGCAGCGGACGGCTGCAGTGGAGCGTGGGTCATAGAAAACGGGGTCGCAAGGAGAGGGCATGAGGCAGTGGCGATGGTGTCGAGAAAGGGAAGCCCTCTGACTAAGGGGGTATTGGTTTTCCAAATGTTGGAAGGGAGAGTGACAGGTCTGCCGGCCATTATAGACTCTAAACAAAGGCCAGGTAGAATGGGTGGGGCCAACCGTGGGAGACATACAGTTCCGACGCATTGGGGCTGTAGCAGTGGTAGTGTCAGGATGGAGCAGGGGAGGGTAGGAAGTTGCAGGAGGGCGGGGAGGAGAGTACAGGAAATGGGTTTATGTGAGGATGTAGGTCTTGAAAATGGGGTTTTATAAGTGGGTTTGGAACACGGGGTGAACGGGGGCTATGGGAAAGGGGATACAATTTCTTACGAGACTAATCATTCTTTTTTCTACTACAGGATGTGGGGGTAAACCGGGAACCGGGACGGTTGCTGGCTAAGGGCCCCTTCTCCTGGGCCTTGGGGCGGCAAAGGATGCAGTTTAGCAGGTGTACGGACGTCACCGGGCTGGGAGCACAGCCACCAGGATGTGAGGTGATGGGGGAAAAGTGGATTGCAATGGGGGGGCGTTGTTGACGGTACGGGTGAAACCGCATCAAAAAAGAAAAGGAATTGCCCCGATCTGAAGATACATGTGGGGGAGACAACAGTATAGAGTGTGTCTGACTGGCGGTACACAAAGATATGCAGAATGGGATATGGTTTAATGGAAAGGAACTTGGAGGTAGTTGTTACGGGTATGAATTGTGCCTCGCAGAGGATGGACTGGGGGTATTGACCATGCTTCAAGGGAAATGGCCTGCAGGTAATGGGGCAGTTTTCAGGAGGGGCAAGTGGTCTTGTTGGAGACGGTGCACCTTTCGCAGTCAGGATCTATTTCGGAACGTGGGGTACAAGTCTTTAGGTGGATGGTCGTCCACGGGGTGCCGCAGGGTCGGCTGATGAGAGGCGAAAGGTGCACAGGACCTGGGGGGGGGCAGGTAACCACCCTACGGGGGTTCCCTGGTTGGCGGTACTTTGGAGGGGTGGTGAGTCACATACGGGCGGATCCACCCCTCGGGGGGGGGAGAACGGTACACAGGTGACTGATAGCGGGGCGCGGGAGGCAATGAGCAATGAAGGAAAGTCAACAGAGGATGCTTGGAGGGCAAGTGAAGGTGAGAATGGGGAGAGGAAGGAGGTCACCGAGTGAATGGGGAAGAGTCAAACAGGTGAGATGGTTTTGAGAAGGCTGAACGGAGAATGTGTCGGTATGGGATGGGAAAAGTATATTTCTTGCATTTATGTACTGTTAATAAAGTCTAAATGATTGCAACCTTGTCCTAATAAAATGGCCTTTTACGCTTCAAGTAACAGCGTGGAGTGTAGTTATTGCGCAATGACGGCCCCCGGGGGAAGTGAAGGTCACAGACCAGTGTTCCCCCGGGGCTATTCGCGCAATGGCCGGAAGGACAAGGTGGGGGAGGGATTAGAAGATTGGGGAAGGGGCGGGAGTTAGGAATGTATATAAGGTGTCGGGAGAGGAGGATCCGGCCTCTTCCTGACACCTTAGCACCACCGGGGGGTTAGAGGAAAAAGTTTGTCCACCCACCCACCCTACAGGTTTTAGGTGGAGGGCATGGGATTGGATCGGTCTTAGCGTGCCAGTTTAGGGCAGGTTGAAGAGTAGCGACGTTACGGTACTTTGGAGGGGTGGTGAGTCACATACGGGTGGATCCACCCCGCAAGGGAGGAGAACGGTACACAGGTGACTGATAGCGGGGCGCGGGAGGCAATGAGCAATGAAGGAAAGTCAACAGAGGATGCTTGGAGGGCAAGTGAAGGTGAGAATGGGGAGAGGAAGGAGGTCACCGAGTGAATGGGGAAGAGTCAAACAGGTGAGATGGTTTTGAGAAGGCTGAACGGAGAATGTGTCGGTATGGGATGGGAAAAAGTATATTTCTTGCATTTATGTACTGTTAATAAAGTCTAAATGATTGCAACCTTGTCCTAATAAAATGGCCTTTTACGCTTCAAGTAACAGCGTGGAGTGTAGTTATTGCGCCAAGCGTCCTACTCTATCTCAGGTCTCGCGAGCTGTGGCAGTAGAGCCAAGAGCCCATAAATCACACATTTATTGCGCTAGGTACAACACACGCTCGAGTAAACTGAGAGCATCTGTAAGTATTTTATTTTCATTTAAAATCAATTACAGTGTTCCTGCCTTCGGAGGTCGGTTTACAGATGTGAAAAGGGAGCGTCGTGGTAGCTGCTGGCTCCGCCATGACTAAGTGCGTAGGGCAACCCCAATCCATCACACCTAGGACGCCATCTACCGCTCGGACGCCGACTGCACTCGGGCCACGTTTGGGGTTAAAAAAGAATAAATACATTTAAAGACATTAGTAGAGCCAGCATGGACTTATGTCATTACCTAATGACGAAAAATAAGGGTAATATTAGAAAGCGGCCAAGAGCTTACAAAAGTAATAAAAGCATTTCATGGAAGGCTATGCTGATATTCTTTTGGGGGAAATATGTACCAAAAAGCGTTCAATAACTGGGTGTGGATCTCAAGTTCGGCCTCGTATTAATGTCACAGCAAAGCCAAGTTGTCTATTGTGACGGATCGCAACTTTGCAGATGCTGTAAAAAATATAATGGTTGTGCTGCATACAAAGCTGATTAACTGTTTTAATTGAAAAAAGGTGCCAGCGGTGCGGCCGGTTCTTTTATTCAGAGCGTGGAGCAGGATGGCGATGACGCGGCCGAACATCAGCCACTCAGGTGACAATGACGTAAAACAAACCTCTGCAGCGCGGTGTCCCCTTCACGTTGGGTGGGACATGCTGGGGCAGTGATTTATCAAATGTAACTACGGCGGGCTGTCTCTGGCAATATCTCGATGCTTCGCACTTCTACGTCAAGTACAAAATTCCCCAAGTTTACTTCACTATGCAGCTATAATTAAAATCTGAGCCTCTCACAAAATAATATTCGGTTGATGTATAGTCCAAAGGTTAAAAGGTGTCGTCATAGACACAGGGCTCCAGGGCAGTGCAGTAGCGCAGTGGGATGTACCAGCGCTGTCAAAAACTGAGAGCTCGACTGTCAAGGCTACTGTTCATGCGTTAATTTCATTTAGCCTAAAAAACTCTGGTTTACCTAAGTAGGATCCACTAAGCTGACTTTGAATGTGAAGAGTGGTCGACGCCAGGAAAGGTTTATATTGGGTGGTCAGGGAATGGAAATGCAAATGAGTCAGCCCCCACTTGCCATTTACATGCATTTTCGGTGCCTATACTAAACTTTTCTTCACTTGTAAACTTTTACCCATATGATACCGGTGTAAAAGTTGCCGATTTCCACAGTGTGTGGAGAAAGAGAAGACTTTCCGCGGTAAAGGTGTTTCCAAGTAAAGGAAAATGCATAAAACAGAAAAAAGTGAAACTGTTTATTTCCCAAGTTCCATGGATGCACATAGTCCTCAGTGCTGACACTTCACACACACTTGGTTGTAAACATGTGTGTACAAATGTGTAAGAATATCTTATTATGGTCTGCATGAAATTTGAAAAACACAAAAAGCCTCATAACTTTGCATATCAGCCCTAAACCTCCACAATGCGTAGGCGTGTGGATACGTAGACACATGTTTCTGATTTTTGTAAATTGGTTCTGTGTGTAAAATTCAAGCAACATGATATAGTCATGGCAGGGCTGCCCCAGCCTTTCATGCATTCAGCGGCCAATCAAATGAGAATCACAAGTCAGGCGATAGATAAGCAGCCTATTAGGTTCCAAGATGCACCTCAACTTAAGATGTGCACTACACACATGGACCATTCTATTACAGTTTATAAATAATGGCATCTGTGAAACACAACTGTAAAAGACTTTTGTGAATCCTGGTGAAAATTGAATACTATGCATGCACCTCGTGAATTAACATTCTTAAATGAAAGAGAGCACAGGTGCATGTGGCCTGTACTTGTGATTGTCATACGGTGGTGACAGGCCCAAACAAGTCCTCCACCAAATTATGACTTCGTGCAAAGTGCTAAACAGTTAGGATGATAGCTTTGGAGCTCAGTCTGACTCATGCTGATTCTTGGGGGTACACAGCCAACTCAATAGGCTCGAGACAGGCCTTTCAGACCTGTAAGTGTTAAAAGGGGCAAAAAGAGCCTTTGCGCCAGTTTTCGTAATTGCTGACAGCTGCCAGTGCAAAACAATGTGGTAGGGCTTCATGTTCAAAATGGGCACAAGAATGTTTGCCTGGTATACCATTTTTTAAATTAAATGGTTACTCACAAGTTCAGTGCCTGGCACAAATGCTTGTTGCACAGTAGTGATTGTGCACCCAGTTTCAACAAATGGGTCTAAATGGCGCTATAGATCGCTTATGAGATATTGCTTAAGTGCTTATGACAGATAGCACACAGTAACTGTTGCAAATGGATGCCCTCTGCAGGATAGTGTTACCAAAAAATCTTGGGCACACCAGCGAATTCCTCTTGTTACTCAAATAGTTAAGGTATACCAAGCTACCCTTAGAAGCAGAGGAAACAGACAGATGTCTCATGAAACCCCTCCCATTACCTAACTGAAAAAGGGCGCTTTTGAGTGCTGCAGAAAATCCTGTCAGAAAAAGACATGATAGAAAGTTTTCCATTCCATTACTCTTTCCCCTTAGTCAGCATACAGACAACATACCTAGGGGCATATTTACAAGATCTGATGGATCGGCATCGATGTGTCAGATTTCTTGCGCCTGCCCAAGTGCCCTAACAACGCCATGGATGCACTGTATGTACAATACAGTGTTCCATGGCGCAAGGATTCACAGATACGTCAGAAATTCTGACGCATCTTCTGGTGCTAAAGTGAGGCACTACTGGAGTTGGTCGTAAGACTGACACAACTCCAGCAATGCGTCAGACACAAAGGCGAAGCCTTGCGTCAATCCTTACACATGGTTTGAGAAGGTGTAGGGATATTGACACAGTGAAGTCGAGAGTGACGCAGAGAATAGTTGTACATTTCACTGCATCAGTTCTCAATTGCATTTTAACGTGGGAACCCTTACCCTGCATACATTATACCTGGCACATGTATAATGTGTCTCAGACTTCTACAAACTGACGCATTGGACCCGATGCATGAGTTTGTTAATATGGAGCAGTGTGGAGCACTGATTGTTCCAACGCTGTGTAAAAAAAATAGATGCTGCTGTGGCGCTGACTCCTTGTAAATAAGCCCTCTAGACTAGTGTTCACAGAGGCCATTATTTAAAACCAACGCTGTACACAATATGTGCAAAACAAAAATGGCAAATTTCACACCTGGCCCTGCCCCAAGTCCTATCATTTGCACCCACCCGGCCATCGGCCATTGGGGGCCCTGTACTCAACCTGCAGCAGGTGTTGGCAGTCGGGATTGGGCACAGAGCCTGACCTGCATCCAACCCTGGCACCCTACCTACTGGCTTCCAAGCAAAGACAGACACGTATTCTAGTGTTTGGCTATGCTTGAGCATGTTTTTTACACTGCCTGAAGCTTGCAAATCATACCACAAATGGCAATGAAGCCCAGCTCCTAAAATGGCAGCTAGAAAGCCACAAGTTGGCTCTGACTCACAAGTCACGTCATTGTAGGCACCTTTTCATCTAGCTTTGTTTTATTTTTCCATACATCTGGGCAACCTCTGACCACTGCCCTGAGGTTGTACGCATGGGGGTTGGACTCCATGGCTGTGGAAATATTTTTACAGTCCAAAACTTGCGAGTCAAAGCTGACTGGTAAGTTTAAAATGACAGAATAAAAAAGCAAGACCACAACATCAAGGTTCTGTGGCGCCAAAACCAGTCATGGGGAACAATATAGAAATGTCTATGGGGCCGATCACGATGGCGGGCGGATCGGCCCCGCCGGGCCGGCGGTGGTCACCACCGGCCCGGCGGGGGCGATCCGCCCGCCATCCAGACCGCAAAGACCCCCGCCATATCATGATGGCTGGGGGGTCCATGGCGGACGGAAAGACCGTCTGCTGCTTATCCGCTGGTCGACTCGTCGACCGGCGGAAAACGTGCTGAATATGGTGGCGGTGTCTGGAAGACACCGCCATCCATATGCGATGCAGGCTGCGAGCAGCCTTTCCATGGCAGCATTGCCGCCATGGAAAGGCTGGCGGTTCCTGCTGTTGGGGGCCCATAGCGGGCCCCCATATAGTTGGGGGAGTAGGGGTGCACATGGGGGTACCTATGGTAGCCCCTGCTTTTGCATGTACAATGTGGCAGGCACCGCGCGGAGCCTGTCACGTTGTGCATGTAAAAGCTATCAACATGTTTATTTTACACTGCAGGCGGGTGCCACCGCCGCCGCAATGTAAAATATACGGGATGCGCCCGCCAGTGTGGCGGGCGCATCCTAATGTGTACTGCGGGACCGCCGCACCTATGGCGGGCGGTCCCTTTTGCATATGCGATGGCGGGCGGACTTTGTCCGCCCGCCATCGTAATCGGCCCCATAGTTCTGTAGTTATACTTAGGTCAGCGTTTCTATAGGAAATGTGCTTTTTGTTTTGTTAATAACTTTGGTACCATTTGGCGAATCACCATGAAACATTCCAAAAAAGTGCTCTCTATTGCCTAGTTTGTGCATGTAAATTTCAGGGTGATCCATCAAGCGGGGGCCGAGAAAAAAGAGGGGTTCCAAAACTCAAAATCTCCATACATTTTCCATAGACTGCTTTAAGTAGCGCTACCGCAAAAACTGCTCAACAGAATTACACCAAATATGGCAGGAAGCTAAATCTTGGTCCACAGATTAGGCTTATTGTGATTTGGTGTAAATCTGTTATGTAGTTTTTGAAAAATATAGGTTTAAAAATATTTGTATATCTGGACTGTTGGGTCTGCGAGAGGCTCGCAGGGGCGCCAGTTTTAAAATAGAGCATACTGATTGGTCCAGGGAACGTTTTTCCCTTGGGCCAACTCTCTCCCGTGGGAGTCAGACTCCCACAGGAGCGAGCGCTCTGATTGGCTGGCAGAAACATGAGAAAAATGTTGCTGTGAGCAATTCCAAGACTAGGGGACTTAGTCCCCTGTCCTAAACGTTAAAAAAACAAAAAGATATAAGGGAGCAGGATGTGGATACTTTGCGCATTCTAGGCTCGATGAGGGGGACCTAGAAGGACCCTCTAGGGTCAAAATGAAAAAACAAATGACAATTTTTGTCGAGATCCTGCTGGTCTACTGGGGGATAGCAAAAAGAAAATGGTGGCCTGGGGCCACATTCTTTAATTAAGGGGAAGGGTGCGCAGCCGCCCCCCTGGAATCATTTTCGGCCCGAGGGACCCCATTCCCCGGGGTCCAATTTACTTATTTTAGGGAGGGGCGTGTCCCTCCCCTCAATTAATCATATATGGCCTCAGGAACCCTATCCCCCGCGGCCCAATGTATTTAACAAAGGGAAGGGGGCCTGAGCAGTTTTCGGCCTCAGGGAACCCATCCCCTGCGGCCCACAGTATTTTTTTTTGGGGAGTGGGGCCTTAAAAAGGCCCTGTGGGCCCCATCCCCCAGGCCCGAAATGTAAAAAAAAGAGTGGGGTTCAAGTGGCCCCCTACCTGAGCCTTTAATGTCCCCAGGGACCCTATCCACCAGAGCCGGCTCACTTGCTGTGTCCTGAGGAGCCCACCACTGGGACACAGTGGATTTCCTGCCCGCACCACCCTGGGCAGGGAACTTGTGTTTGCTCCCATCTGGCGAGAACATTTTTGAATCTCCAGCCAAACTGGAGCAAAAACAAAGTCTGCTCCCAGTGGGCGGGAGCTTTAAAAATGCTCCCGCCAGCTGGGAGCAGACTCGCATTCTGTTTCCCTGCCCTGCAAATCCATCAAACACGGAACAAAGCAAAGGGGGCCAAAAAAGTAACATTCCCATTGGATTCATTGCTCTCTTGTTATACGGTTCCTATGTATTTAATAGGACTTTGTAGTATGTCAACAAAGCTTCACAATATAGAGACTGAGGGGTCGATTCCGATCTCGGCCGGAAGCACACCTAACACTATTCCTCCGGGAAAAAACCAAGCCGAACGCGTGTTTCCCGACCGATTCGAACATTCGTACGAACGAGCAAGTACTATGCGCATAACTGCCCAGATCCCGACCCAGCCGTACGTACCCATTCCAGCTCCTGTTCCCCGCCCGAGCCGGATCCGTAAACGCAGAATCGAGTCGCACGGAAGCAGAAATACAGCACCTTCCGGCCGGACTAGTACGATGCGCCTTCCGTACGCGCCGAACCCGTCGCTACGTCCGGCACGTCAGAGCATTCGGGAGAGCCGCACATAAGCTCTGATTCGCGCCACAAGACGATCCACGGCTATGAGACGAACAAGCCAGCGACGAGTATGAGTCGAAGCAACGAGAAACCCGAACGAGACGAACCAACCATGAATCCCATCGCGCAGGTCCTACCAATACTCTACATCTATTACCGGAACAGGTACGGACGCGTACGGCGCAGACGGTAAGTCAAACACCCACTACACAAACAAACGACACGTACCCGACATATGTCACACACACATAGGGATGCAGAAATGACGTACACTAGCAACAGCAGAACCATAGGGGCGGGATGGCTATCGCCAATGCCATACACACCCATAGGGGCCTGGATGCCTACCACTAACACCACCCCTACTCAGGGGGGGCTGGATGCCTACCACTACCACCACCCCTACTCATGGGTGCTGGATGCCTACCACTACCACCACCCCTACTCAGGGGGGGCTGGATGCCTGTCACTACCACCACCCCTACTCATGGGGGCCTGGATGCCTGTCACTACTACCATCCCCACTCATAGGGGGATGGATGCCTACCACTAACACCACTCCTACTCATGTGGGCCTGGATGCCTACCACTACCACCACCCCTACTCATGGGGGCCTGGATGCCTACCACTACCACCACCCCTACTCATGTGGGCCTGGATGCCTGTCACTACTACCATCCCCACTCATAGGGGGATGGATGCCTACCACCAACACCACCCCTACTCATGGGGGCTGGATGCCTACCACTACCACCACCCCTACTCATGGGGGCTGGATGCCTACCACTACCACCACCCCTACTCAGGGGGCTGGATGCCTACCACTACCACCACCCCTACTCATGGGGGCCTGGATGCCTGTCACTACTACCATCCCCACTCATAGGGGGATGGATGCCTACCACTAACACCACTCCTACTCATGTGGGCCTGGATGCCTACCACTACCACCACCCCTACTCAGGGAGGCTGGATGCCCACCACTACCACCACCCCTACTCAGGGGGGGCTGGATGCCTACCACTACCACCACCCCTACTCAGGGGGGGCTGGATGCCTACCACTACCACCACCCCTACTCAGGGGGGGCTGGATGCCTACCACTACCACCACCCCTACTCATGGGGGCCTGGATGCCTCTCACTACTACCATCCCCACTCATGGGGGCCTGGATGCCTACCACTACCACCACCCCTACTCATGTGGGCCTGGATGCCTGTCACTACTACCATCCCCACTCATAGGGGGATGGATGCCTACCACCAACACCACCCCTACTCATGGGGGGCTGGATGCCTACCACTACCACCACCCTTACTCATGGGGGGCTGGATGCCTACCACTACCACCCCCCCTACTCAGGGGGCTGGATGCCTACCACCAACACCACCCCTACTCATGGGGGCTGGATGCCTACCACTACCACCACCCCTACTCATGGGGGCTGGATGCCTACCACTACCACCACCCCTACTCATGTGGGCCTGGATGCCTGTCACTACTACCATCCCCACTCATAGGAGGATGGATGCCTACCACTAACACCACCCCTACTCATGGGGGCCTGGATGCCTACCACCACCACCACCCCTACTCAGGGGGGGCTGGATGCCTACCACTACCACCACCCCTACTCAGGGGGGGCTGGAAGCCTACCACCAACACCACCCCTACTCAGGGGGGCCTGGATGCCTGTCACTACCACCACTCCTACTCATAGGACGGGTAATGCATGACACAACCAGCATACTCCAACATAAGGAATGTCAGAAAAACACATCCCCCAACACCATGACAAGCGTGTGTAGTCTGTGTCAAATGCCTACAACACTGAACATGACATTGAACATACAATGTGACCCCCTATCACGTGTCACACATAAATGTGTGTGGCCTCCACAATGCAAGCAGACCATGACCACTGTGGCAATGGGGTCTAACACCCCATCATCACAGTGACCAAAAGTTAAGTGTGGGGTCCATAGCTGAAGCACATTTTGAACATTGTGGCAATGGGGTCCAAACCCCCATCATCACAGTGACCAAAATGTAAGTGTGGGGTCCATAGCTGAAGCACATTTTGAACATTGTGGCAATGGGGTCTAAACCCCCATCATCACAGTGACCAAAATGTAAGTGTGGGGTCCATAGCTGAAGCACATTTTGAACATTGTGGCAATGGGGTCTAAACCCCCATCATCACAGTGACCAAAAGGTAAGTGTGGGGTCCATAGCTGAAGCACTTTTTGAACATTGTGGCAATGGGGTCTAAACCCCCATCATCACAGTGACCAAAATGTAAGTGTGGGGTCCATAGCTGAAGCACATTTTGAACATTGTGGCAATGGGGTCTAAACCCCATCATCACAGTGACCAAAAGGTAAGTGTGGGGTCCATAGCTGAAGCACATTTTGAACATTGTGGCAATGGGGTCTAACCCCCATCATCACAGTGACCAAAATGTAAGTGTTGTCATGGAAAAAGCTGCAAATGCCAAACAGCATGGATGATTCCTGGTCACAGAACAACAAACACATCAGTGGCATAGTAGTGCTTGTGTCCCATAGCAACATAGATTGGGTGAGGCAAACAGTGCAGTGCAAATAAGACATACCTTTGGCCATGTGCAGACAAACATCACCCATGGGGGCTGACATTGTCAACATTCATCAATAACACAATGACAGAAGTGACCATCATAATGCAGACCCACATATCTGCACCAATGGACACACAAATGTAGATATCCTGTGGAGACTGTATATGTGAGGTGAACAAATACCATACCATGGCAGCAATGGGACATACAAACCATGATCATTGTGCTGACTGATGACCTAGGAGTCCCAGGGACAGCAGGGGAAACCCACCAAACAACATACAGCCAATGGCACACTAAAGATATGCCAATGTAGTGGTGCAGATGCACAAACACAAACAGGCAACCTCACACTGCATATCAAACACAACAGGTGATGGGGGGGTGCCAGTGTCCCCAGGCAACCACACAACACATGAGGAGGCCTGAATCCCAATTACACAGATGTGTATACAGTGCCACACAAAAGTAACTCATGGATCGGATTCCCCTATGTGGGCAATCAGGCATTGTTAGATGAGAGGGAGCCCAAATTACACATGTCACACAAGCTTGTAGGAACAGCAACTAACACAGCAAGAGCCAGACCCACCACAGCACTACCCCCAGGGACCCCACATTGTGGTGACACTGGCCTGCATGATAATCCCACTGTGATGACAAAGCTAGATGTCGTCCACACTGTGAACCACAGTCATGTGTCCTGAGCAACAAACTACCATCACACCTACACAAGCACAAATCAATCAGCACGGCCTGTCAGCCAAGGCCAATATGGAGGTAGGGGTCTAGCAGTGCAACAACTCTCATTTGCACACACTCAACACCACACACCCAACACCACACACCTTGATCTCCACCAATGTGCAGCAGTGAAGCTCACATGGACTGGTGACATTGCACATGCACCCATGACAATCCCAGGGGTGGTGGTGGGAACCAAGGTGCAGAAACCCATCACACATGGCCAGTCAACAAGACTCGTGAATGTCTGACACACTGCACAGTACGCCGTACATGGGCATGATGTCAAATCCACACCAACCAATGGGATCCCGGCCACAGTCACACACCAATGAAGAAGCCAAGGTCACCCACAAAGAACACACATAGACAACTTCCAACATTGCAGCTCTGACCCTGAGGAGTGGCAGCAGTCACACACACAACGTGTCACAATCACTGAAAGCTACCACAAACTGTAAATTACATGACTTGTGTAACCAACAAGTGCCAAGGGGAATCCTGACTGTGTCTCATCTGCGTTTGCCCACAAACTCAGCCCTGACAGCAAACACACCTATGGATGACACCCTGATGACCAGTAATGTGCCATGCACCCACATCCCAGAGAACCCAGGGCGAAGATTTTGGGGGAACATAGGTCAACTCAGCAAGCATCACAAACAGGAACATCACTAGGGATCCCAGCCTGCGTAGCAAAATGGAAGTGAACACACACAGACATGCTCACACAACACACACCTTGGGCTCAGGCAATGTCACGGAATTACACACTGCCATGAGGGGACTCCACTCCTGTGTAAGGAAAGCTGTGCCATACGTTGTCTCTGCAGGGCTCTATCATGTCAGCAGAACACTTGGTCACTCAGTCAACAATTAGCACAAAATGAAGGCTCTCGTCACATCAGCCTGGTCATGGGAGTGTCACCGAAATCATCTGCACGGATCCAACACACATGTATAGCAAGTTGCACTGATAACACAGATGAGTCCTACCCCATTGATGCCCAAACTTGCATGTCCAGTGGAGATGGTCACACGGTCAGTGAAATAGACAAATTGAACAATGGCAAGCACAACAGATGTGCAGGGGTGTAAGCCACAGATGTGATATTGCAAATAAAAGTAGGAAATCCCATTGGCAAATATTGAAAACATGACACCCTCATATTGCTGCAAAGGATGACATGGATACACACCAGGATAGGACACATTCCCCCTGGACCACATGGGGTCCTGCACAGTAACACTTCATTTTCCTGATATCAAAAATCACCATCACTGCAGCAAGGGCATGGTTAGCATCATCAACATCATGTACATCTGAAGCAAAACCACTAGAGAACAGAAAGTAGCTTTATTCAGCATATGTGGGTGTAAAATTGAAAGTCCTGAAAAACACAAAGGCCAATGGCCAGTCCATCAGTAAAGTCCGAACAGGGTGACAGTGGCAGATGTCACCCTTTGCTTGCCTGCACTGCTACGGACCAGGGACATTCCCCTCGGAGGGGCATACGGGGGGCAGGCCAGGCACCGCAGGGACAGGATCAGGGCTCACCAGAAGGAGGCAGGGAAGGGGTGGTGGGTGCTGGAGAGTCACTGACAACTGCAGTGGAGGTGTCTGACATGGTGTGTGCCAGCACAACTGGGGGCATGAGTCAGATGGTGTGGGTGCCGGCACGACTGCAGTGGGCTGGCCAGATGGAGTGGACAGGTTCCCCACTGCAGTGCCCAAGTCAGACGGGGTGGTAGTGGACTCCACTGCAGTGCCTATCTCCAGGGGAGTAGAATGGGGTTCAGGTAAGGTGGGCAGGACAGAGGGGAGGACACGGTCTCCACACCAGTGGCACAAACACGCGCAGCGGGGGTGTGGGGCTGGAAGAGCAAGTGGTAGGGGAGAAGGCCGGATCATTTTGGGGATGGTGTATCTGTGGGTGGGGGAACCTGGGCCAGGGTGTGGTGGGGGAACCTGTGTTGTGGGGGCCTGAGGGATGGAGGAAGGAGACTGTGTGGTTGAGCTGCAGGGCGGTGGCGGGGTCTTGCTCTTCCGGGTCCGGGGGACTTGCGGGTGGGGGCCTCAGTTTGTCTGTGCCTGGGGGAGGGTGTCTGGGGGTGAGGGGCACTCCCTCTGTGTGGGTGGACTTCCTCTTTCCCCTGTATGCTGGAGCAGCTGGATCGGAGGGGAAGAGGCCGAGGTCACAGAGGAAGAGCTGCTTTGTAGGTGGGGTTGCAGGTGAGGCAAGGGAAGGGGTCTTGGAGGGAGAGGTATCGGAGGACTGCGGAGTGACTGTGGATGCCTGTGTGTGTGTCTGTTCCCCATCCCCTGTGGGTGTGGTGTCAGTCCCCTGAGGATGCTTGCGTGCACGTTTTGACTTTGTTTTGGGTGTTTCTGTGCTGCTCGTGTCTGTATGTTTGGGTGATTGTGCAGGTGTGCATGTGCTTGGGACAGGTAGGGTGCCAGGAAGTGTGGATGGGGCAGAGGTAGGAGGGGTGAGGGACTGTTGGAGGAGGGACACTGCTGCCGTCAGGGAGGAGGCCATGGACTTATTGCTCCTCTGTAGGGCAGACATGCCCGATGAGATGCCCTCCATGAACGACACCAGCTGTGTCAACAGAGTGGTGTGTGCATGGAGGACACTCAGCATTGATGTCTGCCCTACATGGAGCTGGCGAAGTAAGTACATAGACTCCTCACTCAGGGCAGCAGGGGACACAGGGGCAGGGGGTGCGGTGCCTGGCACGAAGGAGACACGCTCCCGAACATGGGAGCCTCCACGGACCTCTGGAATGGGAGCCGATGGGAGGGCGGTGGTGGTGGTGGTGGTGGTGGCGGGCCAGCCATACTAGCTGGGGTGTGGTGGCTGCTGACACCCGCCTCCACAAGGGAGTCATCCTCTGAGCTGCTGTGGTCTTCAGCTGAGGTGGATGGTGCTGAGGACTCCTCGGTGTGGCTCCCCTCGCCCTCCGTGCCACTGGGTCCCTCCGACCACTCATCGGCTGCTGACCCAGTCTGGCTCTGCAGCTCCTCCTGGTCCGTGGAGCTGTTCCCTCCTGTGGCCGTGGATGTATCTGCAAACAATTAGGGAAACAGACAAACCTCAGTCACCTGCACTGACCGCACACACCACAGTAAGTACAGCACATTACAGAGCAAGCCCTGGCATCCTTAGTTGAACATTGCCAAAAGTGCTCACACAGATTAGGAGAAGCCAATTGTCAGTCTGATGGTCAACCATGGCACTCACATCCCTCCTGGCCTTGCACCCATCTGTCTGGTGCCTGTCGGATGGTAATACCCCAGTGTGGACACATGCACCACCTACACAGTTGTTGGACATTGCAAAGAACACAGTGAAGTATGTGAACATGCACACATCACATCTCTTGCCACTGAGTCAGTACAGGTGTCCGGATAAAGGGATGGCCAGAGTCTAATTTGAAATGCATGTGATGCATACCAGCACCAGACACCATGATGCACCCATGTCCTGATAGTCAATGCCACAATGGGGTGCATGTAGCACATGTCACTCCCCTGCAGGATCACTCTTAGGAAGTTTAATGCCATGGCACAGGCATGCCTGCAAAGTCATACATCACTGTCTCCAGTCACATGGGCAGGGCAGCCAGCCAACAACAGTCTGCACTGTGTCACAATCCTAGGTCATGGGGAATGCAAGTTCTGTAGCTGACAAGTGCACATGTCCATCCCCCACAAATCACATCATCTGAACTCTAATTTGTCCACGTCATACCAATTGGACATATGGGAGACATGAAACACAACTCTCTGAACCTGAGCACCTCACAGTCTGCTGTGAATGAAAAACAGCTGCCTGAACTTCACAGTCGCATACACCAGTCTGCACAGTCAAGTGATCAAACACCTATATGTCACACAAGTATCGTCTCCTATGGTCACATCTCAGATGGCATGCTGAGCCCTAACCGATAAACACCCCAGTAGTCCTGACAACGAAGCCACAGCACAATGACACAGAGGCAGACACCTGAGGGAACATTTCACTGAGCACAACGTGTCAGCTGATACACGGGAGTGGGAGTACAGAGTGTATTGTATGCCCTGGAGTAGGCATGCCTGTCCTGCTCCACGTGAAAGAGGGATGAGCCCTGGACAGTAGGCAGGTGGCTAAGCATGTGTGACACACTTGATATACACACTCCTGAGGCCCAAACATTGTTCCCACCCGCAGCATGGGTGCGTGCCAAATACCCCAGGCACATGTGGTGAGTCAGATCAGCAATTGGCTACATATCAAAGTTACACGCAGATTACATGTCAGAACTCAGGCATTGTGTAAGCAATTGACCCACCCATGAAGCCCACTACAAAGTTACGGGAACAAATGCTGTCCCCCACCTTGAGCTAAGCAAAATGCACAGACACAGTACCCAAGTGACACAATTTCCTGACTGTAAGGGCCACACCTGGGTATCAGATGAGGAGTGGGCATGTCACAATTGAGGGACATGGGTCCTGGACCACAAGACTGATGTACTGTGGAAGTTTAACCAGGCCAGAGGAGGGAACATAGCATGTCAGACAAAGTTCACAGTGCAGTCATGGACTCACCCCCTCCTTGCTGCTGTCTGGCCTTCAGCTGCCCATCCAGGTCCGGGAAGACCACCGCCAGAATCCTGAGCATGTGGGGGTCAGGGTCCGGTGTCCGCCCCTCCTTCGAGGAGGCGACAGCTTCAGCTGGACCATTGCGATCCTCCGGGTCCAGCCCCGAAGGTCCTGCCACCTCTTCTGGCAGTTGCGGATCCGGCGCTTGTAGACCCCCACGGATCTTACTGCCCGGGCGATGGTCAGCCAGATTTCCTGCTTCTGGTGGGCATCAACCTGTGAGGATGACAAAGTGAAAAGGCCATTACTACACATGCAACATTTCCGTGCATCACACAGTTGGATATACATGTCTCAATCACAGGGGCATATGATGTACACAGGCAGTGCAACTATGGCTATGAACAGTTTGCCAGCAGTTACCAAATGGTATCATTGCCTGGGAAGTCAAACCTTGTTGGAATGCACTGTTACTGCACTATACCTGTTCAGTGCATGTAACTACACACTTTGGGGGTGACAACTACTCAGTGAGCATGCTAGCCAGTGGTGTGCACACTGTAAGTCTTGCTAGTCAGACAACATGCACATTTAGTAAGGCAGTGGACAGCACACTCACCTGCTCCCCTGGTTTCCCATACAGCTTGCTGTACTGTGGAAGGAGGCTGTCCAGCAGGGCCTGGTTCTCCTCAGTGCTGAAGGCTGGGGCTCTCTCCACAGTACGTGCCATTGCAGTAGCCAGAGGATGCAGAGACAGCAGAAGTGGTGGTGGCAGATGTCGTCCTGGAGCATGTAGTGCAGGCAAGTGAGCTCTCAGGGGAACAGCCAGCATTATATGTGTGCTGCAGAGGCAGATACTGTCCCATGTGTCCAAAGTGATAGGTCCAAGTCGTTTGCATCTTCTGAATCTGGCCAATCCATGGAATTGCACCACTTATACACGCCCACAGCATCCTTCAAAAGTTCAACTTCATGACACCCATGAATTTGCAACATTGTTGTGGGTGGCGAACTGAATTCACTGCATCAGACTTGTTAAAGCTTCGAAAACGCGTCCGTTGCCATGCCAGGCCATAGCCAATGCGTGCGCACCGATCGGTCCATTGCTGTACAACGGGTATTTCGAATAACAACACGCATCCATCCACATCATATGCAATGGCCAATGCGTGCACACCGATCGGTCCATTGCTGTACAACGTGTATTTCTGTCCACATCATATGCAATGGCCAATGCGTGCGCACCGATCGGTCCATTGCTGTACAACGCGTATTTCTGTCCACATCATACGCAATGGCCAATGCGTGCACACCGATCGGTCCATTGCTGTACAACGCGTATTTCTGTCCACATCATATGCAATGGCCAATGCGTGCGCACAGATCGGTCCATTGCTGTACAACGCGTATTTCGAATAACAACACGCATCCGTCCACATCATATGCAATGGCCAATGCGTGCGCACCGATCGGTCCATTGCTGTACAACGCGTATTTCTGTCCACATCATATGCAATGGCCAATGCGTGCGCACCGATCGGTCCATTGCTGTACAACGCGTATTTCTGTCCACATCATATGCAATGGCCAATGCGTGCGCACCGATCGGTCCATTGCTGTACAACGCGTATTTCTGTCCACATCATATGCAATGGCCAAGGCGTGCGCACCGATCGGTCCATTGCTGTACAACGCGTATTTCTGTCCACATCATATGCAATGGCCAATGCGTGCTCACCGATCTGTCCATTGCTGTACAACGCATATTTCTGTCCACATCATATGCAACGGCCAAGGCGTGCGCACCGATCGGTCCATTGCTGTACAACGCGTATTTCTGTCCACATCATATGCAATGGCCAATGCGTGCGCACCGATCGGTCCATTGCTGTACAACGCGTATTTCGAATAACAACACGCATCCGTCCACATCATATGCAATGGCCAAGGCGTGCGCACCGATCGGTCCATTGCTGTACAACGCGTATTTCTGTCCACATCATATGCAATGGCCAATGCGTGCGCACCGATCGGTCCATTGCTGTACAACGCGTATTTCTGTCCACATCATATGCAATGGCCAATGCGTGCGCACCGATCGGTCCATTGCTGTACAACGCGTATTTCGAATAACAACACGCATCCGTCCACATCATATGCAATGGCCAATGCGTGCGCACCGATCAGTCCATTGCTGTGCAACGCGTATTTCTGTCCACATCATATGCAATGGCCAATGCGTGCGCACCATTGCTGTACAACGCATATTTCTGTCCACAACATATGCAATGGCCAAGGCGTGCGCACCGATCGGTCCATTGCTGTACAACGCGTATTTCTGTCTACATCATATGCAATGGCCAATGCGTGCGCACCGATCGGTCCATTGCTGTACAACACGTATTTCGAATAACAACACGCATCCGTCCACATCATATGCAATGGCCAAGGCGTGCGCACCGATCGGTCCATTGCTGTACAACGCGTATTTCTGTCCACATCATATGCAATGGCCAATGCGTGCACACCGATCGGTCCATTGCTGTACAACGCGTATTTCTGTCCACATCATATGCAATGGCCAAGGCGTGCACACCGATCGGTCCATTGCTGTACAACGCGTATTTCTGTCCACATCATATGCAATGGCCAATGCGTGCGCACTGATCGGTCCATTGCTGTACAACGCGTATTTCGAATAACAACACGCATCCGTCCACATCATATGCAATGGCCAATGTGTGCGCACCGATCGGTCCATTGCTGTACAACGCGAATTTCTGTCCACGTCATATGCAATGGCCAAGGCGTGCGCACCGATCGGTCCATTGCTGTACAACGCGTATTTCTGTCCACATCATATGCAATGGCCAATGCATGCGCACCGATCGGTCCATTGCTGTACAACGCGTATTTCTGTCCACATCATATGCAATGGCCAATGCGTGCGCACTGATCGGTCCATTGCTGTACAACGCGTATTTCTGTCCACATCATATGCAATGGCCAAGGCGTGTGCACCGATCGGTCCATTGCTGTACAACGCGTATTTCTGTCCACATCATATGCAATGGCCAAGGCGTGCGCACCGATCGGTCCATTGCTGTACAACGCGTATTTCGAATAACAACACGCATCCGTCCACATCATATGCAATGGCCAAGGCGTGCGCGACCGATCGGTCCATTGCTGTACAACGCGTATTTCTGTCCACATCATATGCAATGGCCAAGGCGTGCGCACCGATCGGTCCATTGCTGTACAACGCGTATTTCTGTCCACATCATATGCAATGGCCAATGCGTGCTCACCGATCGGTCCATTGCTGTACAACGCATATTTCTGTCCACATCATATGCAATGGCCAAGGCATGCGCACCGATCAGTCCATTGCTGTACAACGCGTATTTCTGTCCACATCATATGCAATGGCCAATGCGTGCGCACCGATCGGTCCATTGCTGTACAACGCGTATTTCGAATAACAACACGCATCCGTCCACATCATATGCAATGGCCAATGCGTGCGCACCGAAAGTCCATTGCTGTACAACGCGTATTTCTGTCCACATCATATGCAATGGCCAATGCGTGCGCACCGATCGGTCCATTGCTGTACAACGCGTATTTCTGTCCACATCATATGCAATGGCCAATGCGTGCGCACCGATCGGTCCATTGCTGTACAACGCGTATTTCTGTCCACATCATATGCAATGGCCAAGGCGTGCGCACCGATCGGTCCATTGCTGTACAACGCTGTATTTCTGTCCACATCATATGCAATGGCCAATGCGTGCGCACCGATCGGTCCATTGCTGTACAACGCGTATTTCTGTCCACATCATATGCAATGGCCAATGCGTGCGCACCGATCGGTCCATTGCTGTACAACGCGTATTTCGAATAACAACACGCATCCGTCCACATCATATGCAATGGCCAATGCGTGCGCACCGATCGGTCCATTGCTGTACAACGCGTATTTCTGTCCACATCATATGCAATGGCCAATGCGTGCGCACCATTGCTGTACAACGCATATTTCTGTCCACAACATATGCAATGGCCAAGGCGTGCGCACCGATCGGTCCATTGCTGTACAACGCGTATTTCTGTCCACATCATATGCAATGGCCAATGCGTGCGCACCGATCGGTCCATTGCTGTACAACGCCGTATTTCGAATAACAACACGCATCCGTCCACATCATATGCAATGGCCAAGGCGTGCGCACCGATCGGTCCATTGCTGTACAACGCGTATTTCTGTCCACATCATATGCAATGGCCAATGCGTGCACACCGATCGGTCCATTGCTGTACAACAGCGTATTTCTGTCCACATCATATGCAATGGCCAAGGCGTGCGCACCGATCGGTCCATTGCTGTACAACGCGTATTTCTGTCCACATCATATGCAATGGCCAATGCGTGCGCACCGATCGGTCCATTGCTGTACAACGCGTATTTCGAATAACAACACGCATCCGTCCACATCATATGCAATGGCCAATGTGTGCGCACCGATCGGTCCATTGCTGTACAACGCGTATTTCTGTCCACGTCATATGCAATGGCCAAGGCGTGCGCACCGATCGGTCCATTGCTGTACAACGCGTATTTCTGTCCACATCATATGCAATGGCCAATGCGTGCGCACCGATCGGTCCATTGCTGTACAACGCGTATTTCTGTCCACATCATATGCAATGGCCAAGGCGTGCGCACCGATCGGTCCATTGCTGTACAACAGCGTATTTCGAATAACAACACGCATCCGTCCACATCATATGCAATGGCCAAGGCGTGCGCACCGATCGGTCCATTGCTGTACAACGCGTATTTCTGTCCACATCATATGCAATGGCCAAGGCGTGCGCACCGATCGGTCCATTGCTGTACAACGCGTATTTCTGTCCACATCATATGCAATGGCCAATGCGTGCTCACCGATCGGTCCATTGCTGTACAACGCATATTTCTGCCCACATCATATGCAATGGCCAAGGCATGCGCACCGATCAGTCCATTGCTGTACAACGCGTATTTCTGTCCACATCATATGCAATGGCCAATGCGTGCGCACCGATCGGTCCATTGCTGTACAACGCGTATTTCGAATAACAACACGCATCCGTCCACATCATATGCAATGGCCAAGGCGTGCGCACCGATCGGTCCATTGCTGTACAACGCGTATTTCGGTCCACATCATATGCAATGGCCAATGCGTGCACACCTATCGGTCCATTGCTGTACAACGCGTATTTCTGTCCACATCATATGCAATGGCCAAGGCGTGCGCACCGATCGGTCCATTGCTGTACAACGCGTATTTCTGTCCACATAATATGCAATGGCCAATGCGTGCGCACCGATCGGTCCATTGCTGTACAACGCGTATTTCTGTCCACATCATATGCAATGGCCAATGCGTGCGCACCGATCGGTCCATTGCTGTACAACGCGTATTTCTGTCCACATCATATGCAATGGCCAATGCGTGCGCACCGATCGGTCCATCGCTGTACAACGCGTATTTCTGTCCACATCATATGCAATGGCCAATGCGTGCGCACCGATCGGTCCATCGCTGTACAACGCGTATTTCTGTCCACATCATATGCAATGGCCAATGCGTGTGCACCGATCGGTCCATTGCTGTACAACGTGTATTTCGAATAACAACACGCATCCGTCCACATCATATGCAATGGCCAAGGCGTGCGCACCGATCGGTCCATTGCTGTACAACGTGTATTTCTGTCCATATCATATGCAATGGCAATGCGTGCACACCGATCGGTCCATTGCTGTACAACGCGTATTTCTGTCCACATCATATGCAATGGCCAAGGCGTGCGCACCGATCGGTCCATTGCTGTACAACGCGTATTTCTGTCCACATCATATGCAATGGCCAATGCGTGCGCACCGATCGGTCCATTGCTGTACAACGCGTATTTCGAATAACTACACGCATCCGTCCACATCATATGCAATGGCCAATGCGTGTGCACCGATCGGTCCATTGCTGTACAACGCGTATTTCGAATAACAACACGCATCCGTCCACATCATATGCAATGGCCAAGGCGTGCGCACCGATCGGTCCATTGCTGTACAACGTGTATTTCTGTCCATATCATATGCAATGGCAATGCGTGCACACCGATCGGTCCATTGCTGTACAACGCGTATTTCTGTCCACATCATATGCAATGGCCAAGGCGTGCGCACCGATCGGTCCATTGCTGTACAACGCGTATTTCTGTCCACATCATATGCAATGGCCAATGCGTGTGCACCGATCGGTCCACTGCTGTACAACGCGTATTTCGAATAACTACACGCATCCGTCCACATCATATGCAATGGCCAATGCGTGCGCACCGATCGGTCCATAGCTGTACAACGCGTATTTCTGTCCACATCATATGCAATGGCCAAGGCGTGCGCACCGATCGGTCCATTGCTGTACAACGCGTATTTCTGTCCACATCATATGCAATGGCCAATGCGTGCTCACCGATCGGTCCATTGCTGTACAATGCGTATTTCTGTCCACATCATATGCAATGGCCAATGCGTGCGCACCGATCGGTCCATTGCTGTACTTCGCGTATTTCTGTCCACATCATATGCAATGGCCAATGCGTGCGCACCGATCGGTCCATTGCTGTACAACGTGTATTTCTGTCCACATCATATGCAATGGCCAATGTGTGCGCACCGATCGGTCCATTGCTGTACTTCGCGTATTTCTGTCCACATCATATGCAATGGCCAATGCATGCGCACCGATCGGTCCATTGCTGTACTTCGCGTATTTCTGTCCACATCATATGCAATGGCCAATGCGTGCGCACTGATCGGTCCATTGCTGTACAACGCGTATTTCTGTCCACATCATATGCAATGGCCAAGGCGTGTGCACCGATCGGTCCATTGCTGTACAACGCGTATTTCTGTCCACATCATATGCAATGGCCAAGGCGTTCGCACCGATCGGTCCATTGCTGTACAACGCATATTTCTGTCCACATCATATGCAGTGGCCAAGGCGTGCGCACCGATCGGTCCATTGCTGTACAACGCGTATTTCTGTCCACATCATATGCAATGGCTAATGCGTGCGCACCGATCGGTCCATTGCTGTACAACACGTATTTCGAATAACAACACGCATCCGTCCACATCATATGCAATGGCCAATGCATGCGCACCGATCGGTCCATTGCTGTACTTCGCGTATTTCTGTCCACATCATATGCAATGGCCAATGCGTGCGCACTGATCGGTCCATTGCTGTACAACGCGTATTTCTGTCCACATCATATGCAATGGCCAAGGCGTGTGCACCGATCGATCCATTGCTGTACAACGCGTATTTCTGTCCACATCATATGCAATGGCCAAGGCGTGCGCACCGATCGGTCCATTGCTGTACAACGCGTATTTCGAATAACAACACGCATCCGTCCACATCATATGCAATGGCCAAGGCGTGCGCACCGATCGGTCCATTGCTGTACAACGCGTATTTCTGTCCACATCATATGCAATGGCCAAGGCGTGCGCACCGATCGGTCCATTGCTGTACAACGCGTATTTCTGTCCACATCATATGCAATGGCCAATGCGTGCTCACCGATCAGTCCATTGCTGTACAACGCATATTTCTGTCCACATCATATGCAATGGCCAAGGCATGCGCACCGATCAGTCCATTGCTGTACAACGCGTATTTCTGTCCACATCATATGCAATGGCCAATGCGTGCGCACCGATCGGTCCATTGCTGTACAACGCGTATTTCGAATAACAACACGCATCCGTCCACATCATATGCAATGGCCAATGCGTGCGCACCGATCGGTCCATTGCTGTACAACGCGTATTTCTGTCCACATCATATGCAATGGCCAATGCGTGCGCACCGATCGGTCCATTGCTGTACAACGCGTATTTCTGTCCACATCATATGCAATGGCCAATGCGTGCGCACCGATCGGTCCATTGCTGTACAACGCGTATTTCTGTCCACATCATATGCAATGGCCAAGGCGTGCGCACCGATCGGTCCATTGCTGTACAACGCGTATTTCTGTCCACATCATATGCAATGGCCAATGCGTGCTCACCGATCGGTCCATTGCTGTACCACGCATATTTCTGTCCACATCATATGCAATGGCCAAGGCGTGCGCACCGATCGGTCCATTGCTGTACAACGCGTATTTCTGTCCACATCATATGCAATGGCCAATGCGTGCGCACCGATCGGTCCATTGCTGTACAACGCGTATTTCGAATAACAACACGGATCCTTCCACATCATATGCAATGGCCAAGGCGTGCGCACCGATCGGTCCATTGCTGTACAACGCGTATTTCTGTCCACATCATATGCAATGGCCAATGCGTGCACACCGATCGGTCCATTGCTGTACAACGCGTATTTCTGTCCACATCATATGCAATGGCCAATGCGTGCGCACCGATCGGTCCATTGCTGTAACAACGCGTATTTCGAATAACAACACGCATCCGTCCACATCATATGCAATGGCCAATGCGTGCGCACCGATCGGTCCATTGCTGTACAACGCGTATTTCTGTCCACATCATATGCAATGGCCAATGCGTGCGCACCATTGCTGTACAACGCATATTTCTGTCCACAACATATGCAATGGCCAAGGCGTGCGCACCGATCGGTCCATTGCTGTACAACGCGTATTTCTGTCTACATCATATGCAATGGCCAATGCGTGCGCACCGATCGGTCCATTGCTGTACAACGCGTATTTCGAATAACAACACGCATCCGTCCACATCATATGCAATGGCCAAGGCGTGCGCACCGATCGGTCCATTGCTGTACAACGCGTATTTCTGTCCACATCATATGCAATGGCCAATGCGTGCACACCGATCGGTCCATTGCTGTACAACGCGTATTTCTGTCCACATCGTATGCAATGGCCAATGCGTGCGCACCGATCGGTCCATTGCTGTACAACGCGTATTTCTGTCCACATCATATGCAATGGCCAATGCGTACGCACTGATCGGTCCATTGCTGTACAACGCGTATTTCTGTCCACATCATATGCAATGGCCAAGGCGTAGTGCACCGATCGGTCCATTGCTGTACAACGCCGTATTTCTGTCCACATCATATGCAATGGCCAAGGCGTGCGCACCGATCGGTCCATTGCTGTACAACGCGTATTTCTGTCCACATCATATGCAATGGCCAATGCGTGCTCACCGATCGGTCCATTGCTGTACAACGCATATTTCTGCCCACATCATATGCAATGGCCAAGGCATGCGCACCGATCAGTCCATTGCTGTACAACGCTTATTTCTGTCCACATCATATGCAATGGCCAATGCGTGCGCACCGATCGGTCCATTGCTGTACAACGCGTATTTCGAATAACAACACGCATCCGTCCACATCATATGCAATGGCCAAGGCGTGCGCACCGATCGGTCCATTGCTGTACAACGCGTATTTCTGTCCACATCATATGCAATGGCCAAGGCGTGCGCACCGATCGGTCCATTGCTGTACAACGCGAATTTCTGTCCACATCATATGCAATGGCCAATGCGTGCTCACCGATCGGTCCATTGCTGTACAACGCATATTTCTGCCCACATCATATGCAATGGCCAAGGCATGCGCACCGATCAGTCCATTGCTGTACAACGCGTATTTCTGTCCACATCATATGCAATGGCCAATGCGTGCGCACCGATCGGTCCATTGCTGTACAACGCGTATTTCGAATAACAACACGCATCCGTCCACATCATATGCAATGCCCAAGGCGTGCGCACCGATCGGTCCATTGCTGTACAACGCGTATTTCTGTCCACATCATATGCAATGGCCAATGCGTGCACACCGATCGGTCCATTGCTGTACAACGCGTATTTCTGTCCACATCATATGCAATGGCCAAGGCGTGCGCACCGATCGGTCCATTGCTGTACAATGCGTATTTCTGTCCACATCATATGCAATGGCCAATGCGTACGCACCGATCGGTCCATTGCTGTACAACGCGTATTTCTGTCCACATCATATGCAATGGCCAATGCGTGCGCACCGATCGGTCCATTGCTGTACAACGCGTATTTCTGTCCACATCATATGCAATGGCCAATGCGTGCGCACCGATCGGTCCATCGCTGTACAACGCGTATTTCTGTCCACATCATATGCAATGGCCAATGTGTGCGCACCGATCGGTCCATTGCTGTACAACGCGTATTTCTGTCCACATCATATGCAATGGCCAATGCGTGCGCACCGATCGGTCCATTGCTGTACAACGCGTATTTCGAATAACAACACGCTTCCGTCCACATCATATGCAATGGCCAAGGCGTGCGCACCGATCGGTCCATTGCTGTACAACGTGTATTTCTGTCCATATCATATGCAATGGCAATGCGTGCACACCGATCGGTCCATTGCTGTACAACGCGTATTTCTGTCCACATCATATGCAATGGCCAAGGCGTGCGCACCGATCGGTCCATTGCTGTACAACGCGTATTTCTGTCCACATCATATGCAATGGCCAATGCGTGCGCACCGATCGGTCCATTGCTGTACAACGCATATTTCGAATAACTACACGCATCCGTCCACATCATATGCAATGGCCAATGCGTGCGCACCGATCGGTCCATAGCTGTACAACGCGTATTTCTGTCCACATCATATGCAATGGCCAAGGCGTGCGCACCGATCGGTCCATTGCTGTACAACGCGTATTTCTGTCCACATCATATGCAATGGCCAATGCGTGCTCACCGATCGGTCCATTGCTGTACAACGCGTATTTCTGTCCACATCATATGCAATGGCCAAGGCGTGTGCACCGATCGGTCCATTGCTGTACAACGAGTATTTCTGTCCACATCATATGCAATGGCCAAGGCGTTCGCGACCGATCGGTCCATTGCTGTACAACGCATATTTCTGTCCACATCATATGCAGTGGCCAAGGCGTACGCACCGATCGGTCCATTGCTGTACAACGCGTATTTCTGTCCACATCATATGCAATGGCTAATGCGTGCGCACCGATCGGTCCATTGCTGTACAACACGTATTTCGAATAACAACACGCATCCGTCCACATCATATGCAATGGCCAAGGCGTGCGCACCGATCGGTCCATTGCTGTACAACGCGTATTTCTGTCCACATCATATGCAATGGCCAAGGCGTGCGCACCGATCGGTCCATTGCTGTACAACGCGTATTTCTGTCCACATCATATGCAATGGCCAATGCGTGCACACCGATCGGTCCATTGCTGTACAATGCGTATTTCGAATAACTACACGCATCCGTCCACATCATATGCAATGGCCAATGCGTGTGCACCGATCGGTCCATTGCTGTACAACGCGTATTTCTGTCCACATCATATGCAATGGCCAAGGCGTGCGCACCGATCGGTCCATTGCTGTACAACGCGTATTTCTGTCCACATCATATGCAATGGCCAATGCGTGCGCACCGATCGGTCCATTGCTGTACAACGCCGTATTTCTGTCCACATCATATGCAATGGCCAATGCGTGCGCACCGATCAGTCCATTGCTGTACTTCGCAGTATTTCTGTCCACATCATATGCAATGGCCAATGCGTGCGCACCGATCGGTCCATTGCTGTACAACGCGTATTTCTGTCCACATCATATGCAATGGCCAAGGCGTGCGCACCGATCGGTCCATTGCTGTACAATGCGTATTTCTGTCCACATCATATGCAATGGCCAATGCGTGCGCACCGATCGGTCCATTGCTGTACAACGCGTATTTCTGTCCACATCATATGCAATGGCCAAGGCGTGCGCACCGATCGGTCCATTGCTGTACAACGCGTATTTCTGTCCACATCATATGCAATGGCCAATGCGTGCGCACCGATCGGTCCATTGCTATAACGCGTATTTCGAATAACAACACGCATCCGTCCACATCATATGCAATGGCCAAGGCGTGCGCACCGATCGGTCCATTGCTGTACAACGCGTATTTCTGTCCACATCATATGCAATGGCCAATGCGTGCACACCGATCGGTCCATTGCTGTACAACGCGTATTTCTGTCCACATCATATGCAATGGCCAAGGCGTGCGCACCGATCGGTCCATTGTTATACAACGCGTCCCTGTACAAATCACTCGCATATGTCACCATGGTTGTCACTGGTGAACGTATGCCAGCCACAATTACTTGCCAGGAACTCAGGGGCACACCTACAACACCACAGCCTGTCCACACTGTATCCTAAGGCATGTAAGGCTGCATTACCTGGGTGTGTATGGGATCAACATGTGGTTTTTTTGGTGGCATTTGGGGGCAGCCACTCCCATGCTGTGCACGTGTTCATGGGGACAGAATCCTTTGTGTGTTGTGCACATGACCACTGTGATGTGCAACTGTTCAGTTCAGGGCATGTGGCATGGTCACATTTCCAGGTTGTGTATGTGTATGTCATGTCACATACACCCTGAGTCCCATGTGGGAAGGTATGTACGTCACAGGGTGACCCATTGCCACAATAGTGATGGCCCTCCACAGTCTGTGTGCATGTTGTGTTTCAGATGTCTCTGATTCAATGTGCACAATGGGAGACAGTCTCCACATCCAAGTTGTTTGTGCATCGACTTTGATGTTGTGCGTGTGTGTGTCACAGACGTCCATGTCTGTCCTGCAGAGGCAACAGGGCCACTACCTGTGGGAGTCATGGTTGTTTTGCTGACGTGTACATGATACGCCATGTCATGCCACTGTCCATGTGGCAATACAGGATCCCTGGGAATCTACCTGTCAATGAGCTGTGATGCCTGTGGCACATCTGTCCTCACTTGTCACTGTGGTGTGTGTTTGGAACGTGACAGCAGTACATGGGTACTGTGACACAGCCTAATGATTTCCCATAGCACGACCTGGAACTTGTTGTCAACACATGTTGAACTGTGATGTTAGATGTTGGCCATGTAGGTGCCATATATGTCCATACAGAATGGCACACACATCAAGTACTTGTGTCTTGTAATGATGTATCATGTGATATTGAGTATGGTCAATGCCACATATGTGGGGTGACTGACAATCTTTCTTTGTTCACCTATGCACTGCAGGGCACCAGCTGTCCATAGACCATTCCCTGACCTTGCAACCATGGTGGAACGTGACTGCATCCGACGGTACCGCTTCAACAGGCCGCTGATTGAGGAATTGACGGTGCGGTTGGCCCCACATTTGCAACCTGGCCGGACATACCCTACAGCGCTGACCCCCAAGGTGAAGGTGATGGCAGCCCTACACTTCTTTGCCACCGGTACCTTTCAACACACTGTGGCGTCTGCTGGTGGGATGTCACAGACCATGTTCAGCCGTGTGCTACGCGATGTTTTGGAGGCAATGTTGAGATACCTGAACCAGTACATCTATTTCCCTAAACGTCAACAACTCACTGATGTCAAGAGTGACTTCTATGCCCTGGGGAGGATGCCACATGTCATTGGCTCCATTGATGGGACACATGTGGCTTTGGTACCACCACAGGCACATGAGCAGGCATACAGGAACAGGAAACATTACCATTCTATCAATGCTCTGGTGGTATGTCTTGCAGATATGACCATCTCACATGTGTGTGCACATTTCCCCGGTTCTGCACACAATGCCTACGTGATGAGGAGTAGTCGCATCCCGAGGATGATGTCACAGATGCAGAACCAGCGTGCCTGGCTTGTCGGTGTGTACTGACTTTTTACCATTGTGTGTGTTCGGCAATGTTGTATTCCACCCTCTTTACCCAACTCAGCTAATGTGCAATTGTCTGTATGTAGGTGACTCTGGATACCCCAACATGCCGTGGTTGCTGACACCCCTCAGGAACCCTGTGACACCAGCCCAGATGTGCTACAATGAGGCACATGGTCGGACCAGGAGAGTGATCGAGCGGACATTTGGTCTCCTGAAGAGCCGCTTTCGCTGCCTGGACAAGACAGGAGGGGCCCTCCCATATGCCCCAGCAAAGGTGTGCAAGAGTATCATCGTCTGCTGCATGCTACACAACCTGGCAGTGCGGAAGGAGTTGCCTCTCATCCTGGATGACGATGACCAACATCCGCCACCTGTGGAGGATCCTGGCCTGGGCCACGATGCCAGGGATGATGATGATGATGATGGTGATGTCCGCATACAGCTCATCACCAACTTCTTCAGCTGAATGTGAGTATCCAGAGATGTCATGTCAATGATTTGAGTTTGCATGATATGTGTTGGTGGTGCTCTGTTGCTGTTTGAGTGTGGCCATGTGCTACTTGACTGGATGCGTGCAGCAATGTGTCCTTACAGGTAGTCTGTACTCCCCAACAGTGTTGACATGCTAACTTGGTTTTGTGTAGGTATCTTGTGACATGTATTGGGCATGAGTATTGCAGTTCTGTCCTGTTCTTCAGTGCTTTTGACTGTGTGTCATGTCTGTCCTTCACAGGGTGCTTTCAGAGTTGTTTGGTCAACTCAGATCCACCGACACCATGATTCAACTTCCAGGGTGGAAGCAGTCGTTTCCCTACAGGTGATGTGCCCCACACCCCTGGACTTTATTTCTTCTACAATTGTTGACTGTGTGGCCACTGCCACGTGGGATTACCTTGCATCTGTAGTGGAAACAACATGTTGCAAATGTGTAATAAACCTGTGCTTCACTTTGGGATGTGCGTTGTCTGTGGTCACACATCTGACTGACATTTGCTTACTGCACCTGTGGGCTAGTTAACACAGACTGTGAATAGGTGTGGTGTCTGTGCATTCCACTGTATTTCCTGGCAACATCAGTGTAGGCGATGAGTCAGATGGCCCTGGTGTGTATGTGTTGTGTTGCCCTAGTGGTGTGTCTCCCTCATATGTGTCACGTCTCCATGACTCACATGACGGTGTTGAACTTGCTGTAGCAGTTAGCATGCACAGTGTCATTTAGCAGATCATCATCTCCATGACAAAAACAACGTTGGAATCACAACAGAGGCAAGTATGGTGTATTAGTGAGTTTATTTACATACATGTGTGAGGATAGTGCACAGGATGGTGGGTGCTGTACATTGGGATTGGAATCCAAAGTTCCCAGATGAGTTGGAAGTGTTGGTAGCAGAAATGTCCTGAGTAAAGTCCACAGTCATCTGATGCATTAGTCCAACTTAAACTCCCCATGTCATGTGGGAGAGTTGTGTTGCATTTGACAGGGTGAACAGTTTGCACACAAAGGAGAATTTCCAGAACAGGTGTTGGGTTCCTGGGGGATGTACATGGCCATCGGCCTCTCAGTTGTCCTTCCTCGGACGGCCCCTCTTCTTTCTGGGGGACCCTCACGTGCAGGCCGCTGCGGTGCAGAGGACTCTCCACCAGAGTCATCCTCCCTCCCTGTGGCAGTTGCAGTTGTTGCGGCACCAGATGTTGTGGGCACACAGGGAGGTGTGGCCATGTTGGTGCTAATCTGGCGGAGGCATGTCAATATGTCCCTCTGCACCGCTGTCAGTTCTTCCAATGTGTCCCACTTGGACTCCATGCGAGACATGTGTGTCTCCACACGGGACATGTGGGAGTCCAAGCGGGCATGATGGACAGCCTGCTGCTGTTGAATGTCCTTGAGGATCCCCACTACCTGGCTGACCTCTCCGGTGCTATTCTGGTACGCATCAGCAATGCGTACCAGTTGTGGGTCATCATGCAGTCCAGACCCCTCTGCAAACAGCGACCTCTGCCTACCACCCCTCCCACCACCCCTGGCCACACGTGCGGGACCTGCAGTGGCACGCACAGGTGACCCTAGGCCCCCTTGGGGGTTGGTACTGGGGTTGTTGTCCGTTGCTTCACGGTGGGCCGGGGTCCCTGTGCTGTTGTCATTGGTGGTCCTTGGTCTGTCCGTGTCGGCGGGGTGGTCTGTCTGTTGGCAGTTGTTGGAGGAGTGGGTGCAGGGGTGCAGATGGTGGTCCTGCTGGTGCTGCATGATGACTCACACCGGAGGGGCCAGGTAGGTCTTCGCCATCCGAGGAGGGCAGAGGCTGTTCCACACCAGAGAGCTCAGGGTCCCCCGGAGCCTGGGACAGGGACTCCTCATCGTCTGCTGCTGTGTCCCCATCATCACCTGTTTTTGGAAGAGACACACAATGTATGTTATGTTTCTACAGGCATCAATGGTTCAAACACCTGACAGTTGTGACTGTACCTCTGGATGCGGGCCTGTACATTGCATTGTCCTAAGTTGTCACAGTCAGAGGTTGATATTGGTGTAGCACATTGTCCTGCCAACATGAAGCATTTCAATGTGAATGTTGAGGTGTGTGCATGGCCAGCATTGGTGGTATTTGGTTGACATCCGGACCTCCTTCTCCCTCCAGCCCAGTTATCCCACCATGAAGCATGCCACCCTTGCAGTGGGTACAGGTTGACTCTCAGGATGTCAGTCAGTGGTGTCCTGCTGTTGGTTGGTGCCCAGTTCCCAGCAGGGCCTTGTGCTCCCCACAACAGAGCACCATTGTCAGACATCTTTGAAGTGGCTTTTCACTCCCTGTGAGGTATGCATGCTTCAGTGTGAGTTTGCCGGGCCATGTGGGTGGGGGATGTTGAGCTGTGACTACCACTCCCATCATGCTATTGCCTACACCCCCCTTCCCAGCACGCCCATACTTCCTTCCTTTTGAGTCGACTTCACTGTGTGTGAGTGTGACAGCAATGGCAAGATGGCTGTCAGTGGTGTCCTGTTGTTTGTTGGTGCCCAGTTCCCAGCAGGGCCTTGTGCTCCCCACAACAGAGCACCAGTGTCAGACATCTTTGAAGTGGCTTTTCACTACCTGTGAGGTGTGCATGCTTCAGTGTGAGCTTGCTGGGCCATGTGGGTGGGGGATGTTGAGCTGTGACTACCACTCCCATCATGCTATTGCCTACACCCCCCTTCCCAGCATGCCCATACTTCCTTCCTTTTGAGTCGACTTCACTGTGTGTGAGTGTGACAGCAATGGCAAGATGGCTGTCAGTGGTGTCCTGTTGTTTGTTGGTGCCCAGTTCCCAGCAGGGCCTTGTGCTCCCCACAACAGAGCACCAGTGTCAGACATCTTTGAAGTGGCTTTTCACTCCCTGTGAGGTGTGCATGCTTCAGTGTGAGCTTGCTGGGCCATGTGGGTGGGGGATGTTGAGCTGTGACTACCACTCCCATCATGCTATTGCCTACACCCCCCTTCCCAGCATGCCCATACTTCCTTCCTTTTGACTCTGCTTCCCTGTGGGGTAGTGTGCCTGTGCTGACAGGATGGCTGACAGTGTTGTCCTGGCGTTAGTTTGGCTACAAGTCCCAGAAGTGTCCCTGTGCTTCACACAGCATAACCCAGGGTGGTGGTTCTTTGTGGGATATTTAATTAGAGTGTGAGGCAATGCATTCTCCCAGGTGAGTTGTGTGGAGTTTGTGTTAAGGGTGTGTGTGAGAACAGCTGCTGGTGACTATGGTCAGTGCTGTCAGTCCTCCTTCCCACCCAGCCAGATATCCCACCATGGAACGTGCTTCCATTGCAGGGAGTGCAAGTTTGCTTTCAGGATGTCAGTCAGTGGTGTCCTGCTGTTGGTTGGTGCACAGTTCCCAGCAGGGCCTTGTGCTCCCCACAGCAGTACCCAGTGTCAGCCATCTTGTCAGTTCTTTTCCACTCCCTGTGATGTGAGCATGGTTCAGAGTGGTGTTGATGGGCCAATTGTGAGGGTGAGCAATATCTGTGACTACAACTCCCATTATGCTATTGGCTACACTGACTTCACCAGCATACACAGAATTCCTTCCTTTCAGTGAGCTTCCCTGTGAGGTGGTGTTCTAGTGGTGGCAAAATGTCTGACAGTGTTTGTTGGTTAGATTTGTGCCGCTGCCTTGCTCTATTTGTTGTTGGGTTTGTACATGTCATGACACAGTTACATATCACTATGGGATGGCAGGTATTGTGTTTGTCTAACTAACATACACATCTTGGGATGATTATGTTTTGGTTACTGTGGCTTTGCTAACGGTGCATGGTTTGACTATCCCCTTGACAGTGATGTGTGTGTATTGTCACACGATATTGGGTATATTGGTTGTGTACTCACCAGGCTCTGGGATGTTTGATAGTCCATGTACGCTCTCTGGTGGTAGGATGGCCCGCACCTTCTCCTCCCAGGGCCTGAGGTATACTGGTTTGGCAGGAGGGCCACTGCCGGTGCGATGGCTCAAGGTGTAATCCTTCTTGAGTAGGGCCTTGACCCTCCTGCGCACATCATACCACCTGTTCTGGATGTCTTCCTTTGTGCGCAAACATGGTGATTGTGCGTTCACCCTGTCGACGATCCTCTCCCACATCTTGGTTTTCTGCGACATGGGGGTCTGTTGGACCAGTGTACCAAACAAGTGTGGCTCTACCCTGAGGATTTCATCTACCAGCACTTCCAATTCACTGTCTAGGAACTTTGGATTCTTCTTTGGGGGCATGGTGATGGGTGGTGGTGGGGATTGGTGTGTGTGAGTGTGCAAGTGAGGGTAGGTGAGTGTCAGTTTTGCTGGGTGTATGTGAGGGTGCTATTAGGGAGGTGCTAATGGTGTGTGGCTTGTGTGATGGATGAGTTGTGGGTGTGTCTGTGGTTGCTGTCTGATGGTGTTCTGTGCTGGCAGGTCAGTTGAATTTGCAAAGGATCATGGTAGGGATTTGTGGCCTTTATATGGGTGGAGTTGTGGGTGTGTCTTTGTTCCATTCCCCCAGTATTTATTGACTTTGTCATTGCTTGTTTGGCCCTTTTTTTGTATTATTTCCTTTGTAGTTTTGGGGCATGTAGGAGACGTTCTTCTGACCGAGTAGGACGCTGCAGTTGGCTCGTGCGAGCTTCTCCGAGTCTTTCAAGCTGTGTTTCTGCTGTGTTTTATGTGCGGCGTACGCGTCGGTCGCGGAGTATTGGGTTGCTTCGGCTCGGTTTTGTATGCGTGTCGGTCGTACGGCTTGGGCTCCGTGCAACTCGGTATGGTTTTACACGCATTGCATCGTACTGCGCGCGTCGGAGTTAGCGGGTACGTTTCTGTCGGGTTCATTCCTGGTGCGTGTCGGTCGGTTCGATTCGCATGGTGTTTCTGGGCCGGATAGCTGGTTTCCGTGTGGTTCGGTCGTTTGGCTTGTGTTCCGTACTGAGTCGGTCGTGATTCCATGCATTGCATCGTATCTACGCGGATCGGGCAGCGCCGGTACGTGTCGGTCGGACTAAATTCCCGTACTGAGTCGTTCGGTACGTTTTCCGGCCCGAATCGGAATCGGCCCCTGAGTCTACTAATATCAGTAAATGTTGGTTTTGCTAGATCACAGTACCACATCTAAACTCCCAACCTTCCAGAGTTATAGATGTTGTTGGTAACCTCGAACACAACCACTCCGATTCCCAATGAATTAATGGAAGCAGATCTAACCCTTTTGTTTGTCACTTTTTGATCCCCAAGGTGTCACAAAGAAAAGATAGGATAATACATTTTCAAATGTTAATTGAAAAGATCTAATCCTTATAAATAAAACATGAGCTGTAATTAATAGACAGATGAGACAAATCATTGTTATGAGTATTATTAGAATGCTGAAAAACACAAACAATTCAACTATGTTAATTGTTCTAATGTTACTCCTATCTACTACTCGTACAGTTACACTAGAGAGAGCATAGCAGGTGTACCCTTCTGCCAGAACTGTTGGAATGATCTAACTTCATACCTTGGCATTATGTGTCAGGAAGCTGGCCTCAGTTCATTAGCGAATGCACCCGTCTAAGTGTGCAGGCCTGCACACTTCTCTCGCACAGCTATCTTCCTTCTCAGGATGAAGGTTGGAGCCAGCAGGGCTGCATCTCAATCACATGTCACATAAGTTTCCATAATCATTTTGGGGTAAAGTGTCTCTCTCCGAATTCAGCATGGATACTCATTAAAAAATAAAACCATCCTTATCTTATTGTGCCAGAGGTGCAGAACATGGTCTTTAGTTAGTCTGGGAAGCAAGAGTCATCTCCTACAAGCACAAAAATATAGCAAGGGCCTCCCGTTCTAATATGTGTGAACCTGGAACTAATTTTGTATATTACATAGCAACAATATCTATCAGGAATAAATGCTTGTTTGGCACTTCCTCATATTAGGGGAAAATATGTACAAACCACCATTAGAAATAGATGA